>CM059806.1:29188681-29788681 GCA_030435695.1 Brachymystax lenok tsinlingensis
GCCCAAGCAAGTCTCTTCTTCTTATTGGTGTCCTTTAGTAGTGGTTTCTTTTCAGCAATTTGACCATGAAGGCCTGATTCACACAGTCTCCTCTGAACAGTTGATGTGTCTGTTACTTGAACTCTGTGAAGCATTTATTTGCCAGTAGAAAGGTGCAGCAAGCTCATAGATGGCTACAATAAGCAGTTGTCTGCAGTTATCTTGGCCAAAGGCTATGCAACCAAGTAGACCTACTAGATTCGGGGTGCCAATAATTTGTCTTTATTTTCTAAATAAAAATTGTAAACTTAACTTTACAAAAATAAAATTGGTTCTGCAATGTTGAAAAGGTGTGGAGACCAAAGATGTTTTTCAGTTTCAACTTATTTTAGAAGAAATAAGGATTTATTTAAGAAAAGTGCGAGGGTGACAGTATATTTGTCCGCAACTGTATACAGAGAGAGGGATGCTGCCGTGACATGTACACAGTGCTATTTGCCCCCTTTCTGATATTCTCTACTTTTGCATATTTTTGATACTGAATGTTATCAGACCTTCAACCAAATTATTAGATGAAGGGAACCTGAGTTTACAAATAACAAAAAAACATATATTTATTTAATAAACAAAGTTATGCAAAACCCAATTTCCCTGCGTGAAAAAGTAATGGCCCCCTTACACTCAATAACTGGTTGTTCCACCTTTAGCTGCAATGACGCTAACCAAACGCTTCCTGTAGTTGTTGATCAGTCTCTCACACCGCTGTGGAGGAATTTTGTCCCCAAACTATCACACTACCACCACCATGCTTGACCGTTGGTATAAGGTTCTTACTGTGGAATGCATGGTGATGGTAGTGTGATGGTTTTGAAGATGCTTTGCTGCCTCAGGACCTGGACGACGTGCCTTAATAGAAGGAACCATGAATTCTGCTCTGTATCAGAGAATTCTACAGGAGAATGTCAGGCCATCCGTCTGTGAGCTGAAGAACAGCTGGGTCATGCAGCAAGACAATGATCCAAAACACACTTTCAAGTCTACATGAAAATGGCTAAAAAGCAACACATTTGAAGAAGTTTTGGAATGGCCTAGTCAAAGTCCAGACCTAATTCCAATTGAGATGTTGTGGCAGGACTTGAAACGAGCAGTTCATGCTTGAAAACCCACAAATGTTGCTGAGTGAAAGCAGTTCTGCACGGAAGGGTGGGCCAAAATTCCTCCACAGTTAAGAGACCGATCAACAACTACAGGAAGCGTTTGGTTGGAGTCATTGCAGATAAAGGTGGAACAACCAGTTATTGAGTGTAAGGGGGCCATTACTTTTTTACACAGGGGCATTGGGTGTTGCACAACTTTGTTTATGAAATAAATGAAATAAGTATGTCATTGTTGTGTTATTGTGTAGCCTACATAGTGTATAGGCCTGCAGTCCATATCCAGTGTTCTGTAGACGTGTAGCCTACATAGTGTATAGGCCTGCAGTCCATATCCAGTGTTCTGTAGAGGTGTAGCCTACATAGTGTATAGGCCTGCAGTCCATATCCAGTGTTATGTAGAGGTGTAGTTTACATAGTGTATAGGCCTGCAGTCCATATCCAGTGTTCTGTAGAGGTGTAGCCTACATAGTGTGTAGTCCTGCAGTCCATATCCAGTGTTCTGTAGAGGTGTAGTTTACATAGTGTATAGGCCTGCAGTCCATATCCAGTGTTCTGTAGAGGTGTAGTTTACATAGTGTATAGGCCTGCAGTCCATATCCAGTGTTCTGTAGAGGTGTAGTTTACATAGTGTAAATACAGTATAGTGAAGATAGTATTACAGGTCATTGAAGGCAAGGTTCAGTGTTGGGCTTAAATGCAAATTCTCTCTATTCCACAACACAAAGTGACATAGGATCATGGCTGGATGTAAATCATTCTTCAGATGAACTCTCTAGTCTCTACAGTCTACTGTACAGTTAAACTCTCTAGTCTCTGTAGCCTACTGTACAGCTAAACTCTCTAGTCTCTATAGCCTACTGTACAGCTAAACTCTCTAGTCTCTACTGTACAGCTAAACTCTAGTCTCTATAGCCTACTGTACAGCTAAACTCTCTAGTCTCTACTGTACAGCTAAACTCTCTAGTCTCTATAGCCTACTGTATAGATAAACTAGAGAGTTTAGCTGTACAGTAGAGACTAGAGTGTAGCTGTACAGTAGAGACTAGAGAGTTTAGCTGTACAGTAGAGACTAGAGAGTTTAGCTGTACAGTAGGCTATAGCGTTTAGCTGTACAGTAGGCTATAGAGACTAGAGAGTTGAGCTGTACAGTAGACTATAGAGTTTAGCTGTACAGTAGAGACTAGAGAGTTGAGTTGTACAGTAGGCTATAGAGACGAGAGTGTAGCTGTACAGTAGGCTATAGAGACTAGAGAGTTTAGCTAGTCTCTACGGTACAGCTAAACTCTAGTCTCTATAGCCTACTGCACAGCTAAACTCTCTAGTCTCTATAGCCTACTGTACAGTTACTCTCTAGTCTCTATAGCCTACTGTACAGCTAAACTCTAGTCTCTATAGCCTACTGTACAGCTAAACTCTCTAGTCTCTACTGTACAGCTACACTCTCTAGTCTCTACTGTACAGCTACACTCTAGTCTCTGTAGCCTACTGTACAGCTAAACTCTCTAGTCTCTATAGCCTACTGTACAGTTACTCTCTAGTCTCTATAGCCTACTGCACAGCTAAACTCTCTAGTCTCTATAGTCTACTGCACAGTTTATCTCTAGTCTCTGTAGCCTACTGTACAGCTAAACTCTCTAGTCTCTACTGTACAGCTAAACTCTAGTCTCTATAGCCTACTGTACAGCTAAACTCTCTAGTCTCTACTGTACAGCTACACTCTCTAGTCTCTATAGCCTACTGTACAGCTAAACTCTAGTCTCTATAGTCTACTGCACAGTTTCTCTCTAGTCTCTGTAGCCTACTGTACAGCTAAACTCTCTAGTCTCTACTGTACAGCTAAACTCTCTAGTCTCTACTGTACAGCTACACTCTCTAGTCTCTATAGCCTACGGTACAGCTAAACTCTCTAGTCTCTATAGTCTACTGCACAGTTACTCTCTAGTCTCTGTAGCCTACTGTACAGCTACACTCTCTAGTCTCTATAGCCTACTGTACAGTTACTCTCTGGTCTCTATAGCCTACTGTACAGCTAAACTCTAGTCTCTCTAGTCTCTACTGTACAGCTAAACTCTCCAGTCTCTATAGCCTACTGTACAGCTAAACTCTCCAGTCTCTATAGCCTACTGTACAGCTACACTCTCTAGTCTCTATAGCCTACTGTACAGCTAAACTCTCTAGTCTCTACTGTACAGCTACACTCTCTAGTCTCTACTGTACAGCTAAATTCTAGTCTCTATAGCCTACTGTATAGCTACACTCTAGTCTCTATAGCCTACTCTACAGCTAAACTCTCTAGTCTCTAATGTACAGCTACACTCTCTAGTCTCTACTCTATATCCTACTGTACAGCTAAACTCTAGTCTCTATAGCCTACTGTACAGCTAAACTCTAGTCTCTACTGTACAGCTACACTCTCTAGTCTCTATAGCCTACTGTACAGCTAAACTCTCTAGTCTCTACTGTACAGCTAAACTCTCTAGTCTCTACTGTACAGCTACACTCTCTAGTCTCTATAGCCTACTGTACAGCTAAACTCTCTAGTCTCTATAGTCTACTGCACAGTTACTCTCTAGTCTCTGTAGCCTACTGTACAGCTACACTCTCTAGTCTCTATAGCCTACTGTACAGTTACTCTCTGGTCTCTATAGCCTACTGTACAGCTAAACTCTAGTCTCTCTAGTCTCTACTGTACAGCTAAACTCTCCAGTCTCTATAGCCTACTGTACAGCTACACTCTCTAGTCTCTATAGCCTACTGTACAGCTAAACTCTCTAGTCTCTACTGTACAGCTAAACTCTCTAGTCTCTACTGTACAGCTACACTCTCTAGTCTCTACTGTACAGCTAAACTCTAGTCTCTATAGCCTACTGTATAGCTACACTCTAGTCTCTATAGCCTACTGTACAGCTAAACTCTCTAGTCTCTAATGTGCAGCTACACTCTCTAGTCTCTACTCTATAGCCTACTGTACAGCTAAACTCTAGTCTCTATAGCCTACTGTACAGCTACACTCTCTAGTCTCTACTCTATAGCCTACTGTACAGCTAAACTCTAGTCTCTATAGCCTACTGTACAGCTAAACTCTAGTCTCTATAGCCTACTGTACAGCTAAACTCTCTAGTCTCTAATGTACAGCTACACTCTCTAGTCTCTACTCTATAGCCTACTGTACAGCTACACTCTAGTCTCTATAGCCTACTGTACAGCTACACTCTCTAGTCTCTACTCTATAGCCTACTGTACAGCTAAACTCTAGTCTCTACTGTACAGCTACACACTCTAGTCTCTACTGTACAGCTACACTCTCTAGTCTCTATAGCCTACTGTACAGCTAAACTCTCTAGTCTCTACTGTACAGCTAAACTCTCTAGTATCTACTGTACAGCTACACTCTCTAGTCTCTATAGCCTACTGTACAGCTAAACTCTCTAGTCTCTATAGCCTACTGCACAGCTAAACTCTCTAGTCTCTATAGCCTACTGCACAGCTAAACTCTCTAGTCTCTATAGCCTACTATAACAACAGTAAAGCAGCCATCTGCTCTGTCGTCAGTCAGACCTTTATAAGATTAAACACTTCTTTCCAGACTCCCTTTAAAATCCTCTGTGACAGAAGATGCTAGATCATTAGTGATAGTGTAGCAATGGGGCAGTGTAGCCAGCCATGGATCCAAAGCCTCCTGTAGCTGGTGGCGTAGGCCTACTTGTTTTGGATTCTGCAGAGCTCACACAGTCTTACCCCAAAGAGGAGGCAGAAATTCTCCCTAAGTCTTCCGTCAGACTCTGCTGGTGCAAATCCCTTCCTCCCCAGCCCCACCAAGGGCTATCAGATTCAGTGGGAGGAACGTGTGATGGACTGCTAATATAAAGGAGGTTTTGTTTAGTGGCGTTCTCCATTTTGTAACCCCAGGCCTCGGAGTCCCTTGGCCAGTGACCAGAGCATTGAGTGTGTAAGAGGCATGGCTTGCTAACATCTTGAAGGACTGAAATGGAGACTCATGCTTAGTGACTCAACAGTGCTGCAGCACACACCATTCAAAGAGTTTCCTCAGACCTGAATCTGACAAACAAAGTTTTGTGGTGCATTGTGAATATATAAATCTATATAGGGCGCATAAATAAATAATCTTCGGGTGACATCCTGGCCGGCAGGATTTCTCTGTCATGATCATTGATTCTTTTTTTTCCAGAGTTAAATTGCTATTATAGAAGTAAAGCAGTGGTCTTGATGATGGTAAAATCTCAATGGTACAGGAGGAAGCTGGAGTGTGTGTGGACAGAACACCTCATCGGGTGTATCTTCAGAGTGGATCAGAGTAACTTTCTAAAGCCTCAGTCTGTCAGGCGCTGCTGTAGTGCGTATCGCTCCCTGTTGAATTATTAATGCTGCGATTACACTCAATGTCGGCAGTGATGATGGAGATGGGTTTAGCAGTGTCTGCCCTCTTTGATTTGCCTCTGGTCTGTCTGTCTTTTGAGCTGAGCTGTGTGACTCTAAGCCTGTGTTAACACCAGAAGAAGTCTGTATCTAAGCCTGTGTGTTAACACCAGAAGAAGTCTGTATCTAAGCCTGTGTATTAACACCAGAAGAAGTCTGTATCTAAACCTGTGTTAACACCAGAAGAAGTCTGTATCTAAGCCTGTGTATTAACACCAGAAGAAGTCTGTATCTAAGCCTGTGTTAACACCAGAAGAAGTCTGTATCTAAACCTGTGTTAACACCAGAAGAAGTCTGTATCTAAGCCTGTGTGTTAACACCAGAAGAAGTCTGTATCTAAGCCTGTGTGTTAACACCAGAAGAAGTCTGTATCTAAGCCTGTGTGTTAACACCAGAAGAAGTCTGTATCTAAGCCTGTGTGTTAACACCAGAAGAAGTCTGTATCTAAGCCTGTGTGTTAACACCAGAAGAAGTCTGTATCTAAGCCTGTGTATTAACACCAGAAGAAGTCTGTATCTAAGCCTGTGTATTAACACCAGAAGAAGTCTGTATCTAAGCCTGTGTATTAACACCAGAAGAAGTCTGTATCTAAGCCTGTGTATTAACACCAGAAGAAGTCTGTATCTAAGCCTGTGTATTAACACCAGAAGAAGTCTGTATCTAAACCTGTGTTAACACCAGAAGAAGTCTGTATCTAAGCCTGTGTATTAACACCAGAAGAAGTCTGTATCTAAGCCTGTGTTAACACCAGAAGAAGTCTGTATCTAAGCCTGTGTTAACACCAGAAGTAGTCTGTATCTAAGCCTGTGTGTTATTAACACTAAAAGAACAGTAGAACAACCTTAGGCTTAGACTGTTGCCTAAACGTATGGTCTCAGAGAACCTTTGCTATTTAGTACACTCTTAGAGAAAACAAAAAGGGTTCTAAAAGGTATCCCCGGCTGTCCCTATGGGATAATTATTTGAAGAACCATTTTAGGTTCTATGTAGAACCCTTTTTAGATTCCATATAGAACCCTCTGTGAAAATAGTCATTCAATGGTTTTCCCTTGGGGACAGAAGAATAACACGTTTTAGGTTCTGAATATGACTTTCTAGAGTGTGCAATGTCTCCTGTATAAAATGTTGTGGGGCCTCCCGAGTGGCGCAGTGGTCTAAGGCACTGCATCACTACAGATCCGGGTTCGATGCTGTGCTGAGACCGGGAGACCCATGAGGCGGCGCACAATTGGCCCAGCGTCGTCCGGGTTAGGGGAGGGTTTGGGCGGCCGGGTTGTCCTTGTCCCATCACGCTCTAGCGTCTCCTGTGGCGGGACGGGCGCATGCACGCTGACACAGTCGCCAGGTGTACAGTGTATTCTCCGACACATTGGTGCTGCTGGCTTCCGGGTTAAGCGAGCAGTGTGTCAAGAAGCAGTGCGGCTTGGCAGGTCATGTTTTGGAGGACGCATGGCTCTCGACCTTCGCCTCTCCTGAGTCTGTACGGGAGTTGCAGCGATGGGACAAGACTGTAACTACCAATTGAATATCACGAAATTGGGGAGAAAAGGGGTAAAAAATTATAACAACAACAAAAAATGATAGTAATAAGTTTAAGTATCTCACCACAGAGTAGCCTATATAATTTTATCAACGGTACAGTGATCTATCTTTAATTTCAGCTCACATCTAGCCCAGCCCTGAGTTTGTCATTATTGATATTGGATGATGAGGATTGTCATCAGTTTAGTCAATTTGAGTGGCATCATTAGCGGTGTTTTCTCATTTAGCCGTAAACAGACGTCTCTGTCGAGCATTAGCGCTGCCGCTGAGTGGAATGAAATTAGCATAAAATCATTAGCCTTTAAGCGTTTTGTGCTTTAATCAAATCTCCCTGTCATGTGGAACGCTAGAGTGACAATTTTAATCTGTCAATATGAAACTTGTTATGAACACTACTGTTCAGCCGTTGTAATGGAAATATTTAATGTGGCAACGTTTTAGTATTTAATTTAGCCTGATCAACACAAAGTTGAGCATATTTGGAGTTTCTGTAACACACCATTTCCAGTGTTTTATTTGTGATGCTCAAGGTGCAAGTTGATGGTCACGAGACTTGTTATGGATTATTCTCATATCTGTTGATAGTGATTGACGCCAGACTGGAGATACTGAGGACACACTGATTATTCACTGTTGTATTGATGACGTTCTATGACCTCTGTGTGATTCTGTAGCAGCTTACAAAGTCACAGCGTTTTGTTTGGACTTTCTACAAGCCTGTCAGCTGGTGTTTAGAGAACATTGGGTGCTTTTATTAGGATATAAAGTGCCTGTTTCCAAGAGGCCAGTTAGACATTTCCTCTGCTTCTGTGCTGTAGGTGTCTCCCTGTTGCAACTTGTAATAAACCAGATAGATTTTTGATTGACTTTATCTGTGGCTGCTCTCACTTTCGTTCACCTAGGAATTCCTTTTCCAGCTGTTATAAGTGGTATAGCGCTAACTGGTCACTGTAATGGTTCAAGTCTATCAAGTCTGTCTTGGATTGACTTATAACTCAGCTCAAGGTGTCTTAATACTTTCATCATAGGCCAAACTTTAAACTGGACCTAAACATTTTCTCAGCCCTCCCTGTTGTTTGTTTTTGTTTTCCACAGAGCTGTGTGGCCTGGGGACTCTTTGAGTGGCAGCTTGTGAGATTGCCGGGGGCGATGAGGGTGCGTTGCTCCCGGAAGCTGGGCCTCCTAGCTAAGTCCTTCTTCCTGCTGTGGGTGCTGTGGCTGGGCTACCTGCTCCTGGTCCGTTCCGCCTCCTTCTCCTCGTCCACAGGGAACGATGGAGGGGAGGACGGAGGGGGCCGCAGCCTGCTGGTTAGGCACTTAGCCCCTGTGGAGGAACAGGGGAGCGAGCAGCTGGCCAGGCCTGTGTACGTGAAAGCGCCGGCGGACGCCAACGCTCCTGGGGAATGGGGCAAGGCCACCAGGCTAAACCTCAGCCCGGAGGAGAAGAAGCAAGAAGAGGACAGCGTGGAGAGATACGCTATTAATATCTTTGTCAGCGATAAGATCTCCCTGCACCGACACATCCAAGACAACAGGATGAAGGAGTGAGTAGGCAAATTATCTTCATCTTCACACAGTGGGAACATCTCAATTGCATACTCCTCGCGTCCTCTCTCCTCATCTCCTTCTCAAAATTGAGAGGTCCCTCCCCTCTGACCTTCTCCTCCAATGGGTTATGAGAAAGAGGCAAGGAGAGGGGATGTGAGGAGTATGCTATTGGAATTCAGAGACCCCTCGGCAAACCAATCCATTTGGACCAGTAGTTTAGACCAGTAACCACCTCTTATTGTACAGGTCCAGTGAGGCTGATTGCAGAAACATACATTAAGCCTACAACTTTGACTAATGTCTACTTAAATCTGTGTTATGTTATGAAGCTGAATTAGACTTGGCTAATCTGGTGTCATGTAGACAGTGATATTTTCTGTACAGCTGTAAGGGATGAATGGGTAACTTCCCTAACTGGCCTGACTCAGTTTAAAAGGTACGTTACTCATTGCACTAGAGGACTGAACTTTGATTGATTGCCTCGATAAAAAGTCTCCATCTGTGTTTCATCTTCCCAGCTGTTCACAGCAGAAGTGATACTCAGTGATGGTGGCAGCCCAACACCTGTGTGATAATGTCTTATATTATTACCCCTCACATAAAATTATGTTCGTTTTTAGGAACAAGTAATTAAGAGTATAGTATAATATACAAAAGTTTTGGAGCAAGATCATTTAAAAAATACAATTTTATTGAGTAAATGTATTTATTGGTTTCTTTTCATTTTGATAAGAGATAAAGGTTATCTGTTGATGTAAAAATCTAAATGTACTGATTAAGGTTGTGTCATTAGATTTGTAGGGTCGTGAGAAATTCGTGCCAAAAAAATAAAAGGGTCCCTGCTGAAAAATAATTTTTGCCCTAATTTTGAATGCTCAAATAAGCGTTTAAAGCCAAATCCTAACTTCAAATACATTCACCTAACTCCAACTTTTGTGCAAGCAAGCATGACGTCAATTAGTAACACACACAGTGTAAGTTGAGATCGGGCCTATCACATAACAGGAGACTTTAATCTTGTGAGGCACGTAAATTCCTTGGAATGTAGCAGATTTGTTACCTACTACTGTGCTGTTCACCTATATTGTGAAGCCAACCGTTGCTTGCGTAAAGATCTGCAACAAAACAGGTTACTACTTGTCCATAATCAAGCTACTACACACACACCATTATCGCTGTGGTTGAATTCAAGCTTGTGTTTTTGTTACTTTTCATCTGTTTTCCATAAGACTCTGTTCTGCTTGAGTTTCAATGACTTCCAATAAACACAGAATCTGTCTGGTCAGCTTCCAAGAAACAGTGAGGCCAGAATCCTTTTTTTTTAAAGGCACATGAGCTGTCCATTTCTTTACAGAGTAGCCTAAATCAAAGTTTATTTGTCACGTGCGCCGAATACAACAGGTGTAGACCTTACAGTGAAATGCTTACTTACAGGCTCTAACCAATAGTGCAAAAAATGTATTAGGTGAACAATAGGTAAGTAAAGAAATAAAAAAACAGTAAAAAGACAGGCTATATACAGTATCGAGGCTATATACAGTATCGAGGCTATATACAGTAGCGAGGCTATAAAAGTAACGAGGCTACATAGACACCGGTTAGTCAGGCTGATTGAGGTAGTATGTACATGTAGCTATGGTTAAAGGGACTATGCATATATGATGAACAGAGAGTAGCAGTAGCGTAAAAGAGGGGTTGACGGGTGGCGGGACACAATGCAGATAGCCCCGGTTAGCCAATGTGCGGGAGCACTGGTTGGTCAGCCCAATTGAGGTAGTATGTACATGAATGTATAGTTAAAGTGACTATGCATATATGATAAACAGAGAGTAGCAGCAGTGTAAAAGAGGGGTTGGGGGGGCACACAATGCAAATAGTCCGGGTAGCCATTTGATTACCTGTTCAGGAGTCTTATGGCTTGGGGGTAAAACTGTTGAGAAGCCTTTTTGTCCTAGACTTGGCACTCCGGTACCGGTTGCCATACGGTAGTAGAGAGAACAGTCTATGACTGGGGTGGCTGGGGTCTTTGACAATTTTTAGGGCCTTCCTCTGACACCGCCTGGTGTAGAGGTCCTGGATGGCAGGCAGCTTAGCCCCAGTGATGTACTGGGCCGTATGCACTACCCTCTGTAGTGCCTTGCGGTCCGAGGCCGAGCAATTGCCGTACCAGGCAGTGTTGCAACCAGTCAGGATGCTCTCGATGTTGCAGCTGTAGAACCTTTTGAGGATGTCAGGACCCATGCCAAATCTTTTTAGTTTCCTGAGGGGGAATAGGCTTTGTCGTGCCTTCTTCACGACTGTCTTGGTGTGTTTGGACCATTCTAGTTTGTTGGTGATGTGGACACGAAGGAACTTGAAGCTCTCAACCTGCTCCACTACAGCCCCGTCGATGAGAATGGGGGCGTGCTCGGTCCTCCTCTTCCTGTAGTCCACGATCATCTCCTTAGTCTTGGTTACGTTGAGGGATAGGTTGTTATTCTGGCACCACCCGGCCAGGTCTCTGACCTCCTCCCTATAGGCTGTCTCGTTGTTGTCGGTGATCAGGCCTACCACTGTTGTGTCGTCTGCAAACTTAATGATGGTGTTGGAGTCGTGCCTGGCCATGCAGTCGTGGGTGAACAGGGAGTACAGGAGGAGACTGAGCACGCACCCCTGGGGTGCTCCAGTGTTGAGGATCAGCGTGGCAGATGTGTTGCTACCTACCCTCACCACCTGGGGGTGGCCCGTCAGGAAGTCCAGGATCCAGTTGCAGAGGGAGGTGTTTAGTCCCAGGATCCTTAGCTTAGTGAGCTTTGAGGGTACAATAGTGTTGAACGCTGAGCTGTCATCAATGAATGGCATGCTCACATAAGTGTTCCTTTTGTCCAGGCGGGAAAGGGCAGTGTGGAGTGCAATAGAGATTACATCATCTGTGGATCTGTCTGGGCGGTATGCAAATTGGAGTGGGTCTAGGGTTTCTGGGATAATGTTGTTGATGTGAGCCATGACCAGCCTTTCAAAGCACTTCATGGCTACTGACGTGAGTGCTACGGGTCTGTAGTCATTTAGGCAGGTTGCCTTTGTGTTCTTGGGCACATGGACTATGGTGGTCTGCTTGAAACATGTTGGTATTACAGACTCAATCAGGAACATGTTGAAAATGTCAGTGAAGACACCTGCCAGTTTGTCAGCACATGCCAGGAGCACACGTCCTGGTAATCCGTCTGGCCCCGCAGCCTTGTATATGTTGACCTGTTTAAAGGTCTTACTCACGTCGGCTACGGAGAGCGTGATCACACAGTCGTCTGGAACAGCTGATGCTCTCATGCATGCCTCAGTGTTGCTTGCCTCGAAGCGAGCATTGAAGTGATTTAGCTCATCTGGTAGGCTCGTGTCACTAGGCAGCTCGCGGCTGTGCTTCCCTCTGTAGTCTGTAATAGTTTGCAAGCCCTGCCACATAAGACGAGCGTCGGAGCTAGTGTAGTATGATTCAATCTTAGCCCTGTATTGACGCTTTGCCTGTTTGATGGTTCGTCGCAGGGCATAGCAGGATTTCTTGTAAGCTTCCGGGTTAGAGTCCCGCACCTTGAAAGTGGCAGCTCTACCCTTTAGCTCAGTGCGAATGTTGCCGTAATTCATGGCTTCTGGTTGGGGTATATACACATACAGTCACTGTGGGGACGATGTCCTCGATGCACTTATTCATAAAGCCAGTGACTGATGTGGTGTACTCCTCAATGCCATCAGAAGAATCCTGGAACATGTTCCAGTCTGTGATAGTAAAACAGTCCTGTAGTTTAGCATCTGCTTCATCTGACCACTTTTTTTATAGACCGAGTCACTGGTGCTTCCTGCTTTAATTTTTTCTTGTAAGCAGGAGGATAGAGTTGTGGTCGGATTTACCAAATGGAGGGCGAGGGAGAGCTTTGTACGCGTCTCTGTGTGTGGAGTACAGGTGATCTAGAAGGTTTTTCCCTCTGGTTGCACATTTAACATGTTGATAGAAATTTGGTAGAACTGATTTAAGTTTCCCTGCATTTTGGTCTCCGGCCACTAGGAGCGCCGCATCTGGGTGAGTGGATTCCTGTTTGCTTATTTCCTTATACAGCTGACTGAGTGCGGTCTTAGTGCCAGCATCTATCTGTGGTGGTAAATAAACAGCCACGAAAAGTATAGCTGAAAACTCTCTAGGCAAGTAGTGTGGCCTGCAATTTATCAAAATATACTCTACTTCAGGTGAACAAAATCTAGATACTTCCTTAGATTTCGTGCACCAGCTGTTGTTTACAAATATGCACAGACGCCCCCCACCTCTGTACACCTATGTACACCTATGTAGATATTCCATTCAAAATCAGCCGTTTCCAGCTACAATAGTCATTTACAACATTAACAATGTCTACACTGTATTTCTAATCAATTTGATATTTGAATGGACAAAAAAAATGCCCCAAACTTTTCAACAGTAGTGTGTATGTGTATATATATTTTTTATTTGATCAAAAAATAGTTTTTTTCACTAAAGAATAATATCCATCTATAGGAGGGGTTATTTTATGTTGCTCTTTATTGCTGAAATTGTTACCTATCCCTTAATCTTTACATTTATTTAGGGACTTTGAAAAGATTAGCCTTTGATAGGCTGAAAGCAATCCTAATAAACAACATCTCTCTCTTTCATTTGAGTACAGATGCAGAGCTAAGAAGTTTGACTACCAGCGTCTGCCGACCACGTCCGTGATCATAGCGTTCTACAACGAGGCCTGGTCCACCCTGCTCAGGACCATCCACAGTGTTCTGGAGAGCACTCCCGCTGTCCTCCTGAAGGAGATCATTCTCATAGACGACTTTAGTGACCGAGGTGAGACTGAGCTTTTTTTGTCGTTGTCTTTTTTGGGGGATAGTAAATTAAGTAATTTTTACACAGTTTACTATTCTGTTAGCCTAGTCAGCACCTCTACAAACATTATGGGGTTTGCGTCAGTTCATGCTTTGTCGTTGTCTTTTTTGGGAAAAAATCATGGAACATATTTTAATTTGTGAACATCTGGTTAATAAACTTAGTTTTTATATGAACATTCCTTTATGCCAAGAAAACACAAGAGAGTAAAAGAAAGGTTAAAGGTTAAAAGATACCTTAGAATACCTAGCTAATATTTGTCAGGCATTGCATTTCTCCCCAAAGTTGACGGTAATACAGAACAGGATCCGTACTTAGAACAGTAACGCTGTAGGCAGAACAATGGGGCTTATCTGTACATATCTGACATGAGATGAGATAAGCCAGAGAGAGTTCTGTGAGAGAGAAAGGCCATATTTTTCCAAGGGCGACAACACAGTCACTGCTGAGTGTCAGTACAAGTGGAGTTTCTAGTGTTTATGTGTGGCGCTGGTCAGGAAAAACTAGTTATATAATAGGTCTCGTATGTGTCAGTGAATAGGCTGTCTCAGACACACAGAAATAGATTGAGCCAAATTATTCAAAATGGCCACCAGTCCACCCATTTATGGCATAATTGACCGGAATGGGGGATGTCTGTTCTATTCATTCGATTCTATGCTCAGACATGATAGCTTCTCTCTCTGAGTGTCAAATGACCACATATTACAGAATTTACTCTCCACTGCCCTCTGAGACCAGTCAGGATGTAAGATGCCACGTCATTCTAAGAATTTCCCTGTACTGATTTACACCGGTTCTATCCTGTGCACATAGAATAAATAAACTTTTTGAAAACAGTTGTGAAGTAAGGATCTATGCCCTTCTCATACTATCAATGGAGTTTTTAGAAGTACTGTGTGTGTGTGTGTGAGTGTGAGTGAGAAGCCTTGACCATCTATCTCTCTGTGTGAAACCCAGTCTATCTGCAGTCTCAGCTGGAGCAGTACATCAGTAACTGGGAGCGTGTCCGCCTCATCCGCACCAACAAGAGGGAGGGGCTGGTCAGGGCGAGGCTCATCGGGGCCACCTACGCCACGGGGGACGTACTGACCTTTCTGGACTGTCACTGCGAGTGTGTCCCTGGCTGGATTGAGCCGCTCTTGGAGAGGTGTGTGTCACAGCCAGCATATTGACAATTTGATTACAATTACATATACAATACTCAATGAATGGGATGGGACTGGTCATAAGGGTTGCATAGCAACAAGACATTCTCGAGGCAATAACAACAGACAGGTGTTGATTGGCCTATTGGCATTCCTGGTCAAGTATAGTGGCATGTGAATTTCATCACATGTAAATGAGGGATTGTCTCATCATGAAAACCTTCCAGGGACTTTCAGTGAGTGTCTTTTCTTACACAATACTGTGTATCTTATCCTCCCTCCAGGATTGGAGAGAATGAGAGCACCATTGTGTGTCCGGTGATCGACACCATCGACTGGAACTCGTTTGAGTTCTACATGCAGACAGATGAGCCCATGATCGGAGGCTTTGACTGGAGGCTGACCTTCCAGTGGCACTCCCTCCCTGAGATAGACCGCAAGAAACGCAAATCCCGCACCGAACCCATCAGGTCAGTAATACTATGGTCATCAGTTTCTTCCATATGGGATTTCTGGGCCCATCTTAAACGGCACCCCTTTGTTGCACTACTTTTGACCGGAGGCCTCTGGTAAACAGTATTGTTCTATAGATAAGGAATAGGGTGCCTTTTGGGAAACAACCTCTGGCTCCCCTCTTAGGAGAAAATTAAATGGGGAGATATTTTGAAGTTGAAGTTTTTTGTAAAAGTTATAGTTGGATCCCAAATACTCTCCTTTCTGGCCTAGTTTAAAATGTTTTGAAATGCATCTCCCCTTCTTTCCTTCAATCCTTGAAGAAGGTCTAATTACTTAAGTTTGGTCTAATCATATACAAATAAGTGATTACCTCAGGAAAGGGAGAAATAGATTTTATTTAAGTCTTCTAATATGACCTCTGACTGTTAACTGCACACTGTACTGACCTCCATGTTCCACTATGCTTTCTCTCTCTCCCAGGTCTCCTACCATGGCCGGTGGACTGTTTGCTGTGAGCAAGGCCTACTTTGAGTACCTGGGCACATATGACATGGGCATGGAGGTGTGGGGAGGAGAGAACTTGGAACTGTCCTTCAGGGTGAGTACTAAATACTCACTGACTGTGTACCAAATGGCACCTATTCCCTTTAAAGTGCACTACTTTGGACCAGACCCCTATGGGCCCTAAGGGAATAGGGAATATGATGCCAATTGGGAAGCAACCACTCTTTCAATATGGCGTCAATATCTCAGTGCCAGTAGCATTTGCAGTTGGCACAATTAAGCTATTTCTCTGGTACTGGTAAAAAAGAGACTAATCTAATGCAGAAAGGACACCCACCTATATTCTGATCTTTGTCCCAAAATGGGTTTAAAAATGTAAATGATCCATGCTCCAAAAAGGTTTACAAAGTATATGTTCTATGCCTCAAATATTTCTAATAAGTTTAATTGGAAGAAAAAGAATATAGGCAGACTGCTATCCCCAGTTCAAATCCAGTTAATGAGCTTGATTCATCAGTGTCGCCTAGAAGAGTCTATGTTTGGGTCCCAAATGGCACCCTTTTCCCTATGTAGTGCACTGCTTTTGACCAGCACCCTGGTCATAAGTAGTGCACTACATAGGGAATAGGGTGTTATTTGGGACGTGACCTAGTTCTCAGCAGGCCCTGATGGCGAAGTGATGTCTGTGTCTGATCTGCTGACTGTGAGTGATGGATGGCGTCGGACACTGCATCCCCATTTAGATAATGAAGGCTACCTTGTTGTTGGTGTCCCTTTCAGCTGTTCATGTCAATCATTACTGGCACAGATTTCCTGTTTTTGATCCAAGTGTGTGTGTGTGTGTGTGTGCGTGTGAGTGTTTGACTTTGTGTGTGTGTGTGTGAAAAACAAAAGATGGATGGGGTATCACCCTATATGATGTTTTATGTATGTGGAAATAAAATGCCTCTCTCTGGGACTCTACATCCATAATTGATGACTTGTGAATTGGTTTACAACTGTGTTTTGGGAACACAAAGGAGTAAGTATGGCACAGAATGTAATGTTTTGATGAGAATGAATAGGGTTCTAGCTAAGTATCCATTACAATGAGAGAATTTGTTGTGTAATTGAGGCGTAAACTCAAGGAAGTCGCTAAAGGTAATTAGCGAATAGTGAGGTAGCACCCTGTCGCTCTCCCAAGCTGTTTTATTGGCTGTAGTGGAAAACAAGCAATTATAAGATGCAAATTGATACCATAAATCAAATGTCCTGCAGGAAATATATTAAAATGAGAAAATACATTTGGATCAGTCTTGGAATGAAAGTGCTGAAAACATGTTGGCTCACTATTTAAAAAGTAGTTGCAGGGTGAAAATATACCCAAATTATGGAGCATGTACAGCTGACTAGCTCTAGCTAACGCTGCCTTTTTTACAAATCGATACTTGCAGTCAAAGTATCGACTATAAAATTGTCAAAAAATAATATTGCAATATGTAACTTATGGATTTATTTTATTGTCACATGCAAAAGTACAGTGAAATGCTTCATTTGCAAGCTCTATCCAACAGTGCAGTGAATCATATCAAAATAGTATAGCTATATACAAATAGTATTTAAGTTTCTTCAAAGTGGCCACCATTTGCCTTGATGACAGCTTTGCACACGCTTGGCATTCTCTCAACCAGCTTCACCTGGAATGACTTCCTGCATATGCTGAGCACTTGTTGCCTGCTTTAACTTCACTCTGCAGTCCAACTCATCCCAAGCCATCATAATTGGGTTGAGGTTGGGTGATTGTTAAGGCCAGGTCATCTGATGCAGCACTCCATCACTCTCTTTCTTGGTCAAATAGCCCTTACACAGCCTGGAGTTGTGTTGGGTCATTGTCCTGTTGAAAAACAAATGATAGTCCCACTAAGCGCAAAACAGATAGGATGAGCTATCGCTGCAGAATGCTGGTTAAGTGTGTCTTAAATTCTAAATAAATCACAGAGAGTATCACCAGCAAAGCACCATCACACCTCCTCCACCATGCTTCACCGTGGGAACCACACATGCGGAGATCATCCGTTCACCTACTATGCGTCTCACAAAGACATAGAGGTTGGAACCAAAAATCTCAAATTTGGACTCATCAGACCAAAGGACAGATTTCCACCGGTCTAATGTCCATTGATCGTGTTTCTTGGCCCAAGCAAGTCTCTTCTTCTTATTGGTGTCCTTTAATAGTGGTTTATTTGCAGCAATTCGACCATGAAGACCTGATTCATGCAGTTTCCTCTGAACAGTTGATGTTGAGATGTGTCTGTTACTTGAACTCTGTGAAGCATTTATTTGGCCTGCTATTTTTGAGGCTGGTAACTAGGATTGCAAAGGTTCGAACACTTTTCGGTAAATTGCTGGAAGTTTTTTGAAAATTTTCCATGGCAAGTTAAGCCTGGGAATTTTGCTTAAATTCATCAAAAAAGTTAGCTTATAACAGTGAACCTTTTTTGTGGGATACACATGGCAATTCTAGGTCTTGTGGCATATTTTGGTTAAACTATCCCCAATTCAATGGAATTGCAACCCTCTGCATGCACAGTGCACACTTCCATCACATGTACAGCTGATTCTCAAGATCTTGCACACTAATGAGATGCTATTGAGCCCACACTACACTGTCTAAGCCAAGGACTACATGCTTTCTGGTAAGTTTTGCTTACAATATTGGGTGGGGTGAATTTTATGACGTACATTTATGACGTACATAATTTTTTGTTAACTAGTAAATAGTAGTCTACAGCAAAGTGTGGTAAATAATTTCTAACTTGTTAACAATTTCTGCTAGTTAGTTTTTGGTACTGTACCATGTGGGTTTTAGCTTGCTTGAGCCTGCTAATTGAGGAGGGTTTTTTCACCTGTTTCCATACATGTTTCATTTTAAAACATTTATCTTACAAAGGAGTTGTTTAACTTCTCAGGGATCACTGGGGCACTAGCGGGCTGCTCCCGACACTACCAGGTAAAATGTAAGGCGCCAAATTCAAAATCCAAAAGTTGAATTATTAAACATCCACCAATATACAAGTGTTCCATACTCATCAAAAGCTCTGTTTCCTGGCAATATCACAGCGTTGTCAGATTTCAAAAGGCTTTACGTAAAGCAGCACATTTGATTGTTTGAGGGTAGCACCTCACATATTTTCCCATAGCCATGAATCAATTAGCCATCATGGCACACACATAACACATTTCACAGCGAAAACAAATCAATTACCTGTTGAAGAACTTCTGCTGAGGTCATCCTAAGTGTCCAACGAAGACAATCCATGGTTCTTTTGTTAGAAAAAGTAATGTATTTTATCCATAAATCCTCCATTTGGTTTGCGCGTTATAATCAGAAACGACAGCTTCCACTCCTCCATTGAAACGTGACGCGAACTCGTTCATCTTATACCTATAAACTTGTCCAAGAACAATCAAACATAGTTTTAAATGTATCCTTAGGAACACTTTTACGTATATTTACTATTATAAATCAACCTGAATATAAACTGATCGATAACGACGGTAAAAAAGACACTGCGCTACTTCTCGGGCGCGCGCGCTGGGTACTGTTTACATGAAAGATACACTTCCTGGTTTGCTCTTCTTCTCTGGTCTAATTCATCCAAAATGAACTAGGAAGCAACACTGATTGACTTAGGAAGCAACACTGATTGACAATAAATTTCACATGCTGTTGTGCAAATGGAATAGACAACAGGTGGAAATTATAGGCAATTAGCAAGACACCCCCAATAAAGGAGTGGTTCTGAAGGTGGTGACCACAGACCACTTCTCAGTTCCTATGCTTCCTGGCTGATGTTTTGGTCACTTTTGAATGCTGGCGGTGCTTTCACTCTAGTGGTAGCATGAGACGGAGTCTACAACCCACACAAGTGGCTCAGGTAGTGCAGCTCATCCAGGATGCCACATCAATGCGAGCTGTGGCAAGAAGGTTTGCTGTGTCTGTCAGCGTAGTGTCCAGAGCATGGAGGCGCTACCAGGAGACAGGCCAGTACATCAGGAGACGTGGAGGAGGCCGTAGGAGGGCAACAACCCAGCAGCAGGACCACTACCTCCGCCTTTGTGCAAGGAGGAGCACTGCCAGAGCCCTGCAAAATGACCTCCAGCAGGCCACAAATGTGCATGTGTCTGCTCAAATGGTCAGAAACAGACTCCATGAGGGTGGTATGAGGGCCCAACGTCCACAGGTGGGGTTGTGCTTACAGCCCAACACCGTGCAGGACGTTTGGCATTTGCCAGAGAACACCAAGATTGGCAAATTCGCCACTGGCGCCCTGTGCTCTTCACAGATGAAAGCAGGTTCACACTGAGCACGTGACAGACGTGACAGAGTCTGGAGACGCCGTGGAGAACGTTCTGCTGCCTGCAACATCCTCCAGCATGACCGGTTTGGCGGTGGGTCAGTCATGGTTTGGGGTGGCATTTCTTTGGGGGGCCGCACAGCCCTCCATGTGCTCGCCAGAGGTAGCCTGACTGCCATTAGGTACCGAGATGAGATCCTCAGACCCCTTGTGAGACCATATGCTGGTGCGTTTGGCCCTGGGTTCCTCCTAATGCAAGACAATGCTAGACCTCCTGTGGCTGGAGTGTGTCAGCAGTTCCTGCAAGAGGAAGGCATTGATGCTAAGGACTGGCCCACCCGTTCCCCAGACCTGAATCCAATTGAGCTGGGACATCATGTCTCGCTCCATCCACCAACGCCACGTTGCACCACAGACTGTCCAGGAGTTGGCGGATGCTTTAGTCCAGGTCTGGGAGGAGATCCCTCAGGAGACCATCCGCCACCTCATCAGGAGCATGCCCAGGCGTTGTAGGGAGGTCATTCAGGCACGTGGAGGCCACACACACTACTGAGCCTCATTTTGACTTGTTTTAAGGACATTACATCAAAGTTGGATCAGCCTGTAGTGTGGTTTTCCACTTTAATTTTGAGTGTGACTCCAAATCCAGACCTCCATGGGTTGATAAATTTGATTTCCATTGATATTTTTGTGTGATTTTGTTGTCAGCACATTCAACTATGTAAAGAAAAAAGTATTTAATAAGATTATTTCATTCATTCAGATCTATGATGTGTTATTTTAGTGTTCCCTTTATTTTTTCAGCAGTGTATATATATGTATATGTTTTATATTTGAGATTCTTCAAAATAGCCATAGGCCTACAAACCATCTCAAGACATGAGTCAGGAAGTTAAAGCTTGGTCACAAATGGGTCTTCCAAATGGACAATGACTTCACCTGTGTGTGTGTATATATACACACACACACACACACACACACACACACAGTTGGAAGTTTACATACACCTCACCTCAAGTTTACATACATTTCAACTCAGTTTTTCATCATTCCTGACATTTAATCCTAGTAAAAATGTACTTTAAGAATGTGAAATGTCAGAATAATAGTAGAGAAAATGATTTATTTCAGCTTTTATTTCTTTCATCACATTCCCAGTGGGTCAGCAGTTTACATACACTCAATTAGTATTTGGTAGCATTGCCTTTAAATTGTTTAACTTGGGTCAAACGTTTCGGGTAGCCTTCCACAAGCTTCCCACAATAAGTTGGGTAAATTTAGTTAGGTTTGTAGGCCTCCTTGCTCGCACACGCTTTTTCAGTTCTTCCCACACATTTTCTATAGGATTGAGGTCAGGGCTTTGTGATGTCCACTTCAATACCTTGACTTTGTTGTCTTTAAGCCATTTTGCCACAACTTTGGAAGTATGCTTGGGGTCATTGTCCATTTGGAAGACCCATTTGCGACCAAGCTTTAACTTCCTGACTGATGTCTTGAGATGGTTTGTAGGCCTCCAGAATTGAGGCTGTAATCGCTGCCGAAGGTGCTTCAACAAAGTACTGATTAAAGGGTCTGAATACTTGTGTAAATATGATACTATTTTTAATAAAGTTGCAAACCATTTCTACAAACCTGTTTTTGATTCGTCATTATGGGGTGTTGTGTGTAGATTGATGAGGACGTTGTTTTATTTATTCCATTTTAGAATAAGGCTGTAACGTAACAAAATGTGGAAAAAGTCAAGGGGGTCTGAATACATTCCGAAGGCACTGTATATATACATATAAAGAAAACACGAGCAATCTGAACCTCTCCACAAATCTTCCATTTGGGATTTATGGGAAGGTTTGAGTTCCATGCATACCCATCCTGTATATGTCTTGTCTGGATTTTTGCCAGAAATATCATAAGATTCAAAACATGTAAAATGGGCTATATTTCTGCCTGTTCCCCAGGTGTGGCAGTGTGGAGGTTCTCTGGAGATCCACCCCTGCTCCCACGTGGGCCACGTCTTCCCAAAGAAAGCTCCCTACGCCAGGCCCAAGTTCCTCCAGAACACGGTCCGTGCTGCCGAAGTGTGGATGGACACCTACAAACAGCACTTCTACAACAGAAACCCCCCTGCCAGAAAGGTAGAGTACTGTATTTTCAGTGAGTTGTAGAGGCTACAACAAAATTACACCACTATGAGGTAGTTAGTGGTTAGAGCGTTGGGCCAGTAACCGAAAGGTTGCTGGATCAAATCACCAAGCTGACAAGGTGAAAATATGTTGTTCTGCCCCTGGGCAAGGGAGTTAACCCACTGTTCCCTGGGCTCCGAAGACGTGGATGTTGATTAAAGGCAGACCCCCACACCTCTCTGAGGGGGTTGGGTTAAATGCGGAAGACACATTTCAGTTGAAGGCATTCAGTTGTACAACTGACTAGGTATCCCCCTTTCCCTTAGTAGTGGAGGATGCAGTGATTGTAGATCAGGCTGTAGAAATACCAATAATAAAGTTGCTTATTGTAATGTGCATAATCCCAACAGGTGTTAAGAAGTAGGGCATGCTTTAGATAAAGGGCCAATCCGGAGTAAAAAAATAACAAAGCATGCACTCCGACACTTGTTTTGGTAAACCGCTGAGGGATGGCGCTTGAGAGTTATAACCACTCTTAAATTCATAGACAGAGCTTTGGACTGACCATCCATGATATCAAAATTATAGTTTTAACCATGTTTTGAAGCTATACAGTGTTTGTTTACATTTACTTTTTTTAACAAACATGGGAGTAAAACAAGCTAATATTTTGGGGTCTGATGGGGTATGACTG
This sequence comes from Brachymystax lenok tsinlingensis, assembly GCA_030435695.1. Taxonomy (NCBI): domain Eukaryota; kingdom Metazoa; phylum Chordata; class Actinopteri; order Salmoniformes; family Salmonidae; genus Brachymystax; species Brachymystax lenok. The sequence goes on from CM059806.1 coordinate 29,211,483, forward strand.
TTGAATTAAGCTCATGAGGCATTTTTAAGTTATATTCTTCAAGAATCAAAGTCTATATACTGTATCAAGGATCATCAACTAGATTCAGCCGGGGATAATTTTTTTCTTGAGAGGTCGGGGGCTGGAACATAATAAAAAAAATATTTGTAGCCAGCAAATTGACCGCAAGAAGCCCAAACAGATATGTTTGACTAAACATAATAATTTCAAACCTTTCTTGCATTTATATACAATCATGTGTCTCTCTATTATGCGTGGGAATATTTGGGAACAGATTTCTTAAAATTAAAATCACTTGGAGCTGATTTCCTGGTGTTTTTACAGTCTTTTATGGCCAAATTCGGCCTGCGGGCCGCCAGTTGGAGAACCTTGCTATATCATCCACAGTCAAAGTGGATGTAACAAATCTTGATTGGCCCTTTAGAGCTGTGATAGTTCTACCAAGGATGGAACACCCTAGACTTGATTAATATTGGATCGTAATGGAGTAACTTGGATGGAGATGTTGCTTCACCTGTCTAGGTGTCAGCAGTGTTCGATGAGGTTGTATGTCCCTCTCGGCTTTCTTTGTGTTGCCTGATATCAAAGTCTCATGTTCATCTTGGTTTCACCTCTGAAATAAATTACATTATTAATGCCAGGCATCTTTGATCAAACAATAAATGAGTAGCTGGAGACTAGGTGCCAGAGGGAATTGGCAGGTTTGAATTCACTTGGACGTAAACCAATTAAAGTTGTTTTATTTAAGACATTTTGTCTAAACAAACCAGGTGTGTTTTCACAAGGAACCAAGCAGAAGCTAACGGGATTTAACGGAAAACAAAAAACCTACCTGAATTTTATTCAGTAATAAACAGTTGTTTCCATTCAAACGTGTGTTTGAATTCCCATCCGTTTGGTTTGTTCAAGGTGCGGAGAACCACTGCTGTCAGTACTACACAGGTATCACGCTCACACCTGTCATCCAGGAAATCCTTTTCAATGACTTTGCTTAAGGACACAACAGCAATGCACCACCCAGGATTCAAACAGATTCAAGTTAACAGACCAGGATGTAGCTACTTCATGTTGTCACCCAGTACCATCATGGTTAGTGTGTCATATCAAACCACTCCTAGGATTGGCATATTTGACCAGAGCTACATTGAGGATTGCAGTGAAATCCAGCTTAATTACATTTCTGTCATTCAGCAGACACTCTTTTACAGAGCAGCTTAAGGGAGCAATTAGGGTTACGTGCCTTGCTCAAGGACACATCGGCAGATTTTTCACCGTCTGCTCTTTGGTTACTAGCCCAACGCTCTTAACTGCTAGGCTACCAGCTGCCCCGGTTATTATTCTGGTGTATCTTTTAGAGTTGTGTGTGGGCCTAATTTGTTGGAAATGCTGGAAATTGGTCCAATCTAAAGTGTAATGTTAATTACTCAATGTGTCAATGTTTTTAAGTGTATCCATCCCTACTCAAATAAACGTGTTAGATGAAGTGTTATTTTTCCACAGGAGACATATGGGGACATCTCAGAGAGGGTGGTCCTCAGAGAGAGACTGAAGTGTAACAGCTTTGACTGGTATCTGAAGAACATCTACCCTGACCTGCACGTACCAGAGGACAGGGAGGGCTGGCATGGGGCGGTGAGTCGGTCTCTCTCTCTCTCTCCCCATCAATACGTTTCGATATCTTAAGCACTAAGGAACTCCAAAAAATAAAAACATAAAACATCGGTCTGTAATAAGTCGAAGCCAAAATGAACTCCTATGTCCTACCTCGTTGGCCTCCTTGTAGATGTGAAATGAGCATGGTAATAGTATTAAAATAGACTAGCATCTCCTACCCATTTTCCTCTGCCATATTGCCTGCATACTTTCAGTTCTTCCATATGTAAAAATGTATGCAATTTTTGCCCTCAGAACAGACTCAATTTGTCGGGGCATGGACTCGACAAGGTGTCGAAAGCGTTCCACAGGGATGCTGGCCCATGTTCACGCCAACGCTTCCCGCAGTTGTGTCCAGTTGGCTGGAAGTTTTTGATGCACACTGAAAAACCCAGCAGCGTTGCAGTTCTTGGCACAAACCAGTGCACCTGGCACGTACTACCATATCCCGTTCAAAGGCACTTAAATATTTTGCCTTCCCCATTCACCCTCTGAATGGCACACATATACAATCCATGTCTCAATTTGCACAAGGCTTAAAAATCTTAACCAGTCTCCTCCCCTTAAATCCACTTTTATTCAGTGTAGATGAAGGTAGAGGAGACTAGTTAAAGAAGGATTTTTAAGCCTCGACAATTGAGAAATGGGTTGTGTATGTGTGTCAGTCTGTGTATAAAGCCTTTTTTACATCAGCAGTTGTCACTATGTGCTATACAGAAACCCAGACTAAACCCCCAAACAGCATGCAATGCAGAAGCACAATTGTTTGTCTCCTTTAATCTGACCCTCTTTGCAGTGATGGCAGATCTCATGATGCTAATCCGGATCATTCTCCTCATCACAGGTGCGTAGCTCTGGGATCCATTCAGAGTGCCTGGACTACAATGCTCCGGAGCACAGTCCCACAGGGGCCCACATCTCCCTCTTCGGTTGCCATGGGCAGGGCGGCAACCAGGTGATTAAAAATGTCACGTCTTGTCAGTTTATTTTCTCTCTCTCTCAACCCCCCCTGATCCTACGTTCGTTTCCCTGATGGACGGACGGAATGGTTACTCTGAATGTCAACGATATCTGGTGACCGTGGGAGAATATCCACCTCATCTCAGCTATCTAGAATTTAGCGTAAATCGAGATGCTGAGACATCTACAACTTTGGCTTAGTATTTCTGGACAAAGTATCCTAAAGCATATTTTAGGCCTAAATCTACATAAAACTTATTTTGTATAGTTTTCTAACTTTTCTAACTATATTTCTAGTTAGTTTAGACTGTATGGATGTATATTTGATGTCCAGTCAGACAACAGGGAGTAGTGGAGGCCTCTGCCTGCATGCCTATCTCCACCGCCTAGATCTCTATCTCTGATTACTCATTGATGCATCGCATCAGGTGTCGAACGCTACTAAAAGCACCATGTGTGTGACTGAAAATCAATGTTTCCACAGCCTGCACTGAAACGGAAACCTCTACCTTGTCTTTAGAGAGTTCACTCCTAGTTTAAAATATATATTAGGGGAGGGGAGAGAGACGCAGAGAGAGAGACACGCAGAGAGAGACGCAGAGAGAGAGATGTGCACACAAGATGTTTGCTCAACACACATTACTTTAGACCTAGATCCAACCCTCTCTTGCTCATAAGTAAGCGATTCTTCTGGTGAAATCTCTTAACTGTTGAATGCTAATGTTTGACGCTGCTGATTTGATAAGCAGAAGCACCGAGAGTGAACATTCATCCATTCCCCAGGAGTACAGTGATTGCTATAATTCAGATAAGCAGAGTTTAACCTTCCATCTCTCTCTTTCCCATAGTACTTTGAGTACACGACCCATAAGGAGATCCGCTATAACTCTGTGACGGAGCTGTGTGCCGAGGTCCCAGAGGGACAGATTTACATTGGGATGAAACACTGCCCCCATGACAGAACCCCTACACCCCCCACCATCATCTGGGAGTTCAGAGAGGTGAGTGATGCAGACGCAAGCAAAAACATGCATGTAAGCAGAGAAATGCTCTTACGCACGCACTCACAGAAAAAACTAAGAATTATCATAGTATGCATTACTGGGCTGATTGATTTCGTAAACACATGACAAGTGGTCTTGTCAGTTAGAAACAGACTGTATTCAACTCTTACATAGCTATAGTGTCTTACCTGGATGCCTCTTTATTACTACTTCAGGACGGGACGATCTACCACCCTCACTCAGACATGTGTGTCACCTCCTACCGCACAGCCGAGGGGCGAGCGGAAGTCCAGATGAGGACATGCACTCCCGGGGACAAGCACCAGCGCTGGAAGTTTGAGAATGGGAGGAACTAGCCTCACCCTAACCCTAATTGACCTTTGACCTAAGTGCAATTACAGTTCCACGGTGGACGATTGAGAGACAGGATTTTTAAAGAGGGACCCAGCAAAGCCTCTCAGCAGACTACCTACTTGTTCCCTGTGGGAAGACTTCCTAATTTAAAGTGCCTTTGCAAACCAAGTGGAGTCCACACCTGAGGTGACAGTATTTATGCCCGTCTGTCAGAATGTTTTGTTGATCTTTCCTTCCTGTCACTGTGGGGGCTTTAAACAATAAGAAAGCTTGAACCAACTGTCCAGGATTGTCTAGTGGTGTCAGATCTAAAAGACTGGTTTCAAAGAGGATCAATGGCAGGCATCATGGGAGTTTTGTTTTTTAATTCAGTGGGATCATAAATTCGAACAAGTACTGTTGCACTACAGAATGTTTTTGTATAGAATATTTTGGCGTTGTTTTTTTACAGGTAGACCACACAACAAATAACTGAATGGTGTTGTCTAAAAAATAAAATAAAAAAGTTTAGTACATTAAAACGATTCATGTAGGGGTCTAAATGATTACTCTTTACTATGTGTGGTTAATATGGGCTTTGTTACTCAAAGATAAGTCTTTGAGATTGCTGAATAAGTCCCAAAACTTTGTATCTATACAAGCCCCATCTTGTTGTTAAAGTGATCTGGAGTTAAGAGGACCCTGTCATGCTAGTAGGCTATATGTGTTCTACTCACCAGCGTCCGTCTCTCTGTTTGGAGACTGTGTTCAAAGTAGGATGAAATTGGGCTATTCGAACAAGACTTGAAACACTTAAGCTTGTGTTAAGTGCTACTTTCCATTGCCTGAGGGTGGTGGGATGTCTGACATTGTTGTCTGGGAGTCTTCACTGTGCTGTGGATTCAAACAGGCCAATTTACTGGGTCTACGATGTGCCTGCAGGATTCTTTTACACATATTTTAATCTATAATTGTTTTGTTTTTTTAAATACGATCACCTGTGCCTAACATAAAAGCATAAAGATGTTAATTTGACTTTCATAGTGGCGATATTCTCATATGAGTCTTGGTCCGCAGCAGTGTTGTCTGCTCTTTTCCAAGTCCTCACCATTGCAACTAACACAAGCATGTCACGGCATTGCTTACTGTAGCATTCATACTGTATCATGCATCAATTGTTGATCTCTCAAGGGCTTGATTCTCTTAAACCTGCCACACAACAGATTCCCTTGTCTTTGTTTGACAGACTTACATCAACACCCGTACTCTGCTCTTACTCTCTCTCTCCTAAATCGAAATCTTTCCTAAAATATCTGGTTCCCTTGAATGGATTCGAGAACCACATTATCGCCTTAACAATGATTCCGTGTTTGTTGCTATTGAAGTGCTTATTATTGAAATCAGTTGTACCGCCACTGATCGTTCTTCCTAAAAGTCTTTCTCTGGTCCTTGGCATTTTTTGATTTGTTTGATCATTAAAAATGACTCCAGCTTAATAAGATATTTCTTGGTATAAAGGGACCTGAATGGGATGTGGCGTATTTAAACTACTGAACTGATTTAATAAGCACGAGGTGGTGGGGATTATTGTTTGTACCAGTGAAGAATAAAAGGGTCAAAATAAAGTTGGTGTTTTATTTTTATTTTATTTAACCTTTATTTAACATGGCACGTCAGTTAAGAACAAATTGTTATTTACAATGGTGGCCTACCCCGGCCAGACCCTCCCCTAACCCAGAGCCCAACAGAGCTTCCGAGAGTTTTGGAGGATTGCTGTAGATCAATGCCTTTTAACTCATTGAACAATGACCATTTAAAGAAGAATCCAAAGGAGTTGGTTTTATTTCTCTTAGTACTGACACAAGACTCCGGTGAACTTTGACAAATAAGAAATGCTTTACTTCACTATGTTTTCTTCACTATAGGTATTTACAAATGTACTGATTTAGCGCCATCTAGTGGCGATGGAAGGAACCACTCAATGTCAAATGGAGAAGTGATGCCCTTTGAGGTTCAGTAAATAATGATACCCTTTTAATCCGTAAGAGTCTATGTAATCCGTAAGTCTCTGAAGGTAACCCATACAAACGAATGGAAGTATGGATGCCGTTTTGTGCCAACAAAAATAAGAGTAAATCTCCTATTTTACTGAGCTTTCTTATATCTCCTAGATTTTTTATTTTTATTTGTTTATTTCAACTTTATTTAACCAGGTAGGCAAGTTGAGAACAAGTTCTCATTTACAACTGCGACCTGGTCAAGATAAAGCAAAGCAGGTCAACACATACAACAACACATAGTTACACATTGGAGTAAACAAACACACAGTCAATAATACAGTAGAAAAAAATAATATCTATATACAATGTGTGCAAATGAGGTAAGATAAGGAACGTAAGGCAATAAATAGGCCATGGTGGCGAAGTAATTACAGTATAGCAATTTAACACTGGAATGGTAAATGTGCAGTAGATGAATGTGCAAAGTAAAAATACTGGGGTGCAAAGGAGCAAGATAAATAAATGAATACAGTATGGGATGAGGTAGTTGGTTGGGCTAAGTACAGGTGCAGTGGTCTGTGAGCTGCTCTGACAGCTAGCTGGTGCTTAAAGCTAGTGAGGGAGATAAGTGTCTCCAGTTTCAGTGATTTTTGTAGTTCGTTCCAGTCATTGGCAGCAGAGAACTGGAAGGAAAGGCGGCCAAAAGAGGAATTGGCTTTGGGGGTGACCAGTGAGATATACCTGCTGGAGCGCGTGCATACGGGTGGGTGCTGCTATGGTTACCAGTGAGCTGAGATAAGGCGGGCTTTACCAAGCAGGGACTTGTAGATGACCTGGAGCCAGTGGGTCTGGCGGCGAGTATGTAACGAGGGCCAGCCGACTAGAGCATGCAGGTCACAGTGGTGGGTGGTATAAGGGGCTTTGGTGATAAAGCGGATGGCACTGTGATAGACTGCATCCAGTTTGCTGAGTAGAGTGTTGGAAGCTGTTTTGTAGATGACATCGCCAAGTCGAGGATCGGGTAGGATAGTCAGTTTTACTAGTGCAAGTTTGGCAGCATGAGTGAAGGAGGCTTTGTTGTAAATAGGAAGCTGATTCTAGATTTAATTTTGGATTGGAGATGTTTAATGTGAGTCTGGAAGGAGAGTTTACAGTCTAGCCAGACACCTAGGTATTTGTAGTTGTCCACATATTCTAGGTCAGAGCCGTCCAGGGTAGTGATGCTAGTCGGGCGGCGGTGCAGGCAGCGAACGGTTGAATAGCATGCATTTGGTTTTACTAGCGTTTAAGAGCAGTTGGAGGCCACGGAAGGAGTGTTGTATGGCATTGAAGCTCATTTGGAGGTTAGTTAACACAGTGTCCAAAGAAGGGCCAGAAGTATACAGAATGGTGTCGTCTGCATAGAGGTGGATCAGAGAATCACCGGCAGCAAGAGCAACATCATTGATGTATACAGAGAAGAGAGTGGGCCCAAGAATTGAACCCTGTGGCACCCCCATAGAGACTGCCAGAGGCCTGGACAACAGGCCCTCCAATTTAACACACTGAACTCTGTCTGCAAAGTAGTGGCAATCATTAGAGAAACCAAGGCTGTTGAGTCTGCCGATAAGGATGTGGTGATTGACAGAGTCGAAAGCCTTGGCCAGGTCAATGAATGCGGCTGCACAGTAATGTCTCTTATCGATGGCGGTTATGATATCATTTAGTACCTTGAGCATGGCTGAGGTGCTCCCGTGACCAGCTCAGAAACCGGATTGCACAGCGGAGAAGGTACGATGAGAATGATCTGTTTATTAACTAGGCTTTCAAAGACTTTAGAGAGGCAGGGCAGGATGGATATAGGTCTATAGCAATTTGGGTCTAGTGTGTCACCCCCTTTGAAGAGGGGGATGACCGTGGCAGCTTTCCAATCTTTTGGGATCTCGGACGACACTAAAGAGAGGTTGAGCAGACTGGTAATAGGCAGACACTTCAAAACCTTATTCCTTATGATGAATATTTTGACAGTTTTTTGTTGCCATTTATGAATGTGATATTCAATGCATTTCTATAGTAGTAAAGACCAAATTCAATATTTGAACAACAACAACAAAGTATATGTAATTTCTTTAATACCTAAAGGGGTCCTAAAATTCCAAATCAAATAGTTAAATGATCCATGGTATGACCATCTTAAAACAATTCCATATGTTAGCTTAGTACCCCCTAACAGCTTTTTAAACCTTACCATGAGCAATAAAACTATCAGGATTGCCAACATTCTTTAGGACATGACATGACCAGAGCCTCTGGTGTTTACTACTTATCCAATCAAATTACTCCATGGCTGTGTGTGAAATGGTAGCATAATCTTCAGGCTCAGTGAAATGTAAGCCTAAATACATTTCGCTTGCCAGAAATTATGTAAATGACACGTGTGAAATGCTGTAGCATGTGCATTACTCTGGACAGCACCTTGGGATATTGCGTCATAAGCACCATGGAAATATAGCCAATTATCTGGAGGTTGATGTAGTACCATATTAGTTGGCTTTTTGACGCTAATGCCACGACATGCACTACTGTCTGAGGAGAGTGTATGGACCATTGAATATGCATTTAAAGAATCTCTTACATATTGTTTTATGTTTAATAGGTGAAGAGAAATAATACATTTACCTGTCGGCTTACAAAATGACTTGACTGTTTTTATTTTTTTATGAAAACTTCCTCATGCAGGCTAATATATGTTTTCCTCCAGAGATAGTAAGACAGACAGGTCATTGTACCATGGTATATTACAACACTCTGGTTGCCTTATCTCTTTGTTATTTTGACAATAAGAGTATTCAATCAAACAGTATGGCATCCAAATTGCCTTCTCACTGAACAGTTACCTCAATTATTGATCATTTTAATTTGCTTCAAGATGTTTGCTTCAAACTAGACTTAAGAAAATATATATAGGGCTAAGTGACATTCAATAGTGCTAAGAGAAATAATGTAAGAATATTTGTCCACAATGAAGATGACTTTGTTGCACCCGTAAATGTTAAACAAATGTCAAATCATATATTTAATAACACAAGTTCGGTTCATACAAGAACACAGAATATCAGTAGTTACTTTGGAATCAGTGCATGAAAACTACAGTAAACTACAGTCACGTGATATTGTACTTTTTTTTTACCACTTGTTGCCAACCCGGAAGTAGTCAATATAATGCTTCATGCATTTGCATAATTATGAATAGGGAAGGAAGCTGTAACATTGTTAAAGTGTAACTCATTTTTGTCGTTACAGTTTCCTGGAACGCAGAAGACAATGTTTGTACAGCGTCGTTTGTTGGTACCACAACTCGTGACACTGGAGAAAGATTAGTGACTGATACACTTCTGATAAACTTCTCCAAGGTATCGACGTGAATGTGTGCGGCTCGCTGACGCCGTCGGAAACCGTTAGTGTGCTGCAGGTAGAGTTGCAAGGTGACAGGTCATGTCGGCTACGTTGTGTTCATGGCGAGAAGAGAAGTAAGGTGCGCAAAATGGATTAGGATTTAGTGCTACTGCCACAGAATGAAGCGCTGGACACTCTTTAATTTGACCTTGATTTTTTTTTTTATCTGGGTGATAGCGAATCGGGTAAATCCATTTATAACATCAAGTTTATGGAGAAGTCATATTTCAAACTTTGTCCAAGGAAGCCAATCGCTGGATGACAGAAAATAACCGTTGAAATTTGACTTGGCTAGTCAAATTTAGTCAACCCTGTTTAACATTTTGAAATAAAAAGTTGATTCAAGCAAAATAGGGGAACTCTTACGTTGCGCAAAGTTATTATCAGAAGGCAGTTCATGGTGAATTTTGTGGATCTGGTTTGGTAATGCACCATGATGCTGTTGTAGCCCACGGGGTATGAACATTTCTCGTGAGGGAGGAAGGGAGACACGATGGCACTTTCCCGGCGAAGGAATCGGTGGAAGTTGATAGTTTGCCTTTTTGGGGCGTCTATAGTGGGATATTTTATTTTAAACAGGCATAATAATCCCGGTGACATAGCTGGAACAAGTCGAAGAGAGGTTCCCACTGAGCAAGATATTGCAAATGAAATGCTTAAAAAGCCTGTTTATGACAAACCGCCGTTGGATTTAAATGCCTTGGGAGAAATGGGCAGAGCTGTCAATTTGAACCTCGTTGGAGAGGAGAAGAAAAAAGAAGAAGAAAGTGTTAATACACACCAGATAAATACCTATGTGAGTGATCTGGTATCTCTCCACCGCAGTCTACCCGAACGATGGAATCCTCTGTAAGTTGGCCGTGAGTTTGAGTGTGGTGTTTATGATATTTTCCCAACATTCCCTTGTGATAAGAGTATTTTATAGAGCTTTTCTAAAATATGACTGACTGAATATGAAGTAGCCTAGCCCCTCGCCATTAACCCGTTGTGGCAAACCCCGTTTAGTATTTCTAAATGCCAAAATGACAGGCAAGGCAATGCTTGATTTTGCAAGGTTGGATAAAGTCCGATCACTGACAAAGCTCGTAAAACTGTTTCTTTTGAGTTTACTAAAGGGCCAGGAATTACGTATTAAATGACTCGGTGCCTGATGAGCCATGTGCAAAGACTTAATAAAGCCATGCGGCCATATCTCAGTCAGACATCCAAGCACAATGGTAACCAACAACAATGACCAAAAACGAACAGATTTTATTTCTTCCTAGATTATATCAGCACTCCTACTCTTAGACACTTTTTGAATACTGGCCCAGATCTATTAGCCGGGGTGACATGTCTGTTTGTGCTATAATTCCACTCCTTGTCATGACAGTGAGTCAACAATGAGAAGCATGATGGAAAGGGGATGTCTGGGTCAGACTAGCTACAGATCTATAACAAGTGAACTCTTTCTCATTACTTCTCCAGTTGTAAGGACCTGAAGTATGACTATAGGTCATTGCCATCCACTTCAGTGGTGATCGCCTTCTACAACGAGGCGTGGTCCACGCTGCTACGCACTGTCCACAGTGTCCTGGAGACCTCACCCGACATACTGCTACGAGAGGTGGTCCTGGTGGACGACTATAGTGACAGAGGTACAATCATGTATATACAGTACCTGTCAAAAGGTTGGACACACCTACTCATTCAAGGGTTTTTCTTTATTTTTTTTTTACTATTTTCTACATTGTAGAATAATAGTGAAGACATCAAAACTATGAAATAACACATGGAATCATGTAGTAACCAAAAAAAAGAGTTAAACAAATCAAAATATATTTATATTTGCGATTCTTCAAAGTAGCCACCCTTTGCCTGTATGTGCTGATCTAGGACCAGGTCCCTCCTGTCAATGCAATTTGTATTAATTGTGATCTAAAAGGCTAAACTCTGACTCCAAGACCCTGTTTGTATGGGCCCTGATTTACAGACATGCTTGGCTAGAGTGACACATCACTATGTCTGCCAAAGCCAATGAGAGCCTATATCTGATGAATATGACATTCAATATGTTAAGTTTAAGGGATAGTTCATTAATGCAAACTCATCATCATCATCATCACTACAGAGCACTTTCAGTACAGAGCAGAAACTATCTTGAAAACTTGACTGCTGACATGCACATTTTTGGAGGGATTGTGTTAACATACTAATGAACAAAATACTAAAGTGAATGTTTTTAAGTGAACTTGAAATACATTTGAATACCAGTTTGGTAAACATGCAGCCTTACTTATAGGCCACTATTTGTCCCTTTCAGCACATGATGTAGTATTGGCCATGGGAGTCGCTACGAATATTTGATCAGATTTCTGACAAGTAGTTTACATTTTAGTCATTTAGCAGACCCTCTTATCCAGAGTGACTTACACTTAGTGCATTCATCTTTAGATAGCTAGGTGGGACAACTACACATCACAGTCATAGTAAGTACATTTTTCCTCAAAGTATCTATCAGCAAAGTCAGAGCTAGTAAGGGGAAGAAGAGTCAAGTGCCAGTGTTAGTTCACAAATTGTATTATTTTTTGTTTGTTGTATTTTCTCTTAAGGATTAAAAGGGTATCATTATTTACTGAATCTCAAAGGGCATCACTTCCCCATTTGACATGAGTGGTTCCTTCCATCGCCACTAGATGGTGGTAAATCAGTACATTTGGAAATACCTATAGTGAAGGAAACATAGTGAAGTAAAGCATTTCTTACTTGCTTGTCAATATCAGTTAAACCACAAAGCGCAGGCTCATCTGTTAGCAGCACCACCCTGTTGTAACAGTACACATACTGCACCATTACACACCCTGTACCTGCATGTTACACACATCCCAGTTGAGGAAATGTGCACTTTTGTCATGATACGTAAACAGCCCTTTTGGTTCCCTGTCAGCTCATTTGAAGGAGCCGTTAGAAAATTACATCTCCAGATTGAAGAAGGTGCATCTGATCCGTGCCAGGAAGAGGGAGGGCCTCGTGCGGGCCAGGCTCTTGGGGGCCTCCATCGCCACAGGCGATGTGCTGACCTTCCTCGACTGCCACTGTGAATGCCACAAGGGCTGGCTGGAGCCCTTGCTCGACAGGTGAGAAACCCCGTAGTGGGCCAGGTTGGGACTGTTCTTCAGTCTAGTCGTGGGACCTTAGTTTCCACATGTACAGTAGTGCCTCTCTCCATTCCTTCTACTTTGCTGTTGAATGTATCGTGCTGCTGGCTAGATTTGGATATGTGTAGCTATGTGAACTATTTTCATTACCCTTTCACACTAATCCCAAGCCTCCAGAGGCCTGTTCCATATGGTACCTGGTGAGGCCTTTCTCTCTGTCGTCACCCTGTTATACTGCAACCCCCTGCCCCATGCTTGCTTCTGCTCTCTTCTCCTCTGCCCCAGGATAAAGGAGGAGCCGTCAGCTGTAGTGTGTCCCGTCATTGATGTCATCGACTGGAACACCTTCCAGTATCTAGGCAACCCCGGGGAACCCCAGATCGGAGGGTTTGATTGGCGGCTGGTCTTCACCTGGCACACGGTGCCAGAGTACGAGCAGAAGCGGAGGCGCTCTGCCATTGATGTCATCAGGTCTGTGGTACCCTACATTAGAAACAAGCGCTCTGCCATTGATGTCACCATGTCTGTGGTACCCTACATTAGAAACAGGCGCTCTGCTATTGATGTCATCATGTCTGTGGTACCCTACATTAGAAACAGGCGCTCTGCCATTGATGTCATCATGTCTGTAGGACCCTACATTAGAAACAGGCGCTCTGCTATTGATGTCATCAGGTCTGTAGGACCCTACATTAGAAACAGGCGCTCTGCCATTGATGTCACCATGTCTGTGGTACCCTACATTAGAAACAGGCGCTCTGCCATTGATGTCATCATGTCTGTAGGACCCTACATTAGAAACAGGCGCTCTGCTATTGATGTCATCATGTCTGTGGTACCCTACATTAGAAACAGGCGCTCTGCTATTGATGTCATCATGTCTGTGGTACCCTACATTAGAAACAGGCGCTCTGCCATTGATGTTACCATGTCTGTGGTACCCTACATTAGAAACAGGCGCTCTGCTATTGATGTCATCATGTCTGTGGTACCCTACATTAGAAACAGGCGCTCTGCTATTGATGTCACCATGTCTGTGGTACCCTACATTAGAAACAGGCGCTCTGCTATTGATGTCATCATGTCTGTGGTAGCCTACATTAGAAACAGGCGCTCTGCTATTGATGTCATCATGTCTGTGGTAGCCTACATTAGAAACAGGCGCTCTGCTATTGATGTCATCATGTCTGTGGTAGCCTAACAACTTCAGTGTATTGGAGAGGAAAATAGTCTAATCCTCAGTTAACTATCAATATGTACTTTTAACAATTTGATATGCATATTATGTAGAGATCAACAATTGTTATACATACCATAGGCTATATGATTTATGATAATTATATAACACGTTTTCAAGATCTGCTCTGTAAGCTGTGTGTGTTTTGGACCCAGGTCTCCTACGATGGCTGGTGGGCTGTTTGCTGTCAGTAAGAACTATTTCCATTACCTGGGCACGTATGACACAGGCATGGAGGTGTGGGGAGGAGAGAACCTGGAGTTCTCATTTAGGGTGAGTGTAGATGAGAGTTTGTGTGTGTGAGCGAGAGTGATACGGGTGGGTTTGCTGAGCTCTGTGCTGTTTATCTATGCCTTTTTCCTGACGTTCCTGTGATGAGTTAAAAACCCACTGGAATCCAGTAACCGATGTTCGCCATACTGTTGTGAAATATGTGGGGATTCACACAAGGCTGCAATGTTTACACTTTCATTATACTAGGTCAACTAGGTCACCACTATGCCGTTTTGGATAAACAAAAACAGCCTTTCTGTTCCCTAATCAAAATCACATTAAAGAACTTTGAACCAAAAGTTACCTCTGTCAATAAATGTTCCGCAGTCAATAAAGTTGCACAGTTTGAAGGATCTAAGCCAGCACAGAGGTCATGTTTTCCTTCAGTTACTTCCTGTGGGAAAGTAACTGAGAACTCCCTCCCCTTTTATAAAGACACACAAAGCTGTCCATCGTGCTGCCTGATTGAATCATGTTGTGTAGCTAGTCATGTCCTCGTGTTGTTGTTGTTATTTAGATCTGGCAGTGCGGGGGCAGCCTGGAGATCCACCCCTGCTCCCACGTGGGCCACGTCTTCCCCAAGAAGGCCCCCTATTCGCGGAGTAAGGCACTGGCCAACAGCGTGCGTGCTGCCGAGGTCTGGATGGACGACTACAAGGAGTTGTACTACCACCGTAACCCCCACGCTCGCCTGGTAGGCCAGCCCTGAACAGGGACTAGCGAAAGCTAGCAAAATGTGTGGCTGCAGAGTTTGAAAGTGTATGGTGCTGAGATTGTGGGTTAGGACCAGTAGTGTAGGTGGTAATAGTTTGCATGTATGCATGCACAGCTTTTCAAAGTAGTGATCAAATTCACATAAAAGCATGCCTCGGAGGAGCTCAACCGATTCACATTTGTGGATCATGCCTCTATGGCAAGGTTATCTGGAGCAAAAGCCCCTCATATCATATGTTTTACCTCTAAGACACACACACTTCTCCCTGCCCGCTGCTCTGTAAATGCTCCCTGATTGAGTGACACTTATGATGCATGAGGACGGGACACCAAGGTGACACTCCGTCCGGTGTGAGATTACCATCGAGAGGCACAGCTCCACGCAGCGCCAGTGGGCATCATCCACCTACACTTCAGTGAGTCAGAGATGCTCCATTCCACGCCAACCCAGGTGCCAGGCTGCCAGCAGGCCTGGGTTCAAATACTAGTTGAAATTATGTCAAATACTTCAACTGGACTTGATTTAGCTTGCCTGGCGCCAATGGAATAGTTGGAAAATGTTGGAAAATTATTTCTAACTTTGCCCATTTGCAGGCTAAAGCAAATGCAAACAAACGCAAAAAGTATTTGAAAGATTTCTAATAATATTTGAACCCGGGTCTGACAGGGTACCATGCATAAACGAAACACGGATCAGAATGCACTCATCTCTCTGAGAGGAGGTTGACATGCCAACTGCCAAGCGGAACTCTACCTGCTTCTCTCTCTCGCTCTCGCTCTCTCTCTCTCAAAACAAAAAAAGTGCTTTATTGGCATGACATAACAATGTACATATTGCCAGAGCTTACTTGGGATATTTACAATATGAAAATAATAAGAATCCAAATTGTCAACGGGACAATACATTTAACAATAAGCATACAGTAGAGGACATGTGCAGGTTGGTTGGTCTGTCAGACACTGCCTCATCTTATGGCAGGCAGCAATGTAGTGCGCTGCCAACCCACAGCTCTCTGCGTCCTCCCCCAACAGGACTGGTAGCCTATCCTCATCAGATTTGGGGAAATGACACTCTCTAATTGTTTTATATTTTGGACATTTTGTCAGGAAATGCAGCTCTGTCTCAGGTTCTGCTGTGGTGCAGTGGTTGCACAGCCTTTCCTCTACAGGGAGCCAGGTTTTCCTGTGTCTACCCTTCTCAATGGCAAGGCTGTGCTCACTGAGCCTGTACTTTGTCAATGTTTTTCTAAGGTTTTGATCAGTAACCATGGTCAAATAGTTAGCCACGGCACTGCATTTTGCTTTGTGCTTGTGTTTCCCAATAAGCAATGTAGTTTTGTTTTGACTGTGTTGTAATTTGGTTTATTCTGATTGATTGGATGTTCTGGTCCTGAGGCTTCAGTGTGTTAGTAGAACAGGTTTGTGAACTCAGCCCCAGGACCAGCTGGATGAGGGGACTCTTTTCTTTGCTCAGCTCTTGGCATTGCTGTGCTTGGTAATGATTAGAGAGGGGGTCACTGTATTTTAGATGTTTCTAAAACTTAATTGCTATTTTTTGAGTTTTTATTATTAGTGGATATTGGCCTAATTCTGCCCTGCATGCATTGTTTGTAGTTTTCCTCTGGTCATGTAGGAGAATCTTACAGAACTCTGCATGCAAGGTTTCAATGGGGTGTTTGTCCCATTTGATTAAATCTTGTTTTACAAGTGGACCCCACACCTCACTGCCATGAAGTGCAATTGGTTCAATGACACATTCAATAAGTTTTAGCCACATTTTAGCCACAGGTATTTCAATTTGAATTTGTTTTTTAATGGCGTAGAATGCCCTGCGTGCTTTCTCTCTGTTCATTCACTGCCTCATTAAGGTGTCCAGTTGAGCTTATTTTTAAACCTAAGTAATTGTAGTGTCTGCAGTACTCTATATATTTTGTACCAATTGAGAACTTTGGTCTAATTCCCTGAGATCTGGATCTTCTCTGGAAAATCATTATTTTAGTATTTTTGGGGTTTACTGCCAGGGCCCAGGTCTGGCAGTACTGCTCTAGCAGGTCCAGGTTCTGCTCTAGGCCATGTGCTGTGGGTGACAACTTCATGAGAAATTCAACTTCTCATGAATTTGGTGTTCTGTGTTTTTGTCAATTTGAACGGTGTTGTAGAGTGTTTTAAAATGGGTTGTCCATATGTCACCATTTTGTATTGCTAATTCCTCTTGATTTTTTAGTTTTTTCCATTTTTGCCAGAAGTTGTTTGTGTTTATGGACTCCTCAATTAGTGTCAGCTGCTTGCTGTTGTACTGTGCTTTTTTGGTTCTGAGTGTACGTTTACAGAGTTTTAAAGTCTCACAATAATGATGGCGTAATTCACCATTATTTTGGTCTCTGTGCTTTTGGTTGGATAGTTTTTTTCCTTATAATTTTACAATCTGCATCAAACCAGTTGTCATCTGTGGTCTTTTTTGTTTTGTTTTTTATCAATTTCAATTGTGCTTCTTTTGCCGTTTGCCTGAATATATAGTTGATGTTTTTTACTGCTAGATTGATGCCTTCTTTACTGTGAGTGAATGTGGTATCCAGAAAGTTATCGAAGAGTGTTTGGATAGTTTGGTTGCAGGTTGCTTTCTGGTATTCTTCTGTGCTGTTTTGGGCTCATCTGTATGAATTTCTGATGTTGTACAGCTTACTGGGCTGTGAATGTGTGGTTGTTTCCATGTCTGTTCTTTTGAGGAACAACGCAATTTGGCTGTGATCAGACAGAGGTGTTCGTGGCTTGACAGTGAATGAGCTGAGAGAGAAAGGGTCAATGTCTGTAATCATATAGTATACTGTGCTGTGGCCAAGAGGTGAGCAGTAGGTGAATCTCCCCAAAGAGTCCCCCCGTAACCTACCATTGACAAAGTACAGACCCAGGCTTCTACAGAGCTCTTCTGTTTTTGTTGACGGTGCTGTCACTGTTGTTTCTATGGGGGAGATTAAAACAGGTAGAAACAGTATGGCCTGTAATAAAGCTGTCCCCTCATGTGGTCGTTAGATCAGGTAGTGTTCCTGTGCACGCATTTGTGTCCCCACAGATGAGCACATTTCCCTGGGCCTGGAAATGGCACGTCTCTTCCTCAAGGCTGGGGAAGATCTCCTCTGAGTAATATGGGGATTCTGAGGGGGGGATATATATTGCGTAAAGGAACACATCTTTTTCTGTCAGTACAAGTTCTTTTTTAAGTTCTAACCAAATGTGATATTTACCAATTTTGAGGGGATCAATTCGATTTTGTAGTTCGGATGATGATGATGACGTCAACATCTTTAAGATTTTTGTTGAACTCCAGTGCTAAACTCTTCAGTCCAAAGGTTGATGAGTTTAGGCCCTGAATGTTCCACATGCTAACTGATGTTATTTTTTTTTTATATGTATATAAATATTCCTATTCATTGAACAAGTAAGCTTTTAGTACAATAGGGGTGTGTGTGTGTGTGTGTGTGTGTGTGTGTGTGTGTGTGTGTGTGTGCATGTGTCCGTGTGTTTAGTGCAGATGTAGTGGAGGAGATGTTTAATCTCACTTAATCCTACAGGGTTCTCTTGTCCTCTGACGACCTTTGCTGGTCCTGCTGTTGGGCCCTGTGGAGTGGAGGGGGGCCAGGTCTTGGCCGTGGGGCTTCCTCTCTGGTCTGGTAGAGGTGGTGGCCTGGTGCGGGGTAGTAGGCTGGGCCCGGTCCAATCTGGTTAAGCCGATGGAAGTGGTGATGCTCTGGTGGTGGGTGGGGCCTGTGGGGTCTGGTGGGGTGTTGAGGGGGCCTGGGGCTCCTTGGTGGTGCAGTGGTCTGGTAGGGGTCTCTGGGTGGTCCTCTGTCCAGTGCGGCATGGGGTGTTTGTCTACCAAGTGCCACGTCCTTTAGAGACTTGGCAAAAATCCCTACTGTCTGCTTCCTCAGGTGGAAGTGGTCGTGCAGGTGCTCTGGGGTGATTGTTGGGTGGTGAGCAACGTGCACGTTCGGGAGTAGGCCACACCCTCTGGTGCTGTCAGCGTTGACTTTCTGAATGGTACGGGGATGAAAGTCTTTGCGGGGGCAGCAGAGTGGAGATGGTGATGTGGGAGTTGGGGAACCACTGCTACTCTGTTGACCAGGCTGCCTACTCTCTCCTGCTCCTCTCGCAGGTTGTTGGTGCCGGTGTGAATAATAATGTAGCCTGGTGTGCCAAAGTCAGGCTGGGACAGGATGTGGAGTGGGCACCATATTTTGGACACCTTGTGGTGGGGGAAGAGTTTATCCTTTTGGAGGAATTTCCTATTTGAGTCAATGAGGATGGCCACCTCAGTGGGTTATACCAGAGTAGTGCGTTTACAGTCTGTGGCAGGGGTACACAGGGCCTGTGTACATGGAGGGGTGTGTCAGGGGGGGCCAGAGAGTGTCCCCATGTGAGCCTCCTTGTTGGCTGGGGGTGTGGGTAAAGGGTTGTCGGTATGGGGGGGATTGCGGGTAAAAGTGGGTCAGTGGGGTTTTTATGGGTGGTGAGGGGCTGCAGGAGTCTCTACAGTCTGCTCCCTTTGCCCTCTCCTCCTTTACCTGCACCAGCTCTCTCCTCATGGTGGCCTTTACCTCCTCAAGCGCTGTGGTAAGGCTCTCTCTCAGCTCCTGGACAGAGTTCTTCAGCTGGGTCCTGCACTGGTTGATCTGGTCCTGTAGAAGCTCTGTGTCTGGGCTAGAGGTGGTGTAGCTGGGGGGCTGCTCCTTCAGCTCAGTAACCTATACCTCTAACCGAGCCAGCCTGTCTCTCAGCAGGCTGATGGTAGTGTGGTCTTGGCTCTGGTGGTTGTAGGCAGGCAGGGGGGAGGATAGTCCTGCTGTTGGAGTGCCTGAGGTGAGGGCAGAGGTTGGGTGCTGTCCTTGTCTTTTTTTGCTTTCCGCTATCTTCCTTAGAGTGAGGAAGTCCTGCACAAAAGAGCTGAGTGCAGCCTCACTTCCCTGGACCATGACAGTGCCGTTCTGATACATGTTTACCATCAGAAACCTGTTTTCCTGGTCCTTATCGCTGTCCTCAAAAATGGATTTGCCTTCCCTTGCAGATTCCTTTCTTTGTGGTATAGCTGAAATGCCTGGTTACAGCTGGATGCCAGGCAGTAGTGTGGTCTGTGTAAAATAACAGGTTTGTAACAGTCCTGTTTTGTAAGCAGTCGGCAAACAAAGTTTCTGGGTTCTCCCTCAGAATTCTGTGTTTAAAATTGATTCTTCCCTTCTCTGATTTGATATCTGCTTGGGGAGTCTCTCAGTCTCTGCTGCGGCTGGTGCTGCTAGCGCTGCCTCAGTGGCCATGCTGCTATGGTTACCACCAGTAAACAGCTGGAGCTAGACGGTAAGCTAGCTGACATATTTAAATTTGTCTAGCTACCACGATGAATATTGGTCATTTAACTCACTCTCTGTCAATCTTTTCCTCCTGTGTTGATCTTCAGTTGATTACCTATACATTTTTTGCTAATTTAATTGTGTCAATCTCACTCTTAACAACCAAAAAGTTATAACAAGTCAGGAGCTGTTCTTCTGCATGACTCTCTCCATCTGTCTCTCTCTCTGCTTCTCTCTCACACACACACACACACACACACGACAGTTTGTTGCAGGCATCAGCTGCATCTGGATGTTTGTCTGGATTATAAAAATTCCGTTTCCAAACCATCTGGATGTTTGTCTGGATTATAAACATTCCGTTTCCAAACCTCTCACAATATATTCAATTTAGAGCTGTGAGCTCTCTGCCTGGCATTCAGGTGAAGGGGAATGTGCCAGTCTGACCTTTTCAGTAGAACACAATATGAGATACAATTGCTCTCAAGAGTCCAGGGATTCGAATTGATAAAGCTCCTGTCAAGCAATGGAATGTTGTTTTCTAATGGTTGGTCTAATATTCCTCAGGGGCTTGCTTCCTGTTCAACTTTTAATTCACACCAGTTGAAACCTGCCTGTTACAACTTAATAACAGTAGTGCGTAGGGTTGCAAAATTCCAGTAACTTTCCCCAGGTTTTCTAGAAATCCCGGTTGGAGCGTTCCAAGGAATCTTCTAACTCGGGATGTCTGGAAAACCTGGGATGGTTGGGAAAGTTTTTGTAACCCTAATAGTTCCTCTAGGACTGCCCCCTACTGGCCCTAACTGCCCCCACCCTCCTCCATCCTGTCTCCCCTGACTGATTATCTTCCTTCTCTGGGGTCTAAATAAATTGATGGGCAATCAATTAGAGATGTTCAGGCATGCCGCTCCCATCTTTCATCCTGTGGCATTGCTCACCTTCCTCCAACAGGGGCTTGTCTCCAAACAGATGTTCCTGTCTCCAACACTCCTCTGTGGACCGTAACTAACACCTAACAATCCCTTCAGAAACACAGTAAACCACCACACAGAAATAAAGAATAGCTGATATTGTAATGCTAATTGGGTTGCCCCAAAATGTCCAGATTTTGCAGAAATCCTGGTTGAAGGATTCCAAATTTCCTCCTTATTCCCCTCCTGATCTCTAATATTAAGGAAGTTTCGAGGTTCTGCTTGCCTGAGTTAGAATACCTCAGGATAAGCTATAGACCATACTATTTTCTAAGAGAGTTTTCAGCTATATTTTTAGTGGGGCGGGTCGAGGGCTTCAAGTTCCTCGATGTCCACATCACTAAAGATCTATCATGGTCCAAACACACCAACACAGTCATGAAGAGGGCACAGCAATGCCTCTTCCCCCTCAGGAGGCTGAAAACATATGGCATGGGTCCTCATATCCACAAAATGTTCTATAGCTGCACCATTGAGAGCATCTTGACTGGCTTCATCACCGCTTGGTATGGTAACTGCTTGGCATCCGACCGTACGGCCCGGTACATCACTGGAGCAGAGCTCTCAGCCGAGCTCCATGTATCCTCTATACCAGGCAGGAAGGCCCTAAAAATGTCAAATGTTCCAGCCACCCAAGTCATACGTTGTTCTCTCTGCTATCGCACGGCAAGTGGTACAGATGCTCCAAGTCTAGAACCAACAAGGCTCTGAACAGCTTCTACCCCCGAGCCATAAGACTGCAAAATAGTTAGTTCGGGTAGCTATTTGGTTAGCTATCTACATTTTACCCTTTTTGCACAAACATTTTAGACTCCTTGCAAGCAGTGCTGCTACTGTTTATTATGTCACTTTATTCCTAGTTATATGTACATATATACCTCAATTACCTTGTATCCCTGCACATTGACTCAGTGCTGGTATCCTGTGTATATAGCCAAGTTATCCTTACTCATTGTGTATTTATTATTATGTGTTTGACTTTTCTATTATTTCTCTATTTTCTTTTTCTTTGCATTGTTGTGAAGGGCCCGTAAGCATTTCACTGTTACTCTACACCTGTTGTTTACAAAGCGTGTGACAAATCAAAACAGATTTCTGTCTGAAAAACCTTGGGAGTTTTGCAACGCTAGACTGTGGATTGGAGTGTATTTGCAGTGACCAGGATGCAGTGGTGGTCTGCCAGTGGGAAGTGTTTGTGTGTGTGTGTGGGAGGAGTGCTTACGTTTGAGTTGAGATTGTGTGCAACAGAAGAGGAGTGTGATGCAAAAGTATGTTTTTGTGGTGTCAGTGTATGTGGTGATTTTGTGATTTGTGTGTTTATGGGAAACTTTTGAAAAACCATAGATGGTGCTGTTGTTTGTCAGTTAATAATAATAATACCCAGAGACTCAAACAGACAGGAAGTCAGTTGAACATTTTACTTCTGAGCTCATGACTGCATGGCCTCAAAATAAATATAATTGTATAATTTTTAAGTCTCTTGTTTTGTTGTTGTGTTCAGGAGGCCTTTGGGGACGTGACAGACAGGAGGAGGCTCAGGACCCAGCTGGGATGTAAGGACTTCAAGTGGTACCTGGAGAACATCTATCCTGATATCCACGTCCCTGAGGACAGGCCTGGGATGTTTGGAATGGTGAGGAGAATGCTACCATTTTGACTCCATGGTTGTATTGATTAGGCACCAAACAGAAGAGCACAGACTGAAACTACCTGATCTCGTCCAGTAAGAAACACGTGTTCTCCTTTTCAACCCAGGCAACCTCACATTTGCACAGTGTAACTCAAGTAAAAGTGAAAGTCACCCAGTAAAATACTACTTGTCTAATGGTATTTGGTTTTAAATATACTTAAGTATCAAAAGTAAATGGAATTGCTAAAATGAACTTAAGTATTAAAAGTATAAATAACTTATATTAAGCAAACCAGACATCCCAATGTTATTTTTGTTTTTTTGTTAACGGATAGCCAGGGGCACACTCCAACACTCAGACATAATTTACGAACTAAGCATTTGTGTTTAGTGAGTCCACCAGATCAGAGGCAGAAGAGATGACATGGGATGTTCTCTTGATAAGTGTGTGAATTGGACCTTTGGGTGTCAGGAAAAATGTATGGAGTAAAAAGTACATTATTTTCTTTGGGAATGTAGTAAAGTACAGATACCAAAAAAACCACATGAATGAATCTGTGTTTATTAAAGGGATAGTGCACTCAAATGTGGGTTATCATAGACAACTTGACTGAACTTTCCCTTGACACCCCACACCCATAGCTGTACTTTAACAGCAGCATCTGTATGTTGTTTCCCTCTAGCTGAAGAACAGAGGCATGTCCAGCTACTGCTTTGACTACAACCCTCCTGACGACCATAACCTGGTGGGTCACCGGATCATCCTCTACCCCTGTCATGGCATGGGACAAAACCAGGTAGCTATGGCTCCATCTTTACTCTCCATGTCCTTCATTTAACACCAGGTAGCTATGGCTCCATCTTTACTCTCCATGTCCTTCATTTAACACCAGGTAGCTATGGCTCCATCTTTACTCTCCATGTCCTTCATTTAGTAGTGGTTCAGACACTGGTGTGCTAGCCTATATTGTTTTCAGGACAGCAGTGATTGTTGTTTAGATTTTTGTTTAGCATGTTTTTAATTTAACCTTTTATTTAACTAGGCAAGTCAGTTAAGAACAAATTACACCTCACCAACTGTCATGGTTAAACAATGCTTAGTGCTTTCATGGCCAATAGTGTAACACCTTGACCAAACCGGCCCTGCACGTGCATCTGCGTGCGCATGTTGATTTTGTCTATACCCAGCAGACGTGTTCATAACACGCAGATTAAAACTATATTAGTTTGGGGACTGGTTGAAACACATGAAGCATGCATGGACATTTAGCTAGCTTGCTGTTGCTAGCTAATTTGTCCTGGAAGAAAAACCTTTGATTATTTTACCTTCTTCTTTTGGTGGATCTTTGTAGAATTTAACCCATTTTGAGTCATACAAAATCGTGTGTTATCTACTCTGACAATTAGTACACAGATAAAGGGGAAACCTAGTTAGTTTGATTAATCTCTCCTCATTCATCTTTTAATCACCCACATGGGTTAGTATGCTCGTGAAAACCAATGAGTAAATGGGAGAGGCGGAACTTGCATGTAATGGTCACTTGATTTTTAACTGGGCCTGGCAGACAGCATGTGGTAATGGAAACGGTATTTGACTCAGGGCTTCAGATTATAATGCACATTGACAAGTACACAATTACTATGTGTAATTGGACTAAAATGATAGTGAAGAAAGTAGGTACCATCATGTGTGAGGTCAGCTGTATGGAACACAACAAAAACTCCACGAACCACGCACACACTCTGCTGGTCTCACCCTGCGTCTCTCCTGTTGCAGTTCTTTGAGTACTCCAATGAGAGTGGGGAGATCCGCTATAACACCAGGGAGCCAGCAGGGTGTGCTGTGGGGGATGCTGTCTCCACCTACCTGACCGTGCACCTGTGCAGGAAACCCCGGCAGACTGTACCACAGGACCAGAAGTTTGTCCTCAGAGAGGTGAGCTGGATGGGGACTGTGTGTTCATCCCACATCATGGCAGCAAACAGGGAGCAGTGGAAAGGGGGGCAGTGGTGGGCAGAGATATAGGTGGACAGGCTTTTGTAATGGAATCAATGTTTTTTTTATTTAACCTTTATTTTACTAGGTAAGTCAGTTAAGAACAAATTCTTATTTACAATGACAGCCAAGGAACAGTGGGTTAACTGCCTTGTTCAGGGGCAGAACGACAGATTTTTACCTTGTCATCTCAAGGATTCGATCTAGCAACCTTTCGGTTACTGGCCCAACACTAACCACTAGGCTAACTGTCGTGTAAGGGTATTAAACACATGGAAATCAAATGTTTGATAACGTTACATTCAGCCATTACAAAGAACCAGTCCTCTTAGATCTCTGTCCACCAGCCTCCTCTGAAGAAGGTGGAGTGGGGAGTAGAAAATACAGTGCCTTCAGGAAGTATTCACACCCCTGGACTTTTTCCACATTTTGTTGTGTTACAGCCTGAATTTAAAATTGATTCAATGTAGATTTTTTGTGTCCCTGATCTACACAAAATATCCCATAATGTCAAAGTGGAATAATATTTTTAGACATGTTTACAAATGAATGAAAAGCTGAAATGTCTTGAGTCTTAAGTATTCAACCATTTTCGTTATGGCAAGCATAAATAAGTTCAGGAGTAAAAATGTGCTTAAGTCACATAAGTTGCATGGACTCACTCTGTGTGCAATAATTTTGTTTAACAAGATTTTTAAATGACTACCCCATCTCTGTACCCCACACATACAATTATCTGTAAGGTCACTCAGTGAATTTGAATTTGAAGCACAGATTCAGCCAGGAAGGGTTTTCCAATGGTTCGCAAAGAAGGGAAACTATTGGTAGATGGGTAAAAAACAAAAACACACTTAAGTGTTCCTTTTTTTTTTTTTTATTGTTTGGCTAGTGAGTCCACACTTGGTTGTTTAGGTAGATATTAGTTGGTTAATGGGAAGGATTAAGACCAGCATTAGTTAATAGGGACCAGCATTAGTTAATAGGGACCAGCATTAGTTAATAGGCCTTAAGAACCAGGACAGTGCTTCTCGACTCTATACTAGTGGTCCGTTTGGCCTGGCTTGTAAAATAGATTAGATTTCAATAACCTGTTTAAAATAAAGGTAACGTTTTTAATAACTCCTTTCCACTAGGACTACACGCTCTACCACGTGATGACGCAGAAGTGTGTCCAGGCCGTGGAGAAGACTGACAACGGCACCCCTGCCCCCGCCCTGCGGCCTTGCTCAGACCACGCCAACCAGAAGTGGTTTTTTGAGGAGAGGGGGGCGTAGTGGAGCGGGCCAGCCAAAATCCCTATCCCCGGGGTAGAGGGTCAACCAAACTCTTAACCCTGGGGTAGAGGGTGAGGGCTGTAGGGCCCCCAAGACCAATACTCAGGTCCAGCGTCCTTATGCCATGGAGATGGCCTGGGTCGTATTCACTAGATAAACAGATAAACAGAAGGAAATGGTCCAAAACGGGGAGGTTCTATCTGAAGGAGTCCCAATAGGAATCATTTGTTTTTGTTGCACACTGTTTTGAAATGTTGTGCTCTAATGAATATGACCCTGGTCAGGCGAACCGTTCTCACCGCCTGTATCTATGCACAATCGTGTGCTTGCTGGACAATGTTGACGTTTTCGTACATTTAATTATTTGATATTAACTCATACCACATCTACTTCTCAAATCTTTTTTTGTCGATATTATTTGGGTGTTGTGTGAACCTGGGAGACGGAGGATGTTTGAATGGACTGGGATATTTGTAACACATTTTTCCGTGGGATTTAATGACCTGTCTGTTCATCTGACTGAAAGTCAGTCCTACTTTTTATTCTCACTTTCATTCTTACCTCTCTCTTTCTCTGGAACACGGGACCACTTAGCAGCTGGTAGTGGATGCTTATGGCATTGCAGTGATCTTGACAGACTTATGTACTTGCATTACATTATAGCTGTAAATCTCCGACTCAACCTCTAGACGAAGCCAAAGCTTCCATCTTGTGTGCTGATCTTTTCACTCCATCCAGCATGTTCTCAGCTCAGTGATGTGAGTGGTTAATTGTTCAGGTATTTTTGGGAGCAACAATTTTTGTTTTATACGTGTATTTAAAACAAATGGTGCTTACTACTTTAACCAGGATTTAGTGATATTTGCTGACAAACAAATCTTGCTTGGCAGTATGCATCGATTTTGTTAAATTTGTCGCGAAAATTCGTTGACGAGGGAAACATTTGTTGACGTGTAGCTTGATTGAACCATATTATGCTGTGATTGGTTCATTTGCTCACCCTCTTTGTACTGCCGTGATGGATCTTTTTTTGATTTGATTTGACTTTTTTATGTAGAAATAGTGTGGTGATTGGTCAAATTTGCAAGCCCTTGCAAAATATGTGGTGAAAGCTTTGATTACACACAAAAAAAATCAGATCACAGAATCGTGGAGGGCCTTTTTAACTTTCGATTGTCTCAGCTCACAGGCTTAAGACAACAGTACCTCTTTAGCCACACGACTACTGGTAGTAGGAAATATTCCACTCCGGTCTTTAGTTGTGTTCATGAATCACAATTAGGAATTTTGATAACTCACGGTAAGCAATTTAAACATTTCTGAAAGAAGGAATACTTGTGGTTTTTAAATGTTTTTTGGTCTAACATACATCTTGTCAATGCAATCGACTCCTAGTGAGATTGTTCTTTTCCTAGTAGAGTGAAGCTACTAAGACTAAACGTAGCTATATTGGGTGTGTTAATCATTTTTTTAAAATGATATATTTACTCAATGTTTATTTACTTACTTATGAATCATCGTTGATGTCAGTGTGGATTTATTAATTCAGCACTAAGTTAAATGATCCACTTGACTTTATGTATTGCAACTGCAACAACAAATGGGGAAAACAATTGTTGACAATAAATAGGAAACGTTCCTTAAGGCCATCATTTGGGCCATTTTACCCAGAAGTGCCTTACCTGATGCAAAAAGAGATATGGAAAGATACCCATGGAATTATAAAACAAATCCACATTTTTATTAAAAGAGATTAAGGACAAATCTCAAATGATACCCACTTATTCCCTATATAGTGTACTATAGTGCAGGGGTACTCGACTACTATTTGAGAAGGTCCGGTCACATACATTTCCTCGTGGCAATGGTCCGGATGGATATTGTAACTTATTGTCGTAGTAACAAACCCCAACGTTGCGACCCCCCCAGCTGTTCAAACTGTTTACACCCCTCTATAACAGATATAAAAAAAAGTTGCCGTTTTTTTTAAAGCTAATTTCCTGCAATTCTACACAGTTTGCCATGTCTTATGTATGTTCATATGATACCTGAGTGGCTCAACAAAATCAGTGGGGGCTCCCTTGGGGTGGAGGCTCCTGGGCACGTAATCTGGCCATGATAACTACAAGATGTAGGTAGCTGGTTAGCCTAACCTTCCTATCTAGTTGACATGTGCTAGTGGTAATTAACTGGCCATTTTTCTGACAGGTTATAAAAAGCTCTCTAAGGTCTGTCAGTGGAGGAAGGAAAACTGCCCATACACAACCACATTTCAAGATTTCACCTTGTGCATTCTACTATTATAACTCTCAACAGCAGTAAATTGAGTTTCCCAAAAAATAAATTTTATTTATTTAGTCAGGACCTGCGGTCCGTATTGACCCCGTTCTGGGTCCGTATCCAGAACCGCCAGTTGAGTATGGCTGCTATAGGGCATAAGGTGTCATTTGAGATATAGCCTAAATGTATTTTAAGATTGATATCTTATGCAAGGAGATTGTAACTAATTGTGGGTGAATGGAGTGCTGCATTGATCCCTGTTTGCTTAGCCTAGTGGTGTGACACACTCACTAACACACACAGTGTAAGCGGGTGCTGACAATAGGCAATACTTTGCAGTAGCTATTGATTTTGGGATGGTTATTTTGTGTGTAAGCACAGACAGGAGTTTACGTGCCTGAGGATCTCTGGATCACTTCAATTGATATAGATATATGAGATTTGATTTCTACCATTTCCTATCCCATGGCCACAGTTAATAACATGTTCTCTATGAACGGACTGTTCTCAATGTATTCTTTAAACAAGACCGGGGGAATCACAATATGTAAACCCATTCCCTGTATAGTGCAGGGTCCAAAGGGTTCTGGTCCAAAGTATTGCATTATATAGAGTACCATTTGGGATGCAAACATATTTTTGCGCCAGGGAATTGAATAAATATGAGATTGTTTTTCCTGAGTTATAGTAGTGTTATTTACTGTTTGCTTAGTCATCTGTTATTCCAGGCATGTCCCTACATTGTAAAAAATGTTTTATTGTATGTTATATGACCACAGCAAAACTGATAAGTGACCATTCACCTAGTTTCCTTAATATATTTCTGGCAGGTCATAGAATGGCGTGGCGCTCCTCTATCACCATACATCATCAAGTGTGATGTTCTGCTAGCTTCCCAGACGTTCTGTCTGTATGGGACACAGTACTCTGGATGCATCCCACATGGCACCCTATTCTCTATGTTGAGAACTACTTTATAAAATCAATATGCTTTATCCAACTCTATGTCAAATGGATTTTATTTTAATGCTGTTCATTCCAAGTGGCCTTTACCATAATCAGAAAATGAGTTATTAATTCAAGATATTTTTAGGACCTGTCCATAAAATGGAATAGATTTGATTACACTGAGTTTGTACTCATATTAATGTACAATTTTTATAGTACCATTCTGGAAAAGTATTTAATGTGTAATGTTTAATTTCTGAAAAATAATACAAAGTAAAACTTTTTGTATTGTATTATTGGTTGGTATGTATTTTCTTCAAAACACATCAGGTACCAGTCAAAAGTTATGACACAACTACTCATTCAAGGGTTTTCCTTTATTTGTACTATTTTCTACATTGTAGAATAATAGAAAAGACATCAAAACTATGAAATACCACACATGGAATCATGTAGTAACCAAAAAAGTGTTAAACAAATCAAAATATGTTTTAGATTCTTCAAAATAGCCACCCTTTGCCTTGATGACAGCTTTGCACATTCTAGGCATTCTCAACCAGCTTCATGAGGTAGTCCCCTAGAATGCATTTCAATTAACAGATGTGCCTTGTTTAATTTGTGGAATTCCATATTATGGCAAGAACAGCTCAAATAAGCAAAGAGAAATGACAGTCCATCATTACTTTAAGACATGAAGGTTAGTGTCTTTGTGAGACGCAGAGTAGGTGAACGGATTATCTCTGCATGTGTGGTTCCCATCGTGAAGCATGGAGGAGTAGGTGTGATGGTGCAGGGGGCCTTTTTTGGTGACACTGTGATTTATTTAGAATTCAAGGCACACTTAACCAGCATGGCTACCACAGCATTCTACAGCGATACGCCATCCCATCTGGTTTTGCGCTTAGTGGGACTGTCATTTGTGTTTCAACAGGACAATGACCCAACATACCTCCAGGCTGTGTAAGGGCTATTTGACCAAGAAGGAGAGTGATGGAGTGCTGCATCAGCTGACCTGGCCTCCACAATTATCCGACCTCAACCCAATTGAGATGGTTTGGGATGAGTTGGACCGCAGAGTGAAGGAAAAGCAGCCAACAAGTGTTCAGCATACAGTGAAGGAAAAAAGTATTTAATCCCCTGCTGATTTTATACGTTTGCCCACTGACAAAGAAATGATCAGTCTATCATTTTAATGGTAGGTTTATTTGAACAGTGAGAGACAGAATAACAACAACAAAATCCAGAAAAACGCATGTGAAAAATGTTATAAATTGATTCACATTTTAAATGAGGGAAATAAGTATTTGACCCCTCTGCAAAACATGACTTAGTACTTGGTGACAAAACCCTTGTTGGCAATCACAGAGGTCAGATGTTTCTTGCAGTTGGCCACCAGGTTAGCACACGTCTCAGGAGGGATTTTGTCCCACTCCTCTTTGCAGATCTTCTCCAAGTCATTAAGGTTTCGAGGCTGACGTTTGGCAACTCAAACCTTCAGCTCCCTCCACAGATTTTCTATGGGATTAAGGTCTGGAGACTGGCTAGGCCACTCCAGGACCTTAATGTGCTTCTTCTTGAGCCACTCCTTTGTTGCCTTGGCCGTGTGTTTTGGGTCATTGTCATGCTGGAATACCCATCCATGACCCATTTTCAATGCCCTGGCTGAGGGAAGGAGGTTCTCACCCAAGATTTGATGGTACATGGCCCTGTCCATCGTCCCTTTGATGCGGTGAAGTTGTCCTCTCCCCTTAGCAGAAAAACACCCCCAAAGCATAATGTTTCCACCTCCATGTTTGACGGTGGGGATGGTGTTCTTTGGGTCATAGGCAGCATTCCTCCTCCTCCAAACACGGCGAGTTTAGTTGATGCCAAAGAGCTCCATTTTGGTCTCATCTGACCACAACACTTTCACCCAGTTGTCCTCTGAATTATTCACATGTTCATTGGCAAACTTCAGACGGGCATGTATATGTGCTTTCTTGAGCAGGGGGACCTTGCGGGCGCTGCAGGATTTCAGTCCTTCACGGCGTAGTGTGTTACCAATTGTTTTATTGGTGACTATGGTCCCAGCTTCCTTGAGATCATTGACAAGATCCTCCCGTGTAGTTCTGGGCTGATTCCTTACCATTCTCATGATCATTGCAACTCCACGAGGTGAGATCTTGCATGGAGCCCCAGGCTGAGGGAGATTGACAGTTCTTTTGTGTTTCTTCCATTTGCGAATAATCGCACCAACTGTTGTCACCTTCTCACCAAGCTGCTTGGCGATGGTCTTGTAGCCCATTCCAGCCTTGTGTAGGTCTACAATCTTGCCCCTGACATCCTTGGAGAGCTCTTTGGTCTTGGCCATGGTGGAGAGTTTGGAATCTGATTGATTGATTGCTTCTGTGGACAGGTGTATTTTATACAGGTAACAAACTGAGATTAGGAGCACTCCCTTTAAGAGTGTGCTCCTAATCTCAGCTCGTTACCTGTATAAAAGACACCTGGGAGCCAGAAATCTTTCTGATTGAGAGGGGGTCAAACACTTATTTCCCTCATTAAAATGCAAATCAATTTAAAATGTTTCACATGCGTTTTTCTGGATTTTTTTGTTGTTATTCTGTCTCTCACTGTTCAAATAAACCTACCATTAAAATTATAGACTGATCATTTCTTTGTCAGTGGGCAAATGTACAAAATCAGCAGGGGATCAAATACTTTTTTCCCTCACTGTATGTGGGAACACTTTCACGATTGTTGGAAAAGCTTTCCACTCGAAGCTTGTTGAGAGAAGTAGGCAAAGGGTGGCTACTTTGAAGAATCGCAAATATAAATATATTTTGATTTGTTTAAGATTAGATTTGAGTTACTGTACATCAGATACCTGAATTCACACAATCTTTCTCCTTCATACCATTACAGCACAGTAGACATTTTTACATTTCAGATGCCTGTGGATGTACTCTGCTGTGTGCTGACGCACAGGCAGGTAGTTTTGAGTACTGTACCTTTTAAAAAAAGCTCCCCAAAAAATTTGACATTTTTAGTAACTACTCATATCATTGCAATTTTAATAGTTTGTTCCCGTTTCCATATATGACTCATGCATCCCAGTCATAATAATATAGACTGCTGCTGGTGGATCCATTACCATTATCCTCTTTGTGTAGTGAGAGAGAGTTCTGTTCAAACCATATCTGATTGGTTTTAACACCAGCTGCTGTGTGAGATGTGGAAATGTCGAGCTCATGCCAAGTCCCTCTCTTCCCCCTGTGCCTCAGCAATGCCCTGCAGTCTTCCTCAATTACTCATTCATGAAGCTCCGCTGTTTGATATTTCATAGGGTGCTTGCGTGGGCCTCCTTTGTGTGGTGTCGTCTGCCTAGGCTGGCTCTGGCGCAGTGAGAGGAAAGGAAGGGAATTAGAACCTTGGTAGTTAGAGTTAGAGCTGTGTTGCTGTCTCTCTCCTCACAGAAACATTGAAGGGAACTAGCTGGGGCCTGTTCAGGAAGGCTGAAATTATCCTTTGTGTTGCAAATTGTAACCTCATAAACCAACGTTTAATGAAGATGTGATTTTCTTTAAATCGTGGAGTACATCTGTAGAGCAGATATAAGATATCTATTTCAGAACATTTCAGTCTGCTGGCTCTCTCACAGAATGACACGCTCTCAGAAGAACTAGCTGGAACCCCTCATTCTGACCAGCACTAATGCTGCCGAGACGTCAATCTGCATTAGCTCAAGATCAGCGCTGAGTACTATTCACTCCTTGTATAGTGTATTTATTGCCATAGTGTATATTTTTGCCTTTGAACAGTGTATGGAATATGTAATGCTAAAATTCAGCGTTCCCAGAAATATCATGAATAAGTTAACACGGAAAGATAATAACCTTCTCCAGGAAAGAAATGTATCTATGTATATTAGTGATGTACATATTCTGAACCAAAATATAAATGCATGTGAAGTGTTGGTCCTGTGTTTCATGTGCTGAAACAAAAGATCCCAGAAATGTTCCATATGCACAAAAAGCTTATTTCTCTCAACTTTTGTGCACAAATTTGTTTCTCTTGTGTCAAGATAATTTATCCACCTGACAGGTGTGGCATATCAAGAAGCTGATTAAACAGCATGATAATTACACAGGTGCACCTTGTGCTGCGGACAATAAAAGTCCACTCTAAAATGTGCAGTTTTGTCACACAACACAATGTCACAGATGTCTCAAGTTTTGAGGGAGCGTGCAATTGGCATGCTGGCCGCAGAAATGTCCACCAGAGTTGTTGCCAGAGAATGTTAATTTCTCTACCATAAACCACCTCCAATGTTGTTTTAGAGAATTTGACAGTACGTCCAACCAGTCTCACAACCGCTAACCATGCCAGCCCAGGACCTTCACATCCGGCTTCTTCACCTGCGTGATCTTCTGAGACCAACCACCTGGACGGCTGATAAAACTGTGGGTTTGCACAACTGAAGAATTTCTGCACAAACTTTCAGAAACCGTCTCAGGGAAGTTCATCTGCGTGCTCGTCATCCTCACCAGGGTCTTGACCTGACTGGTGTTCGGTACCGACTTCATTGGGCAAATGCTCACCTTCGATGGCCACTGGTACACTGGAGAAGTGTGCTCTTTACGGATGAATCCCGGTTTCAACTGTACCGGGCAGATAGCGAGTATGGCGTTGTGTGAATGAGCGGTTTGCTGATGTCAACGTTGTGAACAGTGTACCCCATGGTGGCAGTGGGGTTATGGTATGGTCAGGCATAAGCTACGGAGAATAAACAATTGCATTTTATCGATGGCAATTTGAATGCACAGCGATACCGTGACGAGATCCTAAGGCCCATTGTCGTGCCATTCATCCGCCGCCATCACCTCAGCATAATAATGCCCCATGTCGCAAGGATCTGCACACAATTCCTGGAAGCTGAAAATGTCCCAGTTCTTACATGGTCTGCATATTCACCAGATGTGTCACCCATTGAGCACGTTTGGGATGCTCTGGATCGACGTGTACGACAGTTCCCGACAATATCTAGCAACTTTGTACAGCCATTGAAGAGGAGTGGGACAACATTTCACAGACCACAATCAACAGTGTTATCAACTGTATGCAAAGGAGATGTGTCTCGCTGCTTGAGGCAAATGGTGGTCACTCCAGATACTAACTGGTTTTATATTCCAAGCTTTTTGTTGTTGTATCTGACCAACAGATACATATCTGTATTTCCAGTCATGTGACTGGAGCATCCGAGTGGTGCAGCGGTCTAAGGCACTGCATCTCAGTGCTAGAGGTGTCACTACAGACACCCTGGTTCGAATCCAGGCTCTATCACAACCAGCTGTGATTGGGATTCACATAACTGGCCCAGCGTCGTCTGGGTTTGGCCGGTGTAGGCCGTCATTGCAAATAATAATTTGTCTTAACTGACTTGCCGAGTTAAATAAAAAAAAAAAATAAATCCATAGATTAGGGCCTAATGAATTTATTTCAATTGACTGACTTCCTTATATGAACTGTAACTCAGTAAAATCTTTGTAATTGTTGCATGTTGCATTTATATTCATGTTCAGTGTAGCAACACGAAAACTGTACATTGAGGCTGCAAGCCTTCCACAGTAACCCACATCCCATGCATATGTCCATTGGTCATGTACATCACACTTCCTACAGTACAACTCCTTTGAGGCTACGTCTCTTTGGTTGTCAGGGGAGGGAGAAACCATAGGAGGCTTGAGTGTGTGACAGCTTACTCATAGTCTATTTCTCTTCTCAGTGCAAGTCAGCTTGGTTTACATAAATCCCAATACCCATTGGGCACAGTGAGCGGCTGCTATAGCTGAATGCATTAGGTGAAACACCTTAATTTCAGGAGGCTTGCCAGATGATACAATGATCACGTAAGACCTGCATACTGAGGTAGTGCTCAGGAGCCTTGAAGCTCTTGCTTAGATTCTGTTTTGGTGAATGTAAAGGAAAAGTGGATTGACTTGGATCTAATTACCACCTGTACATTAGGAACTAAGAAAGTGAACACATACTTGATTGATCAAAGATGTGTGTTCATAGGACACAGACATGCTTGAGCCTACTGACATGTTTAGATCATTTGTATCTCTTCTCTGAATGGA
This sequence comes from Brachymystax lenok tsinlingensis, assembly GCA_030435695.1. Lineage (NCBI taxonomy): Eukaryota > Metazoa > Chordata > Actinopteri > Salmoniformes > Salmonidae > Brachymystax > Brachymystax lenok. The sequence continues at coordinate 29,246,789 of CM059806.1, forward strand.
ACTCTCTGATCTCCTAGAATTCTGGTTTCCCGGGGAACAAGGAAACACTATTTGAAGCATGCAACATTTGAGTACTTCAAGAGCTCATAACAGAGCTGTACACAAAACTGTAGACGGGGGAAATCCAATGGACTTTGTTGTGAAGAAGATTGAAGGTACATTTACAGCTAAGTAATTAATCTGATAGCTGAGTGGGATCTTTTGTTTACGCAAACATGTATTTGTACAGTGAACAATCTGAGCTAATGTTGGTTTGTCATTTATTTGGCCCTGAATACACATGCACCATGCTCAATACTTTCCCATCTCTCAATATAATTGTTTTTATTTTTTTCTCTGTTCTGTTGTAGCCTTGCTTATTTAAATGTGTTATATTTCAAATTATATTTTTTGCTTTTTGTCATGGCCACTGAGTGTTTCAGGAATATGTCTTTACATCCTTCTCTGTCTGACTAGAGTTGGATATATCCAGGTATCACACGAAAGGACACTATAGGAAGCTTGGCTCACCAAAGAATGATACCACAGATGATCTTACTGATAACACTAGGACTGCAGAGAGAGGTAAATGATTATACTGGCATTGTTATCCACAAAATATTTAGCCTACATATTTTAGCAAATTCTTATGCTAGAGGAATGGGCAATATAAACATTTATCTGGAAAAGGAATGCTTTTTCTCTTAAGTGACAATATAGCACTCAATATTATTCTCATTTTAGCCAATGTTAGAAAATGTTAATCACGGTGAAATGTTGAGATTGAGCGCCCTTTGTGACATCACTGTTCTGGCAGGTGGTGATAATGCACATGATTGCTCAAGTGTTATAATAATAATAGTTTATTACATTTCTATAGCGCTTTTCATATAATTTATTAATGAACAGTTATCTACTCAAAGTAGCTGTTGGAACAGTGTAGGCAGGATGCACTAAAGGTCATGAGTGTGGATGCTCTGAGGACTAAGAACAAAAATACAAATATTGTAGAGGAATCATCTGGTATGTTACTCTTTAATGGTTTCAGATTGCTGCCCTTATGACACTAGTCATGTTATAATGTAATGTCGACATATAAAAGTGTTTATCAGGGCGAGATGACAATTTCAGGGACATTTCTGAAGGTGAATCTGCTGATCACTCTTGGTAAAAGTACAGGTAGACTCAATGGATTTATCCATTTAGATATTGCTGCTTGATGAAGGTCATGACCTTTAGTGAACTGTAATGCGTCAAACCCATTTCCACCTCTAGCTGTGGGAGAAATTAGTGACCATTTTCCACTCACTTCTACCCTTGAAAACACAACTGTTTCCATTTAGACTGACTTTTAAGAGGCAATGCAGACTAGATTTTTCTTTCATTGATTCAATTTTAGACCTCTAATGAAGCCTTGGAATTGAAAACTGCCTGCTGTCTGTACAGGTTGTGAGAGTCAGGTACAGGTGCAGTCAAAGGCCATAGAGACAACTCCCTCCAGACTCAACCCCAGTCTCTCAGACCTCCTCTCCAGGCTCGGCACCACCAACCTGGGCAGCGGCCAGCACCATGCCAGTAGGCCCTCCGACCACCACCTCCACCAAGACACCATGGTCCACAGCTACTCCCTCAACCTGGACACTCAAACCCTGGCAGGGTCCAACAGTTTGACCCGGGCCGACCCTCACCCCCAGCCACCGCAGACCATGTACTACCACCACCGCTCCGACTCCCAGAGGTCACTGTGTGGCGAGGTGGATCCTCTCTTTATCCACGCGGTTACGGCTGCAGAATTAGTCTGCGGGGAGAGTAAGTACAGGTGCTCAGGCTGCCTGAGGTACTACGACCACCTGGGGACCCTGCTGGGTCACATCGACCAGGGCTGGAGCGAGGGCTTCAGCTGCAGGGTGTTCTACAGGAAGCTGAAGAGCATGCAGGACCGCAGCTCCATGGTCATGATGAGTTGCCAGAGCAAGGAGCCCCGGGCCCTGGATATCGACCCTAAACACTCTAGCTCCTCCATCATTCACCTCGGGTCGGCCTCGCTGGCCCTGGCCCACCATCCGACCGATGTTGACGGGAGGAAGGGTCCTGGGACAAGGGACAAGAAGGCAGACATGATCCACAAGTGGCTGCAGAAGACAGAAGTGACATCATTGCTTCACTGAGGCAGTTTTTAATGAGTTGCTTGGAGAATGTGTGTACTGTATTATTGTTGCTGTATTGTCTAGGTGTTTGAAACTAATTGTGTTAAATAAATGAATGAATACATCAACATAATATAAGTTCCGACTTCCCTTTTGAATGTGTTTTACTCAGAGTTTAGGATATCTGAAATTATCTTAAAGGCCCAGTGTAGTCAAAAATGTGATTTCCCCGTGTTTTATATATATTTCCATACTGAAGTTGGAATAATACTGTGAAATTGTGGAAATTATGATAATGCCCTTTTAGTGTAAGAGCTGTTTGAAAAGACCACCTGACAATTCTGCCTGTTTTGCTGTGATCGAATTTTGCCCTTCCATGGTGACATCACCATGAGGTCAATTAGTTAGTAGATCAATAAGAAAGACAGTTCCAAACCTCTGCCAATAAAATCTATTTTTCAGTTTTTCCCCATGCCAATCCTAGCAAAATTGTTGCTTAAGAAATTACCCTTTTGCTAAGAAGCGATTTTTAAATATTTTTTTACCATTTTAATTTAAAACAACCACAGTACTTAATTGTTACCAAGAAATTATTTGATATTGAGATTAAACGACTGTGTTGGACCTTTAATATAATACTGTGAAAACTCTATTTTGTCATTTAGAGATGAAAATAGGATATCATTCACAAAAGTTCAATTCTCCTTGCATTCATATCTTCCATGTAGAAAGCACTGCTTGTAGTTTATGCCATCATCCACTGGTATTTAATCTGAGAAGCATCTCCATGGTGATGGAAAGAGGAGAACCATCAGAACATATCACACTTGTTCAACAAAGTCTGGAGTCTATGGCTCTTTTCACCCCAAAGTCAATGGACATGGCAGAGCCAATGCAGATGACACATAATGACAAGCCTGTGTAGGAGATTTACATTTATTCAAATGTGTTGGCTAAAAATAGGGAGACGCTCAAATGTGATTACTCCATTAACATTACATGCAGTGCCTTAGGATTGAATTCACACCTCTGAGAATTGTGAGCATACAAGACAAGAATATAAAACAGGGAAAAATATATAAATAAGTCCAGTAATCCATTTCCATGTGGTAAACATTCAATGCGAAATTGTGTTTTAAGAAAAAACATGTTTTTCTCACAAAATGCTCTAGTTTTTTTGCAGCCTCTTCCGACACACCAAAATGGACAAAACTCGAATGTAATTTTCTTCTAGCGAGTTTAGAGCACTTTTCCTGTTCTTTCATAATGCTAGATGTTGTCCAGTTCCGTCATAATGCTAGATGTTCTCCAGTTCCTTCATAATGCTAGATGTTGTCCAGTTCCGTCATAACGCTAGATGTTCTCCAGTTCCTTCATAACGCTAGATGTTCTCCTGTTCCTTCATAATGCTAGATGTTCTCCAGTTCCTTCATAACGCTAGATGTTCTCCAGTTCCTTCATAACGCTAGATGTTCTCCAGTTCCTTCATAACGCTAGATGTTCTCCAGTTCCTTCATAACTCTAGATGTTCTCCAGTTCCTTCATAACAGCTAGATGTTCTCCAGTTCCTTCATAACGCTAGATGTTCTCCAGTTCCTTCATAACGCTAGATGTTCTCCAGTTCCTTCATAACGCTAGATGTTCTCCAGTTCCTTCATAACGCTAGATGTTCTCCAGTTCCTTCATAACGCTAGATGTTCTCCAGTTCCTTCATAACTCTAGATGTTCTCCAGTTCCTTCATAACGCTAGATGTTCTCCAGTTCCTTCATAACGCTAGATGTTCTCCAGTTCCTTCATAACGCTGGATGTTCTCCAATTCCTTCATAACGCTAGATGTTCTCCAGTTCCTTCATAACGCTGGATGTTCTCCAGTTCCTTCATAACGCTAGATGTTCACCAGTTCCTTCATAATGCTGGATGTTCTCCTGTTCCTTCATAACGCTAGATGTTCTCCAGTTCCTTCATAACGCTAGATGTTCTCCAGTTCCTTCATAACGCTAGATGTTCTCCAGTTCCTTCATAACGCTGGATGTTCTCCAGTTCCTTCATAACGCTAGATGTTCTCCAGTTCCTTCATAACGCTAGATGTTCTCCAGTTCCTTCATAACGCTAGATGTTCTCCAGTTCCTTCGTAATGCTGGATGTTCTCCAGTTCCTTCGTAATGCTAGATGTTCTCCTGTTCCTTCATAATGCTAGATGTTCTCCAGTTCCTTCATAACGCTAGATGTTCTCCAGCTAGATGTTCTCCAGTTCCTTCATAACGCTGGATGTTCTCCAGTTCCTTCATAACGCTAGATGTTCTCCAGTTCCTTCATAACGCTGGATGTTCTCCAGTTCCTTCATAATGCTAGATATTCTCCAGTTCCTTCATAATGCTGGATGTCCTCCAGTTCCTTCATAATGCTGGATGTTCTCCAGTTCCTTCATAATGCTGGATATTCTCCAGTTCCTTCATAATGCTAGATGTTCTCCAGTTCCTTCATAATGCTAGTTGTTCTCCAGTTCCTTCATAGTGCTAGATGTTCTCCAGTTCCTTCATAGTGCTAGATGTTCTCCAGTTCCTTCATAGTGCTAGATGTTCTCCAGTTCCTTCATAATGCTAGATGTTCTCCAGTTCCTTCATAATGCTAGATGTTCTCCTGTTCCTTCTTAATGCTAGATGTTCTCAATGGGCTACTTTCTTCAGTTTCGTCTACCTCTCAAATGCTATACTGAATAGAAATATGAAAACTGTAAAGGCCAGTCAGGAGCATTATGTGTTCACCTAGCAATGTCTTCATAGATCAGGGTTCTTCATATGTACGTTCCCGCTCATTTCTTGTTCTCTCTCCCAGCCTCAATGAAATGGCCACCCTCCCTCACGGTTTTGAGGACAGCAGAGCTGCACTTACGACAGACCCAGTCCATCCCCGCTCACCCTCCCTGCATCCCCCTGAAGCACACCCCACCCGGCCCTCATGGACAGGGACATGGATATCCACCACATCCACCTCAGCCTTCAGCCAAGGAGCGGTCCAAGTCGGTGGAGCCCAGATACGAGCCACGCCACCTGGACTTTAACTTCCTGCGCATGGCCTCTACCATGGAGCAGGTAGAGGGGGAGCTCCAGTACCGGTGCGCTGGGTGCCTGTTGCTCTATCCCAGCCTGGCCGCGTTGCAGAACCACATTGGCCTCAGCTGGATGGAGGGCTTCAGCTGCCGCGTCTTCTACAGGAAGCTGAGGGAGATCCGCAACAGGAACGAAACCAAGAAGCTCCACGAGAGGGTCCAAACAAGTAGTGTCGCTGAGAAGCAGCTGAGGCCACCAACGTGCGGGACAGCGCTGGGCCTTGCTAGAGGGGGTAGGAGTGGAGGGCAGACAGGGCTGAAGCAGGGAGCTTCTCCTGGAGCTGCAGGAAGGAAGGGCCAGGGGGGCACCCAGCCACAGGTTGACTCTGGAGTCGGTGGAGACCATAAGAAGGAACACAGCCGTTCACAAGTGGCTGAATGAGATGGAATGTTACCCCATCCCTGATGTCACCCAGTCACCAGAGAGAGATGATTCCTCGGTTTCACTGAATGACAGACTATTGGCATTGAATTAAAGACTATTGGCATTGAATTAAAGACTATTGGCATTGAATTAAAAATTATTGGCATTACATTTCTCAGTGTAAGAGGATTTGCTCTGGGATGGTGGGACTGGTTTGTGTTTTTCACAAGCAGATCAGTTGCTGTCTGTGTTCACGCATGTGTGAATAAAAATACCATCACTGCTGACCAGAGTTCAATTGTGCAGGTCTTTATTTTCTTCAACTGGTCTCTCACACCGTGACCATGCATCCTCCTCATACCAGCCCCTGGCCACTACTTAGTTTTTTTCTCATCTGTTTCTCCTTCTGCTCAATTGAAAGTATGAGCAACATTTATAAGTATTCAGGCTGTAGGGTTTTAGAAAATAATTAGCTTGCTGTGTAATTAATTATTCTATCCTATTAATCTTATGTAGTGTAGCAGAGGCAGAAAGGATAAGGAGTTGTGAAATCAACGAAGCTCAAGGCCACTCATCCCAGTAGTGGAGCTTCAGCTAATGTTCTTTTAAGAGAGCACAACTTTAATTTTCCTCAGATATGAACTGTAGGTCTATCCAGCTGTAGGAAGATTTATCATACATAATTCATCATTGGCAAAATTATCAGTTTAATGGTTGGTTTATAAAATGACAAACAATTGTTTGTTTAAGCGATGTACGTTACGGTCATTACGCTGTTGATGGTGGCAACTTAAGAATGTTTCTCCTTTTACTGGGTGTTGCTATCATATTTCATGGGTACATTACACACAATATCCTCTAGCCACTTAGAAAAAAAAATCTGTTGCTTTGAGCCTGCAGTGTATTCCCACAACTTCTTGTGAAATGGACCATGTGGCACCACAGAGACACACATCCAGTGGGGTTTTAAGCACAGTGGTTACAGATTACAGCTGAGGTCCCTGTCTGACTACCAGAGAGAGAGAGCGAGCAAGAGCCAAAGAGAAATAGAAAGTAGGTGGGGAGTGTTGATGAGCATGGTGTGGGCAGGGGGTACCGGTGCCTAGCCAGTAGCCAAAGCCAAGTAACCTTTTCCAAGGGGGGTGATTGATAGAGCTCATCGCTGGGGGACGCCGGAACATTCTCAGTTGAGGGGGGACAATAGGGAGGCAGGAAGCTCACACAAACAGTCAGATATAAGGAAGTGCTAATTTCTAAGGAGGGATCCCCACTGGGCCAGCATTGCTAGTATGAACCAGGCACCTCATTTATAGCCATTGCGTACATTATACAAAACATTTCTGCTTGCACCGTTTCTGATAAGTCTTTGCACTTACAAAAATGTAGAGATTTATAAACTTGCCTCACACCATACTTACCCATGTTTCCCATTATAAACCAGACCTGTCGTAAAACTGTGCCCGCATGAACAAGCATTAACACCCCCAGACTGGAAAATGCCTCCATTCACCTTTTATGGTGACAAAACGCCCTTTATTTGTTGTGTAATTTGGAACTTTTGGCACTATTATGCCACGACATGCAAAAGACAAATTGTTGTTCAATATTTAGTTTATCAATAGATTGTTGGGTTTGTACATCCTGCCTTGGCATAGGCTCTGAGATTAAATAGACAATGATGTCATGCTCCAAACCTGCCTTGGCATAGGCTCTGAGATTAAATAGACAATGGTGTCATGCTCCTATCCTGCCTTGGTATAGACTCTGAGATTAAATAGACAATGATGTCATGCTCCTATCCTGCCTTGGCATAGGCTCTGAGATTAAATAGACAATGATGTCATGCTCCAATCCTGCCTTGGCATAGGCTCTGAGATTAAATAGACAATGATGTCATGCTCCTATCCTGCCTTGGCATAGGCTCTGAGATTAAATAAACAATGATGTCATGCTCCTATCCTGCCTTGGTATAGGCTCTGAGATTAAATAGACAATGATGTCATGCTCCAATCCTGCCTTGGTATAGGCTCTGAGATTAAATAGACAACGATGTCATGCTCCTATCCTGCCTTGGTATAGACTCTGAGTTTAAATAGACATTGATGTCATGCTCCAATCCTGCCTTTTTTAATTACAATACTTACAGTAGTTGCAGTTCTATTTCTCGTGTGTTTTTGTTATATTTGACTTTAACATTTTTTTTATAACAGGCTACTACTGATATTCATTACTGCATTGTTGGGAAAGAGCAAGAAAGGCATTTAACTGTACTTGTGCACGTGACAATAAACTTGATACATAGGCTTCAATGTAAAAGATCAGCTGTTCACTATCTGTGCATCTGTGGGGTAGCAAGTCAGAGTAATTTTTTGGTTCGAATGTAACACAATTACGTTAAGCGCATGTCTTTTCTTCTCCATAGTTTTCTAAACAATGTTTTTTATTTAAAAAAATATACTTTTTCGAACCCTCCCCAATAGCTGTCCCTCAACCATCCGAGACCCCCAGCCCCCGGCCCCGCAGGAAGAAAATGTAGAGTATTTTTTAACACTTTGCATGTAACAGAGTGTAAGACGGTGGACCCTAGGCATTTTGTCAGGGTCAGACAGAATGGTGCAGTAGTGGTATTTATTTACTGGTGCAGTAGTGGTATTTATTAACTGGTGTAGAATGTGGTATTTAGGAGTCCCGAGTGGCGCAGTGGTCTAAGGCATCGCAGTGCTTGAGGTGTCACTACAGACCCGGGTTCGATCCCAGTCTGTGTCACAGCTGGCCGTGACCGGGAGACCCATGAGGCGGCACACAAATGGCCCAGCGTTGCCCGTGTTAGAGGAGGGTTTGGCCGGCCAGGATGCCCTTGTCCCATCACGTTCTAGTGACTCCTTGTGGTGGGCCGGGCGCCTGCAAGCTGACTTTGGTTGCCAGCTGGACAGTGTTTCCTCTGACACATTGGTGCGGCTGGCTTCCTGGTTAAGCAAGCAGTGTATCAAGAAGCAGTGTGGCTTGGCTGCGTCGTGTTTCGGAGGACGCATGGCTCTTGATCTTCGCCTCCGTAGGGGAGTTGCAGCGATGGGACAAGACTGTAACTACCAATTGGGGAGAAAAGGGGTAAAGTACAATAAAAAAATATATATATATTGGTATTTATTTACTGGTGCAGATCAACTTTAAACTAGGCCGAGCACCTATAAACTAGGCAAAGCACCTATAAACTAGGCAGAGCACCTTTAAACTAGGCAGCACACCTATAAACTAGACAGAGCACCTTTAAACTAGGCAGAGCACCTATAAACTATGCAGAGCACCTATAACCTAGGCAGAGCACCTATAAACTTGGCAGACACCTATAACTTTGAGTGTAAATAATTCCTCACACAGCTGAGAGCCCTGGGACAACATGTCATTCCAGCCTATGCTCAACTCAAAATTAGCAACCTAAACAGGTTAAAAACAGGTATTTCATCGACTAACATGAATTGATGTCTAGCAGTAGGAATGTACTTCAAAACTCTAGCAACATGAACAAACAATTGCAAACATTTGGAATCTGAATTTGGCACCAAATGAGAGGATAACAATGAAATGTCCAAAGTCGTCACAGAGGTTTATTCTGTAAACTGTATTACACGATCTTCTGAAAATACTCCCAACCCTAACCCACGATGCAAAACGCATCACATCACGTAATGCCATGTCTAATGAAAGTTCAAAGCGCTCTAAGCACTCAGTGGGTATTGCTATGGAAATGGTGCAGGTAAAATGTCCCTTCACTCAGCCTGCTCAGTAGTTTATATCATCAGCCTGAAGCGCACGGCCATCATGGTATCCAAGACCTGTCAACTATTTCAAAGGCAGAATGTTATTCATTAACAGAGTCTGAGATTGATGCACCGTTCCCTGCGTCCCTAGCCCCCACGTCTGAATCAACATCTTTATTAATGGATTGCATTATAAAAGCTGAATCTTATTCACCTGACATATCTTATTCTCCACCACCAGACAGATGTGATATAAATATGATGCTACCAAAAACAACATTGTCTATTTTACCAACATTGTGGAATGAGTCTTCCTGCTTTTCCTCTATTTCTCTCCTTGTTTCGTCTTCTTTCAGCAGAGAGAGAGAGAGAGAGAGAGAGAGAGAGAGAGAGAGATATCCACACCCCTTGTGTTTCCTGGGTGGTGTTGTGGTCTGTGGTGCTCTGAGCCAGAGACAGAGCAGCAGAGTGACAGGTTGCCTTGCCGGGAGGCCTCTAATGAAGAGAGAGAGTGCAAGCTTTATTGATTGACCCGGTCACCTGATGTGTGGCTTGGCCCGTTAATGGGATGACACACAAATACACTGGGGAGCACCAGGTTTGAGGAGTTACCAAGGTAACTTAGGTCAACTCTGAGTTCAACTTGGGATAACCGGAACCACAAAAGTGTCTCACCTTTTAGCCAAGTAAATTTCTATGGCAACGAATGCTTCAGAACTAGTCAGGACTAACTATTTAAGCTGAATTAAGTGTCTGAGCTGCGATTTGAGGACCAATGATATCAGATTATCTCCCTCTTGCAAAGATTGCGTAAACATCCACTTAATTTGAGGAAGACAATACATTTTTTTGTGTTACATTTTTTTTATGTTAAAATACCTATCACATTACACATTTAGTAATGAGAGAACACTTTTCATTCTTCACGCACAGTAACACTTGTGTGACTTAATATAATTATTTTAGTGATAGGAGTGGGAAAAAGGTGGTTCTGCATTGATAAGCACACCAAAGACGGCATTAACGATAAGTAAAAAACAGCACTTTGCAAGACAACTTTTCATTTTGTTTAGGGCTCCAATGAAAATGTGGCACTGACTCTCACATCGATTGATGTTTCAGCAGTGTCTCAATGAAGGGTTCTACTCGCCCATGGATTGATGTTTCAGCGTTACCTCAGAGTCATGAAAACAACAAGAACAAATGTAAAACGTACGGGGTCTGTAAAATGTATATAGGTTCAGAAGTTTTGTCAAATATCACATTTACAAATAGAAATCAAACTGGATGGACATCAGAAATAGAGGAAGGCCAGGATTAAAAACAAAATATAACTATTGTAAAATATATTGTGCCTGTAAAATGTGTATAGTATGTATAAACTGAAGGTAGAAGTGTTATTGTTTATTAGTTTACTCCAATTGGGGGAGGGGTGGTAGGGTTTGCGGGGAATAATAAAGGTATATATTTTTTTTTAAGTGTGTATATGTGTGTATTGTAGCAGGCTCAAGGGGGTGGAGTTTCCACATCACCAAGTTCAATAACCAAACATGCACACGAAGCACAACTAGAATACAAATGGGGAATTTATTAGGGAGATTTACACAGTGTGGGAAAGGGGGGAATTCAGCAACCAGTTCAGTCCACAATCCATTCTTGTTGTTCGTTCCGTTCTCCAGGGGTTATCCTAAAACTCGGGTCCTCAGCCAAACCGGTTCGGTACACAGTGGGGGTAATCAGACAGTCCAGGTCACAACAGGCAATCACACAGATAATTCTCTCTTCTCACACGTTTCCCTCAGTCCTCCCTCTGTTTGTGCAGCCCGCTTCCTCTTTTATCCCCAAGCACTCCATGGCTTAATGATCCACATGGGGGCAGGAAGTCCATATAAGGCTCGGGGGTGGAGCCAGCAAGATACCTCCCTTCAATCACCACTTCCCTCACCTCTGACTTCAACTGTATATATGACTGTACATCAGTCAGGAAGTTAAAGCTTGGTCGCAAATGGGTCTTCGAAATGGACAATGACCCCAAGTATACTTCCAAAGTTGTGGCAAAATGGCTTCAGGACAACAAAGTCAAGGTATTGGAGTGGCCATCACATTCCTCCTGACAGAGCTGGTGTAACTGAGTCAGGTTTGTAGGCCTCTTTGCTCACACACGCTTTTTCAGTTCTGCCCTCAAATTATCTATAGGATTGAGGTCAGGTTTGTGATGGCCACTTCAATACCTTGACTTTGTTGTCCTTAAGCCATTTTGCCACAACTTTGGAAGTATGCTTGGGGTCATTGTCCATTTGGAAGACCCATTTCTTATAATTCAGATGAACGTGGTACCTTCAGGCATTTGGAAATTGCTCCCAAGGATGAACCAGACTTGTGGAGGTCTACACATTTTTCTCTGAGGTCTTGGCAGATTTTTTTCCCCATGATGTCAAGCAAAGAGGCACTGAGTTTGAAGGTAGGCCTTGAAATACTTCCACAGGTACACCTCCAATTGACTAAAATGATGTCAAATCAGAAGCTTCTAAAGCCATGACATAATTTTCTGGAATTTTCCAAGCTGTTTAAAGGCACAGTCAACTTAGTGTATGTAAACTTCTGACCCACTGGAATTGTGATACAGTGAATTATAAGTGAAATAATCTGTCTGTAAACAATTGTTGGAAACATTACTTGTGTCATGCACAAAGTAGATGTCCTAACCGACTTGCGAAATTTGTGGAGTGGTTGAAAAACGAGTTTTAATGACTCCAACCTGAGTGTATGTAAACTTCCGACTTCAACTGTATATATATATGGGTGTGCGTACGTATGTATATAGATATATATATTTACCCAAACAATATATGGGGGATTTGAAATGATGCAGACAATTACATTGATGGAAGCAACAATCTATCCTCAGTATTAAAGCCTATTCACCCCCTTAAAACATATAAAAAATACAAAAGTTCTGATTCGCCCATGGATTGATGTTTCAGCGTTACCTCAATGAAGAGTTCGGCATTCGACTAGCCACTTGCAACATGCACACGCAGTTACAAGCCTGCTAGAGTTAGCGGCAAGCGGACGAGCAATATCCACCATTTGTAGTATACCCCTCAGGTGTGTGTGTGTGTTTACTTTGTGTGTGTGCTCTCTGTGTGTGTGAGTGTGTGTGTTTATTTGTCCTGTGTGTATGTGTGTGTGTGTGTGTGTGTGTGTGTGTGTGTGTGTGTGTGTGCGCATATGTGTGCAAATGATTGCATGACTGTGTTTCTCTGTACAGTATATTGTCATCACTGCCTCTAGTGTGTGTGTTTATTTGTGTGTGCGCATATGTGTGCAAATGATTGCATGACTGTGTTTCTCTGTACAGTATATTGTCATCACTGCCTCTAGTGTGTGTGTTTATTTGTCCTGTGTGTGTGTGTGTGTGTGTGTGTGTGTGTGTGTGTGTGTGTGTGTGTGTGTGATATGTGTGCAAATGATTGCATGACTGTGTTTCTCTGTACAGTATATTGTCATCACTGCCTCTACGTAAGAAAAGGGACAGGCTTGAATTGGTGTTACAGTGCAGTATTATGAAGCCTCATCATTGGCCACTGTGTTAGACCTGATATCAGCAGCATATTGCAGGTACTTCCATCCACACACCTCATCATTTCTCTCCTCATCTCCCCGTAGGTTGTTGGTTTTGGTTGGGTAAATCACATTAAGCCGGTCCATCAAATATGAATGAACAACTCGTTTTCTCATTCATCTTTCATGACTTTCAATAGTTAATTTATTTGCCTCCAAAAATATTTGTTGGGTGTACTTTCCCGATTCTGGGATGTACTTTCTACTGTTGTCATGCGCTGGGATGTAGCCTGTGAGCAGAAACAGGGTTCTTGTTAATGGTACATGATAGAGTCATCCTAGATTCTGGTCACATGACCCTCACGTCAGCGTGCATATCAGGGGGTCTTTGTCAGAGTGCATAACTGAGGGTCTTATTGTGTACTGTATGTGTCAGGTGGCAGCAGTATGTATTCTGTTGCATTGTTAATATATTACATCATGGAATAATTACATAATTATGAAGTATACGCTATATAAGGATGTTAATGTAGGCTTGAACATCCCAGTGTATATACAGTAACCTGTATATTAACGTACCAGTGTATATACAGTAACCTGCATATTAACGTCCCAGTGTATATACAGTAACCTGCGTATTAACATCCCAGTGTATATACAGTAACCTGCATATTAATGTCCCAGTGTATATACAGTAACCTGCATATTGACGTACTACTGTATATACAGTAACCTGCATATTAACGTACCAGTGTATATACAGTAACCTGCATATTAACCTCCGAGTGTATATACAGTAACCTGCATATTAACGTACCAGCGTATATACAGTAACCTGCGTATTAACCTCCCAGTGTATATACAGTAACCTGCGTATTAACCTCCCAGTGTATATACAGTAACCTGCATATTGACGTACTACTGTATATAAAGTAACCTGCATATTAACGTCCCAGTGTATATACAGTAACCTGCGTATTAACGTACCAGTGTATATACAGTAACCTGCGTATTAACCTCCCAGTGTATATACAGTAACCTGCATATTAACCTCCCAGTGTATATACAGTAACCTGCGTATTAACGTACACGTGTATATACAGTAACCTGCGTTTTAATATTCCAGTGTATATACAGTAACCTGCATATTAAACTCCCAGTGTATATATTTTATTTTTAATTTTTATTTAACCTTTATTTAACCAGGTAGGCCAGTTGAGAACAAGTTCTCATTTACAACTGCAACCTGGCCAAGATAAAGCAAAGCAGTGCGACAAAAACAACAACACAGAGTTGCACATTGGATAAACAATCGTACAGTCAATAACACAATAGAAAAATCTGTATACAGTGTGTGCAAATGAAGTAACGAGGTAAGGCAATTAATAGGCCAATAGTAGCGAAGTAATTACAATTTAGCAATTTACACTGGAGTGATATATGTGCAGATGAGGATGTGCAAGTAGAAATACTGGTGTGCAAAAGAGCAGAAAAACAAAAACAAATATAGGGATGAGGTAGGTAGGTGGTTGGATGGGCTATTTACAGATAGGCTGTGTACAGCTACAGCGATCGGTAAGCTGCTCTGACAGCTGATGCTTAAAGCTAGAGAGGGAGATAAAACTCCAACTTCAGTGATTTTTGCAATTCGTTCCAATCATTGGCAGCAGAGAACTGGAAGGAAAGGCAGCCAAATTAGGTGTTGGCTTTGGGGATGACCAGTGAAATATACAGTGAGGGAAAGAAGTATTTGATCCCCTGCTGATTTTGTACGTTTGCCCACTGACAAAGAAATGATCAGTCTATCATTTTAACGGTAGGTTTATTTGAACAGTGAGAGACAGAATAACAACAAAAAAAATCCAGAAAAACGCATGTGAAAAATGTTAGAAATTGATTTGAATTTTAATGAGGGAAATAAGTATTTGACCCCTCTGCAAAACATGACTTAGTACTTGGTGGCAAGACCCTTGTTGGCAATCACAGAGGTCAGATGTTTCTTGTAGTTGGCCACCAGGTTTGCACACATCTCAGGAGGGATTTTGCCCCACTCCTCTTTTGCAGATCTTCTCCAAGTCATTAAGGTTTCGAGGATGACATTTGGCAACTCGAACCTTCAGCTCCCTCCACAGATTTTCTATGGGATTAAGGTCTGGAGACTGGCTAGGCCACTCCAGGACCTTAATGTGCTTCTTCTTGAGCCACTCCTTTGTTGCCTTGGCCGTGTGTTTTGGGTCATTGTCATGCTGGAATACCCATCCACGACCCATTTTCAATGCCCTGGCTGAGGGAAGGAGGTTCTCACCCAAGATTTGACGGTACATGGCCCCGTCCATCGTCCCTTTGATGCGGTGAAGTTGTCCTGTCCCCTTAGCAGAAAAACACCCCCAAAGCATAATGTTTCCACCTCCATGTTTGACGGTGGGGATGGTGTTCTTGGGGTCATAGACAGCATTCCTCCTCCTCCAAACACGGCGAGTTTAGTTGATGCCAAAGAGCTCCATTTTGGTCTAATCTGACCACAACACTTTCACCCAGTTGTCCTATGAATCATTCAGATGTTCATTGGCAAACTTCAGACGGGCATGTATATGTGCTTTCTTGAGCAGAGGGACCTTGCGGGCGCTGCAGGATTTCAGTCCTTCACGGCGTAGTGTGTTACCAATTGTTTTCTTGGTGACTATGGTCCCAGCTGCCTTGAGATCATTGACAAGATCCTCCTGTGTAGTTCTGGGCTGATTCCTCACCGTTCGCATGATCATTGCAACTCCACGAGGTGAGATCTTGCATGGAGCCCCAGGCCGAAGGAGATTGACAGTTCTTTTGTGTTTCTTCCATTTGCGAATAATCGCACCAACTGTTGTCACCTTCTCACCAAGCTGCTTGGCGATGGTCTTGTAGCCCATTCCAGCCTTGTGTAGGTCTACAATCTTGTCCCTGACATTCTTGGAGAGCTCTTTGATCTTGGCCATGGTAGAGAGTTTGGAATCTGATTGATTGATTGCTTCTGTGGACAGGTGTATTTTATACAGGTAACAAACTGAGATTAGGAGCACTCCCTTTAAGAGTGTGCTCCTAATCTCAGCTCGTTACCTGTATAAAAGACACCTGGGAGCCAGAAATCTTTCTGATTGAGGGGGTCAAATACTTATTTCCCTCATTAAAATGCAAATCAATTTATACATTTGTTTTTTCACATGCGTTTTTCTGGATGTTTTTGTTGTTATTCTTTCTCTCACTGTTCAAATAAACCTACCATTGAAATTATAGACTGATCATTTCTTTGTCAGTGGGCAAATGTACAAAATCAGCAGGGAATCAAATACTTTTTTCCCTCACTGTACCTGCTGGAGCGCATGGTGACCAGTAAGCTGAGATAAGGCGGAGCTTTACCTAGCAAAGACTTATAGATGACCTGGAGTCAGTGGGTTTGGCGACAAATATTTAGCAAAGACCAGCCAACGAGAGCATACAGGTCACAGTGGTGGGTAGTATATGGGGCTTTGGTGACAAAACGGATGGCACTGTGATAGACTGCATCCAATTTGCTGAGGAGAGTGTTGGAGGCAATTTTGTAAATTACATCGCCGAAGTCAAGGATCGGTAGGATAACCGATCCACTAACCTGCATATTAACCTCCCAGTGTACATACAGTAATCTGCCTATTAACCTCCAAGTGTATATACAGTAACCTGCATATTAACATTCCAGTGTATATACAGTAACCTGCATATTAACGTCCCAGTGTATATACAGTAACCTGCATATTAACCTCCCAGTGTATATACAGTAACCTGCATATTAACGTCCCAGTGTATATAAAGTAACCTGCGTTTTAATATTCCAGTGTATATACAGTAACCTGCATATTAATGTCCCAGTGTATATACAGGAACTTGCATATTAACCTCCCAGTGTATATACAGTAACCTGCATATTAACCTCCCAGTGTATTTACAGAAACCTGCATTTGAACGTCCCAGTGTATATACAGTAACCTGAATATTAACCTCCCAGTGTATATACAGTAACCTGCATATTAACCTCCCAGTGTATATACAGTAACCTGCATATTAACGTACCAGTGTATATACAGTAACCTGCATATTAACCTCCCAGTGTATATACAGTAACCTGCGTTTAAATATTCCAGTGTATATACAGTAACCTGCATATTAATGTCCCAGTGTATATACAGTAACCTGCGTATTAATGTCCCAGTGTATTTACAGTAACCTGCATATTAACGTCCCAGTGTATATACAGTAACCTGCGTATTAATGTCCCAGTGTAAATACAGTAACCTGCGTATTAACGTCCCAGTGTATATACAGTAACCTGCGTTTTAATATTCCAGTGTACATGCAGTAACCTGCATATTAACCTCCCAGTGTATATACAGTAACCTGAATATTAACATTCCAGTGTATATACAGTAACCTGCATATTAACGTCCCAGTGTATATACAATAACCTGCATATTAACCTCCTTGTGTATATACAGTAACCTACATATTAACGTCCCAGTGTATATACAGTAACCTGCATATTAACGTCCTAGTGTATATACATTAACCTGCATATTAACCTCCCAGTGTATATACAGTAACCTGCATATTAACCTCCCAGTGTATATACAGTAACCTGCATTTGAACGTCCAGGTATATATACAGTAACCTGCATATTAACCTCCCAGTGTATATACAGTAACCTGCATATTAACCTCTCAGTGTATATACAGTAACCTGCATATTAACGTCCCAATGTATGTGCAGTAACCTGCATATTAACGTCCCAGTGTATATACAGTAACCTGCATATTAACGTACCAGTGTATATACAGTAACCTGCATAATAACGTACCAGTGTATATACAGTAACCTGCATAATAACGTACCAGTGTATATACAGTAACCTGCATATTAACGTCCCAGTGTATATACAGTAACCTGCGTTTAAATATTCCAGTGTATATACAGTAACCTGAATATTAACGTCCCAGTGGATATACAGTAACCTGCGTATTAATGTCCGAGTGTATTTACAGTAACCTGCATATTAACTTCCCAGTGTATATACAGTAACCTGCGTATTAATGTCCCAGTGTAAATACAGTAACCTGCGTATTAACGTCCCAGTGTATATACAGTAACCTGCGTATTAATGTCCCAGTGTAAATACAGTAACCTGCGTATTAACGTCCCAGTGTATATACAGTAACCTGCGTATTAACCTCCCAGTGTATATACAGTAACCTGCAAATTGACGTACTACTGTATATACAGTAACCTGCATATTAACGTCCCAGTGTATATACAGTATCCTGCGTATTAACGTACCAGTGTATATACAGTAACCTGCATATTAACGTCCAAGTGTATATACAGTAACCTGCGTATTAACGTACCAGTGTATATACAGTAACCTGCATATTAACCTCCCAGTGTATATACAGTAACCTGCGTATTAACCTCCCAGTGTATATACAGTAACCTACATTTGAACGTCCCAGTGTATATACAGTAACCAGCATTTTAATGTCCCAGTGTATATACAGTAACTTGCATATTAAACTCCCAGTGTATATACAGTAACCTGAATATTAACCTTCCAGTGAATATACAGTAACCTGCATATTAACCTCCCAGTGTATATACAGGTACCTGCATATTAACGTCCCAGTGAATATACAGTAACCTGCATATTAATCTCCCAGTGTATATACAGTAACCTGCATATTAGTGTCCCAGTGTATATACAGTAACCTGCATATTAACGTCCCAGTGTATATACAGTAACCTGCATATTAACGTCCCAGTGTATATACAGTAACCTGCATATTAACCTCCCAGTGTATTTACAGTAACCTGCATATTAACGTCCCAGTGTATATACAGTAACCTGCGTTTTAATATTCCAGTGTATATACAGTAACCTGCATATTAACCTCCCAGTGTATATACAATAACCTGCAAATTAACCTCCCAGTGTATATACAGTAACCTACATATGAACGTCCCAGTGTATATTCAGTAACCTGCATATTAACGTCCCAATGTATGTACAGTAACCTGCATATTAACCTCTCAGTGTATATACAGTAACCTGCATATTAAAGTCCCAGTGTATATACAGTAACCTGCGTATTAATGTCCCAGTGTATTTACAGTAACCTGCATATTATCGTCCCAGTGTACATACAGTAACCTGCATATTAATGTCCCAGTGTATATACAGTAACCTGCGTATTAATGTCCCAGTGTATTTACAGTAACCTGCATATTAACGTCCCAGTGTATATACAGTAACCTGCGTATTAATCTCCCAGTGTAAATACAGTAACCTACATTTTAACCTCCCAGTGTATATACAGTAACCTGCATTTGAACGTCCCAGTGTATATACAGTAAACTAAATATTAACGTCCCAATGTATGTACAGTAACCTGCATATTAACCTCTGTGTATATACAGTAACCTGCATATTAACGTACCAGTGTATATACAGTAACCTGCATATTAACGTCCCAGTGTATATACAGTATCCTGCGTATTAACATACCAGTGTATATACAGTAACCTGCATATTAACGTCCCAGTGTACATACAGTAACCTGCATATTAACGTACCAGTGTATATACAGTAACCTGCATATTAACGTCCCAGTGTATATACAGTAGCCTGCATATTAACGTACCAGTGTATATACAGTAACCTGCATATTAACGTCCCAGTGTATATACAGTAACCTGCATATTAACCTCCCAGTGTATATACAGTAACCTGCATTTGAACGTCCCAGTGTATATACAGTAAACTAAATATTAACGTCCCAATGTATGTACAGTAACCTGCATATTAACCTCTCAGTGTATATACAGTAACCTGCATATTAACGTACCAGTGTATATACAGTAACCTGCATATTAACGTCCCAGTGTATATATAGTATCCTGCGTATTAACATACCAGTGTATATACAGTAACCTGCATATTAACGTCCCAGTGTACATACAGTAACCTGCATATTAACGTACCAGTGTATATACAGTAACCTGCATATTAACCTCCCAGTGTATATACAGTAACCTGCATATTAACCTCCCAGTGTATATACAGTAACCTGCATTTGAACGTCCCAGTGTATATTCAGTAACCTGCATATTAACGTCCCAATGTATGTACAGTAACCTGCATATTAACCTCTCAGTGTATATACAGTAACCTGCAAATTAACGTAACAGTGTATATACAGTAACCCGCATATTAACGTCCCAGTGTATATACAGTAACCTGCATAATAACGTACCAGTGTATATACAGTAACCTGCATAGTAACGTCCCAGTGTATATACAGTAACCTACGTTTACATTTTCCAGTGTATATACAGTAACCTGCATATTAACGTCCCAGTGTATATACAGTAACCTGCGTATTAATGTCCCAGTGTATTTACAGTAACCTGCATATTAACGTCCCAGTGTACATACAGTAACCTGCGTATTAATGTCCCAGTGTAAATACAGTAACCTGCGTATTAACGTCCCAGTGTATATACAGTAACCTGCATATGAACCTCCTAGTGTATACACAGTAACCTGCATTTGATCGTCCCAGTGTATATACAGTAACCTGCATATTAACATACCAGTGTATATACAGTAACCTGCATATTAACGTACCAGTGTATATACAGTAACCTGCATATTAACGTACCAGTGTATATACAGTAACCTGCGTTTTAATATTGCAGTGTATATACAGTAACCTGCATTTTAACCTCCCAGTGTATATACAGTAACCTGCATATTAACCTCCCAGTGTATATACAGTAACCTGCATATTAACCTCCCAGTGTATATACAGTAACCTGCATTTGAACGTCCCAGTGTATATACAGTAAACTAAATATTAACCTCCCAGTGTATATACAGTAACCTGCATATCAACGTACCAGTGTATATACAGTAAACTGCATATTTAAGTCCCAGTGTATATACAATAACCTGCATATTAACCTCCCAGTGTATATACAGTAACCTGCGTATTATTGTCCTAGTGTAAATACAGTAACCTGCGTATTAACGTCCCAGTGTATATACAGTAACCTGCGTATTAATGTCCCAGTGTAAATAGAGTAACCTGTGTATTAATGTCCCTGTGTATATACAGTAACCTGCGTTTTAACCTCCCAGTGTATATACAGTAACCTGCATATTGACGTACTACTGTATATACAGTAACCTGCATATTAACGTCCCAGCTTATATACAGTATCCTGCGTATTAACATACCAGTGTATATACAGTAACCTGCATAATAACGTACCAGTGTATATACAGTAACCTGCATATTAACGTCCCAGTGTATATACAGTAACCTACGTTTAAATATTCCAGTGTATATACAGTAACCTGCATATTAAAGTCCCAGTGTATATACAGTAACCTGCGTATTAATGTCCCAGTGTATTTACAGTAACCTGCATATTATCGTCCCAGTGTACATACAGTAACCTGCATATTAATGTCCCAGTGTATATACAGTAACCTGCGTATTAATGTCCCAGTGTATTTACAGTAACCTGCATATTAACGTCCCAGTGTATATACAGTAACCTGCGTATTAATCTCCCAGTGTAAATACAGTAACCTACATTTTAACCTCCCAGTGTATATACAGTAACCTGCATTTGAACGTCCCAGTGTATATACAGTAAACTAAATATTAACGTCCCAATGTATGTACAGTAACCTGCATATTAACCTCTCAGTGTATATACAGTAACCTGCATATTAACGTACCAGTGTATATACAGTAACCTGCATATTAACGTCCCAGTGTATATACAGTATCCTGCGTATTAACATACCAGTGTATATACAGTAACCTGCATATTAACGTCCCAGTGTACATACAGTAACCTGCATATTAACGTACCAGTGTATATACAGTAACCTGCATATTAACGTCCCAGTGTATATACAGTAGCCTGCATATTAACGCACCAGTGTATATACAGTAACCTGCATATTAACGTCCCAGTGTATATACAGTAACCTGCATATTAACCTCCCAGTGTATATACAGTAACCTGCATTTGAACGTCCCAGTGTATATACAGTAAACTAAATATTAACGTCCCAATGTATGTACAGTAACCTGCATATTAACCTCTCAGTGTATATACAGTAACCTGCATATTAACGTACCAGTGTATATACAGTAACCTGCATATTAACGTCCCAGTGTATATATAGTATCCTGCGTATTAACATACCAGTGTATATACAGTAACCTGCATATTAACGTCCCAGTGTACATACAGTAACCTGCATATTAACGTACCAGTGTATATACAGTAACCTGCATATTAACCTCCCAGTGTATATACAGTAACCTGCATATTAACCTCCCAGTGTATATACAGTAACCTGCATTTGAACGTCCCAGTGTATATACAGTAACCTGCATATTAATCTCCCAGTGTATATACAGTAACCTGCATATTAATGTCCCAGTGTATATACAGTAACCTGCATATTAACGTCCCATTGTATATACAGTAACCTGCATATTAACGTCCCAGGGTATATACAGTAACCTGCATATTAACCTCCCAGTGTATTTACAGTAACCTGCATATTAACGTCCCAGTGTATATACAGTAACCTGCGTTTTAATATTCCAGTGTATATACAGTAACCTACATTTTAACGTCCCAGTGTATATACAGTAACCTGCAAATTAACGTCCCAATGTATGTACAGTTACCTGCATATTAACCTCTCAGTGTATATACAGTAACCTGCATATTAACGTACCAGTGTATATACAGTAACCTGCATATTAACCTCCCAGTGTATATACAGTAACCTGCATATTAACCTCCCAGTGTATATACAGTAACCTGCATATTAATCTCCCAGTGTATATACAGTAACCTGCATTTGAACGTCCCAGTGTATATACAGTAAACTAAATATTAACGTCCCAATGTATGTACAGTAACCTGCATATTAACCTCTCAGTGTATATACAGTAACCTGCATATTAACGTACCAGTGTATATACAGTAACCTGCATATTAACCTCCCAGTGTATATACAGTAACCTGCATATTAATCTCCCAGTGTATATATAGTAACCTGCATATTAACCTCCCAGTGTATATACAGTAACCTGCATTTGAACGTCCCATTGTATATACAGTAACCTGAATATTAACCTTCCAGTGTATATACAGTAACCTGCATATTAACCTCCCAGTGTATATACAGTAACCTGCATATTAACGTACCAGTGTATATACAGTAACCTGCATATTAACCTCCCAGTGTATATACAGTAACCTGCAAATTAATGTCCCAATGTATATACAGTAACCTGCATTTTAACCTCTCAGTGTATATACAGTAACCTGCATATTAATGTCCCAATGTATGTACAGTAACCTGCATATTAACGTCCCAGTGTATATACAGTAACCTGCATATTAACGTACTAGTGTACATACAGTAACCTGCATGTTAACGTACCAGTGTATATACAGTAACCTGCATATTAACTTCCCAGTATGTATACAGTAACCTGCGTTTAAATATTCCAGTGTATATACAGTAACCTGCATATTAATGTCTAAGTGTATATACAGTAACCTGCGTATTAATGTCCCAGTGTATTTACAGTAACCTGCATATTAACGTCCCAGTGTATATACAGTAACCTGCGTATTAATCTCCCAGTGTAAATACAGTAACCTGCGTATTAATGTCCCAGTGTAAATACAGTAACCTGCGTATTAACATCCCAGTGTATATACAGTAACCTGCGTTTTAATGTCCCAGTGTAAATACAGTATCCTGCGTATTAATGTCCCAGTGTATATACAGTATCCTGCATATTAACGTCCCAGTGTGTATACAGTAGCCTGCATATTAACGTACCAGTTCATATACAGTAACCTGCATAATAACGTACCAGTGTATATACAGTAACCTGCATATTAACGTCCCAGTGTATATACAGTAACCTACGTTTAAATTTTCCAGTGCATATACAGTAACCTGCATATTAACGTCCCAGTGTATATACAGTAACCTGCATATGAACCTCCTAGTGTATACACAGTAACCTGCATTTAAACGTCCCAGTGTATATACAGTAACCTGCATATTAACGTACCAGTGTATATACAGTAACCTGCATATTAACCTCCCAGTGTATATACAGTAACCTGCATATTAACCTCCCAGTGTATATACAGTAACCTGCATATTAACCTCCCAGTGTATATACAGTAACCTGCATTTGAACGTCCCAGTGTATATACAGTAAACTAAATATTAACCTCCCAGTGTATATACAGTAACCTGCATATTAACCTCCCAGTGTATATACAGTAACCTGCATATTAATGTACCAGTGTATATACAGTAACCTGCATATTAACGTACCAGTGTATATACAGTAACCTGCATATTAACGTCCCAGTGTATATACAGTAGCCTGCATATTAACGTACCAGTGTATATACAGTAACCTGCATATTAACGTCCCAGTGTATATACAGTAACCTGCATATTAACCTCCCAGTGTATATACAGTAACCTGCATTTGAACGTCCCAGTGTATATACAGTAAACTAAATATTAACGTCCCAATGTATGTACAGTAACCTGCATATTAACCTCTCAGTGTATATACAGTAACCTGCATATTAACGTACCAGTGTATATACAGTAACCTGCATATTAACGTCCCAGTGTATATATAGTATCCTGCGTATTAACATACCAGTGTATATACAGTAACCTGCATATTAACGTCCCAGTGTACATACAGTAACCTGCATATTAACGTACCAGTGTATATACAGTAACCTGCATATTAACCTCCCAGTGTATATACAGTAACCTGCATATTAACCTCCCAGTGTATATACAGTAACCTGCATTTGAACGTCCCAGTGTATATACAGTAACCTGCATATTAATCTCCCAGTGTATATACAGTAACCTGCATATTAATGTCCCAGTGTATATACAGTAACCTGCATATTAACGTCCCATTGTATATACAGTAACCTGCATATTAACGTCCCAGGGTATATACAGTAACCTGCATATTAACCTCCCAGTGTATTTACAGTAACCTGCATATTAACGTCCCAGTGTATATACAGTAACTCTGCTTTTAATATTCCAGTGTATATACAGTAACCTACATTTTAACGTCCCAGTGTATATACAGTAACCTGCAAATTAACGTCCCAATGTATGTACAGTTACCTGCATATTAACCTCTCAGTGTATATACAGTAACCTGCATATTAACGTATCAGTGTATATACAGTAACCTGCATATTAACCTCCCAGTGTATATACAGTAACCTGCATATTAACCTCCCAGTGTATATACAGTAACCTGCATATTAATCTCCCAGTGTATATACAGTAACCTGCATTTGAACGTCCCAGTGTATATACAGTAAACTAAATATTAACGTCCCAATGTATGTACAGTAACCTGCATATTAACCTCTCAGTGTATATACAGTAACCTGCATATTAACGTACCAGTGTATATACAGTAACCTGCATATTAACCTCCCAGTGTATATACAGTAACCTGCATATTAATCTCCCAGTGTATATATAGTAACCTGCATATTAACCTCCCAGTGTATATACAGTAACCTGCATTTGAACGTCCCATTGTATATACAGTAACCTGAATATTAACCTTCCAGTGTATATACAGTAACCTGCATATTAACCTCCCAGTGTATATACAGTAACCTGCATATTAACGTACCAGTGTATATACAGTAACCTGCATATTAACCTCCCAGTGTATATACAGTAACCTGCAAATTAATGTCCCAATGTATATACAGTAACCTGCATATTAACCTCTCAGTGTATATACAGTAACCTGCATATTAACGTCCCAATGTATGTACAGTAACCTGCATATTAACTTCCCAGTGTATATACAGTAACCTGCATATTAACGTACTAGTGTACATACAGTAACCTGCATGTTAACGTACCAGTGTATATACAGTAACCTGCATATTAACTTCCCAGTATGTATACAGTAACCTGCGTTTAAATATTCCAGTGTATATACAGTAACCTGCATATTAATGTCTAAGTGTATATACAGTAACCTACGTATTAATGTCCCAGTGTATTTACAGTAACCTGCATATTAACGTCCCAGTGTATATACAGTAACCTGCGTATTAATCTCCCAGTGTAAATACAGTAACCTGCGTATTAATGTCCCAGTGTAAATACAGTAACCTGCGTATTAACGTCCCAGTGTATATACAGTAACCTGCGTTTTAATGTCCCAGTGTAAATACAGTATCCTGCGTATTAATGTCCCAGTGTATATACAGTATCCTGCATATTAACGTCCCAGTGTGTATACAGTAGCCTGCATATTAACGTACCAGTTTATATACAGTAACCTGCATAATAACGTACCAGTGTATATACAGTAACCTGCATATTAACGTCCCAGTGTATATACAGTAACCTACGTTTAAATTTTCCAGTGCATATACAGTAACCTGCATATTAACGTCCCAGTGTATATACAGTAACCTGCGTATTAATGTCCCAGTGTATTTACAGTAACCTGCATATTAACGTCCCAGTGTACATACAGTAACCTGCGTATTAATGTCCCAGTGTAAATACAGTAACCTGCTTATTAACGTCCCAGTGTATATACAGTAACCTGCATATGAACCTCCTAGTGTATACACAGTAACCTGCATTTAAACGTCCCAGTGTATATACAGTAACCTGCATATTAACGTACCAGTGTATATACAGTAACCTGCATATTAACGTACCAGTGTATATACAGTAACCTGCATATTAACGTCCCAGTGTATATACAGTAACCTGCGTTTTAATATTGCAGTGTATATACAGTAACCTGCATTTTAACCTCCCAGTGTATATACAGTAACCTGCATATTAACCTCCCAGTGTATATACAGTAACCTGCATATTAACCTCCCAGTGTATATACAGTAACCTGCATTTGAACGTCCCAGTGTATATACAGTAAACTAAATATTAACCTCCCAGTGTATATACAGTAACCTGCATATTAACCTCCCAGTGTATATACAGTAACCTGCATATTAATGTACCAGTGTATATACAGTAAACTGCATATTTACGTCCCAGTGTATATACAGTAACCTGCATATTAACGTCCCAGTGTATATACAGTAACCTACATATTAACCTCCCAGTGTATATACAGTAACCTGCATATTAACCTCCCAGTGTATATACAGTACCTGCATATTAACCTCCCAGTGTATATACAGTAACCTGCATATTAACGTACCAGTGTATATACAGTAACCTGCATATTAACCTCCCAGTTTATATACAGTAACCTGCATATGAACCTCCTAGTGTATACACAGTAACCTGCATTTGAACGTCCCAGTGTATATACAGTAACCTGCATATTAACGTACCAGTGTATATACAGTAAACTGCATATTTACGTCCCAGTGTATATATCGTAACCTGCATATTAACGTCCCAGTGTATATACAGTAACCTGCGTATTAACGTCCCAGTGTATATACAGTAACCTGCATTTTAACGTCCCAGTGTATATACAGTAACCTGCATATTAACCTCCCAGTGTATATACAGTAACCTGCATATTAACCTCCCAGAGTATATACAGTAACCTGCATATTAACCTCCCAGTGTATATACAGTAACCTGCGTTTTAATATTGCAGTGTATATACAGTAACCTGCATTTTAACGTCCCAGTGTATATACAGTAACCTGCATATGAACGTCCCAGTGTGGCTTAGTTTTTGTCACACCAAGATCTGTTTAACCTGTCTTTGTTATTTTCTCCACCCTCCACCAGGTGTCTCCCATCTCCCCTGTGTATTTATACCTACGTTTTCTGTTTGTCTGTTGCAAGTTCCTACCAGTTCTGACCTTTCTGCCTGTCCTGACCCTGATCCTGCTTGCCGTCCTGTACCTGCTTGACTCTGATTTGGGTGACGACTCTTTGCCTGTCTTTACCTTTTGCCTGCCTCTTGTTTTTTAATAAACTCTTACATGCTCTTACGTTGTTATGTTATTCAATCAGTGCTCGCGCGCGCCAACGAGCGTCTGCGTTGCCAGGCGCTAAAATAGAAGTTGATTCTATTTGTGACGCAGAACGCGCTGCAAGTCCTGCCTCTCCCATCTCCTCATTGGTTTTTAGAAGCATATACCCACGTGGGTGATTGAAAGTTGAACTGAGGTCTGTTGTGGTTAGGCCCTCCTGGCCGACAGCAGTCCCAAACTATCCCATCAGTTATCGATGTGGTTGAACACCTTGAGTGGAAGAGAACATCTCAATCCACCATTAGTCTAATCAGAGGAGAAAAAAACTATCATAATGTGCTACCGGCAGCCTCACAGACTCTCTGTCTCTCTGTCTCACTCTCTCTTTCACTTCCCATCTCTCTATTTTTCACTCTCTTTCTCACTCTCCATCTGTCTCTCTGTTTCTCTCTCTCTCGCTCTTTCTCTGTCTCTCTCTCTGTCTCACCCCGTATACACATGTATAAATCATTGACTGGCTCTTAACCTTTCAGGAGCAAACTCTTATTAACTCGGGTTTTCTGGGTTCCCTCTATAATTAATGGTGCTGGCCGGAGTCCTGGAGCGCTGGTCCTCCTTGGAGAGTGGAGATCAGTCAGGCACGTGGGCAGGACAGGCTGGGCCTCCCTGTCCCTGGCTGGTTGGCTGACTGACTGACTGGAGGGATGGCTGACTGGCTGACTAGCTAGCTGTCTGGATAGCTGACTGACTGGCTGGCTGGCTGTCTGGCTGACTATCTGACTGGCTGTCTGACTGGATGGATGGTTGGTTCTCATTAGTGGAGAGACACAGATGTAAGTCCCAAATGGCACGCTATTCCCTTTATAATTCACTACTGGTCAATGTAGTGCACTATGTAGGGAATATGGTGTCATTTGGGACATAGACAGAGACTGATTGGGTGTTGTAATGGAGCCGAGGGTTTCTACATGGAGGAAGGTACTGTAGAGTGCTGCTGCTACCTCTGGTCATGTTAGGAAGGACATGGGCTGGTAGGAATATTTTACTGAGATTGCATGTGAACTATGCTGTTGAATGTTCTTTTCTTGAAAAGAAAGAGAGGAATTAAGAGATTCAGATAGAATGTATCTAGTGCACGTGTGTGTCTGTGTGTGTATCCGTGAATGTGCAGTCATTGCAGACTTGATTAGCGGTGGTGGGTTGATTTAGATGGTCCAGCTACGTCTAACACTAAAAGGAGTGCGAGACTGGAAAATTTACTGCCGTGGTTAACATGGCATGGCAGAAATAGAGTGCCCTGAGGAGTGACTGCATGGTGTTCACAAGGGCTGCGTTTGAAATGGCACCCTATTTCCTATATAGTGCACTACTTTTGACCAGTTCAGGGATAGTGCACTATTGTCAACAGAGTATCACTTGGGACACACCCTAGGAGATGCCATGTAGTGACAGAAATACAACAGCCTGGCTGTGGGTGTGTGACATATTCAACTAGCTCTCACAGTCTCACGTCAGAATTAGATGTTCATCCATGTTTCTCAAACTTCAAATTTCTAAGTTGTTGCAAAAGTAATTATGTTGTTGTTGTGGCATTAACTCCACATTTTTAAGTTTCGGTTAAGGTTTGGGATAGGCTTACGCACATCCACCATCCCCATCCACAACGCCTTAGCAAAACCTAAACCTTCTTGAAGGTAACAGTGCTCACTTTTGCCCCTAGTGTCCGATTTCCATGTCATCTCTCAGACATGGATGTACGTTGAATACTGACTTGTATCACAGGTGACCTGGCTGGACATATCACCACGGCAGATTATTACTGATTTTGTATCTCATATGTTTATTTAATATCCAGAGTTCCAAACTAACATGAAAATTCATTGTACACAACTTTGGATGATTCATATTGAGTATGCAACTAGAAACATGTCATGTCACCAAATCTTTCCAAAACTGAGATATATGTTTCTTCATTGCAGGAGTTAATCCCTGTATGCACCTTGTGGTCCAGGTGACCCCTCTGTGACTTGTGATGTCATCTGTAGATGTTTTGAGGACAGCAGTCATAAGAATGGAGGAGACGTTGATCATCTATCTATTCTGGGAGTATTGTATCTGGGCCCTTAAGCATCATACTCTAATGAACACAGTTTATCAGCCAAACAGCTGCAAGCAAATTGATGTGCAGTGCTGTAACTAGTACAGTATGATGGGTCACAGCAGTCCCCGGCACATTGAACACAATTGTTGTTAGTACTGTTTTTCATCCCGAATAGAACCCTATTTCCTATTTATTGCACTACTTTTGACCAGGGCCAAAAGGGTTCTAGTCAAAACTAGTGACCTATTGTGTATAGGGTGTCATTTGGGACACAGTGTTAAGCTACCAGTGTATTGTGTGTAACAGTAATAACACCAAGTAAAACTGAAATGATAACTTAAATACAAAAATCCATCAACAAACTTCTTAGAGCTTTTCAGACACACATTCTGATAATGTTAATCTGCTGTTGTTTTTTGAAGGTCATCTGGTGATGTTCTGTAATGTGTTTTGTCAGTGTTATACATGGTCTTGGAAGCAGAAACGACTGGATTCCAGATGTTCTGTAATGTGTTTTGTCAGTGTTATATATGGTTGTGGAAGCAGAAACAACTGGATTCCAGATGTTCTCTAATGTGTTTTGTCAGTGTTATATATGGTTGTGGAAGCAGAAACAACTGGATTCCAGATGTTCTCTAATGTGTTTTGTCAGTGTTATATATGGTTGTGGAAGCAGAAACAACTGGATTCCAGATGTTCTCTAATGTGTTTTGTCAGTGTTATATATGGTTGTGGAAGCAGAAACAACTGGATTCCAGATGTTCTCTAATGTGTTTTGTCAGTGTTATATATGGTTGTGGAAGCAGAAACAACTGGAATCCAGATGTTCTGTAATGTGTTTTGTCAGTGTTATATACAGTGCCTTCGGAAAGTACTCAGACTTCTTGACTTTTTACACATTTTGTTACGTTACAGCCTTATTCTAAAATGGGTTAAATTTTATTTTTTCATCCACAATCTACACAGAATACCCCATAATGACAATGTGAAAACAGGATTTTAGAAATTTTTGCCATAATAATTAAATAAAAAAACAAAATACCTTATTTACATAAGTATTCAGACCCTTTGCTATGAGACTCTAAATTGAGCTCAGGTGCATCTTGTTTCCATTGATTATCCTAGAGATGTTTCTACAACTTGATTGGAGTACACCTATGTTAAATTCAATTGGTTGGACATGATTTGTTAATCTGGGGCGGCAGGGTAGCTTAGTGGTTAGAGCGTTGGACTAGTAACCAAAAGGTTGCAAGTTCGAATCCCTGAGCTGACAAGTTACAAATCTGTCATTCTGCCCCTGAACAGGCAGTTAACCCACTGTTCCTAGGCGGTCATTGAAAATAAGAATTTGCTCTTAACTGACTTGCCTAGTTAAATAAAAGTAAAATAATTTTTTTGGGGGGGAAAGGCACACACCTGTCTATATAAGGTCCAGTTGACAGTACATGTCAGAGCAAAAACCAAGAAATGAGGTTGAAGGAATTGTCCGTAAAGCTCCGAGACAGGATTGTGTCGAGGCACAGATCTGGGGAAGGGCAGCATTGAAGGTCCCCAAGAACACAATGGCCTCCATCATTTTTAAATGGAAGAAGTTTGGCACCAGCAATTGGGGGAGAAGAGCCTTGGTCAGGGAGGTGACCAAGAAACCGATGGTCACTTACAGAGCTCTAGAGTTCCTCTGCGGAGATGGTTCTCCCACCTCTGCAGCACTCCACCAATCAGACCTTTATGGTAGAGTGGCCAGACGAAAGTCACTCCTCAGTAAAAGGCACATGACAGCCCGCTTGGAGTTTGCCAAAAGGCACCTAAAGGACCATGAGAAACAAGATTCTCTGGTCTGATGAAACCAAGATTGAACTCTTGGGCCTGAATGCCAAGCGTCACATCTGGAGGAAACCTGGCACCATCCTTACAGTGAAGCGTGGTGGTGGCAGCATTATGCTGTGGGATGTTTTTCAGCTGCAGTGACTGGGAGACTAGTCAGGATCGAGGCAAAGATGAATGGAGCTCCGGAGTGCTCAGGACCTCAGACTGGGGCGAAGGTTCACCTTCCAACAGGACAATGACCCTAATCACACAGCCACGACAAGGAGTGGCCCAGCCAGAGCCCGGACTTGAATCCGATCGAACATCTCTGGAGAGACATGAAAATAGCTGTGCAACAATGCTCCCCATCCAACCTGACAGAACTTGAGGGGATTTGCAGAGAGGAATGGGAGAAACTCACCAAATACAGGTGTGCCAAGCTTGGCGGAGTCATACCCAAGAAGACTCGAGGCTGTAATTGCTGCCAAAGGTGCTTCAACATAGTACTGAGTAAAGGGTCTGAATAATTATGTAAATGTGATTTTGTAGTTTTTTTTTTTAATTTGCCAACAAATTTTGCTTTGTCATTATGGGGTATTGTGTGTAGATTGATGTTTAATACATTTTAGAATAAGGCTGTAACGTAACATGTGAAAAAAGTCAAGGGGTCTGAATAATTTCCGAATGCACTGTATGGTTGTGGACACAGAAATGACTGGATTCCAGAAAATACTTTGGGACCCTTGAGGCTTGAAATGGAGAAAAAAACCTGTTGACCTGATTTCAATGACAGATCAAGCTAGGGAAATAACTGAAGTCAAAACTGATGGTAATCGCTTGTTTTTTCTCTCTGGCTGTCTGTGTGTGTGTGTGAGAGTCTGTGTGTGTGTGTGTGTGTGTGTGTGTGTGTGTGTGTGTGTGTGTGTGTGTGTGTGTGCCTGCGTCTCTCTGTGTCTGTGTGTGTGAGAGTCTGTGTGTGTGTGTGTCTACGTCTACCTGACTGTCTGTCTGTCTGTCTGTCTGTGAGAGTGTGTGTGTGTGTGTGTGTGCCTGTGCCTGCGCCTGCGTCTCTCTCTGTGTGTGAGTGCATGTGTGATCATACCCGCTAATTAGAGTGACAGTTTTTAATAATACTTCCAGGGCTAATGTGAGAGAGCACAGCTCCACTCTGCCAGTCTCCCCCTCCTCTCTCAGACCTACAGGCTCTAATTAAGAACTGGGTTAGCTGACATCCACCCTCTAAAACAGAGCCGACACATTGACATCCTGTCTTCCTGTCACTCCAGCAGCCTTTAGAGGGTGCCAAAGCTTCAAACCTCACTGTTTCACCTCCCTCCCGTTCCTGCCACTTCACCAGCCTTTAGACGGTGCCATAGCTTCAAACCTCACAGATGTACCTCCCTCCTCTTCATCGGCTATGACTGCCAGAGAAAATGATTTCCTGTGCACACACGTGCATGCACACGCAGCCAGGCAGGCAGGTGCACACGCGTGTACACACAGACATAAATACGAACAGCAGCTGTCATAAATGCCCCCGTTACCGCATCAAATATGTTTACATGTCAGTACATCAATAAATTAAAGAGCTGCCCTCTTTCAATCTACCTTAATCTATGAGGACATGTCAGATTGTAGGTTATATGTGATACAGTGTAATGTGAATTGGGATTACACAAAATGTAGCCTTACTTTAACAATGCTCAGTACAAACAGTACAGCCAAAATATCCTCAAAGGCAGTGACCTTTTATCAGCCCCGTCTTCATCTCCGGAAATTCTAAATTCCAGAATAATCTCGTTTTAATCTTTGGAGAGAGATAAAGAAGGTAGGGAACAGTAACCTCAGTCAATCAAGGGGTCATTTTTACTGGGTTATGTAAACATGCTGCTGTTTACCGATTGTCTGCTTAATGCATGTTATTTTGAATGAGGCAGGTGCATTAGTGGGATTCCCCCACTGATACCCTTTACAATCTGATAGCAATATTTATTACATTAACCTGAGATTTATTGCAGAATTATATTAATCATGCATCGACTTTCAACCATTTATTCTGCCTACAGTCATGGCCAAAAGTTTTGAGAATGACACAAATATTAATTTCCACAAAGTTTGCTGCTTCAGTGTCTTTAGATATTTTTGTCAGATGTTACTATGGAATACTGAAATATAATTACAAGCATTTCATAAGTGTCAAAGGCTTTTATTTACAATTACATGAAGTTGATGCAAAGAGTCAATATTTGCAGTGTTGACCCTTCTTTTTCAAGACCTCTGCAAACCGCCCTGGCATGCTGTCAATTAATTTCTGGGCCACATCCTGACTGATGGCAGCCCATTCTTGCATAATCAATGCTTGGAGTTTGTCAGAATGTGTGGGTTTTTGTTTGTCCACCCGCCTCTTGAGGATTGACCACAAGTTCTCAATGGGATTAAGGTCTGGGGAGTTTCCTGGCCATGGACCAAAAATATCGATGTTTTGTTCCCCGAGCCACTTAGTTATCACGTTTGCCTTATGGCAAGGTGCTCATCATGCTGGAAAAGGCATTGTTCGTCACCAAACTGTTCCTGGATGGTTGGGAGAAGTTGATCTTGGAGGATGTGTTGGTACCATTCTTTATTCATGGCTGTGTTCTTAGGCAAAACTGTGAGTGAGCCCACTCCCTTGGCTGAGAAGCAACCCCACACATGAATGGTCTCAGGATGCTTTACTATTGGCATGACACAGGACTGATGGTAGCGCTCACCTTGTCTTCACCGGACAAGCTTTTTTCATCAGAGAAAATGACTTTAGCCCAGTCCTCAGCAGTCCAATCCCTGTACCTTTTTCAGAATATCAGTCTGTCCCTGATGTTTTTCCTGGAGAGTAGTGGCTTCTTTGCTGCCCTTCTTGACACCAGGCTATCCTCAAAAAGTCTTCACCTCACTGTGCGTGCAGATGCACTCACACCTGCCTGCTGCCATTCCTGAGCAAACTCTCTACTGGTGGTGCCCCGATCCCGCAGCTGAATCAACTTTAGGAGATGGTCCTGGTGCTTGCTGGACTTTCTTTGGCGCCATGAAGCCTTCTTCACAACAATTGAACCACTCTCCTTGAAGTCCTTGATGATCCGATAAATGGTTGATTTAGGTGAAATCTTACTGGCAGCAATATCCTTGCCTGTGAAGCCCTTTTTGTGCAAAGCAATGATGACGGCACGTGTTTCCTTGCAGGTAACCATGGTTGACAGAGGAAGAACAATGATTCCAAGCACCACCGTCCTTTTGAAGCTTCCAGGCTGTTATTCGAACTCAATCAGCATGACAGAGTGATCTCTAGCCTTGTCCTCGTCAACACTCACACCTGTGTTAACGAGAGAATCACTGACATGATGTCAGCTGGTTCTTTTGTGGCAGGGCTGAAATGCAGTGGAAATGTTTTTTGTGGATTCAGTTCATTTGCATGGCAAAGAGGGACTTTGCAATTAATTGCAATTCATCTGATCACGGTTCATGACCTTCTGGAGTATATGCAAATTGCCATTATACAAACTGAGGCAGCAGACTGTGAAAATTAATATTTGTGTCATTCTCAAAACTTTTGGCCACAACTGCACTGTAACAATGAGCCAGAGACGTTCGGATCCATGTGCAGTTTACTTGAATCAAGGAAGGTCAGACAGGCAACACTCAGAGAACAGCGTAAAGGGTGTCAGAGGGAATCCAGAGACAGAGTCGGTATCAGGCGTAGGTCGGGGCAGGCGGCAGGCGGGTAATCAGGAATCAAAAACACAGTCCGAGGTCAAAACCGGGGAATCAGTCAAAGGATCAGAAAGAGTGCTCAGAAATGACTAGCCGGGGCAGTTCAAGACTTCGCAAAGCATTGGAGCCTGGAGAGGGAATATATAGGGGAGTGAAGTAGATGCAGCTGTGCAGTAATTAGGCCTAGGTACGGGACAGATGGGAAGTGTAGTTAATACTCTGGTGATGGTGTCCTTCGGTGGTCGGAGAGAGCCACAGAGGTGCGATCCATGACAGCACAATGTCTGACTCAAGTAGACGTCATGGAATTTTGAGTCAAATATGACAAACGTTTTTTAAACCTATAATACAGTTTTTGACTTTTAGATAGATTTTTTGATAACCTGTTTGTGCCATTTCAAAGTAGGCATAACTGTGTCAGTGGCTTTTTAATCTTGATACCAGATACTGGATTCCAGATTGCCTTCTCATGAAAGGCAGGATATGCCTACCTACTTTTTTTAAATGTTACTTATGTCAGTCCATGTTATCTTCAGCAGATACCTAAATGAGTACATCTTGAAAACCAAAGTGATGGTAACATGTTGATACAATGTCGCTAATTGTGTTCTTATTACAAAGTTATAAAACAATAATTCTGTTACCAAGAATTTCATCCCTAAACACCATAGCTGACAGTAATCATGTTGTCTCCAACTCCCCTCGACAACGCGATTACTCATCTCTAGGGGTTTCATACATAGCATACAGGCATCTCTAAATACCCAGTGTCCCTCCCCTCCTGCCTTGGGAAGGATACGAGCGCAATCTACAGTGTCTTCATGTTCCCGAGCTCATAAAATCTGCATTTTCCCTGCGACGCCTGCAGACGGCTGCGACTACAGCGGGAATAACTCATAGAACTTCTTGGTATGCATGGGATTCTCAGGACTGGAAAATCAATTATTCAAATATCTCTCCTCCATTGTAACCGGCGTATAGGTGTGTCAAGAACAAGAAGAAGAGGAGCCTATTTTTGGTTTGTGATGACATTGTTCTATGGTGTGTGCTATGCTAATACAGTAGTAGCCTACTTCAGTGTAGCATCCAGATCCGTTTGATGTACAGCCATTTATTGGAGTTTCAGGTTGGCCTCAGCCATGTGTGAAGTGACTCAGTTGTATGGTCACACCACTGATAAATGAAGCTCCTCTCCTCGGTCGCTATAGGTTATTTCCTAAACGGCACCCTATTCCCTATATAGTGCACTACTTTTGACTAGAGTTTATTCCCTTTATAATGGACAAATTTTGACCAGGGTACATAGTTATTGAATAGGCCAGGGAATAGGGTGCCATTTGGGACTCATCCTTAATCTGCATAGTTTCACCTCTACCATGGTGTTGAAGTGACCTGTGTCCACTACAACAGCACTGACAGTGTGGACATCATAGGGGCATGTACAATTCTCTATTGTAAATAACTGGGGGCATGTAGAGTTCTCTATTGTAAATCACTGGGGGCATGTAGAGTTCTCTATTGTAAATCGCTGGGGGCATGTAGAGTTCTCTATTGTAAATCACTGGGGGCATGTAGAGTTTTCCATTGTAAATCGCTGGGAGCATGTAGAGTTCTCTATTGTAAATCACTGGGGGCATGTAGAGTTCTCTATTGTAAATCGCTGGGGGCATGTAGAGTTCTCTATCGTAAATCGCTGGGGGCATGTAGAGTTCTCTATCGTAAATCGCTGGGGGCATGTAGAGTTCTCTATTGTAAATCGCTGGGGGCATGTAGAGTTCTCTATCGTAAATCGCTGGGGGCATGTAGAGTTCTCTATCGTAAATCGCTGGGGGCATGTAGAGTTCTCTATTGTAAATCGCTGGGGGCATGTACAGTTCTCTATTGTAAATCGCTGGGGGCATGTAGAGTTCTCTATTGTAAATCGCTGGGGGCATGTAGAGTTCTCTATTGTAAATCGCTGGGGGCATGTGGAGTTCTCTATTGTAAATCAATGGGGGAATCAGAGTTCTCTATTGTAAGTCACTGGGGGCATGCAGAGTTCTCTATTGTAAATCACTGGGGGAATGTAGAGTTCGCTCTTGTAAATCACTGGGTACAATTGTCAAGGTGCGCGCTGGAAAAATCTTTAAACCCCAAATATATATTTATTTGATCAAACATCGCTGATCATATTTACTTTCTGAGCATTTCCATTGGAGGCTAAACCCATGCCCCATACCACTGATACTGGCACTAAGACCGCACTCAGTCAGCTGTATAAGGAAATAAGCAAACAGGAAACCATTCACCCAGATGCGGCGCTCCTAGTGGCCGGAGACCAAAATGCAGGGAAACTTAAATCAGTTCTACCAAATTTCTATCAACATGTTAAATGTGCAACCAGAGGGAAAACAATTCTAGATCACCTGTACTCCACACACAGAGACGCGTACAAAGCTCTCCCTCGCCCTCCATTTGGTAAATCCTACTACAACTCTATCCTCCTGATTCCTGGTAAACAAGCAAAAATTAAAGCAGGAAGCACCAGTGACTCAGTCTATAGAAAAGTGGTCAGATGAAGCAGATGCTAAACTACAGGACTGTTTTGCTAACACAGACTGGAACATGTTCCAGAATTCTTCTGATGGCATTGAGGAGTACACCACATCAGTCACTGGCTTTATCAATAAGTGCATCGAGGACGTCGAACCCACAGTGACTGGATGTATATACCCCAACCAGAAGCCATGGATTACAGGCAACATTCGCACTGAGCTAAAGGGTAGAGCTGCCGCTTTCAAGGTGCGGGACTCTAACCCGGAAGCTTACAAGAAATCCTGCTTTGCCCTGCGACGAACCATCAAACATGCAAAGCGTCAATACAGGGCTAAGATTGAATCATACTACACCGGCTTTAATGCTCGTCTTATGTGGCAGGGCTTGCAAACTATTACAGACTACAAAGGGAAGCACAGCCGCGAGCTGTCCAGTGACACGAGCCTACCAGACGAGCAAAATCAATTCTATGCTCGCTTCTAGGCAAGCAACACTGAGGCATGCATTAGAGCACCAGCTGTTCCGGACGACTGTGTGATCACTCTCTCCGTAGCTGACGTGAGCAAGACCTTTAAACAGGTCAACATACACAAGGTTGCGGGGCCAGACGGATTACCAGGACGTGTGCTCCGAGCATGTGCTGACCAACTGGCAGGTGTCTTCACTGACATTTTCAACATGTCCCTGATTGAGTCTGTAATACCAACATGTTTCAAGCAGACCACCATAGTCCCTGTGCCCAAGAACACAAAGGCAACCTGCCTAAATGACTACAGACCCGTAGAACTCACGTCCGTAGCCATGAAGTGCTTTGAAAGGCTGGTAATGGCTCACATCAACACCATTATCCCAGAAACCCTAGACCCACTCCAATTTGCATACCACCCAAACAGATCCACAGATTGCACTCCACACTGCCCTTTCCCACCTGGACAAAAGGAACACTTATGTGAGAATGCTATTCATTGACTACAGCTTAGCGTTCAACACCATAGTACCCTCAAAGCTCATCACTAAGCTAAGGATCCTGGGACAAAACACCTCCCTCTGCAACTGGATCCTGGACTTCCTGACGGGCCGCCCCCAGGTGGTGAGGGTAGGTAGCAACACATTTGCCACGCTGATCCTCAACACTGGAGCCCCCAAGGGGTGCGTGCTCAGTCCCCTCCTGTACTCCCTGTTCACCCACAACTGCATGGCCAGACACGACTCCAACACAATCATTAAGTTTGCAGACAACACAAAAGTGGTAGGCCTGATCACCGACAAGACAGCCTATAGGGAGGAGGTCAGAGACCTGGCCGGGTGGTACCAGAATAACAACCTATCCCTCAACGTAACCAAGACTAAGGAGATGGGACTACAGGAAAAGGAGGACAGTGCACGCCCCCATTCTCATCGATGGGGCTGTAGTGGAGCAGGTTGAGAGCTACAAGTTCCTTGGTGTCCACATTACCAACAAACTCGTAAAGAGGGCACGACAAAGCCTATTCCCCCTCAGGAAACTAAAAAGATTTGGCATGGGTCCTGAGATCCTCAAAAGGTTCTACAGTTGCAACATCGAGAGCAGCATCACTGCCTGGTACGGCAATTGCTCGGTCTCCAACCGCAAAGCACTACAGAGGGTAGTGCGTACGGCCCAGTACCTCACTGCTAAACCCATACCACACCGGGTTGTAGAAGGAAACGACTAAACCCATACCACGCCGGGTTGTAGTAGGATGGAAAAAGCTAAACCACTACCACGCCAGGTTGTAGAAGGAAACCCATACCACGCCGGGTTGTAGTAGGATGGAAAAGGCTAAACCCATACCACGCCGGGTTGTAGTAGGATGGAAAAAGCTAAACCAATACCACGCCAGGTTGTAGAAGGAAACCCATACCACGCCGGGTTGTAGTAGGATGGAAAAGTCTATTGCACTGACTGGCCAGGGAAACCGAACAGTTGGTTATAGTATAAAGCAAACAATCTATACCTCTCTTTTTGACTTTGAACATTAGCATATTACAGTAGCCTACATGCAATATACTCCTGGGATATCCACTAGTGATTGATTTGATTTGGATCTCTTTTAGTCCCCATTTGGACTAATCTCCCAAGAGTCCTTAAACATTAAAATACAATTTATAATACAAACACATTTTCACACATAACACACTATTACAAACATACATAATATACTAACAAACTGACCTGATAAATACTCAATCTAAAATATATTGATTCTTCATCTCTGTAGTCCTTCAACATTTCTATGTATTATATATAAAATGGTTTTAAAATAATGTTTAAATTTATATATTAATATGTTTCTGGTTTGCTCAGTTAATTTATTCAATTTCTTTATTGCTCTAAATTGAAATGTTATTTTGCCTATTTCTCTTTTCTGTCTGAATAACGCATAGATGGTGGACAATCTATTCCTGGTATTTACAGAATGTCTGTCTCTTACCAACTGAATACCTTTGTGAATAGAATTTGGCCTTTTTAAATGGTGTATATTATGAAATAAATTAAGCATGTTTTGTGATGGCGTCAGATTCCATTTATTTAGGAAGGAATTGAGGCATCAATAGTATTTAATTTTTCTGGGGCAGTCTAACTCATGTCATATTGTAAATGTTTATTGGACAGGATAGTGAGAAAGAAATGAGAGGATTAGAGACCATGTTCACAGCATTGCATAGTACATGTGATCCCGAGGCAGCGGACCACAAACAGGTTTAGACCTCTGGACCACAAACAAGTTTAGACCGGGGGGACCACAAACAGGTATAGACAGGGGATTACAAACAGGTTGAAATCACTGGACCACAAACAGGTTTAGACCGCTGGACCACAAACAGGTTTAGACCGGAGGACCACAAACAGGTTTAGAACACTGGACCACAAACAGGTTTAGACCTCTGGACCACAAACAGGTATAGACAGGGGGACCACAAACAGGCCATACTGAAAGTATATTTACAGTGTGTCTGTCACCGTTACAAGTAGTTTGGACTTTAATATCCTTTACAAGCTTCACTCTCCATTCTGATGAATTATTAAAACTTGTACAGAGGGCTTGTTTAAAAGGATCTTGCTTTTTTAAACTATCCTATTAAGGGACTTCTTGTTAGGTTCATACAATTCCCTGAATGTACCTTACTTCTAATTACATTAGAACCTCAGGTACTGAGCCATGTATAATAGCATTTATTATTTCTTAATAAGACATTTCCTTCAGTTCACCTAACAGTAATTTAATCCCTCACATGGGTCCTAACTAGCTACATCTCTGTATTATAAAGCTCCACAAGTAAAAAACTAAAGAGGCCTACCTAGGTAATAACACAACCGTGTACTTGAAAATAATGTTATTTTTGCTTGCCTCTTGATCTCGCGCTGACTACACCAATATATGCCTGCAATTCAATTATTTTCTAGACCTCTACTGTTAACTAAACCAAAGCTGTACTGTCTATGGGTATCATGTCAGAAATTATGTCATTTAATACGGCAGAATACCTTCCAATGAAAAGGAAACACGATTAACGATCTGTCAGGCACTCCAGTAATCAGAACATCCTCGAAATGCATTAGTAAGAATAGACAGAGTAGGGCGGCTGTTACAAAATACACCCGTCTGAAATATGAAATATCATGCCTCATTCATAGAGTTTGGAACACCTGACATTTATAATTCAATGTGTGTCCAATAGTGCATCGTCAAAAGTAGTAATGAGGGATGTCCTCAGGCCATCCCATTAATTTCTATTGAACATGAACATGTCAGCCTGTGTGTGTGTGTCCTCCACTTGGTTTTTACTTGCACCAATTCACCCTTTTAATCCAATCTACTCTGAGACGTTCATTTTATAACCTGTATTCAGCCAATGATGCTTACACAGAGTCGGCTTTGCTCAGAACTTGCATCAAGCGCCTCAAAGGAGTGCTGATCTAGGATCAGATCCCCCTTGTCCATGTAATCTTATTCTCCGTGATATAAAAAGCTAAACTGATCCTAAATCAGCTTGATACATACATCTCCACAAAGAAGGATAATAGTATCATCTTCTGAGACTGATAGTCTGTAGCTGCTGCTTATATACAGGTCCAAGTTGAATTCAATCACAGTCGGATTCACATCACTGAACGTGTTAATCAAATCTAATCACCTCAATTTCATCCATGACTGCTCTTTTCCTTTTCAGTATGGTATCAACATACTGTACATATGTGTACTGATAGTCTGGCTTTACCCTTCATATTGCACCATGCCACTGTGGGCCGATTAGCAGACTATAGGTTGTTTAACAGCTTGGTTTGACATTTCACTGAGGGGGGAAAAAATTAAATGTCATAGTCGTGATTGATGATCATTTATAATTGTCATGTATATACCATTTTGCAGACACTTTTATCCAAAGCAACTCAGTCATGCGTGCGTAGGTTTTACTATGGATGGTCCCAGCAGGAATCGACCCCACAAACCTGGCGTTACAAGTACCTTGCTCTAACAACTTACCCATAAATAATCACATGATATATGCTTTGTGCCATGGATGAGACGATAAGACCACTGGAAAATTGTAACCAATGAGGTATATAAACTCTAGATTGCTGATGCTATGTATTAGCGCCGCCCGAACAAGGGGAGGCACCAACTTCGGCGGAAGTCGTGACAGTACCCCCCCCTTGACGCGCGGCTCCAGCAGCGCGCCGACACCGGCCTCGGGGACGACCTGGAGGGCGAGGCGCAGAGCGATCCGGACGAAGACGGTGGAACTCCTGCAGTATTGACGGGTCCAAAATGTCCTCGACCAGAACCCAGCACCCCGGCCGGTCCCGGCAATAAGACCACAGAAACCTGCCCACATCCTCGTTTACTCTCTCCACCTGCCCATTACTCTCGGGGTGAAATCCCAAAGTAAGGCTGGTCGAGACCCCCAGACGTTCCATGAACGCCTTCCAAACCCTAGA
Source organism: Brachymystax lenok tsinlingensis (assembly GCA_030435695.1). Taxonomy (NCBI): domain Eukaryota; kingdom Metazoa; phylum Chordata; class Actinopteri; order Salmoniformes; family Salmonidae; genus Brachymystax; species Brachymystax lenok. The sequence continues at coordinate 29,289,978 of CM059806.1, forward strand.
CGTAAACTGGGGACCTCGATCAGACACTATATCCTCAGGCACCCCGTAGTGCCGGAAGACGTGCGTAAACAAGGCCTCCACAGTCTGTAGGGCCGTAGGGAGACCGGGCAGAGGGTGGAGACGACAGGACTTAGAGAACTGATCCACAACGACCAGAATAGCAGTGTTACCCTGTGAGGGAGGGAGATCGGTAAGAAAGTCCACCGACAGGTTCGACCGAGGCAGTTGTGGAACAGGTAAGGGGTGCAATTTCCCTCTGGGCAGGTGCCTAGGAGCCTTACATTGGGCGCACACCGAGCAGGAGGAAACATAAACCCTCATGTCCTTAGCTAAGGTAGGCCACCAGTACCTCCCGCTCAAACAGCGCACTGTCTGACCAATCCCAGGATGACCAGAGGAGGGTGACGTGTGGGCCCAATAGATCAACTGGTCACGGACAACAGATGGGACGTACAGACACCCAGCGGGACACTGGACGGGAGCTGGCTCTGCACGTAACGCCTGCTCAATGTCCGAGTCCAACTTTCACACTACTGGTGCCAGCAGGCAGGAGGCTGGGAGTATGGGAGTGGGATCCATGGGCCGATCCTCTGTGTCATACAGCCGGGACAATGCGTCTGCCTTCACATTCTGGGAGCCTGGTCTGTAGGAAAGGGTAAACACAAAACGGGTGAAAAACATGGCCCGCCTGGCGAGGGTTCAGTCTCCTTGCTGCCCGGATGTACTCCAGATTGCTGTGGTCAGTCCAGATGAGATAAGGGTGTTGAGTCCCCTCAAGCCAATGTCTCTACTTCTTCAGAGCCTTTACGACAGCCAACAGCTCCCGGTCCCTCACGTCATAGTTTCGCTCCGCCGGGCTGAGCTTCCTCGAGAAGAAGGCACAGGGGCGGAGCCTCGGTGGCATACCCGAGCACTGAGAGAGCACGGCTACTATCCCAGCCTCGGACGCATCCACCTCCACTATGAACGCCAAAGAGGGATCCGGATGGGCCAGCACAGGAGCCGAGGTAAACAGAGCCTTCAGGTGACCAAAAGCCCTGTCCGCCTCAGCCAACCACTGCAAACTCATCGGACCCCCCTTCAGCAGTGACGTAATGGGAGCCGCTACCGGATAAACCTCCGGTAGTAATTGGCAAACCCAAGAAACTGCTGCACCTCCTTTACCGTGGTGGGAGTCGGCCAACTACGCACGGCTACAATGTGGTCACTCTCCATCTCCACCCCCGAGGAAGGAGACGGACTGCTGGAAGAACAGATTCTTCTCAGCCTTGACGTACAGGTCATGCTCCAATAACCGTCCAAGCACCCGCGCACCAGGGACACATGCTCGACGCGTGTAGCGGAGTACATCAGAATGTCATCAATATACACCACTACACCCTGTCCGTGTAGGTCCGTAAAAATCTAATCTACAAAGGCTTGGAAGACTGATGGAGCATTCATCAATCCATACGGCATGGCGAGGTACTCATAATGCCCTGAGGTGGTACTGAATGCCGTCTTCCACTCATCTCCCTCCTCGATACGCACCAGGTTGTAAGCGCTCCTGAGATCTAATTTGGTGAAGAAGCGCGCATACTTCAGTGAGCGCATATTCAGGGGGGAATGTGCACGGTGGAGACCTGGTCTGAACTTTCCACTGTGGTAGCACCAACGGAAACCCCTAAACACCTCCCGGAGCACTCTCGCGACCACCCCGTGAGAGCCCTCTGTTGCCAAGAAACAGTGGGGTCATGACAAGCTAACCAGGGTAGACCTAGAACCACGGGAAACGCAGGAGAATCAATGAGGAAGAGACTAATTCTCTCCTTGTGACCCCCCTGCGTCACCATGCCCAATTCGCCCTGACCCTAATGATCGACTATCTAAGGCATGAACGGGGAAAGGCACATCCACGGGAACAATGGGGATCCCTAAACTATGGGCGAACGATCTATCTATAAAATTCCCAGCCACGCCTGAATCGACGAGCACCTTATGTTGGGAATGCGGGGAAAAATCTGGAAAAGTGACATACAAAAACATATGCGCAACAGAGGACTCTGGGTGAGAATGGTGCCCGGCTCACCTGAGGTGACGCCAGAGCGCCCTGCCTGCTGCCTCGATACCCAGAGGAACCAACCCGGCACCGACCGGCAGTGTGACCTCTGCAGCCACAGATGATGCACGAGCTGGAACCCCCTCCGGTCTCCCTGCGCACCGTCCCTCCCAACTCCGTGGGTATCGGAGAGGGAGTGCGGGAGGATAGAACCAACAGACCCCGATCTGAACGTCCGCGGGTAGCCAGCAGGTTATCCAGCCAGATAGACAGGTCCACCAACTGGTCAAATGTAAGGGTGGTGTCTCCCGATGGACATCCTCGCACAGACTGCAGAGATAATGGTCTATCAGGGCCCTGTCGTTCCATCCCGCGCCGGCAGCCAGGGTCCAAAACTGGAAGAGGCGTTCACACGAGGGGGTTGGTCGAAGAATGCCCGGAAACTGCAGGTGAACTCTTCAAACTGGTCCAACGCCGCTTCTCCCTCTCTCCACATGGCGTTGGCCCACTCCAGGGCTTTCCCGGTGAGGCACGAGACGAGGGCGGACACCCTCTCACGGCCCGAAGGAGCCGGGTGGACAGTTGCCAGGTACAAATCAAGTTGTAATAGGAACCCCTGGCAGTTCGCAGCACTCCAAACATATTCATGGGGAAGGGAGAGACCAATCCCGCTGGAACCAGGAGAAGGAGGGGTCGAGTGGTGGAGACCCCGGTTGTGTTGGTGGAGGCGCTGGTAGAACTCCCTGTCTCTCCCAGCGGTCCATTGTGGTGCCTAGATGGTGGAGCATTGCTGCGTGCTCCCGGACGCGCTCCTCCACCCCTATTCCCGGGGTAACAGCTCCTGCTGACTCCATATGTTTGGGTCCGGAATTCTGTAAGGGGTGCGTACTGGCGGTAGAGAAGTCAGGCGCAGGAGAGCAAAACTAGGTTTTCACAACGGAGCAGTTTAATAACAAAACCCACCGGAAAACAGAACAAACAGAATAAATTGGTAACATAACTCGTAGCACACCATACAACGTGCACAAGCACTTATAAAACAAACAATTCCGGACAAGGACATGTGGGAAACAGAGGGTTAAATACACAACATGTAATGAATGGAATTGAAACCAGGTGTGTGGGAAGACAAGACAAAACAAATGGAAAATGAATTGATGATGGCTAGAAGACCGGCGAAGCCGACCGCCGAGCGCCGCCCGAACAAGGAGAGGCACCAACTTCGGTGGGAGTCATGACAACGAGGACGCAGAACGGGCTGCCTTTAGAGAATCCGTAGGCGAGCGAGTAAACTCCCACTGCCATCAATTATACTTGCTAACATGCAATCATAGGAAAATAACATTGATGACCTACGATTATCCTACCAACTGTAATATCTTGTTTCACCGATTCGTGGCTGAACAACGACACAGATAATATAGAGCTGGAGGGATTTTCAATGCACCGGCAGAACAGAGAAGCTACGTCTGGAAAGACGAGGGGTGGGTGTGTGTGTTCTTTTGTCAATAACAGCTGGTGTGCGATGTCTAATATTTAGAAAGTCTTGAGGTATTGCATGTCTGAGGTAGAGTACCTTATGATAAGCTGTAGACCACACTATCTACCAAGAGAGTTCTCATCTATATTCGTAGCCATATACTTACCCCCACAGACTGATGCTGGCACTAAGACCGCACTCAACCAACTCTATTAGGCCATAAGCAAACAAGAAAATGCTCACCCAGAAGCGGCGCTCCTAGAGGCCAGGGACCTTAATGCAGGAAAACTTGAATCAGTTTTACCACATTTTTACCAGCATGTCACATGTGCAACCAGAGGAAAATAACTCTAAATCACCTTTACTCCACACACAGAGATGCATACAAATCTTTCCCCCTGCCCTCCATTTGGCAAATCTGACAATAATTCCAGGCAACATCCGCATCGAGCTAAAGGCTAGAGCTGCTGCTTTCAAGGAGTGTGAAATTAATCCGGACGCCTAATAGAAATACAGGATTAAGATTGAATCCTACTACACCGGCTCTGACGCTTGTCGGATGTGGCAGGGCTTGAAAACTATTACGGACCACAAAGGAAACCCAGACGCGAGCATCCCAGTGACGCGAGCCTACCAGATGAGCTAAATGCCTTTTATCCTCGCTTTGAGGCAAGCAACACTGAAGTATGCACAAAAGCACCAGTTGTTCTGGATGACCATGTGATAACGCTCTCGGTAGCCGATATGAGCAAGACCTTTAAACAGGTCAACATTCACAAAGCCGCAGGGCCAGATGGATTACCAGGACGTGTACTCAAAGCATGCGTGGACCAACTGGCAAGTGTCTTCACTGACATTTTCAACCTCTCCCTGACTGGGTCTGTAATGCCTACATGTTTCAAGCAGACCACCATAGTCCTTGTGCCCAAGGAAGCAAAGGAAAACCTGCCTAAATGATTACCGCCCCGTAACACTCACGTCGGTAGCCATGAAGTGCTTTGAAAGGCCGGTCATGGCTCACATCAACAGCATCCTACCGGATGCCCTAGACCCACTTCAATTCGCATACCGCCCCAACAGATCCACAGATGATACAATCTCATTCACACTCCACACTGCCCTTTCCCACCTGGACAAAAAGAACACCTATGTGAGAATGCTGTTCATTGACTACAGCTCAGCCTTCAACAACATAGTGCCCACGAAGCTCATCACTAAGCTAAGGACCCTGGGACTAAACACCTCCCTCTGCAACTGGATTCTGGACTTCCAGACAGGCCACCCCCAGGTGGTAAGGGTAGGCAACAACACGTCTGCCACGCTTATCCTCAACACTGGGGCCCCCAAGGGGTGTGTGCTCAGTCCCCTCCTGTACTCTCTGTTCACCCACGACTGCGTGGCCAAACACGACTCCAACAACATCGTTAAGTTATTTTTTTATTATTATTTTTTACTTTAGTTTATTTGGTAAATATTTTATCTTCTTGAACTGCACTGTTGGTGAGGGGCTTGTAAGTACTTAGTGCATGTGACAAATAAAGTTTGATTTGTATCCAGTCATTCGTTCTAAATGTTCCAGTGCCATACTGGCTGGCAACGTTCTTATCCCTAGCTAACTAACTACGGCTAACTCGGAGAGACAGACAGGTTTATACAAGTCTCCGCTGTTGAAAACAAAATGTGAGTCTAAAGGAAATGTGAGATAATGTCTAGATGGTTTTTATAGTGGAGATCAAGTTTATAGGTTGCCTGGCTAGGCTGATGAGAGTGGATTGGCAGTCAGATGGAACAGAGTAAATAGGCATTTTAACGTCATAGATTTGGCCAGTGGTAACTTGTGGAATAGACACCAGCTGGAATGCTCTTTTAACCAATCAGCATTCAGGATTAAAAAAGTATTGACTAAGGGGTGTGAATACTTATGTACACTGAACAAAAATATAAATGCAACATGTAAAGTGTTGGTCCCATGTTTCATGAGCTGAAATAAAAGATCCCAAAAACGTTCCATAAGCACAAAAAGCTTATTTCTCTCAAATGTTGTGCACAAATTTGTTTACATCCCTGTTAGTGAGCATTTCTCCTTCGCCAAGATAATCCATCCACCTGACAGGTGTGGCATATCAAGAAGCTGATTAAACAGCATGATCATTACACAGGTGCATCTTGTGCTGGGGACAATAAATGGCCACTCTAAAATGTACAGTTTAGTCACACAACACAATGCCACAATGTCTCAAGTTTTGAGGGAGCGTGCAATTGACATGCTGACCGCAGGAATGTCCACCAGAGCTGTTGCTATAGAATTGAAAGTTCATTTCTCTACCATAAGCCGCCTCCAACATTGTTTTAGAGAATTTGGCAGTACATCCAACTGGCCTCACAACCGCAGAGCACGTGCATGGCGTTGTGTGGGCGAGCGGTTTGCTGATGTCAACATTGTGAACAGAGTGCCATATGGTGGCAGTGAGGTTATCGTATGGGCAGGCATAAGCTATGGACCACGAACATAATTGAATTTGATCTATGGCAATTTGAATGCAAAGAGATACCGTGACGAGATCCTGAGGCCCATTGTGAGGCCCATTTGGTTTAAGGTGACCAACAGATGCATATCTGTGACCAACAGATGCATACGTACTATTGACAGATTTACTTATATGACCTGTAACTCAGTAAAATCTTTAAAAATTGTTGCACGTTGCATTGATATTTTTGTTCAGTGTAAATGAGATATTTCTGTATTTAATTTTCAATACATTTGTAAACATTTCTAAAAACGTGTGTTTTCACTCATTATGGGGTATTGTGTGTGTAGATGGGTGAGAGAAAAAAATATAGATTTAATAAATTTAGAATTCAGTAGTGGTGGAAAAAGTACCCAACTATCATATTTGAGTAAAAGTAAAGATACCTTAATAGAAAAGGACTCAAGTAAAAGTGAAAGTCACCCAGTAAAATTCTACTTGAGTAAAAGTATAAAAGTATTTGGTTTAAAATATGCTTAAGGATTTTGTGTTTAATGCTCTACAACAAAGATGTCTTAGTGTCCAACAAGCTCTCTACCCTTCACCTCCCAAACAAACGTCATGTGGTTTGGTAAGAAGAATGGCCCTCTCCCCACAGGTGTGATTACTACCTCTGAAGGTTTAGAGCTTGAGGTAGTCACCTCATACAAGTACTTGGGAGTATGGCTAGACGGTACACTGTCTTTCTCTCGGCACATATCAAAGCTGCAGGCTGAAGTTAAATCTCTATCGTTATCGCTCCTCTTTCACTCCAGCTGCCAAACTAACCCTGATTCAGATAACCATCCTACCCGTACTATTGTTTGTACAGATTAATGTGGTACCTTCAGGCGTTTGGAAATTGCTCCCAAGGATGAACCAGACTTGTGGAGGTCCACAAGTCCACAACTTGTGGAGGTCTTGGCTGATTTCTTTTGATTTGCCCATGATGTCAAGCAAGGAGGCACTGAGTTTGAAGGTAGGCCTTGAAATACATCCACAGGTACACCTCCAATTGACTCAAATTATGTCAATTAGCCTATCAGAAGCTTCTAAAGCCAAGACATCATTTTCTGGAATTGTCCAAGCTGTTTAAAGGCACAGTCAACTTAGTGTATGTAAACTTCTGACCCACTTCTGACCCACTGGAATTGTGATACAGTGAATTATAAGTGAAATAATCTGTCTGTAAACAATTGTTGGAAAAATTATTTGTGTCATGCACAAAGTAGATATCCTAACCGACTATAGATTGTTAACAAGTAATTTGTGGTGGTTGAAAACGAGTTTTAATGACTCCAACCTAAGTGTATGTAAACTTCCGACTTCAACTGTGTGTATATATATATATATATATAATGTGTAAGCCATGCCTCCTTGCCTGTCCAACATTTCCTCATCTTCCACCCCTGCCCGGACACTTTGTAGCAGGGCAGGGGGGAAAAAGCGGGAGAAGCATCAGGTATATTTGCATTAAAATCAAATCAAATCAAATGTAAGGGGGCTTTATAAATACATTTGAATTTATTTGATTTTAATGCAAATATACCTGATGCTTCTCCCGCTTTTTCCCCTGCCCTGCTACAAAGTGTCCGAGGTGCTAAAGGAGCTCCTTAAACTTGACCCCCAAAAAACATCTGGGTCAGGATGGTTTAGACCCTTCTTTAAGGTTGCTGCCCCTTTCATCGCCAAGCCTATCTCCAACCTTTTTAACCTGTCTCTCCTTTCTGGGGAGGTTTCCATTGCTTGGAAGGCAGCCACTGTTCGTCCTTTATTTAAGGGGGGAGATCAAGCTGATCCTAACTGTTATAGGCCTATTTATATTTTGCTGTGTTTATTAAAAGTGTTGGAAGCACTTGTCAATAATCAACTGACTGGCTTTCTTGATGTCTGTAGTATTCTCTTGGGTATGCAATCTGGTTTTTGCTCAGATTATGGATGTGTCAAAGCAACCTTAAAGGTCCTCCATGATGTCAGCATTGCCCTTGATTCTAAGCAACGTTGTGCTGCTATTTTTATTGACTTGGCCAAAGCTTTCGCTACGGTAGACCGTTCCATTCTTGTGGGCTGGCTAAGGAGTATTGGTGTCTCTGAGGGGTCTTTGGCCTAGTTTGCTAACTACCTCTCTCAAAGAGTGCAGTGTATAAAGTCAGAAAATATGCTGTCTCAGCCACTGCCTGTCACCAAGGGAGTACCCCAAGGCTCGATACTAGGCCCCACACTCTTCTCAATTTACATCAACAACATAGCTCAGGCAGCTCTCTCATCCATTTATATGCAGATGATACAGTCTTATAATCAGCTGGCCCCTCCCCGGATTTTATGTTAAATGCTCTACAAAAAAGCTTTCTTAGTGTCCAACAAGTTTTCTCTACCCTTAACCTTGTTCTGAACACATCCAAAACAAAGGTCATGTGGTTTGGTAAGAAGAATGCCCCTCCCCATAGGTGTGATTACTACCTCTGAGGGTTTAGAGCTTGAGGTAGTCACCTCATACAAGTCCTTGGGAGTATGACTAGACGGTACACTGTCCTTCTCTCAGCACATATCAAAGCTGCAGACTAAAGTTAAATCTAGACTTGGTTTCCTCTATCGTAATCGGTCCTCTTTCACCCCAGCTGCCAAACTAACCGTGATTCACATGACCATCCTACCCATGCTAGATTACGGAGATGTAATTTATAGATCGGCAGGAAAAGGTGCTCTCAAGTGGCTAGATATTCTTTACCATTCGGCCATCAGATTTGCCACCAATGCTCCTTATAGGACACATCACTGCACTCTATACTCCTCTGTAAACTGGTCATCTCTGTATACCCGTCGCAAGACCCACCGGTTCATGCTTATTTATAAAACCCTTTTAGGACTCACCCCCGCCCCATCTGAGATTTCTACTGCAGCCCTCCTCCTCCAGATACAACACCCGTTCTGCCAGTCACATTCTATTAAAGGTCCCCAAAGCACACACAACCCTGGGTTGCTCCTCTTTTCAGTTCGCTGCAGCTAGTGACTGGAACGAGCTGCAACAAACACTCAAACTCTTGTCATGATGTGTGTTTTGTCCTATATATATACATATATATATATATTTTTATCCCAGCCCCCGTCTCCGCAGGAGGCCTTTTGCCTTTTGGTAGGCCGTCATTGTAAATAAGAATTTGTTCTTAACTGACTTGCCTAGTTAAATAAAGGTTAAATAAAATAAAAATGAAAAGTATCAAAAGTTAAAGTATAAATCATTTCAAATTCCTTATATTAAGCAAACCAGACGGCACCATTTTCTTGTTTTTTTATTTATTAATGGAAAGCCACAGTCACACTCCAATACTAAGACATTATTTACAAACAAAGCATTTGTGTTTAGTGAGTCCGCCAGATCAGAGGCAGTAGGGATGACCAGGGATGTTCGGTTGATAAGTCCGTGAATTTGACTATTTTCCTGTCCTGGTAAGCACTCAAAATGTAATGAGTACTTTTGGGTGTCAAGGGAAATGTATGGAGTAAAAGTCCAATATTTTCTTAAGGAATGTAGTGAAGTAAAAGTAGTCAAAAATATAAATAGTAAAGTAAAGTACAGATACCCCAAAAAAAACTACTTAAGTAACACTTTAAAGTATTTTTACTTACTTTACACCACTGGAATTTAGGCTGTAACAATAAGTCAAGGGGTATGAGTACTTTCCGAAGGCACTGTAGGCCACAGGGTTCAGGCAACGTACCTGTCAGCCGTACAGAAACACTCCGATTTTATGTTCTTTTCAAACGTCAATTTAAAACAATATTTTACCCTAGTTGATTTTCTCCCTCTCCCTTTTTCTCTTTCTCTCTCTCTCTGCTGAAGTTGGAATAGTGAGGGAGGTGTCTTATGGGGGGAATGAACAGATGGCACTAGAATCATCTTGACCTAGTTCTTTATCAGGATATCACATAGAAAATTAAATCTGGCAGTGATGAGAGAAGTCAGAGGGACTGGTAGGAGGCTTTCACCTGGTCTAAACAGTTAGAAACTGCACGAATCCCGGGTTGCATCCTCACCTGGGTTGTATCCTAACCTGGGTTGTATCCTAATCTCGGAGAGGTGTGGCTATGCTTAAGCTACCAATTTAATGTTTCCTGTTCCAAAAACTGACACCCCATTCTCTTTATTGGCCTCTAGTCATAAGTAGTGCCCTATATAGGGTATAGGGTGCCATTTGGAACGTAGGGCATGATGACGTGTCCATCCAGCTTGATTAAGGACTTGGTTAATACTACTACATGATGGAAAATATTACATTCAGTGAGTTTGCCTAAAAAGGTTACCAAACATGTCGGTGTTATGTGGGTGAACAGACTTCAACAGCGATACATGAAAATTATGTGTAGCAGAGGTGGTTCATCAGACTATACATAATGAATAATCTATTTTAGTTCTACATTAACACCTATAGGATTTAGTTCTATATTAACATAAATAGGATTTAGTTGTATATTAACACCTATGGATTTACTTCCATGCTAACACCTGTTGTGTCTGTAATGTGATGACATGCTATTTTATCAAATCGATTACCTAACGTTTAATTTATTACGTGATTGAATTAAATCATGTAACAATTAACTCATTAATAATCTGGGGCACCACGGAGAAGTTTATTTAAGGAGTTCTGTCTTCCGAATTAACTCTTAGAGATCTAAAGATCTCTTACATTTCAGTCATCAGTCATTAATTATTCTTTACCTTCTATCAGTCTCATCTGAACGCCGTAAAATTCTATAGCTTTAGCTACAAGTTCTCTAGTCTTCTTAACCATTCGAGACGTCCGGCTTACCGTGGGTCTCTTTGGTATGAAATGTACATTTCATCACGGTTGGTTTTATACGATGTAATGTCTATGCTCACATGGGCGTGGCCACTGACTAGTTAATTTTGATATGAAAATCCATACTCTCATTTAGAAGGTTAACATCACATTACATCTTTACACAAATAGTTTCATATACAATCACACACGTTTCACAATATTTCGATGTAAATCTGACAGCTGGGAGATGTACACTTTAAGAGATACCGTTATGTGTTGATCACCAAATGAAACACACTCATCATAACTGTCCCTTAAATGTCCACGGACCATTCCAAAATTCTCAAAAGTGGAAATATTGTTTAATTCTCCCATTTTGGGGATTTAGGAGTTTGGCCAAGTCTGGTCCTTTGTTCTCTCTCTCCCTCAATATTGCATATCCAAAGGGGAAGAGGGTCCCTTCCAGGAATTTGCCACCTGTCGTTAAGTCTGTGGAGAGAGAGAGGAAGAGGGGGCTATGATAAACCCCCATAGGGCACGTCATGACACACCTATAGGATTTAGTTCTATATGAACACCTATAGAATTTAGTTCTATATTAACACCTATAGGATTTAGTTCTATATTAACACCTATAGGATTTAGTTCTATATTAACACCTATAGGATTTACTTCTATATGAACACCTGTAGGATTTAGTTCTATATGAACACCTATAGGATTTAGTTCTATATGAACACCTATAGAATTTAGTTCTATATTACCACCTATAGGATTTAGTTCTATATTAACACCTATAGGATTTAGTTCTATATTAACATCTATAGGATTTAGTTCTATATGAATACCTATAGGATTTAGTTCTATATTAACATCTATAGGATTTAGTTCTATATTAACACCTATAGGATTTAGTTCTATATGAACACCTATAGGATTTAGTTCTATATTATCACCTATAGGATTTACTTCTATATGAACACCTATAGAATTTACTTCTATATGAACACCTGTGGGATTTAGTTCTATATAAACACCTATAGGATTTAGTTCTATATTATCACCTATAGGATTTTGTTCTATATGAACACCTATAGAATTTAGTTCCCTATGAACACCTATAGGATTTAGTTCTATATTAACACCTGTAGGATTTCGTTCTATATGAACACCTATAGGCTTTAGTTCAGTGGGCTGATACATTGAAGACCTAGTTCAATAGTAAGCTGCAAACCTGCATCCATATTGTCTAATTTACGCAATACGATGTATATATAGCATTTTTGCAACAACAACAAAAACATTTTCATACTCATCTATGAATAAAAAATCTGAGAACAGTAATATTTTACACACACTTGAAGATACCCATTAACAATTCTTTCTTATGGAAAAACACATACAACACATACTCTTCATACAAAAATGTCCTCATCAATCTATACCCCATAATGACAAAGAGAAAACAGATTTTTAGAATGTTTTTTCACCTTTATACAGTGGGGAAAAAAAGTATTTAGTCAGCCACCAATTGTGCAAGTTCTCTCACTTAAAAAGATGAGAGAGGCCTGTAATTTTCATCATAGGTACACTTCAACTATGACAGACACAATGAGGAAAGAAAATCCAGAAAATCACATTGTAGGATTTTTTATGAATTTATTTGCAAATTATGGTGGAAAATAAGTATTTGGTCAATAACAAAAGTTTATCTCAATACTTTGTTATATACCCTTTGTTGGCAATGACAGAGGTCAAACGTTTTCTGTAAGTCTTCACAAGGTTTTCACACACTGTTGCTGGTATTTTGGCCTATTCCTCCATGCAGATCTCCTCTAGAGCAGTGATGTTTTGGGGCTGTTGCTGGGCAACACGGACTTTCAACTCCCTCCAAAGATTTTCTATGGGGTTGAGATCTGGAGACTGGCTAGGCCACTCCAGGACCTTGAAATGCTTCTACGAAGCCACTCCTTCGTTGTGGGCGGTGTGTTTGGGATCGTTGTCATGCTGAAAGACCCAGCCACGCTTTCATCTTCAATGCCCTTGCTGATGGAAGGAGGTTTTCACTCAAAATCTCACGATACATGGCCCCATTCATTCTTTCCTTTACACGGATCAGTCGTCCTGGTCCCTTTGCAGAAAAACAGCCCCAAAGCATGATGTTTCCACCCCCATGCTTCACAGTAGGTATGGTGTTCTTTGGATGCAACTCAGCATTCTTTGTCCTCCAAACACGACGAGTTGAGTTTTTACCAAAAAGTTCTATTTTGGTTTCATCTGACCATATGACATTCTCCCAATCCTCATCTGGATCATCCAAATGCTCTCTAGCAAACTTCAGACGGGCCTGAACATGTACTGGCTTAAGCAGGGGGACACGTCTGGCACTGCAGGATTTGAGTCCCTGGCGGCGTAGTGTGTTACTGATGGTCCCCCCGTGTGGTTCTGGGATTTTTGCTCACCGTTCTTGTGATCATTTTGACCCCACAGGGTGAGATCTTGCGTGGAGCCCCAGATCAAGGTCTACAATTTTGTTTCTGGTGTCCTTTGACAGCTCTTTGGTCTTGGCCATAGTGGAGTTTGGAGTGTGACTGTTTGAGGTTGTGGACAGGTGTCTTTTATACTGATAACAAGTTCAAACAGGTGCCATTAATACAGGTAACGAGTGGAGGACAGAGGAGCCTCTTAAAGAAGAAGTTACAGGTCTGTGAGAGCCAGAAATCTTGCTTGTTTGTATGTGACCAAATACTTATTTTCCACCATAATTTGCAAATAAATTCATTAAAAATCCTACAATGTGATTTTCTGGATTTTTCTTCCTCATTTTGTCTGTCATAGTTGAAGTGTACCTATGATGAAAATTACAGGCCTCTCTCATCTTTTTAAGTGAGAGAACTTGCACAATTGGTGGCTGACTAAATACTTTTTCCCCCCACTGTATAAAAAAGCAAAACTGAATTACCTTATTACATAAGTATTCAGCCCTTTTGCTATGAGACTTGAAATTGTGCTCAGGTGCATCCTGTTTCCATTTCTACAACTTGATTGGAGTCCACCTGTGGTAAATTCAATTGATTGGACATGATTTGGAAAGGCACACACCTGTCTATATAAGCTCCCACAGTTGACAGTGCATGTCAGAGCAAAAACCAAGACATGAGGTTGAAGGAATTGTCTGTAGAGATCAGAGACAGGATTGTGTTGAGTCACAGATCTGGGGAAGGGTACCAAAACATTTATGCAGCATTGAAGGTCCCCAAGAACACAGTGGCCTCCATCATTCTTAAATGGAAAGAGTTTGGAACCACCAAGAGTCTTCCTAGAGCTGGCCGCCCTGCCAAACTGAGCAATCTGGGGAGAAGGGCCTTGGTCAGGAAGGTGACCAAGAACCCGATGGTCACTCTGACAGCGCTCCAGAGTTCCTCTGTGGAGATGGGAGAACCTTCCAGAAGGACAACCATCTCTGCAGCACTCCACCAATCAGGCCTTATGATAGAGTGGTCAGACAGAAGCCACTCCTCAGTAAAAGGCACATGACAAACTCCTCACTAAAAGGCACATGACAGCCCGCTTGGAGTTTGCCAAAAGGCACCTAAAGGACACTCAGACCATGAGAAATAAGATTCTCTGGTCTGATGAAACCAAAATGTAACTCTTTGGCCTGAATGCCAAGCGTCACGTCTGGAGGAAACCTGGCACCATCCCTACGATGAAGCATGCTGGTGGCAGCATCATGTTGTGGGGATGTTTTTCAGCGGCAGTGACTGGGAGACTAGTCAGGATTGAGGGAAAGATGAACGTAGCAAAGTACAGAGAGATCCTTGATGAAAACATGCTCCAGAGCACTCAGGACCTCAGACTGGGGCGAAGGTTCACCTTCCAACAGGACAATGACCCTAAGCACACAGCCAAGACAATGCAGGAGTAGCTTCGGGACAAGTCTCTGATCTGAATGTCCTTGAGTGGCCCAACCAAATCCCGGACTTGAATCCGATCTAACATCTCTGGAGAGACCTGAAAATAGCTGTGCAGCGATACTCCCCATCCAACCTGACAGAGCTTGAGAGGATCTGCAGAGAAGAATGGGACAAACTACCCAAATACAGGTGTGCCAAGCATATAGTGTCATACCCAAGAAGACTCAATGCAGTAATCACTGCCAAAGGTGCTTCAACAAAGTACTGAGTAAAGGGTCTGAATACTTATTGAATGTGATATTTCCGTTTTTTATTTGTAATACATTTGCAAACATTTCTAAAAAAAATTATTTTGGCTTTGTCATTATGGGGTATTGTGTGTAGATTGATGAGATAAAAAACATGGAATGAGAAGTTGCCTCTGGCATGGTGGATTCAAATTGCTGTTTGATGCTCTGTTTCGGAAAAGTGTAGGCTACAGACAACAATTTCAAATAATTGCCTATTGTTCTGTTCGACTTCAAATGTCGCTGGAGAAATGCAGTCAGTCTTGTGTGGGTTGTTTGGGGTTGGAAAGGGATTGAGCGCCCTTGGCGACATACAAGTAATGGAGAACAAAGACTGCATGTGAAAGGCTTTCACAGGAACGGTACAGCAGGCATTTACCCCCTTTTGCGCACAACCGCTTAACCCAGTGGTTCCCAACCAGGGGTACTAGGAAACAGAGGGTACTTCAGAAGACTCATGAGACCATACCGGTAAAATGCACATGAGGGGGTACTTCAGTGGTACTCTGGGCAGAGGGTGGTACAGAAAGCGGAAAAGGTTGGGAACCACTGGCTTAAGCTGTCTGGATTCAGTCCCACAGAGAGCGCAGCGTCTAACGCAGTGATACAGGATGTGGAGAGCGTCATCCTCCACCTTCATCCCTCAGAAACTCACCTCAAACGGGACAACAAAATCCTTTTTGTCGGAGTATAGCTTCAGGAAGTATTGTGTTTAAAATTCAGTGAGCATACATTTTAATGTAGTGCCCACTAAAGTCAAAGTCACAATTAGGCTGCCCATACTGTATGAGGGAATGGGGGAATAATCGTCTTGAAGATGCTAGGTGGCAGTGTTTATTTAACAAGGCTTTAATACCCCCATTACCTGCTGCTGAGAGGTCCATAACATGCATTGGTTTATGTCTCTGACACTTGTGTGGCATTCGACATTCTCTTCTGCTCTCATATTTTAGATAATTTATGAATTTACAAACCTGAATGACTGCGCTTCTGTAAAGGAATCCCTCGATTGCTTACCTTGTGATTCAACATATTCAATATAAACCATTTTGAAATGTATATGCTATGTTTATATAGCCTACATAATATACAGTAAGCAATAATTTTAGCCATAGGCTACCATAGTCATGTTAAGTTATTTTAAGTCCATGCAGACGTACAGGAGGTTGGTGGCACCTTAATTGGGAGGACGGGCTCTTGGTAATGTCTGGAGCTAAGTGAGTGGAATGGTATGAAATACATGAAACACATGGTTTCCAGGTGTTTGATGCCATTCCATTTGCTCCGTTCCAGCCATTATTATGAGCCGTCCTCCCCACAGCAGCCTCCTGTGATGCTGAGGCTATGTTATACATGCATGCAACCTGGACTAAGGGGTAGATGTAACATAGTAAAAGTAAATCTGGGACACTCCATTTAGTATGATATGTTACTTTTCTTATGGTGTGTATTAATTTGTGGATGTCCATCATCCATTTCGTATGATATGTTACCAATTACAATTTGTATGATACGTTACGACTTGCAATTTGTACAATATCTTACGAATTGCAGTTCGTACAATATCTTTTGAATTTGCAAAACATATGATATGTTGCTAGGTGGCTAACGTTGGTTAGGTGGCTAATGTTATCTAGGCTAGGTGTTAGGGGTTAAGGTTAGGGTTAGGAATTAGGTTAAAATGTTAGGGTTATGGTTAGCTAACATGCCAAGTAGTTGCAAAGTAGTAAATAACTGCATATAAGTTGCTAATTAGCTAAAATGCTAAAGTTGAAATTCAAACAAGCAACTTTTGGGTTGCTAGACGTTCGCGTTCGCGCCTACCCAGCCACCCCGGCCAACCACCCTACTTCTTTGCCTTAAGTAACCTTCGGTCTTATGTAACCATACCAAAGGTAACGGGTGGCAGGTAACCTAGTGGATAGAGCGTTGGACTAGAAACCCGAAAGGTTGCCAGATCGAATCCCCCGAGCTGACAAGGTAAAAATCTGTTGTCATTGAAAATAAGAATTTGTGCTTAACTGACTTGCCTAGTTAAATAAAGGTAAAATATATCATACTAATTTGAGTGACCTGGATTTTTGTTTATTATATTGCGTCTGCTCTATGACATCAGGGTGGTTTTAAGATGTTGGCTAGCCCATAGAGCCATTGCGAAAATACACTATATACAGAAACGTATGTGGACACCCTTTCAAATTTGTGGATTCGGATATTTCAGACACACCCGTTGCTGACAGGTGTATAAAATCGAGCACTCAGCCATACAAATCTCCATAGACAAACATTGGCAGTAGAATGGCCTTACTGAAGAGCTCAGTGACTTTCAACGTGGCCCAGTCATAGGATGCCACCTTTCCAACAAGTCAGTTCGTCAAATCTCTTCCCTGCTAGAGCTGCCCCCGGTCAACTGAAGGTGCTGTAATTGCCAAGTGGAAACGTCTAGGAGCAACAACGGCTTAGCCGCGAAGTGGTATGGCACACAAGCCCACAGAATGGGACTGCCGAGTGATGAAGCGCACACAAGCCTAAGATCACCATGCGCAATGCCAAGTGTTGGCTGGACTGGTGTAAAGCTCGCCGCCATTGGACTCTGGAGCAGTGGGAACGCGTTCTCTGGAGTGATGAATCATGCTTCACCATCTGGTAGTTCAACAGATAAATCTGGGTTTAGCGAATGCCAGGAGAATGTTACCAGCCCCAATGCATATTGCCAACTGTAAAGTTTGGTGGAGGAGGAATAATGGTCTGGGGCTGTTTTTCATAGTTCGGGCTAGGCCCCTCAGTTCCAGTGAAGGGAAATATTAACGCTATAGCACATAAGGACATTCTAGACGATTCTGTCCTTTGGGGAAGGCCCTTTCCTGTTTCAGCATGAAAATGCCCCCGTGCACAAAGCGAGGTCCATACAGAAATGGTTTGTTGAGATTGGTGTGGAAGAACTTGACTGGCCTGCACAGCACCCTGACATCAACCCAATTGAACACCTTTGGGATGAATTGAAACGCCGTCTGCGAGCCAGGCCTAATCGCCTAACATCAGTGCCAGACCTCACTAATGCTCTTGTGGCTGAATTGACACAAGTCCCCGCAGCAATGTTCCAACATCTAGTGGAAACTTTCCCAGAAGAGTGGAGGCTGCAGTAGCAGCAAAGGGGGGACCAGCTTCATATCAATACTCTTTATTTTGGAAAGAGATGTTCGATGAGCAGGTGTCCACATACTTTTGGTCATGTACTGTATCAGGCTACACTTGACAACCCCTCTTGCATGTTTAAAACCCTGTCTCTCTGCTAAACAGAAAGCCCATTAAATCAACTTTGCCTGTCAGGCAGCTGATGCTTACACAAGAGCTTGCTCCATCCATCCATCCCTCCTCTGAGTCCCCCTCCCTCCCTCTCTCTCTCTGTCTTCCTTTTTCCGCATTTCTTTTGCTGCTCCCACTCGTGCGCGCTCTGAGTAGCAGCAGACAGCGCTAAATAAGTGAACCCTTTTCAGAGGCAATAAGGCAGTCGCAGCAGCAGCATCGTCCTCAGCTAGCACACACACGGACAGTCGCGCGGGCTGTTAGAACGCCGACGCTATCTGGTCTCGCGCACTCTGGACGCGCTGCAATCAAGATTCTTTGAATATTCTCTATTTAGGCTCTCCAGAACAATTTCCGTATTCTCTTCTACCTGAATAGGTTATATAGTGTAGTGCGCTGGCACGGATGTTCTATTAGGCTACTCTGCTGTCTCTTGCCTGGGGAAAATACTCGGGAGGTGAATTTGTATCCAACTGTCAACGAGAGTGGATGACTGTGGTCGACCTCTGTCGACTTGAAGTTGTCTTACTTTGGCTTTTTGAGCATCCCACGGACTGTAAATTGTGATGTTCTTGTGCCATTGTCGCGCTGCTTCACCAGGTTGAGAGGACAGTGTTTGAGTTGGAGATATTTTAACGCGGAGACCTTGTGCATCACGGAGACCAGGAGGAGAGAAGCGTCTGCGCCAATAACACATTCTGCAACAGAACGCGCCTCCGTTTCTTCCATATATTGTGCAACACCAAAACTGGAACCTTGGAATAATCCTACAGAAAACCTGTCATCGAGAATGAATATGTTTTAAATTCGCTGTGATAGGCTACAATCGGATTGAGGTTGCTTGCTGCGGTTGAACCCACTATCTAGGCTACGGTTGCTGTTTTACTGTTTGGACCATTTTAATAGGCTACTATATTTTCCTCTCGGCTCGGACGACACCGAATTTGCGATGATTGAGCAGTGAGAGCTGGGTGATATCTTATTTGGTCGTCCTGCACGCCACAGTAGCATGGCCCCGTCGCGAAGGCACTGCGGATGGGAGATGACGCCTCTGTCGGGATGCCTGCTCCTGTCCATCTTGGCGTTTCAACCTGCGCTAGCCAAGGTCTGCAATGACTATACGAGGCACGGTCAGGACAACAGCTGGTTCTCGGGGGATGATGAGAAGTTGCCCATCATGGTGCTCATGCCGATGAACGAGTCGGCGCTGATGAGCAGCATTAGTCAGGGCATTGAGCCCGCTGTCCAACTGGCCATCCAGCACATACGAGAGTCACAGAATTACAAGTTTTCACTCATCACCAAAATCTACGACACTGAGGTAAACTCATTCACCCACTCTGCCCCATGTCCGTGGTAGCATAGGCTACATGTGCTTTCGCTCTGGGCTTCAGGGGCAGATAAAACGTTTCAGACCGCTTTGGTTGTTCGCGCGCGCGTGTGTGTGTGTTTGTTTAAGGGGAAGTAGTCTACACTGCCCGGCAGGCAGCGCTCACAGGCAGCGCTTCCATTTGGAAATTGTTGGTAGGCCTACATCTGCGCATTGTTCCACAACTTGTATTTTGTTTTTTAAATAATGCCTGGAGATTGTCTGCTGTTGCATTATT
This sequence comes from Brachymystax lenok tsinlingensis, assembly GCA_030435695.1. Taxonomy (NCBI): domain Eukaryota; kingdom Metazoa; phylum Chordata; class Actinopteri; order Salmoniformes; family Salmonidae; genus Brachymystax; species Brachymystax lenok. The sequence continues at coordinate 29,309,904 of CM059806.1, forward strand.
TTACGCCTGCAACGTTAGTTTACTGTTGTATTAACACAGGAGCATACACTATCGGATGTTGTCATTACATTTTGTTGTCTTTAAATGTTGACACATTTTGTCATCATCAATTCAGGACCAAAAGGAACATTTCAGTTTAATTTGCTGTAGTTGGAGTAGGTGCCGCGCACGTGCAACAAACTCGTGATCAAATAACAATATTCCATAATCTCCGCCTATTTTTATATTTATCTAGGCAAGTCAGTTAAGAACAAGTTCTTATTTACAATGATGGCCTACCCCGGCCAAAACCTAACCGGGAGGATGCTGGGCCAATTGTGCGCCGCCCCGTAGGACTCTCAATCACGGCTTGTTGTGATACAACCTGGAATCGAACCAAGGTCTGTAGCGACGCCTCTAACACTGAGATGCTGTGCCTTAGACCGCTGTGCCACTTGGGAGACCAATGTGAATTAATCACATTTAAAATGTGATTTTAAACCTAACCCTAATATTAACCCTAACCGTAACCACACTGCTAACCTTATGCCTAACTCTAACCTTAAAATAAGACTAACAAAAAGCTATTTTTTGTTTTCATTAATTTTCATTGACATTAGGCTATAGCCAATTCTGACTTCGTGGCTGTGGTAACTAACGGAAACCAGTCATTATAGCATTGATGCAGGATGTAACTGTTGTCACAATTAGGAAAGGGGGATACCTAGTCAGTTGTACAACTGAATGCCTTCAACTGAAATGTGTCTTCATTATTTAACCCAACCCCTCTGAACCCTTCTGAATCAGCTCGGTACAGGCAGTGGTGGAAAAAGTACCCAATTGTCATACTTGAGTAAAAGTAAAGATACCTGAATAGAAAATGACTCAAGTGAAAGTCTCCCAGTAAAATTCTACTTGAGTAAAAGTATTTGGTTTTAAATATACTTCGGTTTGCTTAACATGAGGAATTTGAAATGATTTATACTCTTACTTTTAATACTTGACTGCACCATTTTCTAGTTTTTTTAAATTTACGCATAGCCAGGGGCATGCTCCAACACTCATTTAAAAACTAAGCATGAGTTTAGTGAGTCCACTAGATCAGAGGCAGTAGGGATGACCAGGGATGTTCTCTTGATCCAGTGAATTAGACAATTTTCTTGTCTTGCTAAGCATTCAAAATGTAACGAGTACTTTTGGGTGTCAGGGAAATGTATGGAGTAAAAAGTACATCATTTTCTTTAGGAATGTAGTGAAGTAAAAGTAAAAGTTGTCAAAGTAAAGTACAGATACCCCAGAATATGACTTAAGTAGTATTTTTATTTAAGTACTTTACACCACTGTGTACAGGAGCCTATCAAATCAAATCAAATCAAATGTATTTATAAAGCCCCCCTTACATCAGCTGATGTCACAGAGTGCTGTACAGAAACCCAGCCTAAAACCCCAAACAGCAAGCAATGCAGGTGTAAAAGCACGGTGGCTAGGAAAAACTCCCTAGAAAGGCCAAAACCTAGGAAGAAACCTAGAGAGGAACCAGGCTGTGAGGGGTGGCCAGTCCTCTTCTGGCTGTGCCGGGTGCAGATTATAACAGAACATGGACAAGATTTTAAAATGTTCATAAAACAGGCAGAACAGTTGAAACTGGAGAAGCAGCACGGCCAAGATTGATTTAGCTGATGGTTCAATTTGAAATACATATTATGGCTATAATAACTGAACAAGGTAGGTTATCATAAAACAGCTTGAACGAGTATCTGTGCGGTAGAGACCTCTCTAACGCCCAAAAAACTCCTATTCAAACTCCCATTCACCAGCTCTGCAAGCATTATAATGTCAAAAAATGTTCGTTGATCACCAAATATGGAGTTTCGCTGAGAAACTATCTTCGTTTACTCCCGTTATGGTCACTATATACTTCCAAGAAAGTTGTAAATAAAAATTTACTGTACAAGCAACCGAAAAAAAGCCTCTTCAGCACCTCTGATGTATTGAGCTGTTTTAATGGGATTTCCACCACCATTTCTCACATAATGAATATTGTACGAATTGCAATTCGTAACATATCATACTAATTGAAATTCGTAACATATCATACAAATTGTAATTCATAACATATCTACAAAATAGATGATGGACATCCACAAATTAATACATACCATACGAAAAGTAACATATCATACTAAATGGAGTGTCTCGGATTTACGTACAGAATAATACAAAATACTCTGAGACCAGGTTGGGTGCATGGGCATGGCATAGCAGTGATTGATTGAGGAGGCGAAAGAGGTGATATCGAGGATATTATATAAACATCACGTTACCTTGTCAACGTAGAAGCAGGTTGAAGGTCAGAGTCCAAAAGTGCGGTGCTCACTCAAGCTGATTTAATTGATGAGGTTTGCGGTGAATGGTTTCAGGTATCTACATTGAGGAAACACGTTTGCAAAACGATCGATGTGACTGATTCCGTTATGAATGATGCAGTTAAAATTACCCAGGATTTAATTTAAGTGTTGAAGAAACCTCATTACCTGTTTCAACTGATTTGTCAGTCTGTATTCTACAGCTGCCAGCATTTTGGTATTTATTGTAATATTTATTTACTGACTTATAAGACCCATGTCGGTGATAAATACTCTAGTCAGGTTGAAGTGTGGAGGAAGGCTGTCACAGAACACTAAAAATAGGTTGGGTGCTGACTCCCAAATTACACCCTGTTCCCTATGAAGCAAACTGCTTTTTCAAATGCATAAAGGCACAGGTGTTTCCATGCTGCTGTGAAAAAAATTCAAACAACAGTATAATCTGTCTGACAGCAGCAGGACAGTGATGAGTGGTCACGAATGCCATACAGCATGCAAGTCCTGAAATCCACCTCTGCCCATAGGATTAAATATACTACTGACATATTTCCCCTGTTTGAAATATGAGCTGTAAACAAGAGGTTAGTTGATCAGTCGGTTGGACATTCATTCTGGGGATGAATGAATGAATGGATGGCTGATTGATGAGTTTACTCCTATAATGGCCAAAGTGCCCATTGAGTTCAAATGGTAACGTTTTTGTATTCAGAATATACTAATCAAGAGTATAAGATTTCCATATATTTCTCAGGAAATAATAAGTAATCAATATTGTCATGGAGGAGTGTTTTAACAGGCTAATGACTTATGTCCTATGAGTGAAAAAGTAAAACAAACAAGACAAGGGAAGCATGTGTATTGGTGTTATCAACAGCTGTCGGGATGAAGATTCTTGCCAAGGACAACCATTTACAAGCAGTTGGAAGCCTTTTTCTTTCTCACGAATCCTGCCACCGCATGATATTCAACAGACTGTTCAAAAGTGCAATTTACTATCCATGGTCTGTCTACATAGTAATTATATATTTCTTAGAATAAAACACATGGAAAATAGAAAAACAAGTGAGCATCAGCATGAGACTGAATAAACAGTGTATCTAGTGTAATTTAATGCATGCGAGTATCTTTGATTTTATTACTGTCTTTTCTTAATTCTATTCATCATGGATGGACACCTGTTAGGACGGTGGGCACAGTTTAATGGTTATAAATCTTCCAAGAAGATGACTCTGCTGGCCTTGACAGCTTTGAGATGCTAGCTTCAGTCATGGTTCTGGTCTGTTTACACTCACCACTTTGTTGAGTGGCGAAGGGAAGGGTGTGTTATGGAATACTATACATTACGGGTTCCTGATTATGTCATCTTCTCTGTCTCTCACACACAGATACTTTCATGCATGGGCGTGCATAAACTCACTCTCTCTCACACACTCTCTCTCTGTCTCTGTCTCTCTCTGTCTCTGTGTTTTATGCACGCAGTAGGACTGTATGGTATGGTGTGGTGTGCTGCTGGGACTGGATGCTGCTGGGGATCGGGCTGGATGCTGCTGGGAATAGGGTTGGATGCTGCTGGGAATAGGGCTTGATGCTGCTGGGAATAGGGCTGGATGCTGCTGGTAATGGGGCTGGATGCTGCTGAGAATAGGGCTGGATGCTGCTGGGAAAAGGGCTGGATGCTGCTGGGAATAGGGCTGGATGCTGCTGGGAATATAGCTGGATGCTGCTGGGAATAGGGCTGGATGCTGCTGGGAAAAGTGCTGGATGCTACTGGAAATAGGGCTGGATGCTGCTGGGGATAGGGTTGGATGCTGCTGGAAATAGGGCTGGATGCTGCTGGGGATAGGGCTGGATGCTGCTGGGAATAGGGCTGGATGCTGCTGGGAATAGGGCTGGATACTTATGGGAATCGGGTTGGATGCTGCTGGGAATAGGGCTGGATGCTGCTGGGAATAGGGTTGGATGCTGCTGGGAAAAGGGCTGGATGCTGCTGGGAATAGGGCTGGATGCTGCTGGGAATAGGGCTGGATGCTGCTGGGAATAGGGCTGGATGCTGCTGGGAATAGGGCTGGATGCTGCTGGGGCTGGATATGTAGATCATGTCCAAACTACCCTAACACCAGAATAGCTAAGAGGTGCTGTCTGGCCTGTGGTGCAAAGTGTTAGCCAAATGAGGATGTAGTCAGTGGCTTTTCTGGTCTGAATTGCTCAGCAGTCGGCAGCACCTCTGTGTGCTGAGCAGCCATCTTCTAGTAGGAACACAGAGGCTTCATGTCTGAACCACAGTACATTATGGGCGGCAGGTAGCCTAGTGGTTAGAGCGTTGAAAAGTTGCAAGATCAAATCCCCGGTAAAAATCTGTCGTTCTGCCCCTGAACAAGGCAATTAACCCACAGTTCCTAGGCCGTCATTGAAAATAAGAATTTGTTCTTAACTGACTTGCCTAGTTTAATAAAGGTTAAAAATATGTAAATATTCTCTTGTGTTCCAAATGGCACCCTATTCCCTATTTAGTGCAGTACGTTTGACCAGGGCACATAGTGCACTACTTTTGACCAGAGCCCTATGTAGAGAATAGGGTGCCATTTGGAACACAAGAGATGCACTTTGGTTCAGACATGGAGCTGTAGAGTCAGACACCATGGAAATGCTGCTAGCTCATTGTTACAGGGACCATCATCAGACCCCTGGGTAAAAACTCACTGTAGGGACAGAGGCAGCTAGAGCTGCTATCTGCTGTTGTCTGTCTCTATGTGTTCAACATGCATAACTGAGTATCCATGTACATACTTAAATCTATATGTATTCACCGTGCATAACTGAGTATCCATGTACAGAAATCTATATGTATTCACCATAATTTAAGCACAACTCAGTCTATGCACATACACTATATACTGTATACAAAGGTATGTGGACACCCCTTCAAATTAGTGGGTTAGGCCATGTCCACCACACCCGTTTCTGACAGATGTTTAAAATCGAGCACACCACCATGCAATCTCCATTGACAAACATTCGCGGTAGAATGGCCTTACTGGAGAGCTCAGTGACTTTCAATGTTCACATGTTAGCCAGGATACCTTTTAGGAAAATTGGATTAATATGTGCATCTCGTCTTACACGGCAAACCCATCCAGCATTGTTTTCACCTGCAGTGTGAATGATCGCTATTGATTTGAAATCTATATCTTCTGGATTGGAACTGTGGGGTGAATGTGTGGTGACTTGCCGAGGGGTGGGGTGGGGGGTGGTTAGAGGCTTGGGCTAACATCAGGAGAGGATGAAACAGGAGTGAGGCGTCACAGATGGGGGAGACGCACAGAATCTAAATCCATTCATTAGCCCCCCTCAGGAGGAATAAGGGGAGATGTGGGCTGTGACCCAAATGGTACCCTATTCCCTACATAGTGCACTACTTTAGACTACGGTTCTGGTTAACAGTAATGCATTATGTCAATCGTTATGTAGGGAATAGGGTGACATTTGGGATGTGACCTGTGATTTTATACATCTCACTCCTCTCCCTCTTACAGCGATTCAACCCCTTGTGTTGTCATTCATGGGGATGGAAAAGATAAATAAGGGGATATTTCATCTTAAATGCCTGGGCGACTAGGCAGCTGGTGTGTGTTGTTGCTCATTAGAAGCTCCCAGTCTTGGATACATAATTTTTTTTAAAACTAGTGTCTGGCTTCCGGGTTAAGCGGGTGTTAAGAAGTATTTGATCCTGCTTGTGTAAACCAGATATTCATGTGTTTATTTTTTGTAAGAGGCCATTGTAGTCATGTGATATCACTTGCCTCATATAACCATGTACAGTAACATGACCTGTGTTTGAAAGATAATCCACAGTACAGCTATAGACTGGCCCTGTGCTTCTGAGAGGAACAAATGCTGTGTGATGTCACATTTCTACACACTTTGCAGCAGCCCCCATGGTGCAACAGTATGTGGTCTTGATATTTTCGACATATACAGTATATATGCTCATGGCCACTTTTTGTCACAATAAGTAATTATCTTTTAATTTCCAGGATATTGGATTTAAATCTTATTTAATCAAACTTTATTTGTACAGCACATTTCTTACAGAGAATGGATTTCAAAGTTCTTAACAAATATAATCAAAGCTGAGAGATTTCTAAATTATGAGATTAAAATAGTAAAATAATAATAAGTATAGTCAAACCGCTCTGAGGTATCTAGAAATCTAGGAAAAGTTTCTATTTTTGCTCTTTCACATTTTGTGGCTGCATTCTAATAGTCACACGTTCACAATTTTCTAAAATCATCCTAAGAATCCTATGTCAGAATAATTTGTTAGGCAGGATAGAGAATCTTCGATGGTTCGATTTTGTACAGTTTGCCAGCACATCTAACACTCTCTCGTGTCTGAAACTATTTAAACCTGCATATTCAAACCAGCTCTCTCTGACGCTCTTCACCGAAGGGGTCTCACATGTACATGCCACATGCCATATATAATTTAAACATCTCTCGTCCATTAGCCGCTGTAGCCTTGACCCCTGAGAGGTCAACTCTTGTCATGAGAGAGGAAGGTAAATAGGAAGAGATACTGGAGAGTGATTTGAAGCTGGCACTGTCTATGTCCCAAATGGCACTCTATTCCCTACACAGTGCACTAGGGTGATTCCATAACAGGACAGCCCCAAAAATCTCAGATTGTTCTGGCAATTCTCACATAGAAAGGTCATTGGGAGTAAGGATGTTTAACATGCTTTTTACATTTCTATCATTTTTGTATTGATTTTTATGATGAAAGTGGCCATTCTAGGATCAGCACTCCCACCCTGAGACGCTTTATGAATACCTGTCCTGGAGGAGATCCCAACCAATAATAAGAGACAACCTATTCAAAAGGAATAAATTAGCATCCTTTCAATTATTTTACTGTATGATAACTGCTGGGGCAATTCCATTTACTGATGTTAGAATCAGCAGCTTTCAGTTGTATTTCCTCATTGAGGAATTCCGACTATTAAAGCAGTACCAAGTCTTTTACTTTATTTATAATTTTTAAGTAGTGTATTAGTGATCTATTACCAGTCTTTGTGTGGGGAAAACAATCCACATTAACCAATGGTCAATTAATAGGTTACAGAATTATCATTTAATTACCATAGTGAATTATTGTAATGTTTGTTTATGTGTCAATTAATCCCATAAGGGATGGGTTGCCAGTTGGCAATTTGACACTAAAATAAAATGTTATTCATTCATTCAAATAAAATGTAATTCATACAGAAAACCCTAATAGGCATTTAATTGGCTACTTCATATGGCGGACCAAAGTACTAAATATAAATACATTAATATATAATTAATAAATAATATGTTTAAATTATTTAAGAATATGTGCTTAATTATTATGAAATATTATATTATATTTTTTACATATTTAATTTCATAATAACAATTGTATTTCCCAATGGCTTTTTTCATTAGAACATTTATCATTTCATAATGGCGCCTTCTGAATTTCATGGCCTTTTTCTTTTCATAGCATTTATCATTTCATGGCCTTTTTCATCTCATGGCCACTAGTTCCATAATCGCAAGAGATATGTGGAAGTGGGCAAGTAGGTCATTGGTCTAACGCTCTGATATAGGTTTGTGGTTTTCATCCATTGTTGAACAGAGTATCTACATCCAAAATAGGGCAACACGAGATCGACTTCAGCGATATCTTTGACTTTAGCCACTACGTTTTTTTGTTATTATATATATTTTTAACAGTTATGGAGTTTAATAGATGTCATAGGAGAAAACTGAGGATAGATCAACAATGTTGTAGTTACTCCACAACACTAACCTAAATGACAGTGTAAAAAGAAGGAAACATGTACAGAGTAAAAAATATTCCAAGACAGGGCCTCCCGAGTCACTACAGACCTGGGTTTGATCCCGGCCATGACCGGGAGTCCCACAGCGTCGTCCGGTTTAGGGGGAGGGTTTGGCCGGGGGGGCTTTACTTGGCTCATCGTGCTCTAGCGACTCCTTGTGGTGGGCCAGGTTCCTGCAAGCTGACTACGGTCGTCAGTTGAACGGTGTTTCCTCTGGCATCCAGGTTAAGCAGGCAGGTGTTAAGGAGTGCAGTTTGGCGCGTCATGTTTTGGAGGATGCATGACTTCACCACTCCCGAGCCCATTGGGGAGTTGCAGAGATGAGACAAGATTGAAATTGTTAGAAAAAGGGGGTAACCCCCCCCAAAAAGTGTCCTAATCGTGCATCCTGTTTGCAATAAGGTACTAAAGTAAAACTGCAAAAGATGTGGCAAGGAAATGTGCTTAATGTCCTAAATACAAAGTGTTATGTTTGGGGCAAATTCAACACAATACATCACTGTACACCACTCTTCATATTTTCAAGCATGGTGATCACTGCACCATGTTATGGGTATGCTTGTCATCGGCAAGGACTAGGCACAGGCAAAACGCTAGAGGAAAACCTGGTTCAGTCTGCTTTCCAAAAGACACTGGGAGACAAAATCACCTTTCAGCAGGACAATAACCTAAAACACAAGGCCACTACTTTTGCCTTGCAATCTTGTTCAAGGGCTTTGAACCAATGACCTACTTGACCTTGCCCACTTGCATTGATTGACATATTGCGATTATGGAAAGAGTTGCCATGAAGTTAAAAAGGCCATGAAATTTAGAAATACATAATGTGATAAGGTGCCATTATGAAATGTTCTAATGAAAAAAAGCCACTGGGAAATACTATGTATGATTATTAAATTAAATATGGTAACATTATTTTGAAAAGTGAAAAAAGATAATAATAATCATAATATTATAATATTGCAGCACTTATTCTTGAATCATTTAAACATATTATTGTATATTTCATGATGTATACATTTTTCATTTGCTTTTTCATTCTGAGTATGTGGTATTTGATTATTTATTCATTTCTATATTCATTTATTTATAAATACATTTTTTTGTACTTAGGTCCGTAAATTCATAGCTATTTTCTCCAGGTGGTTTTCCAAAAGATGAGCAGTTAAACCATTTGTGTGTTTATGAAAGTGCAGCTTGTAATTACTGACCCTTTACTGAGTATGCGTCCCAAATGTCACCCTAATGCCTTTATACAGTAAGTGGAATAAGGTGACATTTCACATCACTACAACAGGTAATGTTTAGGGACCAGTACATTATAACAGGTGATGTGTAGGGCCCAGTACATTACAACAGGTGATGTGTAGGGTCCAGTACATCACAACAGGTGATGTGCAGGGTCCAGTACATTACAACAGGTGATGTGTAGGGCCCAGTACATTACAACAGGTGATGTGTAGGGTCCAGTACTTTACAACAGGTGATGTGTAGGATCCAGTGCATTATAACAGGTGATGTGTAGGGCCCAGTACATTATAACAGGTGATGTGTAGGGTCCAGTACATAACAACAGGTGATGTGTAGGGTCCAGTACATTACAACAGGTGATGTGTAGGGTCCAGTACATTATAACAGGTCATGTGTAGGGCTCAGTACATTACAATAGGTAATGTGTAGGGTCCAGTACTTTACAACAGGTGATGTGTAGGGTCCAGTGCATTATAACAGATGATGTGTAGGGTCCAGTACATTATAACAGGTGATGTGTAGGGCCCAGTACATTATAACAGGTGATGTGTAGGGTCCAGTACATTATAACAGGTGATGTGTAGGGCCCAGTACATTATAACAGGTGATGTGTAGGGTCCAGTACATTATAACAGGTGATGTGTAGGGCCCAGTACATTACAACAGGTGATGTGTAGGGTCCAGTACATTATAACAGGTGATGTGTAGGGTCCAGTACATTACAACAGGTGATGTGTAGGGTCCAGTACATCACAACAGGTGATGTGCAGGGTCCAGTACATTACAACAGGTGATGTGTAGGGCCCAGTACTTTACAACAGGTGATGTGTAGGATCCAGTGCATTATAACAGGTGATGTGTAGGGCCCAGTACATTATAACAGGTGATGTGTAGGGTCCAGTACATAACAACAGGTGATGTGTAGGGTCCAGTACATTACAACAGGTGATGTGTAGGGTTCAGTACATTATAACAGGTGATGTGTAGGGCCCAGTACATTATAACAGGTGATGTGTAGGGTCCAGTACATTATAACAGGTGATGTGTAGGGTCCAGTACATTATAACAGGTGATGTGTAGGGTCCAGTACATTATAACAGGTGATGTGTAGGGTCCAGTACATTATAACAGGTGATGTGTAGGGTCCAGTATATTATAACAGATGATGTGTAGGGTCCAGTACATTATAACAGGTGATGTGTAGGGCCCAGTACATTACAACAGGTGATGTGTAGGGTCCAGTACATTACAATAGGTGATGTGTGTGACTACAGTATTTAGAATTGCCCTAGCAGTTTCTCCACAGGGCACATTGGATCTGTTTTGAGTTGATTGCATTCTCCCGATCTCTTTTTGTTGTTGTTGTGTGGGAGTAATTGAGAAAATTAGATTGTTAGCAGTTATCTAGCAAGATAAACTATATTGCTGTTATCAGCGTCCCTGGCCCCGGCTGGCCTGTTGTGTAGACCTAGTCAAAGGCTAATCGTGTGGACTGAAGGAAATGCTGAATTTGAGTTCAAACATTCTTTCGTCTTAAACGGCACCCTATTCCCTGCCATTAGGGTGCCATTTGGGACACAGATATGGCTGTCAAAAGTAGCGCAAAAGTAGTGGTCAAAAGTAGTGCACTATATAGGGAATAAGGTGCCATTTGGGATGTACCCTGTAAGAAAATGCTCTGTTTGTTGCTCAGGAGGCGTTTTGAATGTAACGTGCGATTGGGCTTGACCGGAATCGCTGTTGGCAATTTGCTGTTAAATAATGGGGGGAAAAACAATAAGCAGGGATATGTTTGAAAAGACAATATTGTCACTGGCTTTTTGATTTAAATTATTTTCACATCTTTATTTGTGCATGTTATTATTGGAACACTGTTGCTTGTATTGTATTGTTGGTACTGATGCGGTGCAGTGGCATCTTCTGAAGCCATATCTGTGTCCCAAATGGCACCCTAATGGCATTATGTAGGCAATAGGGTGCAATTTGGGACAAAGCCATTGTGTGTCTCTTATATTAGCCCACAAATGAGACCCACAGTCATTCTGAAAGGTGCCGGACCGAGCAGCTGGCTGTCATTAACATTAAACAAACATTTGTTCTCTGATTCGCTCACGGCTACCAGGGGCTATAGGGAGGATAACTATTGAGGAATACACTTTAGAGGGGGGGAGGGGATAGATAGATAGAGAGAGAGAGAGGTGGGGAGAGGAGATATATAGGGGGGAGAGACAGAGGTGGGAGAGGGGATACTGTAGATAGGGGAGAGAGTGGTGGGGAGAGGAGATAGATAGGGGTAGAGAGAGTGGTTGTTAGAGGAGATAGATAGGGGGAGAGAGAGTGGTGGGGAGAGGAGATAGATAGGGAGAAAGAGAGTGGTGGGGAGAGGAGATAGATAGAGGGAGAGAGAGTGGTGGGGAGAGGAGATAGATAGGAGGAGGAGAGGGAGTGGTAAGGAGAGAAGATAGATAGGGGGAGAGTGAGTGGTGGGGAGAAGGGATAGATAGGGGAGAGAGAGAGGTGGGGAGAGGGAGATAGATAGGGGGTGAGAGAAAGTGGTGTGGAGAGGGGATAGATAGGGAGAGAGAGAAAGTGGTTGGGAGAGGGGATGAATAGAAAGACAGTTGTGTGGAGAGGAGATAGGGGGAAAGAGAGAGTGGTGGGGAGAGGAGATAGATAGGGGGAGAGAGAGAGTGGTGTGGAGAGGGGATAGAAAGAGAGAGAGAGTGGTGGGGAGAAGGGATAGATAGGGGGAGAGAGAGAGGTGGGGAGAAGGGATAGATAGGGGGAGAGAGAGAGGTGGGGAGAAGGGATAGATAGGGGGAGAGAGAGTGGTGGGGAGAAGGGATAGATAGGGGGGAGAGAGAGGTGGGGAGAAGGGATAGATAGGGAGAGGGAGTGGTGTGGAGAGGGAGATAGATAGGGGTGAGAGAGAGTGGTGTGGAGAGGGGATAGAAAGAGAGAGAGAGTGGTGGGGAGAGGGGATGGATAGAAAGAGAGAGTGGTGGGGAGAAGGGATAGATAGGAGGAGAGAGAGTGGTGGGGAGAAGGGATAGATAGGAGGAGAGAGAGAGGTGGGGAGAAGGGATAGATAGGGGGAGAGGGAGTGGTGTGGAGAGGAGATAGATAGGGGTGAGAGAGAGTGGTGTGGAGAGGGGATAGAAAGAGAGAGAGAGTGGTGGGGAGAGGGGATAGATAGACAGAGAGAGTGGTGGGGAGAGGAGATAGGGGGAGAGAGAGAGTGGTGGGGAGAGGAGATAGATAGAAAAAGAGAGAGAGAGTGGCGGGGAGAGGGGATAGATAGACAGAGAGAGCTGTTTGTTATGTGTAAATAATCCTTTCTACTGCAGTTTTTTGAAAATATATAACGTTAGCCATGGAGAACTGCAAATATTTTGCTACTGCTCTCAATAACATTGAGATGGGCGGGGTTGATGGTATCCAAAATGAAATGATAAAATATACAGACCACAAATTCCAATTGGCTATACTTAAACTCTTCAACATCATCCTCAGCTCTGTCATATTCCCCAATATTTGGAACCAAGGACGGATCACCCTAATCCACAAAAGTAGAGACAAATTTGACCCCAATAACTATTGTGGGATATACGTCAACAGCAACCTTTCAACAGCAACCTTGGGAAAATCTTCTGCATTATCATTAACAGCAGACTCATACATTTCCTCAGCGAAAACAATGTACTGAGAAAATGTCAAATTGGCTTTTTTACCAAATTACCATACGGCAGACCACATATTCACCCTGCACACCCTAATTGACAAACAAACAAACCCAAACAAAGGCAAAGTCTTCTTATGCTTTGTTGATTTAAAAAAAGCTTTCGACTCAATTTGGCATGAGGGCCTGCTATACATATTGATGGAAAGTAGTGTTGGGTGAAAAACATACGACATTATAAAATCGATGTACACAAACAAGTGTGCGGTTAAAATTGGCAAAAAACACAAACATTTCTTTCCACAGCACTGGGGGGGTGAGACAGGGATGCAGCTTAAGCCCCAGACTCTTCAACATATATATCAACGAATTGGCGAGGGCACTAGAACAGTCTGCAGAACCCGGCCTCACCTTACTAGAATCTGAAATCAAATGTCTACTGTTTTCTGATGAGTTGGTGCTTCTGTCCACAACCAAGGAGGGCCTACAGAAGCACCTAGATCTTCTGCACAGATTCTGTCAGACCTGGGCCCTGACAGTAAATCTCAGTAAGACAAAAATAATGGTGTTCCAAAAAAGGTCCAGTTGCCAGGAACACAAATACAAATTCCATTTAGACACCGTTGCCCTAAAGAACACAAACTATACATACTTCGGCCTAAACATCAGCACCACAGGTAACTTTCACAAAACTGTGAACGATCTGAGAGACAAGGCACGAAGGGCCTTCTATGCCATCAAAAGGAACATAAAATTAAACATACCAATTAGGATCTGGCCAAAAATACTTGAATCGGTTATAGAACCCATGGCTCTTTTTGGTTGTGAGTTCTAGGGTCCGCTCACCAACCAAGAATTCACAAAATGGGACAAACACCAAATTGAGACTGCATGCAGAATTCTGCAAAAATATCCAGTGTACATTGTAAAACACCAAATAATGCATGCAGAGACGAATTAGGCCGATACCCGCTAATTATCAAAATCCAGAAAAGAGTCATTAAACTCTACAACTACCTAAAAGGATGCGATTCCCAAACCTTCCATAACAAAGCAATCACAGACAAATGAACCTGGAGAAGAGCCCCCGAAACATGCTGGTCCTGGGGCTCTGTTCACAAACACAAACAGACCCCACAGAGCCACAGGACAGCAACACAATTAGACCCAACCAAATCACGAGGAAACAAAAAGATAATTACTTGACACATTGGAAATAATGTACAAAAAAACAGCAAACTAGAATTCTACTTGGCCCTAAACATAGAGTACACAGTAGCAGCATACCTGACAACTGGGACTGACCCAAAATTATGGAAATCTTTGACTATGTACAGACTCAGTGAGCATAGCCTTCTTATTGAGAAAGGCCGCCCTAGCCAGACCTGGCTCTCAAGAGACACTGTCCACAAAATGAGGTGGAAACTGAGCTGAGAGACAGACAGACAGGTCGGTCTGTCTCAGGTTTCTGCACTGCTCTCCAAACTGCTTGCCTTGCTGTTGTCAGCCTGGCTCTGGCTTGTGATCGTGTGTTTCAAAAGCTTCCATCGATCGCTGCCCCAGCCATTTACACAGTAAGTTAACACATTGAATGTTTACTCTGCTAAGCTGGTTTCAATGTAGAGGGGCCACACAGATCTCTTTTTCTCAGTTTTAGGCACAAATTTAGAAAAGATACAACCTGATTTCATCAAGGCCTATAACAGATACAGTGCCTTCGGAGAGTATTCAGACCCCTTGACTTTTTCCACATTTTGTTACGTTACAGCATTATTCAAAAATATATTTATTTATTTTTATGATATCATCAATCTACACACAATACCCCATAATGATAAAACAAAAACCTTTTTTTAAATGTTTGCTAATTTATTCAAAATAAAAATCTGAAATATCACATTTACGTAAGTATTCAGACCCACTTTGTTAAAGCACCTTTGGCAGCGATTACAGCATTGAATCTTCTTGGACATGACGCTACAAACTTGGCACACCTTTATTTGGGAGTTTATTCCGTTCTCTGCAGATCCTCTCAAGCACGGTCAGGTTGGATGGGGAGTGTTGCTGCACAGCTATTTTCAGGTCTCTCCAGAGATGTTTGAACGAGTTCAAGTCCGGGCTTTGGCTGGGCCACTCAAGGACATTCAGATCCGAGACTTGTCCCGAAGCTACTCCTGCGTTGTCTTGGCTGTGTGCTTAGAGTCTTTGTCCTATTGGAAGGTGAACCTTCGCCCCAGTCTGAGGTCCTGAGCACTTAGGAGCAGGTTTTCATTAAGGATCTCTCTGTACTTTGCTACGTTCATCTTTCCCTCAATCCTGACTAGTCTCCCAGTCCCTGCCGCTGAAAAACATAACCTGATGCTGCCACCACCATATTTCACTGTAGGGATGGTGCCAGGTTTCTTACAGACGTAATGCTTGGCATTCAGGCCCAAAGAGTTCAATCTTGGTTTCATCAAAGCAGAGAATCTTGTTTCTCATGGTCTGAGAGTCTTTAGGTGCCTTTTGGCAAACTCCAAGTGGGCTGTCATGTGCCTTTTACTGAGGAGTGGCTTCTGTCTGGCCATTCTATCATAAGGCCTGATTGGTGGAGTGCTGCAGAGATGGTTGTCCTTCTGGAAGGTTCTCCTACCCCCACAGAGGAACTCTAGAGCTCTGTCAAAATCCCCATTGGGTTCTTGGTCAACTCCCTGACCAAGGCCCTTCTTCCCAGAAGGTCTAGGAAGAGTCTTGGTGGTTCCAAACGTCTTCCATTTAAGAATGATGGAGGTCACTGTGTTCTTGGGGAACTTCAATGCTGCAGAAATGTTTTGGTACCCTTCCCCCGGTCTGTGACTTGACACAATCTTGTCTCGGAGCTCTACGGACAATTCCTTCAACCCCATGGCTTGGTTTTTGCTCTGACATGCACCTTATATAGACAGGTGTGTGCCTTTCCAAATCATGTCCAATCAATATAATTTTTCAAGCATGATCAATGAAAACAGGATGCACCTGAGCTCAATTTCAAGTCTCATAGCAAGGGGTCTGAATACTTATGTAAATATTGTATTTCTGTTTCGAATTTTTTATAAATGTGCAAAAAAAATCAAAAAAAAAAAAATCTGCTTTGTCACTATGGAGTATTGTGCGTAGATTTCTGAGGATTTTCATTTTATTTAATCCATTTTAAAATAAGTCTGGAACGTAACAAAATGTGGAAAATGTCAAGGGGTCTGAATACTTTCCTAAGGCACTGTTTGTAGATAGGTAGCTTGGGTTGGTGTTAATTACAATTTACCTCTTGTCTATAGATTGAACTTTGTCAGACTATCTGCCCATATTGGGTCAGTTTTGCATTTCCCCCACTAATAATTCAGGTTAGGGTTGGGGAGGGCAAGCTGCTCCTAGATCTGTACCTAGGGATGACTTCACCCCTGAGCGATCTCTGGGACTGTATTTCTCTGCTTATGATTGCACCTGGCTGCCCAGGGGATGTGTATGTCCTGCGTGCTGTTGCACGTGAGGGGAAATTATCTAGAAAGTTCCGCTGTCATGGCAGGGAATTCTAATGAGGGTTTCATACAGTTGAAGTCAGAAGTTTACATACACCTTAGCCAAATACATTTAAACTCAGTTTTTCACAATTCCTGACTTTTAATCCTAGTAAAAACTCCCCGTCTTAGGTCAGTTAGGATCACCACTTAATTTTAAGAATGTGAAATGTCAGAATAATAGTAGAGAGAATGATTTATTTCAGCTTGTATTTCTTTCATCACATTCCCAATGGGGCAGAAGTGTACTTACACTCAATTCGTATTTGGTAGCATTGCCTTTAAATTGTTTAACTTGGGTCACATGTTTCTGGTAGCCTTCCACAAGCTTCCCACAATAAGTTGGGTGAATTTTGGCCCATTCCTCCTGACAGAGCTGGTGTTACTGAGTCAGGTTTGTAGGCCTCCTACAAAAAAAAGCGCACACGCTTTTTCAGTTCTGCCCACACATTTTCTATGGGATTGAGGTCAGGGCCTTGTGATGGCCACTCCAATACCTTGACTTTGTTGTCCTTAAGCCATTTTTGGAAGTATGCTTGGGGTCATTGTCCATTTGGAAGACCCATTTGCGACCAAGCTTTAACTTCCTGACTGATTTCTTGAGATGTTGCTGCAATATATCCACATAATTTCGCTTCCTCATGATGTCATCTATTTTGTGAAGTGCACCAGTCCCTCCTGCAGCAAAGCACCCCCACAACATGATGCTGCCACCCCCATGCTTCACGGTTGGGATGGTGTTCTTTGGCTTGCAAGCCTCCCCCTTTTTTCTCCTAACGTAACGATGGTCATTATATCCAAACAGTTCTATATTTGTTTCGTCAGACCAGAGGACATTTCTCCAAAAAGTACGATCTTTGTCCCCATGTGCAGTTGCAAACCGTGTCTGGCTTTTTTAGCAGCCTTTCAGGTTATGTCAATATCGGACTCGTTTGACTGTGGATATAGATAGATTTGCACCAAAGTACGTTCATCTCTAGGAGACAGAACGCGTCTCCTTCCTGAGCGGTATGACGGCTGCATGGTCCCATGGTGTTCATACTTGCGTACTATTGTTTGTACAGATGAACATGGTACCTTCAGGCGTTTGGAAATTGCTCCCAAGGATGAACCAGACTTGTACGGTTTTGGAGCAGTGGCTTCTTCCTTGCTAAGTGGCCTTTCAGGTTATGTTGATATAGGACTCGTTTTACTGTGGCTATAGATACTTTTGTACCTGTTTCCTCCAGCAGTTGTTCTGGGATTGATTTTCACTTTTTGCATCAAAGTACGTTCATCTCTAGGAGACAGAATGCGTCTTGTGGTCCCATGGTGTTTACACTTGCATACTATTGTTTGTACAGATGAATGTGGTACCTTCAAATCAAATCAAATGTATTTATAAAGCCCCCCTTACATCAGCTGATGTCACAGAGTGCTGTACAGAAACCCAGCCTAAAACCCCAAACAGCAAGCAATGCAGGTGTAAAAGCACGGTGGCTAGGAAAAACTCCCTAGAAAGGCCAAAACCTAGGAAGAAACCTAGAGAGGAACCAGGCTGTGAGGGGTGGCCAGTCCTCTTCTGGCTGTGCCGGGTGCAGATTATAACAGAACATGGACAAGATTTTAAAATGTTAATAAAACAGGCAGAACAGTTGAAACTGGAGAAGCAGCACGGCCAGGTGGACTCGGGACATCAAGGAGTCATCAGGCCAGGTAGGCCTTGAGGAATGGTCCTAATGCTCAGGTCCTCTGAGAGAGAGAAAAAAAAAAAAAAAAAAGAAAGAGAGAGAGATAATTAGAGAGAGCATACTTAAATTCACACAGGACACCAGATAAGAGAAGAAATACTCCAGATATAACAGACGGACCCTAGCCCCCCGACACATAACCTACTGCAGCATAAATACTGGGGGCTGAGACAGGAGGGGTCGGGAGACACTGTGGCCCAGGCCGACGATACCCCCGGACAGGGCCAAACAGGCAGCACAGCCCCCACACCACTAGAGGGATATCTTCAACCACCAACTTACCATCCTGAGACAAGGCCGAGTACATATAGAATATGTAATGCAACAGGAAAGTGTTGGAGATTGTTTAGCATATTGAGGCATTTTTTCTATTTATGTTCACTACCCAGGGATTCTGTGGGCCTTATATGCAGATTTTAGGTTCAAATTCATCTCTAAGGGGTAATGGTGCGTGTGCTTTCTTAGAAGCGTGTGTTGGGCTGCAGGTGTGCACGTGCGTTATATGCGTGTGTTGACCTCTGCTCTTTGTAAGAGTAGCATGCATGATGGATGTCACCACAAACAATCAGCATCATTACCAACAGAGCAGCACATGCCTATCCTCAGCCGTAATTGGACTTCCCTTTCCACACTATCTGCATACTTTAGAATTCATTGTGCACTTTGAAATGGAGACCAATGACTTTCCAGTCGTGTAATTTCTGATATCCAATAGGTAGCAGCACCAGATTCCATTTAGACCGAGACGGTCTGTTACTAATGCAAAACAAAGATAAAGGTCTGATTTTTATTCGGTTGCCATGTTTTGTTTATTGTTTTCTAGGCCTGCCACAGGAGTGCTCTTGTAGGAAGCAATCATTCCCCATTGCTGACTACAAATGATCTATAACTGGGCTAATATCTTACTAACTAGCAAAGGATATGAACAAATGTACAAATGTGTAGACGTCACTACATGTAGCTCTCACTTTGATCTCAAAACAAGCACATCTACTGATGACCGCTCATGCTGTAAAAACAGTCCAGTTCAAAGTGAACGGCACAGATCCATATATGGCAATGGTCTATTTGCATATAGGCCTAGTGCAGCTCTGATTGGTTATGGCGCACCATTCTGTAGAGTATGGGCCTGAGTAGTGCCTGTCAATGCAATAGAATCCTACTCCGATACGTTCTAACTACAACTAAATCTCTTGCATAGTTACACTATATACTGTATACAAAAGTATGTGGACACCCTTTCAAATGAGTAGATTCAGCTATTTCAGCCACACCCGTTGCTGACAGGTGTATAGAATCGAGCACACAACCATGCACTCTCCATAGACAAACATTGGCAGTAGAATGGCCTTACTGAAGAGCCAAGTGACTTTCAACGTGGCACTGTCAGAGGATGCCACCAAACGTACCTTCAGGCGTTTGGAAATTGCTCCCAAGGATGAACCAGACTTGTGGTCTACAATTTCTTTTCTGAGGTCTTGGCTGATTTCTTTTGATTTTCCCATGATGTCAAGTAAAGAGGCACTGAGTTTGAAGGTAGGCCTTGAAATACATCCACGGATACACCTCCAATTGACTCAAATGATGTCAATTAGCCTATCAGAAGCTTCTAAAGCCATGAAATCATTTTCTGGAATTTTCCAAGTTGTTTAAAGGCACAGTCAACTTAGTGTATGTAAACGTCTGACCCACTGGAATTGTGATACAGTGAATTATAGGTGAAATAACCTGTCTGTAAACAATTGTTGGAAAAATTACTTGTGTCATGCACAAAGTAGATGTCCTATCCGACTTGCCGAAACTATAGTTTGTTAACAAGAAATTTGTGGAGTGGTTGAAAAACAAGTTTTAATGACTCCAATCTAAGTGTATGTAAACTCCGACTTCAACTGTTTATTTAGTTTAGTTTAGTTTATTAGTTTATAATGACGTGGACAGTCCCTTTTGATAAAAAGAGCAGCTTTAGCCTCTACGGCTAATTTCCAGCTGTAGTCCCCGGCCAGTTGTCAATAGGCATACATCAAATAAAATACATTACAATTATATTTACAGCAGGACTAAACAAGAGGGAGTAGACATACTAAACGTGTGGCACACAATTGAGGCAAGCAAGAAACAAGCAAGCACAGATTGCAAAGACAAAAACAGTTCATGCAATAAAACAGTACAAATCGACATAAAGAATAATCACACAGAGACCACATTAAAGCACATACAGGACATACCATTGAGGCAGGCAGCAAGGATCAAGTGGCAGCAGCATGACCATGTCACATCAAATACACGTTGTGTTCTGGGCCCGCACACTGTGACTAATGACATCTGAACTTTGACCCTTGAACCGGATCAAACCACCTGTCAATCAACACTGTTGTCTAGACAACAGATGCTTTATGATGTTTTAATGTTGATTGGTTCATTCAAGGTGATTGATGGGTGCTCTTGTCAGTAATTCTTCCTGGAATCATGTTGATTTCATGCTGCACGCACGCACTGACACACACACACACACACACACACACACACACACACACACACACACACACACACACACACACACCACCACCACCTCACACATGCAAGTGCACTTCCTCCCTCCACACCAAACAACCCTCCCACCATCCCTCCATTCCTTGAGTGGACTGAAATGAAAGGATTATGTTGGAGAGGAGGGGTGGAGTGTTGTCATTAGAGATTGCCAAATGCCATGGGAACACTGCTTTATTTCTTCAGGAGTGACCACTGAGTAATAAGCAGAAGGTCTGCACATGTCAGTCCTCCTATAATTACGTTAAAGCCTGTGTAATTCCTTGACGGAAAAGTCAGAGACACCCCTGCTCCTTGTGTACTCTATGTGTGTGGGGGAGGACATCTGCGTGTAAACTGTGGAGGACTGGGGGTGTGTCTTGTTCTCTTTCTGCATGAATAACTGTGTGTGTGTGTTTGTCTTAGTGCCTGGGTCCCTGGGGTGTATCACATACTTCCCCAAAGGAGAGGGTAAAGGGTTGCCCTGGTCACAGCTGGGAAGTGCACAGATTCTTTGGCAGGTGCTGCAGTGAGACCATTAATTTTCTTTTCTTTTTTTTCTCTCTCTCTCTTTCTTTGTGTCTGAGTCATTTCCTTTGCGGTTCTTATTCGGGGATTGGATCGAAGCGATCCTGTCTATAAAAATAAATAGATTTGCTGCCCAGAGCAATCTTTACATGGTTTCAAGCTTGACAAATACAATGACAGAATAATCTCTGACAACATTAACTGTTGTTTTTCTGCTTCTACTTGGTGCCATTTTGAATATTATGCTTATCAAAAAGTGCTTTTCAGCTTGTTTTGTGAAACAGAGATAGTAGACCACATAACTGTATCTCTTTAACTGACACTGCTGTTGATCAATGTTCCTATCTATAACAAATTGTCACTGAGCAAACTGGAATGTTGTGAAACTTCTGTGCAACTTCTGGCACGTGTTTACTGTGAACACTGAGGCTGTACACGCTTTAAGTTACAGTTTTAACGGCGGTCAAGTAGGCTACTGTGGCTATTTGATCACAATGTAGGCCTACCAAAGTGGCCTACAGTGCCAGCCAAAAACAATGGAGAAAAATGCATCCCATAACATTTTAACATGTAAATAGCTGTTCTATTATTCAGCCTACAGTAGCAGCCAATGTGTGATGTTCAATGTAGGCCTACATTCCATGAGACTTTAGAAAAAAACATGCATGGCTTGACATTAACCTGTTTATCCACTTGTCCTTCAGACAAGGAGGAGACTGAAAATGTTGTTGTGTTGTGTTTTTATTTAATCATTATTTTTTTGTTGCCCTTTTTCTCCCCAATTTCGTGGTATCCAATTGGTAGTTAGTCTTGTCTCATCACTGAAACTCCCGTACGGACTTGGGAGAGGTGAAGGTCGAGAGTCGTGCGTCCTCCCGAAACACAACCCAACCAAGCCGCACTGCTTCTTGACACAATGCCCACTTAACCCGGAAGCCAGCTGCACCAATGTGTCAGAGGAAACACCGTATACCTGGCGACCGTGCCACAGGAGTGCTCTTGTAGGAAGCAATCATTCCCCATTGCTGACTACAAATGATCTATAACTGGGCTAATATCTTACTAACTAGCAAAGGATATGAACAAATGTACAAATGTGTAGACGTCACTACATGTAGCTCTCACTTTGATCTCAAAACAAGCACATCTACTGATGACCGCTCATGCTGTAAAAACAGTCCAGTTCAAAGTGAACGGCACAGATCCATATATGGCAATGGTCTATTTGCATATAGGCCTAGTGCAGCTCTGATTGGTTATGGCGCACCATTCTGTAGAGTACGGGCCTGAGTAGTGCCTGTCAATGCAATAGAATCCTACTCCGATACGTTCTACCTACAACAAAATCTCTTGCATAGTTACACTATATACTGTATACAAAAGTATGTGGACACCCTTTCAAATGAGTAGATTCAGCTATTTCAGCCACACCCGTTGCTGACAGGTGTATAGAATCGAGCACACAACCATGCACTCTCCATAGACAAACATTGGCAGTAGAATGGCCTTACTGAAGAGCTCAGTGACTTTCAACGTGGCACTGTCAGAGGATGCCACCTTTCCAACAAGTTAGTTTGTGAAATGTCTGCCCTGCTAGAGCTACCACGGTCAAGTGTAAGTGCTGTGGAAACGTCTAGGAGCAACAATGGCTCATCCACAAAGTGGTAGGCCACACTCACTACCGAGTTCCAAACTGTCTCCGGAAGAAACGTCAGTGCAAGAACTGTTCGTCGGGAGCTTCATGAAATGGGTTTCCATGGCTAAGCAGCCACACACAATCCTAAGATCACCATGGACAATGCCAAGCGTCGGCTGGAGTGGTGTAAAGCTCGCCACCATTGGACTCTGGAGCAGTGGAAACGCCTTCTCTGGAGTGATGAATTCACCATTTGGCAGTCCGACGGACAAATCTGGGTTTGGCAGATGCCAGGAGAATAGAGCCAACTGTAAAGTTTGGTGGACGAGGAATAATGTTCTGGGGTTGTTTTTTATCGTTCGGGCTAAGCCCCTTAGTTCCAGTGAAAGGAAATCTAAATGCTACAGCATATGCTACAGCATACAGAGACATTCTAGACGATGACAATGCCCCAGTGCACAAAGCAAAGTCCATACAGAAATGGTTTGTCGAGATCGGTGTGGAAGAACTTGGCTGGCCTGCACAGAGCTGTGACCTCAACCCCATAGAACACCTTTGGGATGAATTGGAATGTTGACTGCGAGCCAGGCCTAATTGCCCAACATTAGTGCCTTACCTCACTAATGCTCTTGTGGCTGAATGGAAGCAAGTCCCCGCAGCAATGTTCCAACATCTAGTGGAAAGCCTTCCCAGAAGAGCGGAGGCTGTTATAGCAGCGAAGGGGGGACCAACTCCATATTAATGCACCCCCCAAAGCAACTTGCCCAAGGTCCTAAACGATATCATAACCGCCATCGATAAAAGACAGTACTGTGCAGCCGTCTTCATCGACTTGGCCAAGGCTTTCGACTCCGTCAATTATCACATTCTTATCGGCAGACTCAACAGCCTTGGTTTCTCAAATGACTGCCTCGCCTGGTTCACCAACTGCTTCTCAGAAAGAGTTCAGTGTGTCAAATCGGAGGGCCTGTTGTCCGGACCTCTGGCAGTCTCTATGGGGGTGCTACAGGGTTCAATTCTCGGGCCAACTCTTTTTCTCTGTATATATCAATGAAGTCGCTCATGCTGGTGGTGATTCTCTGATCCACCTCTACGCAGACGACACCATTCTGTATACTTCTGTCCCTTCTTTGGACACTGTGTTAACAAACCTCCAGACGAGCTTCAATGTCGTACAACACTCCTTCCGTGGCCTCCAACTGCTCTTAAATGCTAGTATAACTAAATGCATGCTCTTCAACCGATCACTGCCCGCACCCGCCTGCCCGACTAGCATCACTACTCTGGATGGTTCTGACTTAGAATATGTGGACAACTACAAATACCTAGGTGTCTGGTTAGACTGTAAACTCTCCTTCCAGATTCACATTAAGCATCTCCAATCCTAAATTAAATCTAGAATCGGCTTCCTATTTCGCAACAAAGCCTCCTTCACTTATGCTGCTAAACATACCCTCGTAAAACTGACTATCCTACCGATCCTTGACTTCGGCGATGTAATTTACAAAATAGCCTCCAACACTCTACTCAGCAAATTGGATGTAGTCTTTCATAATGCTATCGGTTTTGTCACTAAAGCCCCACATACTACCCACCACTGCGACCTGTATGCTCTCGTTGGCTGGCCCTCACTTCATATTCGTCGCCAAACCCACTGGCTCCAGGTCATCTATAAGTCTTTGCTAGGTAAAGCCCCGCCTTATCTCAGCTCTCTGGTCACCATAGCAGCACCCACCCGTAGCATGCACTCCAGCAGGTATATTTCACTGGTCATCCCCAAAGCCAACTCTTCCTTTGGCCGCCTTTCGTTCCAGTTCTCTGCTGCCAATGATTGGAACGAATTGCAAAAATCACTAAAGCTGGAGACTTATATCTCCCTCACTAATTTTAAGCATCGGTTGTGAGAGCAGTTTACCGATCATTGCACCTGTACACAGCCCATCTGTAAATAGCCCTCCCAACTACCTCATCCCCATATAGTTATTTATTTGTTGCTCTTTTGCACACCAGTATCTCAACTTGCACATCATCATCTGCATATCTATCACTCCAGTGTTAATGCTAAATCGTAATTATTTCGCCACTATGGCCTATTTATTGCCTTACCTCCCAAATCTTATTACATTTGCACACACTGCATATAGATTTTTATATGGTGTTATTGACTGTACGTTTGTTTATCCCATGTGTAACTCTATGTTGTTTTTGTCGCACTGCTTTGCTTTATCTTGGCCAGGTCACAGTTGTAAATGAGAACTGTTCGACGAGCAGGTGTCACATACTTTTTTGTCACGTAGTGTAGATACATCATATTTATGTTTAATGTTTAATTCTGGTAAATATCAGATGGGTTAATTTATTCAATGAGAATATCAAATCAAATCAAATCAAATGTATTTATGAAGCCCTTCTTACATCAGCTGATGTCACAGAGTGCTGTACAGAAACCCAGCATAAAACCCCAAACAGCAAGCAATGCAGGTGTAAAAGCATGGTGGCTTGGAAAAACTCCCTAGAAAGGCCAAAACCTAGGAAGAAACCTAGAGAGGAACCAGGCTGTGAGGGGTGGCCAGTCCTCTTCTGGCTGTGCCGGGTGCAGATTATAACAGAACATGGACAAGATTTTAAAATGTTCATAAAACAGGCAGAACAGTTGAAACTGGAGAAGCAGCACGGCCAGGTGGACTCGGGACATCAAGGAGTCATCAGGCCAGGTAGGCCTTGAGGAATGGTCCTAATGCTCAGGTCCTCTGAGAGAGAGAGAAAAAAAAAAAAAAAAAAGAACGAGAGAGAGATAATTAGAGAGAGCATACTTAAATTCACACAGGACACCAGATAAGAGAAGAAATACTCCAGATATAACAGACGGACCCTAGCCCCCGACACATAACCTACTGCAGCATAAATACTGGGGCTGAGACAGGAGGGGTCGGGAGACACTGTGGCCCAGGCCGACGATACCCGGACAGGGCCAAACAGGCAGCACAGCCCCCACACCACTAGAGGGATATCTTCAACCACCAACTTACCATCCTGAGACAAGGCCGAGTACATATAGAATATGTAATGCAACAGGAAAGTGTTGGAGATTGTTTAGCATATTGAGGCATTTTTCTATTTATGTTCACTACCCAGGATTCTGTGGGCCTTATATGCAGATTTTAGGTTCAAATTCAGCTCTAAGGGGTAATGGTGCGTAGTGCGTTCTTAGAAGCGTGTGTTGGGCTGCAGGTGTGCACGTGCGTTATATGCGTGTGTTGACCTCTGCTCTTTGTAAGAGTAGCATGCATGATGGATGTCACCACAAACAATCAGCATCATTACCAACAGAGCAGCACATGCCTATCCTCAGCCGTAATTGGACTTCCCTTTCCACACTATCTGCATACTTTAGAATTCATTGTGCACTTTGAAATGGAGACCAATGACTTTCCAGTCGTGTAATTTCTGATATCCAATAGGTAGCAGCACCAGATTCCATTTAGACCGAGACGGTCCATCTGTTACTAATGCAAAACAAAGATAAAGGTCTGATTTTTATTCGGTTGCCATGTTTTGTTTATTGTTTTCTAGGGGGAAACCTTTTAATGTCTTAATGGTTATGCTAATCTCTTAGGCACCACTAAAATACTAATCAGGTTTGCAATTAGTGGAGAGGTGACTGACTACCTCAGAATGGACCAATGTTGTTATTCAGTCTCAGTCACAGGAGGGAACAAGTGGAGGGAAGTTATGTTGTGCCTGTCAGTTCCATCGCTACTACTCTTTTTGCATCCTAAATTGCACCCTACTGCCTATGTAGTTCACTACTTTTGACCAGGGCCAATAGGGTGCCATTAGAAACACAGGCCATTTCTACAACAATATTTCAAATGCCATAGAGCAAAATTCCATAGAGATACATACATACTATTTAATTGTGATTGCCTCTTGCTGTCTTCTCCCACTCAGGGATAATATGTGTAACATGCAGAATGGCAAACCTAATGCAATATTGAGTAGCCTGTTACTGGCCATTACGCTCCATATTACCACAAGGCTGTAATGACGTCCTAGTGCGAAGGGAATATGAACATGATGATATGAAGGAGTCTCCAAATTAAGCCTAAAGAGAAATCTCTCCCATCTCTTCCAGATGGACCCCACATTATCTGCTACACAGGGAATAATTAAATAACATTCACTGAATGACACCGTTCTATTGAATTACAGTGATAAGCAACCCACCAACCCACCAACCCACCATCCCACCATCCCACCACCCCACCATCCCACCGTCCCTCCACCCCACGATCCCCCCCATCCCTCCACCCCACAATCCCTCCATCACCACCTCTGGCACAACCACCGTTCCCCACTTTCATTGCCTTTATCAATCATGTGAAATTGAGACAATAAAAGAGTACAAGAGCCCAATAACTATCGCAGCTGGAGAGTAAGAGAGTATAAATGTATGGAGGGGGTCGTTCTTGCCTGTCACGTAACGCTATGTGGGAACCCAGACATTTTGGACCGTACTGCATATAAATCGTTCCCGCTGCACTCTCTCTCTGACGCTGTGTAGCACCACCACCGATTATATAACCCAGGCTATTTAATTATCTATCTTGTGTCATGGTATTCTATATAATGGCGAGAGTGGGTATAGCTTGCCGTACAGTAGTCCCTAGGCTGTCCTTCGCCCCTGCTGTTCTAAACGTAATGAAAGATTTTAATAAAAGGCGCTGGCTGGCAATACAACAACTGGTAGTTTTTGGCAGTGGCGGTGACAATTGTATGGAGCTGGTTCTCAAAGCATCCTTCAGTGCCAAGCAAACATCCCATAAAGGAAGAGCTGTTGGCACGGCAACAGGAGACTGACTATACTAGTACTATAAGAAATCAACAGAAAACGGGACATAGTGATGAAATTACTCAAGATCAAGAGCCCATTATCTTTTACAGTTTTTCCAATTGTTAACACAAGTTTGCTGAAACTACATCTCAGGCACTCAAAACTCTAAACACAAAACAGTTAGCCAATTTCCCCAAACATCTTGCAATATGAAACACAGCAATCAAAATCATGTACTCCCTGCTCAAAGTGAAACTCTGCATACAAATGACACACACACATCAAATTAATCTAACTTAGTGACAACCGAGATCACACTAATGTAATATATTCAAAACACTACTATCAGAACTTTTTTCAGTGTAAAGACTAAGATTTTGTTATTATACTGTATACTGTTTGTGTTTACTCAAACAAGAAAGAAACACAAATGCAACATTTTTGGTTTTATACCTCCACATGACTCAATACATGTCAAACAGCATACTGTAAGCACACATACAGTAAAAATGCAAACATAAATTAAATATGTTTTGCATATGCGAAGGAAGAAAAATAGGCCTATTTTTACTATTGTACTGTATGTTAAATAAATTGTACGGAATAGATAAAGAAACTGTGAAAAGAAATAGTAAAATATAAATCATGTCAAGAAACAAATAATCCATTGGGAAAATATAATCAGTCATGTCTCTTGTTTTGGTCTGGCCAAAGACCTGAGCAGCCCGATGGAAACTCACGTTGTCCCAAATCAGAACATACATTTGCTACTCAGGATCACCTGGTCCTCTGCTCTGGCTGAAAAAGATTGCCATGTAAGGTGTTCAGGAAATTAAGGAGATGGGCAGTGTTGTATGGTCCAAGGGTGGCATGGCGGTGGAGGACCCCATTGTGGCTCATAGCTGGGCATATGGTGACATTTCCCCCCATGCGCTGGCCAGGTACCTCAATGATGGCACGTTGACCAATGAAGTTCCTTCCTCTCCTCCTTATCTTCACTAAATTGAATCCAGCCTTGTCTATGAATATGAGTTCCTGGGAGATGGGACTTGCATCCAACTCCATGATTCTCTGAAATGACAGTAAATAGTACATTACTTACTTACACATATTCTGACAGTTTATCATTCACTCTTTGGACATTTCTTTCAAATAGAACTCTATAGAATTGCTTCATCTGAAGATTGTGTTTCTTAAGGATGCGGTGTATGGTTTATAAGCTCACTCTGATGTTATGGAAGATGGCAGTGTATTCAATCATCTGTTGATGAATTTCCCGCATTCTTATGGCATTATTTTCAACTAACATTTGCACAATGGCAGCCTCCTGTTCATCTGTAAATAGCCGTGTTGTACCACAACGGGGTTGTCGTCTTTCAGTTCTACCAAAACAAAATAGCATACAGTACAGTAAACGCAACAGTAATACAGTATACAAGATAAACATGTAACAAAATAGTATAGCTCCCAATTTCAAACATACAATAATACATGAAACATGTACTTTGTTTCCCCTTAAAGTATGTATTGTGATCTACAGTATTTACTGTGCTTTATGTTGTACTACTGTCAAGTAATAAAAGTAGTAGAGAGGTCCAATGTCTGCAGTACATACCTATTCTCATTTTGGAACGTCCGGATGATGGATGCTACGGTGAAGCGGCTCAGATTGGGTAGCACTCTCTGCCCAGCCTCTCTCAAGGTCAAACCACCACAGTCGCCCGAATTTCATCAGATATTACTCTCCTTGTTCTTGGTCTACCTCCACCTCCACCTCCACCTCTACTTCTAACCCCACCCCCACCTCTACCTCTACCTCCACATCCACCTCCACCTCTACCTCTACTTCCACTTCACCTCTACCTCTACCCCAACGCCTACCTCTACCCCAACCTCCACCTCCACCTCTACTTCTACCCCCACCCCCATAATCCACCTCTACTTCTACCCCCATCCCCAACCCCACCTCTACCTCTAGCCCCACCCCCACATCCACCTCTACTTCTACCCCCACCCCCACATCCACCTCCACCTCCACTTCTACCCCCAACTCTACCTTCACCTCTACCTCTACCTCCACTTCTACCTCTACCTCCACCTCCACCTCCACCCCCACATCCACTTCTACTTCTACCCCCACCCCCACATCCACCTCTACTTCTACCCCCACCCCCACATCCACCTCCACCTCCACTTCTACCCCCAACTCTACCTTCACCTCTACCTCTACCTCTACCTCCACTTCTACCTCTACCTCCACCTCCACCTCCACCCCCACATCCACTTCTACTTCTACCCCCACCCCCACATCCACCTCTACTTCTACCCCCACATCCACCTCCACCTCTACCACTACTTCTACCCCCAACTCTACCTTCACCTCTACCTCTACCTCCACTTCTACCTCTACCTCCACCTCCACCCCCACATCCACTTCTACTTCTACCCCCACCCCCACATCCACCTCTACTTCTACCCCCACATCCACCTCTACTTCTACCCCCACATCCACCTCTACTTCTACCCCTACCCCCACATCCACCTCTACTTCTACCCCCACATCCACCTCTACTACTACCCCCACATCCACCTCTACTTCTACTTCTACCCCCACCTCTACCTCTAGAGGTAGAGATTGTTCTCCAAACACAGGAGTACTCACCTGTGGCCTTTTTATCCATACCAAAGGTCTGATTGTAAAGTGAACATTCGCGCAATTAGTGTTGCACATGTGAAGAGTGAAAATGATACATTTCTAATTGAGCTTAGCTTGTTGAAACATGTTGTTTTTTATTTGCTCACAAGATATTTTAATTGTAAAGGTTGTGCCAAAGGTAGAGAATTGTGTGTTGTGTTTAATCTGAATGAAATGCAAAATATGTGGCAGTAGTATTGCAGATTTGGTGTATGGTTCTGCTAAATGAGTTACAGGTTTGGGTCGGTGTGCCTCATGGACCAATTTTAGTGTGTAAAGAATTGAGATAAAGTGTAATAGAATGTGATAAAAAAAGAGGTTTTGAGAGCAAGCCATTGGTGGTCAAATAGAGGCACAGATGGTTACTTATCTTTATCTACACATGATGTCCATTTCATGCTTGGAGAAGACACACAGTCATAGGCAGAACGTGTGGTGGCGGTATTATTTTCCATTGGACATATCCCAAGAAGAAGAGGGAAAAAAGCTTCAGGCGTTCTGCCATCCTCCAGTTTTTAGTCATAAAATCAATACCGTTGGGCGATAGAAGAGATGTGTGTTCTGCAGAGGATGTGTGGATTTGGATGAAGGCTAGGAATATGCACAGAAGGAACGATGATAACGATTGCCAGGTTGACTGAATAAGGGATTAAACATGGAAAACTGTTTCATGAATATCGTAATACTCAATTAATGTGCGGGGGAAAAAATTATCTACATTTCAGGGTTTCAAATGTTACGTTTGTTTTAGTTTTTTTACTCTCAACACATCACGTGAAAAACAGTGAGAAATGTTTGGACAATCAACTGGAGGCACACAGAAACAGGTGAGGTGTGAAACCTCAGACTAGCTTGTATTCCCCACAAAGTGCTTGTCTAAGCCTATGACTAACCCTAACTGTAAATTCACTGCCACAAACACTAGTCCCTGAGAGCAGGTTACAGGCACTATTGTCAGCATCCTCACCTTGTGTTTAATCAGTCAAACTGCAAAGCCTCCTTCCACTATAAATAGTCCAAGGATGTGTCTAAAATGGCACCCTATTCCCTATGAGGTGCACTACCTTTGACCAGGGCCCTTAAAGCTTTTTAGTGCAGTATAAGGTGCCATTGGGAATAGTGTGCCATTGTAGAAACAGCCCAAGCATGTTACTGTAACACGCTAACCCTGCACCTCCATTGTAGATACAGCCCAAGCATGTTACTGTAACACGCTAACCCTGCACCTCCATTGTAGATACAGCCCAAGCATGTTGCTGTAACACGCTAACCCTGCACCTCCATTGTAGATACAGCCCAAGCATGTTGCTGTAACACGCTAACCCTGCACCTCCATTGTAGATACAGCCCAAGCATGTTGCCGTAACACGCTAACCCTGCACCTCCATTGTAGATACAGCCCAAGCATGTTGCCGTAACACGCTAACCCTGCACCTCCATTGTAGATACAGCCCAAGCACGTTACTGTAACACGCTAACCCTGCACCTCCATTGTAGATACAGCCCAAACACGTTACTGTAACACGCTAACCCTGCACCTCCATTGTAGATACAGCCCAAACATGTTACTGTAACACGCTAACCCTGCACCTCCATTGTAGATACAGCCCAAACATGTTACTGTAACACGCTAACCCTGCACCTCCATTGTAGATACAGCCCAAGCACGTTACTGTAACACGCTAACCCTGCACCTCCATTGTAGATACAGCCCAAACACGTTAATGTATAACGCTAACCCTGCACCTCCATTGTAGATACAGCCCAAGCATGTTGCTGTAACACGCTAACCCTGCACCTCCATTGTAGATACAGCCCAAGCATGTTGCTGTAACACGCTAACCCTGCACCTCCATTGTAGATACAGCCCAAGCATGTTGCCGTAACACGCTAACCCTGCACCTCCATTGTAGATACAGCCCAAGCATGTTGCCGTAACACGCTAACCCTGCACCTCCATTGTAGATACAGCCCAAGCACGTTACTGTAACACGCTAACCCTGCACCTCCATTGTAGATACAGCCCAAACACGTTACTGTAACACGCTAACCCTGCACCTCCATTGTAGATACAGCCCAAACATGTTACTGTAACACGCTAACCCTGCACCTCCATTGTAGATACAGCCCAAACACGTTACTGTAACACGCTAACCCTGCACCTCCATTGTAGATACAGCCCAAGCACGTTACTGTATGACGCTAACCCTGCACCTCCATTGTAGATACAGCCCAAGCATGTTACTGTAAAACGCTAACCCTGCACCTCCATTGTAGATACAGCCCAAGCATGTTGCTGTAACACGCTAACCCTGCACCTCCATTGTAGATACATCCCAAGCATGTTACTCTATAACGTTAACCCTGCACCTCCATTGTAGATGCAGCCCAAACATGTTACTGTAACACGCTAACCCTGCACCTCCATTGTAGATACAGCCCAAACACGTTACTGTATAACGCTAACCCTGCACCTCCATTGTAGATACAGCCCAAGCATGTTACTGTAACACGCTAACCCTGCACCTCCATTGTAGATACAGCCCAAGCATGTTGCTGTAACACGCTAACCCTGCACCTCCATTGTAGATACAGCCCAAGCATGTTGCTGTAACACGCTAACCCTGCACCTCCATTGTAGATACAGATCAAGCATGTTACTGTAACACGCTAACCCTGCACCTCCATTGTAGATACAGCCCAAGCATGTTACTGTAACATGCTAACCCTGCACCTCCATTGTAGATACATCCCAAGCATGTTACTCTATAACGTTAACCCTGCACCTCCATTGTAGATACAGCCCAAACATGTTACTGTAACACGCTAACCCTGCACCTCCATTGTAGATACAGCCCAAACATGTTACTGTATAATGCTAACCCTGCACCTCCATTGTAGATACAGCCTAAGCATGTTACTGTTACACGCTAACCCTGCACCTCCATTGTAGATACAGCCCAAGCATGTTGCTGTAACACGCTAACCCTGCACCTCCATTGTAGATACAGCCCAAGCATGTTGCTGTAACACACTAACCCTGCACCTCCATTGTACATACAGCCCAAGCATGTTGCTGTAACACACTAACCCTGCACCTCCATTGTAGATACAGCCCAAGCATGTTACTGTAACACGCTAACCCTGCACCTACGTTGTAGATACATCCCAAACATGTTGCTGTAACACGCTAACACTGCACCTCCATTGTAGATACATCCCAAACATGTTACTGTAACACGCTAACCCTGCACCTCCATTGTAGATAATGCCCAAGCATGTTGCTGTAACATGCTAACACTGCATCTCCATTGAGAATAAATCCCAAACATGTTACTGTAACACGCTAACCCTGCACCTCCATTGTAGATAATGCCCAAGCATGTTACTGTAACATGCTAACCCTGCACCTCCATTATAGATACAGCCCAAGCATGTTACTGTAACATGCTAACCCTGCACCTCCATTGTAGATACAGCCCAAGCATGTTACTGTAACATGCTAACCCTGCACCTCCATTGTAGATACAGATCAAGCATGTTACTGTAACACGCTAACCCTGCACCTCCATTGTAGATACAGCCCAAGCATGTTGCTGTAACACGCTAACCCTGCACCTCCATTGTAGATACATCCCAAGCATGTTACTCTATAACGTTAACCCTGCACCTCCATTGTAGATACAGCCCAAACATGTTACTGTAACACGCTATCCCTGCACCTCCATTGTAGATACAGCCCAAACACGTTACTGTATAACGCTAACCCTGCACCTCCATTGTAGATACAGCCCAAGCATGTTACTGTAACACGCTAACCCTGCACCTCCATTGTAGATACAGCCCAAGCATGTTGCTGTAACACGCTAACCCTGCACCTCCATTGTAGATACAGCCCAAGCATGTTGCTGTAACACACTAACCCTGCACCTCCATTGTACATACAGCCCAAGCATGTTGCTGTAACACACTAACCCTGCACCTCCATTGTAGATACAGCCCAAGCATGTTACTGTAACACACTAACCCTGCACCTACATTGTAGATACATCCCAAGCATGTTGCTGTAACACGCTAACACTGCAACTCCATTGTAGATACATCCCAAACATGTTACTGTAACACGCTAACCCTGCACCTCCATTGTAGATAATGACCAAGCATGTTACTGTAACACGCTAACCCTGCACCTCCATTATAGATACAGCCCAAGCATGTTACTGTAACATGCTAACCCTGCACCTCCATTGTAGATACAGATCAAGCATGTTACTGTAACACGCTAACCCTGCACCTCCATTGTAGATACAGCCCAAGCATGTTGCTATAACACGCTAACCCTTCACCTCCATTGTAGATACAGCCCAAGCATGTTACTGTAACATGCTAACCCTGCACCTCCATTGTAGATACAGCCCAAGCATGTTACTCTATAACGTTAACCCTGCACCTCCATTGTAGATACAGCCCAAACATGTTACTGTAACACGCTAACCCTGCACCTCCATTGTAGATACAGCCCAAGCATGTTACTCTATAACGTTAACCCTGCACCTCCATTGTAGATACAGCCCAAACATGTTACTGTTACACGCTAACCCTGCACCTCCATTGTAGATACAGCCCAAACACGTTACTGTATAACGCTAACCCTGCACCTCCATTGTAGATACAGCCCAAGCATGTTGCTGTAACACGCTAACCCTGCACCTCCATTGTAGATACAGCCCAAGCATGTTGCTGTAACACACTAACCCTGCACCTCCATTGTACATACAGCCCAAGCATGTTGCTGTAACACACTAACCCTGCACCTCCATTGTAGATACAGCCCAAGCATGTTACTGTAAAAGGCTAACCCTGCACCTCCATTGTAGATACATCCCAAGCATGTTGCTGTAACACGCTAACACTGCACCTCCATTGTAGATACATCCCAAACATGTTACTATAACACGCTAACCCTGCACCTCCATTGTAGATAATGCCCAAGCATGTTACTGTATCATGCTAACCCTGCACCTCCATTATAGATACAGCCCAAGCATGTTACTGTAACATGCTAACCCTGCACCTCCATTGTAGATACAGATCAAGCATGTTACTGTAACACGCTAACCCTGCACCTCCATTGTAGATACAGCCCAAGCATGTTGCTGTAACACGCTAACCCTTCACCTCCATTGTAGATACAGCCCAAGCATGTTACTGTAACATGCTAACCCTGCACCTCCATTGTAGATACAGCCCAAGCATGTTACTCTATAACGTTAACCCTGCACCTCCATTGTAGATACAGCCCAAACATGTTACTGTAACACGCTAACCCTGCACCTCCATTGTAGATACAGCCCAAGCTTGTTTGTGTAACACATTAACCCTGCACCTCCATTGTAGATACAGCCCAAGCTTGTTTGTGTAACACATTAACCCTGCACCTCCATTGTAGATACAGCCCAAGCATGTTGCTGTAACACGCTAACCCTGAACCTCCATTGTAGATACAGCCCAAGCATGTTACTGTAACACGCTAACCCTGCACCTCCATTGTAGATACAGCCCAAACATGTTACTGTAACACGCTAACCCTGCACCTTCATTGTAGATACAGCCCAAGCATGTTACTGTAACACGCTAACCCTGCACCTCCATTGTAGATACAGCCCAAGCATGTTACTGTAACACGCTAACCCTGCACCTCCATTGTAGATACAGCCCAAGCATTTTGCTGTAACACGCTAACCCTGCACCTCCATTGTAGATACAGCCCAAGCATGTACTGTAACACGCTAACCCTGCACCTCCATTGTAGATACAACCCAAGCATGTTACTGTAACACGCTAACCCTGCACCTCCGTTGTATATACAGCCCAAGCATGTTACTGTAACACGCTAACCCTGCACCTCCATTGTACATACAGACCAAGCATGTTACTGTAACACGCTAACCCTGCACCTCCATTGTAGATACATCCCAATCATGTTACTGTAACACGCTAACCCTGCACCTCCATTGTAGATACAGCCCAAGCATTTTGCTGTAACACGCTAACCCTGCACCTCCATTGTAGATACAGCCCAAGCATGTACTGTAACACGCTAACCCTGCACCTCCATTGTAGATACAACGCAAGCATGTTACTGTAACACGCTAACCCTGCACCTCCGTTGTATATACAGCCCAAGCATGTTACTGTAACACGCTAACCCTGCACCTCCATTGTACATACAGACCAAGCATGTTACTGTAACACGCTAACCCTGCACCTCCATTGTAGATACATCCCAATCATGTTACTGTAACACGCTAACCCTGCACCTCCATTGTAGATACAGCCCAAGCATGTTACTGTAACACGCTAACCCTGCACCTCCATTGTAGATACAGCCCAAGCATGTTGCTATAACATGCTAACCCTGCACCTCCATTGTAGATACAGCTCAATCATGTTGCTGTAACACGCTAACCCTGCACCTCCATTGTACATACAGCCCAAGCATGTTACTGTAACACGCTAACCCTGCACCTCCATTGTAGATACAGCCCAAGCATGTTACTGTAACACGCTAACCCTGCACCTCCATTGTAGATACAGCCCAAACATGTTACTGTAACACGCTAACCCTGCACCTCCATTGTAGATACAGCCCAAGCATGTTACTGTAACACGCTAACCCTGCACCTCCATTGTAGATACAGGCCAAGCATGTTACTGTAACATGCTAACCCTGCACCCCATTGTAGATACAGCCCAAACATGTTGCTGTAACATGCTAACCCTGCACCTCCATTGTAGATACAGCCCAAGCATGTTACTGTAACACGCTAACCCTGCACCACCATTGTAGATACAGCCTAAGCATGTTACTGTAACACGCTAACCCTGCACCTCCATTGAAGATTCACCCCAAGCATGTTACTGTAACACGCTAACCCTGCACCTCCATTGTAGATACAGCCTAAGCATGTTACTGTAACATGCTAACCCTGCACCTCCATTGAAGATACAGCCTTAGCATGTTACTGTAACACACTAACCCTGCACCTCCATTGTAGATACAGCCCAAGCATGTTATTGTAACACGCTAACCCTGCACCTCCATTGTAGATACAGCCCAAGCATGTTACTGTAACATGCTAACCCTGCACCTCTATTGTAGATACAGCCCAAGCATGTTGCTATAACATGCTAACCCTGCACCTCCATTGTAGATACAGCTCAATCATGTTGCTGTAACACGCTAACCCTGCACCTCCATTGTACATACAGCCCAAGCATGTTACTGTAACACGCTAACCCTGCACCTCCATTGTAGATACAGCCCAAGCATGTTACTGTAACACGCTAACCCTGCACCTCCATTGTAGATACAGCCCAAACATGTTACTGTAACACGCTAACCCTGCACCTCCATTGTAGATACAGCCCAAGCATGTTACTGTAACACGCTAACCCTGCACCTCCATTGTAGATACAGGCCAAGCATGTTACTGTAACATGCTAACCCTGCACCCCCATTGTAGATACAGCCCAAACATGTTGCTGTAACATGCTAACCCTGCACCTCCATTGTAGATACAGCCCAAGCATGTTACTGTAACACGCTAACCCTGCACCACCATTGTAGATACAGCCTAAGCATGTTACTGTAACACGCTAACCCTGCACCTCCATTGAAGATTCACCCCAAGCATGTTACTGTAACACGCTAACCCTGCACCTCCATTGTAGATACAGCCTAAGCATGTTACTGTAACATGCTAACCCTGCACCTCCATTGTAGATACAGCCTTAGCATGTTACTGTAACACACTAACCCTGCACCTCCATTGTAGATACAGCCCAAGCATGTTATTGTAACATGCTAACCCTGCACCTCCATTTTAGATACAGCCCAAGCATGTTGCTGTAACATGCTAACCCTGCACCTCCATTGTAGATACAGCCCAAACATCTTATGTGAAGTTAATGTGATAACGTGATGTTATGTGAAGTTAATGTGATAACGTGATGTTATGTGAAGTTAATGTGATAACGTGATGTTATGTGAAGTTAATGTGATAATGTGTGACAACATGTAAAGCAACACATATTTTCACATGTGAAATTTTATGTGGTATTCCTGTAACGGATGCCACCCTATTACCCGTATAGTGCACTACTCCTGCCCAGAGCCCTCTGGGAGGAGCACTTATCTGGGGGCTCTTCTCCACATGGCATGGTACAACTATTGTTTTCTACTTCCATCAAACTGTTGCAGCTTTGTACCAATACATAGACCACAAACACACACACACACACACACACACATACTCAAGCACGGGCACACACACACACACACACACACACACACACACACACACACACACACACACACACACACACACACACACACACTCCCATTGAATCGGTCTGGTCCATGGTGTGTCAGTACATGCTTTGGTGTCGAAGCAAGGAGGAGATTGCCTGTAGAGTGTGTGTGTGTGTTTGTGTGTGGTGTAAGGCTGACAACCCTTAAGGGTTGCCCCTCTCCCATAAAGCAGCCAAACAGAAGGCAATGAAAGACAGGTCTTACAGTAACAGTTCATTAGCCAGCCTCTCCTGCCAGACAAACACACACACACACACACACACACACACACACACACACTCACACACACATGCTGACTTCGTTCACCCTGAGGCCTGGGACCATCCATCACACAGAAGCTAAAGCTCCTGCCTGCTCAATGTCATTTTTTCATTTTTACATTTTAGTTCTTTAGCAGACCCTGTTATTCAGAGTGACTTACACTTAGTGCATTCATCTTTAGATAGCTAGGTGGGACAACCACATATCACAGTCATAGTAAGTACATTTTTCCTCAATAAAGTATCTATCAGCAAAGTCAGAATCTATCAGCAAAGTCAGAGCTAGTAAGGGGAAAAATAGTCAAGTGCCAGTGTTAACAGTCATAAATTGCCCTGCCTCTTGACCCTCGTTGATGTGTCAACAATCTGCAAATGATGAGCAGTCATCAGTTCACACACCAGGTAGGCCACTGGGAAGACAGGCAGCACTTAAAGTAGATGGCCCTAGCTAGCAAAAAGACAGTACTAGACAACAGATAAGACAGAAATTATACTCCTGTAGCTATAGAATAGCGGATGATGTTGTCTGTTTAAGGATGGATAAACTTAAGAGAAATTACCCCATTAATGCATTTTGGTGCCAGAGAGCTGATGGCGGTTGGCGGTTGGCGGTGGCATTTAGGATGGGCTTTGTGTGTTTGTGTGGGGGGAGAGGAGTCCACGTGTGTGGGGACAGACACGCTTGCTTAGCGATTGCTCGAAACTGAATGTAGAATATGACCCACTAACATGCTTTAACAACGTATTATCTGTAGAGCATAGATGAATCCTCTTTTCTCTCCACACAGCACACCAAGATTAGAGACCACATCACGGATAGCCTGGGAATGATCATTATGATCCCTATAACCTGGCTGCACCTTTGTAATTGCATGCCATGTGGCATGATTGCATTGCATGCTTTGGGAAGTGAACTAATACAGTACTGCAATTGCGTAGTGCAGGGGCAGAGTGTACAAAGTGTAGTGTCCATCTGTGTGCCATGCTGTCAGTGTTATCTCTGCCTGCACATAACGGCTTGCTGACTTCAGGCAAGGAGGTGGTACCGGTCGCTCAGCACAGGCAACAAACAGACAAAGGCCAGTATTTATTAAGCCACTCTGAGTGCTGATAGAGGTAGAGTGCTGAGGTAGAGTGCTGATCTAGGATCAGGTCCACCCTTTCCATATCATTCTGATTCATTATATTCATCTGAAATGTAAAACTGATCCTAGATCAGCACTCCCACTTTGAGACTTTATTGGGGAATTGGACAGCGGAGAGTAACATGCCAGCTGATCAAAAAATCCCAATGGGCATCAACAGCAATGTTCCCTCTAAGCTGCGCACGTGCTCGGGCAAGCAGCTCGCCCGAAACTGCCGCGCTGACAAAATATCAGTCTGTGCAGAGAAGCACGAGATTGACCTTCACTCAACTTTCCCCGTTAGTTAACACTATCAATATTTCCCTTTACTGTGGTAATTGTGATCGAATCAATGCAATATTAGCGACTTTCAATGCAACATACTGAAACAAAGCGAACTATGCAAGACTTAGTATGCAAAACCACCCTACATGACCAAAAGTATGTGAACATCTGCTCGTCGAACATCTCATTCCAAAATCATGGGCATTAATGTGGAGTTGATCCTTCCTTTGCTGCTATAACATCTTCCACTCTTCTTGGAAGGCTTTCCCAGATGTTGGAACATTGCTGCGGGGGACTTGCTTCCATTCAGCCACAAGAGCATTAATGAGGTCAGGCACTGATGTTGGGCGATTGTAGTCGGCTTTGCAATTCATCCCAAAGATGTTTGATGAGGTTGAGGTCATGGCTCTGTGCAGGCCAGCCAAGTTCTTCCACACCAATCTCGACAAACCATTTCTGTATGGACCTTGCTTTGTGCATGGGGGCATTGTCATGCTGAAACAAGAAAGGGCCTTCCTCAAACTGTTGCCACAAAGTTGGAAGCACAGAATTGTCTAGAATGTCATTGTATGCTATAGTGTTAAGATTTCCCTTCACTGGAACTAAGGGGCCTAGCCCCGAACCATGAAAAACAGCCCCACACCATTATTCCT
Organism: Brachymystax lenok tsinlingensis; assembly: GCA_030435695.1. Classification (NCBI taxonomy): domain Eukaryota; kingdom Metazoa; phylum Chordata; class Actinopteri; order Salmoniformes; family Salmonidae; genus Brachymystax; species Brachymystax lenok. Next base: position 29,351,221 of record CM059806.1, read on the forward strand.
CCTCCACCAATGTTACAGTTGGCACTATGCATTTTGGCTGGTAGCATTGTCCTGGCATCCGCCAAACCCAGATTCATCTGTTGAACTACCAGATGGTGAAGCATGATTCATCACTCCAGAGAACGCGTTCCCACTGGTCCAGAGTCCAATGGTGGCGAGCTTTACACCACTCCAGCCGACGCTTGGCATTGCGCATGGTGATCTTAAGCTTGTGTGCGGCTGCTCGGCCGTGGAAACCCCTTTTTTGAAGCTCCCGACAAACAATTATTGTGCTGACGTTGCTTGCAGAGGCAGTTTGGAACTCGATAGTGAGTGTTGCAACCGAGGACAGATGATTTTTACGCGCTACGTTCTTCAGCACTCGGTGGTCCTGATCTGTGAGCTTGTGTGGCCTAACACTTCACGGCTGTGTGGCCTAACACTTCACTTCACGTTTCCACTTGACAATTACAGCACTAGCAGGGCAGAAATGTGATGAACTGACTTGTTGGAAAAGGTGGCATCTTATGGCGGTGCCACGTTGAAAGTCGCTGAGCTCTTCAGTAAGGCCATTCCACTGCCAATGTTTGTCCATGGAGAGTGCATGGTTGTGTGCTCGATTTTATACACCTGTCAGCAACGGTTGTGGCTGAAATAGCTGAATCCACTCATTTTAATGAGTGTCCACATACTTTTGTACATATAGTGTATGTGCTCTCCTCTCCGCATGGCTACTTGGCTCTGTTGACTCTCACACGCAGGGCATCACTGTACTTTATGGATGCATTGTGAAGTGTATACGTTTGCATTCCTTTCTCTCTCTCTTTCTCTCTCTCGCTTTCTCTCTCTCACTTTCTCTCTCTCACTTCCTCTCTCTTTCTCTCTCTCTTTCTCTCTCCCCCTCTTTCTCCTGCTTTCTCTCTCTCTTTCTCTCTCTCCCGCTTTCTCTCTCTCTCTTTCCATCTTTCTCTCTTTCTCTCTCTGTCCCTCTTCTGCTCTCTCTCTCTCTCTCTCTCTCTCTCTCTCTCTCTCTCTCTCTCTCTCTGTCTGTTTTATCCACACACTCCTTACATGCAGTCTCCAAGGAGAAGCAACAATTTATTCCTTCACTAACACGCTAACATGCTAACACGCTATTTTCATAAGGTGAAACAACTGTAATTTTACATTCATTTTCTGCTTAATGTCAAAATCCAATCAACTTGTATTGGTCACGTACACACATTTAGAAGATATTATTGCAGGTGTAGCGAAATGCTTCTGTTTTTAGCTCCAACAGTGCAGTCTACCTAACAATACAAAACAATTCACACAAATTAAGAAAATTAAAAAAATATCACATTTACATAGGGTCTGAATATAGATAGGTCATGTGGGCAGTATAGTTCATCATATGGTATTGAGTAAGTACCAGTAGTGGTGTAAGATCTCAGGTCGAACATTTTGACATGTACATACCAACATTTCCCTGGGGATTTCACAATGGCGAGTTCTCAGAGTATCCCCCCGCCCTCTCAACTCCCAAACCAGGCTAGAATAATTACATCACAGCTCTCCTACAGGACCATAGCAGTAGCAGCGAGATGTCTTGTTGAATGCTGCGAAAAGGGCCCAGGAAGGATAATGTTAGAACCTATTTTATTCATTTATTCAGGAGAGTAATTGAAATATTAACACTGTCACCTCTCTCCATCTCTCTCCCTCCCCCCTCTCTCTCCCTCACCCCTATCTCTCCATCTCTGAAGGTTAACATATTCATTCACCATTTACACTCTTCAAGGGATCAATCTAACCCTCGCCAGAGCAGAGGGACGACAATGATCTGTATACACACACAAGGATTTGTTTACAATCACCTTTGTTCTGTGTTCTGTGTGTTTCCCACACATATGGTAAATACTCAGCCCTCTAGAGAAAGAAGAGAGGAGGGGGCGTCAAGTTTAACTTAGTGTTGTGTGAACTCAACATGGCACAATGTTGGCATGTTTATCACCCTTTAATGAAGTGAGAGTTTCAATGAAAAGAGATGTGCCTAGCTACTGCACACAGTTACTGGCAAGCAAACGCCTTCCTGCGTCTGCACACGGCTGTCTCTGTCTCAGTTCTCTGTTCCAAAATTCCATGCAGATTTGAAACAGGGGATGCAGAAACACAGGGTGGAACACATCTACAGAGATTGAGAAAGGGAAGTGTATGTGTGTGTAGTTTGGAGAGGACATGACAATGGTGGCAGAGCTGCCGCGGTTGGTCGGGGCGTTTTGTGGAGAACGGTTTCGGGGGCCACTGTCACATGTCGTGGTTGGCATGGCTGCCGCAGCGACAGAGTCAGCCAGGAAACCACCACCCACCGGCAGGGAGTTACTGGGTCTCTCTCTCTCCCCAGGCTTTATCAGAGTGAAGAAATGAAACACAGGGAGATAGAGCTGCCACTAGCGATCAGTCCCATCAGCAGCGCTGTCTGGGCTTGGGCCTGTACCTCTGTGGGGACAGAGACAGGGATGGAGGAAAGGAGGGTGGGAGAGAGAGGAGGAGGGATGAAGGGGAGGTGGTGCGAATGTCTGCAGGAGGCTGTATAGGTAACACTGCTGGAGGCGGTATAGGTAACACTGCAGGAGGCGGTATAGATAACACTGCAGGAGGCTGTATAGGTAACACTGCAGGAGGCGGTATAGATAACACTGCAGGAGGCGGTATAGGTAACACTGCAGGAGGCGGTATAGATAACACTGCAGGAGGCTGTATAGATAACACTGCAGGAGGCTGTATAGGTAACACTGCAGGAGGCTGTATAGGTAACACTGCAGGAGGCTGTATAGATAACACTGCAGGAGGCTGTATAGGTAACACTGCAGGAGGCGTACTAGGTAACACTGCAGGAGGCGGTATAGGTAACACTGCAGGAGGCGGTATAGATAACACTGCAGGAGGCTGTATAGATAACACTGCAGGAGGCTGTATAGGTAACACTGCAGGAGGCTGTATAGGTAACACTGCAGGAGGCTGTATAGATAACACTGCAGGAGGCGGTATAGGTAACACTGCAGGAGGCGTTATAGGTAACACTGCAGGAGGCGGTATAGATAACACTGCAGGAGGCTGTATAGGTAACACTGCAGGAGGCTTTATAGGTAACACTGCAGGAGGCTGTATAGGTAACACTGCAGGAGGCTTTATAGGTAACACTGCAGGAGGCTGTATAGATAACACTGCAGGAGGCGGTATACGTGACACTCGTGCTGCATCCTAAATGGCAACATATTCCCTACATAGTGCGTTACTTTTGACCAGGTTCCCACGGGGAGTTAATTCAACACCACTTTCTCACAACATCCCTCACTCTATTTCACCCCGCCTCTCTTATTTTACTGCAGCTCTCTCTCTCTCTCACCTGCTACCAGCTTGTGTTGTGTACTAGTGTTGTGTACTAGTGTTTTGTACTAGTGTTGTGTACTAGTGTTTTGTACTAGTGTTGTGTACTAGTGTTGTGTACTTCTTGTGTTGTGATGAATAGTGGTGGGGCCGGTGTAACCTCAGGGAAATATCCTGTCACGCATCATCATTATGAGACCAAGGATGCTCTTGTTTTGCCAGGGACCCTGCTGCCGTCACGTCTCCAGATTGATTAACCCCTCGAGTGGAAGCAATCCTTTAATCATGTCACTGGGCTCGGCTGCCGCTCCGCTCTCATGGGTTGAGCGTCTCGTTTGTAAATATTTCTCTCCGCGTGGAGCTGATCTGTGGCGCATGCCGCCATAAACTTGTTGTACATTGATTCCTTCTGGTGCCACCTCTGAATCATATTTTTTTCACTAATGTGCATTTTAACCACACCAGAGCAATGTGTAGTTATTGTGAAAACCATGACAGCTTAAATATCATTTTGTATGTATTTCAGAAAATATAAAAAAAAACGGTAAATGGCCTTCAATCAATCACATATTAATGTTTTAACTTTTTATCTTTCACATCTATGTTGTAGTGTTGAGATTCAGGATTTAGGTCAAGTCTAATTGCTTATAACACAGATCTAGACTGGGAATCCAAACCGAACGCAGATCCGTTTCCTGATCTATTGCTTCATCTCACTGGTTCAAGTAAAACGAAACTGAATACAGTTTGGATTCCCAGGCTACCAGGGATCATCCCAAGAAACACAACACAACATTTGTTGATGTTTTTTTTAGACGCATTCTAATCAGCTATCAGACCCCTAGGAATCTCAACTGTTGTTGTTGTTGCAGTGCGTACTGAGGGTCGATGCCGAGAATGAATAAAGAGAAGAAGAAGGCTTCGATTTTAATCTGCTATCTAACTTTCTATGAATGGAGTGATAGTGGAGTCGGAGGAGAGCTGGGAGTCTCTCTATCTAATCTGGTGATTTAGTTCTTGACCAGATTAAGGGTTCTGCTTTACAGGCAGAAAATGAGAGAAGTGAGAGTAAAACAGAAGGGAGGTGAAAGAGGGTAAGGAAGAGAGAGGGAGAATGGATGAGAAAAAGATAGGGATAGAGAACAAGGGAGAGCGAGAGAAGAATGAGGAATGGGGATGAGGAAACGAACGGGATAGGAGATGCGGAGAGTCAAACTAGAACGCTTCATTAATGACTGACAGCCTCACTGACGAAGGGGGGGATCAACATATCACACTCTCATTTAGCGAATCTGTTTATGCCATGCTGTTATTTAAACACCAGTCACAGGCACCAAATATGCTTGAATTCTCCAGGGTTCAACGGTCACTTGGGTTATATTACTTTTTTAAATTTAAAAACGGCTTGAAAGACACTTGGGTCACAGTCAGTAATCTGGAATAATCTGAATTCCTGGCTTGGATAAAAATCACTATCTTCTTGCTTTCTGAGAATCTAGGTTTTTTAAATTGTCAGAAAGAAATAGAAACTGAAAATAGATAACACAATAGCTCTTTTCTCTCTCTCACTCTCTCTCACTCTCTGTCTCTCACTCTCGCTCTCAATTCAATTTCAATTTAAGGGATTTATTGGCATGGGAAACATATGTTAACATTGCCAAAGCAAGTTGAGTAGATAATAAACAAAAGAGTTCATGTTGAAACGTGAAAACATGTGCTTGTTTTTTTGCATCGAACCACAAAACCAGGCAGGCAAAAAAAACTACCCAATAAGGCCTTTTACTTCTTGATCAAACATCTGTCACTTTTTTACATTCTTATTGTTCAGCAGCGAAGCAAATCAAAGTACAAAGAACTATAAGTCACACATTACTTTCAAGACAACAACATGCCACCAAACAAATAACATCCTGTGTTTTGTGTTTGTTGGCTTTTTATTTTGGAGCCCTTGAGTAATGGGTATTGTCTCCCTCAAATCATCCCTGCTTTCTTTCCCCAGTTTTCCTCCATCTCTCTCTCTCTCTCTCTCTCTCTCTCTCTCTCTCTCTCTCTCTCTCTCTCTCTCTCTCTCTCTCTCTCTATCTATCTCTCAATTTCAATTTAAGGGGCTTTATTGGCATGGGAAACATATGTTTACATTTTTAACAGTAAACATTAAACTCACAAAAGTGCCAAAAGAATAAAAACATTTCGAATGTCATATTATGTGCAAATTGTTAAAGTACAAAAGGGAAAAATAAATTAACATAAATATGGATTGTATTTACAATGGTGTTTGCTCTTCACTGGTTGCCCTTTTCTTGTGGCAACAGGTCACAAATCTGTTGTGATGGCACACTATGGTTGTGATGGCGCACTGTGGTATTTAACCCAATGGACATGGGAGTTGATCAAAATTGGATTTGTTTTCAAATGTTTTGTGGGTCTGTGTAATCTGAGGTAAATATATGTCTCTAATCAAATAACATTGTATATGTCACATGCGCCGAATACAACAGGTAGACCTTACCGTGAAATTGTTTGGTGAGCGGACCCCAGACCTCACAACCATAAAGGGCAATGTGTTCTATAACTGATTCAAGTGTTTTTAGCCAGATCCTAATTGATATGTCGAATTTTATGTTCCTTTTGATGGTATAGAAGGCCCTTCTTTATTTTGCTCACGTTAAGGGAGAGGTTGTTGTCCTGGCACCACACTGCCAGGTCTCTGACCTCCCTATAGGCTGTCTTATTGTTGTCGGTGATTAGGCCTACCCCCGTTGTGTCGTCAGCAAACTTAATGATGGTGTTGGACTCGTGCTTGGCCATGCAGTCGTGGGTGAACAAGGAGTACAGGAGGGGACTAACCATGTACCCCTGAGGGGCTCCCGTGTTGAGGATCAGCGTGGCAGATGTGTTGTTGCCTACCCTTATCACCTGGGGGCGGCCCATCAGGAAGTCCAGGATCCAGTTGCAGAGTGTTCCCAGGGTCCTTAGCTTAGTGTTAAGCTCTGTGTACAATATGGTGTTGAACGCTAATATGGTCATACATTTGGCAGGAGGTTAGGGAGTGCTGCTCAGTTTCTACCTCATTTTGTGGGCAGTGTGCACATAGCCTGTCTTCTCTTGAGAGCCAGGTCTCCCTACGGTGGCCTTTCTCAAAAGAAAGGCTATGCTCACTGAGTCTGTACATAGTCAAAGCTTCCCTTAAGTTTGGGTCAGTCACAGTGGTTAGGTATTCTGCCACTATGTACTCTCTGTTTAGGGACAAATAGCATTCTAGTTTTCTCAGTTATTTTCTTAATTCTTTCCAATGTGTCAAGTAATTATCTTTTTGTTCTCTCATGATTTGGTTGTGTTTAATTGGGTTGCTGTCCTGGGGTTCTGTGGGGTCTGTTTGTGTTTGTGAACAGAGCCCCAGGACCAGCTTGCTTAAGGGACTTTTCTCCAGCTTAATTTCTCTGTATGTGAAGGCTTTGTTATGGAAGGTTGTGAATCACTTCCTTTTACAGTTGATGGTTGTTGAATTTAACGGCTCTTTTCTGGATTTTGATTGGTTCCTGGTTGGCAAGTGGACCCCAGACCTCACAACCATCTCTCTCTCTCTCTCTCTCTCTCTCTCTCTCTCTCTCTCTCTCTCTCTCTCTCTCTCTCTCTCTCTCTCTCTCTCTCTCTTTCTCTCTCTCTCTCTCTTTCTCAAATCAAAGAGCTTTATTGGCATGGGAAACATATGTTTACATTGCCAAAGCAATCTCTCTCTCTCTTTTTCTCTTTTTTTCTCTCTCCCTCCGGTTTCCACTGTAAGATCCATCAGATCAGAGGTCTTTCCAGGCTTTCCCTCCTGTTGAGGTGACGTCAGAGCCGGTTGTAAGGAGTCACTGTGGAGGGGGTTCACCCTCTGGCTTGTCAAGGCTTTATGTCTCAATTGGACAGCTCGATTCATTTTGTTCCCAACTGAATCGCCTAACTACAGCACAGTGGGTGTATTTTTAGACCTAATTAAAGCCATGCAGTCTTTTGCCTCAGTTCCTATGCGTGCATGTACTATACCAGGGGTAGGCAACCCTGGTCCTGGAGGGCCGCAGGCACTTCATGTTTCTGATTTATCTGACCTGGAAGACCAGGTGTGTTGAATTTAGGCAATCACTGAACTGATCAATTAGCTCAGTTGGTCAGGCGTGGTGCCTAGTTAGAACAAAATATCTCTCTACCCTCTCTTTCTCTCCATCTCTCTCTATACCCTGTTGCAGTGCTGATTTCTAGCTGGGTTGTTACTGTTTTTTTATCACATAGTCTTTATTTTAGTTGTATAAAGTGTAGTGTAGTGTAGTTCATGACTTGACTTTTACTTTCATGTTACATTCTGTGGGTTTTTGGAAGACTGTACAGTACCAGTCAGAAGTTTGGACATGCCTACTCAGGGTTTTTCTTTATTTTTACTATTTTCCAAATTGTAGAATAATCGTGAAGACATCCAAACTATGAAACACATATGGAATCATGTAGTAACCAAAAAAGTGTTAAAAAAATAAACATATTTCAATGTAGCCACCCTTTGCCTTGATGACAGCTTTGCACACTCTTGGCATTCTCTTGGCATTCTCTCAACCAGTTTCACCTGGAACAGTCTTGAAGGAGTTTCCACATATGCTGAGCACTTGTTGGCTGGTTTTCCTGCGGTCCAACTCATCCCAAACCATGATTGTGGAGTCCAGGTCATCTGATTCAGCACTCCATCACCCTCATTCTTGGTCAAATAGCCCTTACACAGTCTGGAGGTGTGTTGGCTCTTTGTCCTGTTGAAAAACAAATGATTGTCCCACTAAGCGCCAACCAGATGGGATGGCGTATTGCTACAGAATGCTGTGGTAACCATGCTGGTTAAGTGTGCCTTGAATTCTAAATAAATCACTGACAGTGTCACCAGCAAAGCACCCCCACACCATCACACCTCCTCCTTCATGTTTCACGGTGGGAACCACACATGCAGAGATCATCCTTTCACCTACTCTGCGTCTCACAAAGACACGGCGGTTGGAACCAAAAATCTCAAATTTGGACTCATCAGACCAAAGGACAGATTTCCACCAGTCTAATGTCCATTGCTCGTGTTTCTTGGCCCAATCAAATCTCTTCTTATTATTGGTGTCCTTTAGTAGTGGTTTCTTTGCAGCAATTTGACCACAACCTAATCTATAATAATAATACAGACTTACTCTATCATAATAATAATGATATAGACCTACTCTATCGGGCCGGTATCCTCGAGCTGACAAGATGAAAATCTGTCGTTCTTCCCCTGAATAAGGCAGTTAAACCACTGTTCCTAGGCCGTCATTGTAAATAAGAATTTGTTCTTAACTGACTTGCCTAGTTAAATAAAGGATTTAAAAAAATGAAAGCATGATTCATGCAGTCTCCTCTGAACAGTTGATGTTGAGATGTGCCTGTAACTTGAACTCTGTGAAGGCACAGAGGCAGGCAGTCCTGTTTTTGTTTATGTTTCAGTACACTACTCCTGTTTTGATTATCTTCATGTTTCTTATTATTAAACACACCTTCTGCTCTTGCTTCCTGACTCCCTGCATATACGCTACAATTATTATAATTTTTTATAATGAAAAGCACTTCTAAAGTGCTTTTCATTACAGAAGTAATCTCAAAGCGCTTAAAAAAGCAACAAAAAATAATCAAATAAAACAGCTATATGATAGAGTAGGTCTATATTATTATTATTATTATTATAGTAGAATAGGTCTATATTATTATTATTATAGATTAGGTCTATATTATTATGATAGAGTAGGTCTATATTATTATTATTATGATAGAGTAAGTCTATATTATTATTATTATGATAGAGTAAGTCTATATTATTATTATAGATTAGGTCTACATTATTATTCTTATAGAGTAGGTCTATTTTATTATTATTATGATACAGTAGGTCTATATTATTATTATTATGATACAGTAGGTCTATATTATTATTATTATAGATTAGGTCTATATTATCATGATAGAGTATGTCTATATTATTATTATTATGATAGAGTAAGTCTATATTATTATTATAGATTAGGTCTATATTATTATTCTTATAGAATATGTCTATTTTATTATTATTATGATAGAGTAGGTCTATATTATTATTATTAGGATACAGTAGGCCTATATTATTATTATCATTATGATAGATTAGGTCTGTATTATTATTATTATGATAGAGTAGGTCTGCATTATTTTTACTATTATGATAGAGTAGGTCTATATTATTATTATGATAGAGTAGGTCTGTATTATTTTTACTATTATGATAGAGTAGGTACATATTATTATTATTATTATAGAGTAGGTCTCTAATAGTATTATTATTATGATATAGTATGTCTATATTATTATTATTATTATGATAGAGTAGGTCTATATTATTATTATTATTATAATACAGTAGGTCTATGTTATTATTATTATTATGATAGGGTATGTATATATTATTATTATTATTATGATAAGAGTAGGTCTATATTATTATTATGATAGAGTAGGTCTGTATTATTTTTAATATTATGATAGAGTAGGTCTATATTATTATTATTATAGAGTAGGTCTCTAATAGTGTTATTATTATGATAGAGTATGTCTATATTAGTATTATTATTGTGATAGAGTAGGGTTGTATTGTTATTATCATAGAATAGGTCTATATTATTATTATGATACAGTAGGTCTATATTATTATTATGATAGAGTAGGTCTATATTAGTGTTATTATTATAATACAGTAGGTCTATGTTATTATTATTATTATGATAGGGTAGGTATATATTATTATTATTATTATTATTATTATTATAGAGTAGGTCTATATTATTATTATGGTAGAGTAGGTCTATATTATTATTCTTATCATAGCTTAGGGCTATATTATTATTATTATGATACAATAAGCCTATATTATTATTATAGGGTAGGTCTATGTTAGTATTATTATAATAATTATGATAGAGAAGGTCTATATTATTATTATGATAGAGTAGGTTTATATTATTATTGTTATGATAGAGTAGGTCTGTATTATTATTATTATTATAGAGCAGGTCTATATAATTATTATAGAGTAGGTTTATATTATTATTGTTATGATAGAGTAGGTCTATATAAATTATTATTATGATATAGTAGGTCTATATTATTATTATTGAGTAGGTCTATATTATTATTATTATTATTATAGAGTAGGTCTATATTATTATTATTATTATTATTATAGAGTAGGTTTATATTATTATTGTTATTATTATAGAGTAGGTTTATATTATTATTATAGAGTAGGTCTATATTATTATTATTATAGAGTAGGTCTATATTATTATTGTAGAGTAGGTTTATATTATTATTGTTATGATAGAGTGGGTCTATATTATTATTATTATAGAATAGGTCTATATTATTTGTATTATTATACGGAGATAGGTCTATATTATTATTATTATAGAGTAGGTCTATATTTGTATTATTATTATTATAGAGTAGATTTATATTAGTATTAGTATTATTATAGAGTAGGTCTATATTATTATTGTTATAGCGTAGGTCTATATTATTATTATTATAGAGTAGGTCTATATTATTATTATAGAGTAGGTTTATATTATTATTATTATAGAGTAGGTTTATATTTTTATTGTTATTATTATAGAGTAGGTTCATATTATTATTTTTATAGAGTAGGTCTATATTATTATTATAGAGTAGGTCTATATTATTATTATTATGATAGAGTAGGTCTATATTATTATTATTATTATAGAGTAGGTCTATATTATTATTATTATTATTGTTATAGAGTAGGTCTATATTATTATTATTATTATGATAGAGTAGGTCTATATTATTATTATTATAGAGTAGGTCTATATTATTATTATTATTATTATTATTATAGAGTAGGTCTATATTATTATTATTATGATAGAGTAGGTCTATATAATTATTATTATTATAGAGTAGGTTTGTATTATTATTATTATTATGATAAAGTAGGTCTATATTATTTGTATTATTATAAGGAGATAGGTCTATATTATTATTATTATTTTATTTTTGTATTATGATAGAGTAGGTCTGGGCTACGATTTTCAACCAGCATCGTGCACTACTTTTGACCAGAGCCAATAGGCTCAAAAGTGTCCATAGGGATCCATAGTCCATAGGGCTCTGGTCTAATGTAGTGCACTATATAGGGAACAGGGTGGCATTTGGGACACATCCTGGGTATTTCTGTGGCAGCCAAACTATTCCCTTCCTGGTACCCCACTCGTTGCCTAGTCTAGCCTTTTCCCCCTGGAAGCCCAGTTCCACACCACTGGATAAACAGACATGGGAACACAGCTGACACTTTGGCAGAGGAAGGAAAGTAACTACTACACCCCAAGCAGCTTTTATATTCCCCAGGCCAGGCAGTATACTGAAGGACTTTAACATTGCATATAGCCTACCATTAATTCATCGCCTCTCCCCGGCTAGATCTCACCACCTGATTTATTCATCACAGCTAACCAACACTCGGCTGGAAGAATTCCTCAAGGACCTTTTGGGGCTTGAAAGGAACGGTCCGAAGAATGGTCATTCTGGGGATTTTAGGGGTGTCCAATAAGGATGGATGGAGTTAGAATTGGAAATAGATTATGTGTTCTGTAAACAGAACAGTGTTAATGGTATCGCATTCAGCCGTGATTGGGAGTCCCATAGGGCGGCGCACAATTGGCCCAGCGTCGTCCGGTTTGGCCGGTGTAGGCCGTCATTGTAAATAAGAATTTGTTCTTAACTGACTTGCCTAGTTAAATAAAGGTTAAATAAAAAATACATGGTTCTCTGTAAAACAGTTCTCTCTCCCTTCACTCTCTCTTTCTCTCTCTCTTTCCTTCACTCCATCTCCTCACCCATCTCTCTTTGACTTGCCTCCTTTCTCTCTCTCTCTCTCTCTCTCTCTCTAGCTAGGTTTCCAACCAATTGGCGACAGAATATTTAAAAAATCGTCATTAAAACAATTTGCGCATTTTCCCACCAGAGAAAGCTGTGTGTGATGACGTAGGGCACATGACAATTAACTTTTGCGGTTAAATTCCTATGTATACCCATGCATTTTCACCTCTCCTGATCGTTTTTTCACAAAACAAATAGCATTATATAGTGAATGAAACAAATAGCATTATATAGTGAATGAAACAAATAGCATTATATAGTGAATGAAACAAATAGCATTATATAGTGAATGTGCCCACTCTGGTCTTTGCACGTGCGCTCTAGCCAACAGCTCGCAGATACAGATACAGAAGAGCGATAATTTTTTCGGGTCAAACGACAGCCAAGCATCAATCATCATGTCACCAGAATATGACCCTCGATATTTATTGGAAAGGAGCATCAAGCTCATCACTGTGCACTTTCACCACCCTGTGAAGTTCATCATAACTTATTTCATCTGTAGCCTAATAATTTACATGGTTTCCAGAGTCGTAGTGGGAGGACCACACAAAACATTATCACATATCATCGCGTGACTCAAAGTTGACTTATATGATTGTTATTCTGTCAATAATGGACATAAAGGCATTTCCAATGCCATTTCTCACATAATTCATTTTACAGACACAAAAACATACAACCTTGTCTAGCATATTTTGTTTTGTTTACAGGCCTGTTGTGATTTTTTTTATCCTACTTGTACTTTACCTGATCTCTCTCTCTCTCTCTCTCTCTCTCTCTCTCTCTCTCTCTCTCTCTCTCTCTCTCTCTCTCTCTCTCTCTCGCTTTCTCTCTCTCTCTCTCTCTCTCTCTCTCTCTCTCTCTCTCTCTCTCTCTCTCTCTCTCTCTCTCTCTCTCTCTCTCTTTCTCTCTCTATCCCTCCCTTCATCCCTCTCTTTCTCTTCTCTCTCTCTCTCTCTCTCTCTCTCTCTCTCTCTCTCTCTCTCTCTCTCTCTCTCTCTCTCTCTCTCTCTCCCTCTTTCTCTTCCTCCGATCCTCCTCTCTCTCTCTCTACCTATCTCTGTCTTGATAGTTAATAGCTAATAGTTCCCCAGTCTTTCTCTCTCTGCTCTGCTCTGACTGTCGTCGGGGGAATAGGGGAATTGTCCTCATTATGTTTATCCCGTGACTGTCTCAGACTGCTCTAATGTCCACCCAGATGCACATTAGTGGACCAGCTTGCCTGTCCAAGTCTGGCTCCAACACAGGGCCCGGGGCCAATTTAAAACACAGCATTAACATCAAACAATAGGAAGAAATTAACTAGTCTGTAGGTAACAGACACCTAGGATTCTACGGGATACTGCTATAAAATAACACAGAATCATTCCCACTGCTAGGATTCCAGGGGATACTGCTATAAAATAACACAGAATCATTCCCACTGCTAGGATTCCAGGGGATAATTCTATAAAATAACATAGAATCAATCCCACTGCTTAAAGTCACCACTTATTAGTCTCAATTCAACTGATAAACCCCCAAGTGTCCTTTGAAGGAGTGACTGTCTCAAAGCTGACATCAGAAAGATGGGTCCCCAGGAATCTAATATCAAATATCAAATCCCAACTGGCCAGTAATGAATAGCGAGAGGCAAGGTGAGGAAGGAGGCACGATCAATTGCAGTGGGCATAGTGAGGGGGAGGCAGAGAGAGAGAGGGGGAGAGAGAGAGAGAGAGAGATCCACTGAACTGTGTGGGTGATTCACACACCATGAATAAAAAGGCACCCAACTAGATTATGAGAAGTGTGTATTTGTGCAGACAAAGAATGATAGATTATGAAAATTGATCACTAGAAAATGATAATATTGATGATAATAAATTCACAATGGTATGTTTCTAATGTTTAGATTGGTTATGTTTAGGACCCTGCCAAATAATTGGTTTTGTGTGTCCCCTGGCTCAGGCGTCCCCCGACCCCCAATGGTTGATTTCACATAGAATTTACGTTAGTTGACAACTCAACCAAATGTAAATCAAAAATAGACGTTGAACTGACATCTGTGCCCAGTGGGTTGTAATGCTGGAAATCCTGGTTAAAGCCTGGTGCCTCCATTCCATTTCTGGACCAAAAAGCCAGTTAAGTTATGTATAACTATATATCATAGATAGGCTATATCAAATTCTCCTCATTCAAATATGATACACTATGTGAGACATCAAGTGTATCAGAGGAGGCTGGTGGGGGGAGCTATAGGAGGACAGGCTCATTGTAATGCCTGAAATGGAATGAATGGAACATATCAAGCACATGGAAACCACGTTTGACTCCGCTCCGTTAATTCCATTTCAGCCATTATAATGAGACCATCTTACTATAGCTCCTCTCACCAGCCTCCACTGCACTGTATATACTGTTGAGTCAGAGTGTGTGAGAGAGTTCACTCAGTTTTTATTATCGGACCGAAATAGACAGAAAGTAGCAACAAAGGACTGAGTTACATCAGGGGATGATGACCAGTATTCACTGAAATTCATCTATGGTAATCACAGTTAGACAGGGCCTTTTGGGAAAGAGAATAAACGTGCCTAAGCACACGACACAATCTCTGCGTGGCCAGATACGTTATTTTTAGATGTGATCTACTGTAGAAGTGTGTGTGTGTATGTGTTTGTGTGTGCACATAACTGTGTGTGGGAGGTCCTTTTGTAGTGATCTGTGAAAGAGACAATTGTTATTGATCTGTGTGTGTGGGGTGTGTGTGTGTGTGTGTGAGAGAGAGAGAGAGAGAGAGAGAGAGAGAGAGAGAGAGAGAGAGAGAAAGCTCCTGTGTAATGAAGGGCATGTACAGTACAATGCATTCGGAAAGTATTCAGACCCTTTGACTTTTAAAAAATGTTGTTACGTTACAGCCTCATTCTAAAATTGATTAAATAAAAAAAAATCCTCATCAATCGACACACAATACTGCATAATGACAAAGCAAAAACTGATTTGTAGATTGTTTTGCAAAAGAAAAAAATACACACAGAAATACGTTATTTACATAAGTATTCAGACCCTTTGCTATAAGACTCTAAATTGAGCTCAGATCAAATAAAATAAATACAATTTTATTTGTCACATACACGTGTTTAGCAGATATTATTGCGGGTGTAGCGAAATGCTTGTGTTTCTAGCTCCAACAGTGCAGTAAAATCTAACAAGTCATATCTAACAATACACACAATCTAAAGTAAAGGAATAGAAATAAGAATATATAAATATTTGGACAAGCAATGTCAGAGTGGCATAGACTAAGATATAGTAGAATATGACATAATACACTATATACATATGAGATGAGTAATGCAAAATATGTAAACATTATTAAAGTGACTAGTGTTACAGTTATTAAAGTGGCCATGGATTTGAAGTCTATGTATAAGGCAGATGCCTCTAATGTGCTAGTGATGGCTATTTAACAATGATGGCCTTGAGATAGAAGCTGCTTTTCAGTCTCTCAGTCCTAGCTTTGATGCACCTGTACTGACCTCACCTTCTGGATGATAGCGGGACAAACAGGCAGTGGCTTGGGTGGTTGTTGTCCCTGATGATCTTTTTGGCCTTCCTGTGACATCGGGTGCTGTAGGTGTCCTGGAGGGCAGGTAGTTTTCCCCCGATGATGCGTTAGACAGACTGCACCACCCTCCGGAGAGCCCTGCGTTGTGGGTGGTGCAGTTGCCGTACCATGCGGTGATACAGCCTGACAGGATACTCCAATTGTGCATCTGTAAAAGTTTGTGAGGGTTTTAGGTGCCATGCCAAATTTCTTCAGCCTCCTGAGGTTGAAGAGGTGCTGCTGTGCCTTCTTCACCACACTGTCTGTGAGGGTGGACCATTTCAGTTTGTCAGTGATGTGTACGCCGAGGAACTTGAAGCTTTCCACATTCTCCACTGCAGTCCCGTAAATGTGGATAAGGGGGCGCTTCCTCTGCTGTTTTCTGAAGTCCACTATCAGCTCCTTTGTTTTGTTGACGTTGAGTGAGAGGTTATTGTCCTGGCACCACACTCCCAGGGCCCTCACCTCCTCCCTGTAGGCTGTCTCATCATTGTTGGTAATCAGGCCTGCTACTGTTGTGTCGTCTACAAACTTGATGATTGAGTTGGAGGTGTGCGTGGCCACGCAGTCATGGGTAAACAGGGAGTATAGGAGGGGGGCTGAGCACGCATCTTTGTGGGGCCCCAGTGTTGAGGATCAGTGAAGTAGAGGTGTTGTTTCCTACCTCCACCATCTGGGGGCAGCGCGTCAGGAAGTCCCAGGACCCAGTTGCACAGGGCGGGGTTCAGACACAGGGCCTCGAGTTTAATGATGAGCTTGGAGGGTACTATGGTGTTGAATGCTGAGCTGTAGTCAACAGCATTCTTACATAGGTATTCCTCTTGTCCAGATGGGATAGGGCAGTGTGCAGTGCGATGGCAATTGCATTGTCTGTGGATCTGTTGGGGCTGTAAGCAAATTGAAGTGGGTCCAGGGTGTCAGGTAAGGTAGAGGTGATATGATCCTTGACTAGTCTCTCAAAGAACTTCATGAATACAGAAGTGAGTTCTATGGGGCGATAGTCATTTAGTTCAGTTACCTTTGCTTTCTTGAGTACAGGAACAATGGTGGACATCTTGAAGCATGTACAGTTGTGGCCAAAAGTTTTGAGAATGACACAAATATTAATTTCCATAAAGTTTGCTGCTTCAGGTGCCTTTGGCTGTTTTTGTCAGATGTTACTATGGAATACTGAAGTATAATTACAAGCATTTCATAAGTGTCAAAGGCTTTTATTGACAATTACATGAAGTTGATGCAAAGAGTCAATATTTGCAGTGTTGACCCTTCTTTTTCAAGACCTCTGCAATCCGCCCTGCTGTCAATTAACTTCTGGGCCACATCCTGACTGATGGCAGCCCATTCTTGCATAATCAAGGCTTGGAGTTTGTCAGAATTTGTGGGATTTTGTTTGTCCACCCGCCTCTTGAGGATTGACCACAAGTTCTCAATGGGATTAAGGTCTGGGGAGTTTCCTGGCCATGGACCCAAAATATCGATGTTTTGTTCCCCGAGCCACTTAGTTATCACTTTTGCCTTATGGCAAGGTGCTCCATCATGCTGGAAAAGGCATTGTTCGTCACCAAACTGTTCCTGGATGGTTGGGAGAAGTTGCTCTCGGAGGATGTGTTGGTACGATTCTTTATTCATAGCTGTGTTCTTAGTCAAAATTGTGAGTGAGCCCACTCCCTTGGCTGAGAAGCAACCCCACACATGAATGGTCTCAGGATGCTTTACTGTTGGCATGACACAGGACTGATGGTAGCGCTCACCTTGTCTTCTCGGACAAGCTTTTTTCCGGATGCCCCAAACAATCGGAAAGGGGATTCATCAGAGAAAATGACTTTACCCCAGTCCTCAGCAGTCCAATCCCTGTATCTTTTGCAGAATATCAGTCTGTCCCTGATGTTTTTCCTGGAGAGAAGTGGCTTCTTTGCTGCCCTTCTTGACACCAGGCCATCTTCCAAAAGTCTTTGCCTCTCTGTGCGTGCAGATGCACTCACACCTGCCTCTGCCATTCCTGCCATTCCGGTGCCCTGATCCCGCAGCTGAATCAACTTTAGGAGACGGTCCTGGCACTTGCTGGACTTTGTTGGGCGCCCTGAAGCCTTCTTCACAACAATTGAACTGTTCTCCTTTAAGTTCTTGATGATCCGATAAATGGTTGATTTAGGTGCAATCTCACTGGCAGCAATATACTTGCCTGTGAAGCCCTTTTTGTGCAAAGCGATGATGACGGCACGTGTTTCCTTGCAGGTAACCATGTTTGACAGAGGAAGAACAATCATTCCAAGCATCACCCTCCTTTTGAAGCTTCCAGGCTGTTATTCAAACTCAATCAGCATGACAGAGTGATCTCCAGCCTTGTCCTCGTCAACACTCACACCTGTGTTAACGAGAGAATCACTGACATGATGTCAGCTGGTCCTTTTGTGGCAGGGCTGAAATGCAGTGGAAATGTTTTTGGGGGATTCAGTTCATTTGCATGGCAAAGAGGGATTTTGCAATTAATTGCAATTCATCTGATCACTCTTCATGACATATGCAAATTGGCATCATCAAACGTAGGCAGCAGAATTTGTGAAAATTTATATTTGTGTCATTCTCAAAACTTTTGGCCACGACTGTAGGGACAACAGACTGGGATAGGGAGAGATTGAATATGTCCGTAACTGCTCTAGCCAGCTTGTCTGCGCATGCTCTGAAGACGCGGCTAGGGATTCCGTCTGGGCCAGCAGCCTTGCGAGTGTTAACACGCTTAAATGTCTTACTCCCGTCGGCCATGGAGAAGGAGAGCCCACAGTCCTTTGTAGCAGGCCGCGTTGTGGCACTGTGTTATCCTCAAAACGGGCGAAGAAGGTGTTTAGCTTGCCTGGAGATCCTGCCACATACGTCTCGTGTCTGAGCTTTTGAATTGCAACTCCACTTTGTCTCTATACTGTTGTTTTGCCTGTTTGATTGCCTTACGGATGGAATTACTACGCAGTCACCTTGCCATGGATAAATGCGATGGTTCGCACTTTCAGTTTTGTGCGAATGCTGCCATCTATCCACAGTTTCTAGTTAGGGTAGGTTTTAATAGTCACAGTGGGTACAACATATCCTATACACTTCCTGATAAACTATATATTCGTCTATGTTGTTCTCGGAGGCTACCCAGAACATATCCCAGTCCGCGTGATCAAAACAATCTTGAAGCGTGGATTCCCGATTGGTCAAACTAGCGTTGAATAGTCCTTAGCACGGGTAGTTCCTGTTTGAGTTTGTGCCTAGAGGAGCAAGGAGGAGCAAAATCGAGTCGTGATCAGATTTGCAGAAGGGAGGGTGGGGGATGGCTTTGTAGGCATCACGGAAGTTGGAGTAGCTGTGGTCGAGTGTTTTAGTAGCGCAAGTACTACAGTTGATAAAACTTCGGTAACTTTTTCCTCAAATTTGCTTTGTTAAAATCCCCAGCTACAATAAATGCGGCTTCAAGATATGTGGTTTCCAGTGAAGTTCTTTGAGGGCCGTTGTTGTATCGGCTTGAGGGGGAATATAACCGAAGAGAATTCTCTTGGGAGGTAATACGGTCGGTATTTGATTGTGAGGTATTCTAGGTCGGGTGAAAAAAGGGACTTGAGTTCCTGTATGTTATCACAATCACACCATGAGTAGTTAATCATGAAACATACATCCTTGCCCTTGCAGGTAGCCTAGTAGTTAGAGCATTGGGCCAGTAACCGGAAGGTTGCTGGATCAAATCCCCAAGCTGACAAGGTAGAAGTCTGTTGTTCTGCCCCTGAGCAAGGCAGTTGTTCCCCGGGGGTGGAAGATGTGGATGTTGATTAAGGCAGCCCCCCACACCTCTCTGTTTCAGAGGGGTTGGGTTAAATACGGAAGACACATTTCAGTTAAATAAATGCAGTTGGACAACTGACTAAGTATCCCCCCTTTCCCTTTCTAGAGATATTTCGATATTTGGCTGAACGGACTCAGACAGTATATACTGAGAGAGCCATGTTTCCGTGAAACAGAGTATGTACAATCCCTGATGTCTCTCTGGAAGGAAATCCTTGCCCTGAGCTCGTCAACTTTATTATACAGAGACTGAGTCATATACTCGGAAGAGGTAAAAAAAAAATCAGCTCCGAGTGCTTCTTTTCCGCCTGCAGAGTTGTGGAACAGCCTCTGGGATCAGTTCAATTATGACAGTTGACAGTTCATGTCAGAGCAAAAACCAAGCCATGAGGTTGAGGGAATTGTCTGTAGAGAGGATTGTGTCGAGTCACAGTTCTGGGGAAGGGTACCCAAACATTTCTGCAGCATTGAAAATCCCCTGCCAAACTGAGCAATCAGGGGAGAAGGGCCTTGGTCAGGGAGGTGACCAAGAACCTGATGGTCACTCTGACAGAGCTCTAGAGTTCCTATGTGGAGTTGGGAGAACGCTCCAGAAGGACAACCATCTCTGCAGCACTCCACCAATCAGGCCTTCATGGTAGAGTGGCCAGACGGCAGACACTCCTAGGTAAAAGGCACATGACAGCCCGCTTAGAGTTTGCCAAAAGGCACCTAAAGGACTCTCAGACCATGAGAAATAAGATTCTCTGGGCTGATGAAACCAAAATTGAACTGTTTGGCCTGAATGCCAAGCGTCACGTCTGGCGGAAACCTGGCACCATCCCTACGGTGAAGCATGGTGGTGGCAGCATCATGCTGTGGGGATGTTTTTCAGTGGCTGGGACTGGGAGACTAGTCAGGATCGAGGGAAAGATGAACGTAGCAAAGTACAGAGAAATCTTTGATGAAAACCTGCTCCAGAGTGCTCAGGACCTCAGACTGGGGCGAAGGTTCACCTTTCAACAGGACAACAACCCTAAGCACACAGCCAAGACATTGCAGGACTGGCTTCAGGACTAGTCTCTGAATGTCCTTGTGTGGCCCAGCCAGAACTCGGACTTGATCCCGATCTAACATATCTGGAGAGACCTGAAAATAGCTGTGCAGCGATATTCCCCATCCAACCTGACAGCACTCCCCAAATACAGGTTTGCCAAGCTTGTAGCTCAGAGCTGTAATCGCTGCCAAAGGTCCTTCAACAAAGTACTGAGTAAAGGGTCTGAACACTTATGTAAATGTGATATTTCAGTTTCTTATTTATAATACGTTTGCAAAATTTTCTGAAAACCAGTTTTTGCTTTGTCATTATGGGATATTGTGTGTAGATTGATGAGGAACATTTAAAAACAAAGGCTGTAACGTAACAAAATGTGGAAAAAGTCAAGTGGTCTGAATACTTTCCGTATGCACTGTACTGTATGTAACTGCACTGTAACATAGGTCGGCTGCATCGAGGCGTCTGACTGTTTCTTACTAGCTAGCTGCGAGAAAATGTGTGTGTTTAGAGGAAACTACACAATCTGACAGCAGAAGGATAGAACATTCACCTGATGATTTGCTTAGTTCTTCATGAAAAGCTGACTTGCTGTAACCATGGAAACAACAATAGAACATAGCTCCACTCTCTGTATGTCTCTTTCTGTCTCCCTCTCCCTTTCTCTCTCTCTCTCTCTCTCTCTCTCTCTCTCTCTCTCTCTCTCTCTCTCTCTCTGTCTCACACTATCCTATATTTTGGCAGCGAACCAATGCAAATATGGAAACGCCATTACACGAAAAACACTGGTTTGCGTTGCACACGGACGATTCCATTAACCCCTCAACAGGTTTCCTGTTGCCATAGCAACACGAGTGAACGACCGTGACGTGTGATGATCTACCCACCATTTCTTTGAAAACCACCACACAAGCACAGCTGAAGCATCAAATGATGAGTGTTGTGTTGAAGCTTTAATACACACACACCTGCCTCAATGATGAACTGGTTGTAAGTTGGGTCAGTAATGTTCCTCAACGACCTGCATCACTCTTTGTTCTCTGATAAAGAGGATGAGCTCCCAGGACTTTACCGATGGTGTTGCTGGCTCACACACACACGCGCATACACACAGACACACACTCACACGCTCCTTAATGACTGCTGCCTGCTGCCTTTATCAGACTGAGGCTCCTGCATGCTAAGGAAAGAGAGGAGAGAAAGGGAAAAAGACAGGAGGAGAGAGACACCTTGCCACGTCTCTCCAGATGAGGCGATGCATGGGAAGGAGATGTATAAAAAGAGAACAAGAGAGAGCTATGGCGAGAAAGGAAGAAAAGAGAGATGTGCCAGTTCCCTGCGTTCTCCATTGAATCTGTGTGTTCCCTCCACCCACACTATCACCAGTGTGATGGAACTTCTCTCCCTCCTCCTTCCTGCTCTCTCTTTCCTCCCTATCTTTTTTCCCCTCCCTCCCTCCCTCCCTCCCTCCCTCTCTTTCTTCTCCCCTGACATTGGAAACACTGAATGATTTAACTTTGGAGTTCCCCTGTCTGCTCTGGCTGTGCCGACTCCACGATTGCTATAAAAGGAATCGGACTCCTACCATTCATCTCCTGAGAAATGGAACTTGAAAACCTACTGTGAACATTAGGACAGAATTCAGTGTTAGTTTCAGATGACACAGACAGGAAGCAGAGTTTTTCTCTAATTTTCTGGGTGGTGAATGGTGATACAGAACTTATGATATAGAAGGATGTAGCTAGTTACACTACATGAGCAAATGTATGTGGATACCTGCTCTCATTCCAAAATCATGGGCATTAATATGGAGCTGGTCCTCTCTTTGCTGCTATAACATATTCCACTCTTCTGGCAAGACTTTCCCAGATGTTAGAACATTGCTGCGGGGACTTGCTTCCATTCAGCCACAAGAGCATTAATGAGGTTGGGCACTGATGTTGGACGATTGTAGTCAGCTTTGCAATTAATCCCAAAGATGCTCGATGATGTTGAGGTCAGGGCTCTGTGCGGGCCAGTCAAGTTCTTCCAGACCAATCTTGACAAACAATTTCTGTATGGACCTTGCTTTGTGCATGGGGGCATTGTCATGCTGAAACAAGAAAGGGCCTTCTGTTGCCACAAAGTTGGAAGCACAGAATCGTCTAGAATGTCCTTGTGTGCTGTATTTTTTCCCTTCACTGGAACTAAGGGGTCTAGCCCAAACCATGAAAAACATCCCCACACCATTATACCTGTCTCCACCAACCTTACAGTTGGCACGTTCAAATTCACTGCTCTACATTACGGGCCATTCTACTACTAATGTTTGTCTATGGAGATTGCATGGCTATGTGCTTAATTTTATACACCTGTCAGCAACAGGTGTGGCTGAAATAGCAGCCGAATCCACTCATTTGAAGGGATGTTCACATACTTCAGTATATATAGTGTATTTTGGGCTGTATAAATAAAGTTTTACATTTCAGTCATTTAGCAGATGCTTTTATCCAGAGCAACTCAGTGAGTGCATACATTTTAATACTTTTTTTTCATACTGGACACCTGTGGGAATCAAACCCACAACCCTGGTGCTGCAAATACCATGCTTTACCAACTGAATTACATGGGATATTGTTGCGTTACAGAGGAATCTTGTCAATATATTGTTCCATGGTTCTATAATTAGCATAAATCTTGACCAGAGAATTCCTATTGGTCAAAATATGGCCTATATTGATGTCATTATGATGTCGGGTTGTATTTATTCTTTATATGACATTTATGTTGATTGGGTCATTCATTAGTCTACTATATATTCCTCTGATACTGATGACGTCATGAATTCATGAATCCCATTATCATTATGCCTTTGTCCACCATGGGTAGAGAGTTCAGAGGGGGATCTCGAAGTCCATTCAACCCAAAGGTTTTTTTGCCACCATGCCTGGCTTGGACTATTTCCTTCACCTTTTTCCACTGTACTCCTCTACTTCCCATTGTGTTCTGTGGAGGTGCAAGGCTTATATCCCCATCCTTAACCCTTTTCAACAGTTTTTTATTTATTTTTATCCCTTCTTCTTCCCGTAGAATATTTGCAGTAGTCCAGTGCCTCAGATGGAGTTAGAACAGGCAGGCGGTGGTCCTAGGGTTAGTCATGCATGTTGATGAGAGGCGGTCCTGGGGTTAGTCATGCATGTTGATGAGAGGTGGTCCTGGGGTTAGTCATGCATGTTGATGAGAGGTGATCCTGGGGTTAGTCATGCGTGTTGATGAGAGGTGGTCCTGGGGTTAGTCATGCGTGTTGATGAGAGGTGGTCCTGGGGTTAGTCATGCATGTTGATGAGAGGCGGTCCTGGGGTTAGTCATGCATGTTGATGAGAGGTGGTCCTAGGGTTAGTCATGCATGTTGATGAGAGGCGGTCCTGGGGTTAGTCATGCATGTTGATGAGAGGTGATCCTGGGGTTAGTCATGCATGTTGATGAGAGGTGGTCCTGGGGTTAGTCATGCGTGTTGATGCGAGGTGGTCCTGGGGTTAGTCATGCGTGTTGTTGAGAGGTGGTCCTGGGGTTAGTCATGCGTGTTGATGCGAGGTGGTCCTGGGGTTAGTCATGCGTGTTGTTGAGAGGTGGTCCTGGGGTTAGTCATGCGTGTTGATGAGAGGTGATCCTGGGGTTAGTCATGCATGTTGATGAGAGGCGGTCCTGGGGTTAGTCATGCATATTGATGAGAGGTGGTCCTAGGGTTAGTCATGCTTGTTGATGAGAGGCGGTCCTGGGGTTAGTCATGCATGTTGATGAGAGGTGGTCCTAGGGTTAGTCATGCATGTTGATGAGAGGCGGTCCTGGGGTTAGTCATGCGTGTTGATGAGAGGTGGTCCTAGGGTTAGTCATGCATGTTGATGAGAGGTGGTCCTGGGGTTAGTCATGCATGTTGATGAGAGGTGGTCCTGGGGTTAGTCATGCGTGTTGATGAGAGGTGGTCCTGGGGTTAGTCATGCGTGTTGATGAGAGGTGGTCCTGGGGTTAGTCATGCATGTTGATGAGAGGTGGTCCTGGGGTTAGTCATGCATGTTGATGAGAGGTGGACCTGGGGTTAGTCATGCGTGTTGATGAGAGGTGGTCCTGGGGTTAGTCATGCATGTTGATGAGAGGTGGTCCTGGGGTTAGTCATGCGTGTTGATGAGAGGTGGTCCTGGGGTTAGTCATGCATGTTGATGAGAGGTGGTCCTGGGGTTAGTCATGCGTGTTGATGAGAGGTGGTCCTGGGGTTAGTCATGCATGTTGATGAGAGGCTGTCCTGGGGTTAGTCATGCGTGTTGATGAGAGGTGGTCCTGGGGTTAGTCATGCGTGTTGATGAGAGACGGTCCTGGGGTTAGTCATGCATGTTGATGAGAGGCGGTCCTGGGGTTAGTCATGCATGTTGATGAGAGGTGGTCCTGGGTTTAGTCATGCATGTTGATGAGAGGTGGTCCTGGGGTTAGTCATGCATGTTGATGAGAGGTGGTCCTGGGGTTAGTCATGCATGTTGATGAGAGGTGGTCCTGGGGTTAGTCATGCGTGTTGATGAGAGGTGGTCCTGGGGTTAGTCATGCGAGGCAGTAGTTCGTCTACTCTGCTATTTTATTAATCAACTGGCTGTCATAAGGGAAGCTGCCTAGTTCTCTGCTGTAGACCTCACTCACCTCTCTCTCTCTCTCTCTCTCTCTCTCTCTCTCTCTCTCTCTCTCTCTCTCTCTCAATTCAATTCAAAGGGCTTTATTGGCATGGGAAACATATGTTTATGTTGCCAAAGCAAGGGAAATAGATAATTATGGGTTGTATTTCCAATGGTGTTTGTTCTTCACTGGTTGCCCTTTTCTTGTGGCAACACAGGTCACAAATCTTGCTGCTGTAACTGCACACTGTGGTATTTCACCCAATAGATATTGGAGTTTATCAAAATTTGATTTGTTTTCAAATTCTTTGTGGGTCTGTGTAATCTGAGGGAAATATGTGTCTCTAATATGGTCATACATTTGGCAGGAGGTTAGGAAGTGCAGCTCAGTTTCCACCCCTCACACACACACACACACACACACACACACACACACACACACACACACACACACACACACACACACACACACACACACACACACACACACACACACACACACACACACACACACACACACACACACACATTCCCCCTTCCCTCCCTCCCTCCCTCCGCCCTGCATTTTCACTAAGCCTACAAATGGTGTGTCACCTACTGTAACACAGGGAAGGCCTAGCTGTTTTTCTCACCTACCATTAGTCACATGTCATTAGGATGATTACTCCAGCAACGTGGTTCTGTATAGTCCTGCCCCTGTATGTGACTGATGCTTATACGTTGTCAGCGCAACTAAATGGGTTCAACTGTAGTGTGGGAAGCTGCCTTTGGCGTTTAATAGCATATTTCCTTTACATGCATTTATTTGGATTATTCATTCTACCTGTGGTCTATATTGCTGGATATGACAGTACTATACCCTTTACAGATGTAGGATCTTAATTTGAACCAGTTAATAATCCTGCAGCAACATGAAATGTGATTATAATTATTATAATGAATGGACATTTCTGTAGGGGTTGATACATTTTACGTTAGGACAAATCAAGTCTGACATTCTAAAATTCTCATCAACAAAAGAGTGATCAAATTAACATGCTAAATCTGTACCATTTTGTTGAACAGAATTAAAAGGAAGAGCGCCTATGGCGGTTTCTGTTAAGGTTTTTCTCTCTTCAATAAACCTTCATCTCCACACTACACTACACTAAACTACACTACACGCTTCTGACAAACACAGAGAATCAAGGAGAGATCGAGGTTGCTCTATCTAGAGCTTGTGTCCTCCTCTTCTGGTTGTATAACATCAGGTGTGAGAGAGAAGAGAATAGCTGTTGGGTGTGACAGAGACTGCGCGGAGAGAGAAAAGAATAGCTGTTGGATGTGACAGAGACTGCACTGAGAGAGTAGAGTATAGCTGTTGGGTGTGACAGAGACTGCGCGGAGAGAGAAAAGAATAGCTGTTGGATGTGACAGAGACTGCACTGAGAGAGTAGAGTATAGCTGTTGGGTGTGACAGACTGTACTGAGAGAGAAGAGTATAGCTGTTGGGTGTGACAGAGACTGCACTGAGAGAGTAGAGTATAGCTGTTGGGTGTGACAGACTGTACTGAGAGAGAAGAGTATAGCTGTTGGGTGTGACAGAGACTGTACTGAGAGAGAAGAGTATAGCTGTTGGGTGTGACAGAGACTGCACTGAGAGAGTAGAGTATAGCTGTTGGATGTGACAGAGAATGCACTGAGAGAGTAGAGTATAGCTGTTGGGTGTGACAGAGACTACTGAGAGAGAAGAGAAAGCTGTTGAGCAGTTGGAGAAGATGGGGGAGATGGCATGGAGGAAGAGCAGGAAGAGGAAAGACAGGAAGAAGAAAGAAGGTGAAGAAGAGCACGGAAGAAGAAACTGTAGTTGGTTGCTCATCGTAGCTCAGCAACATTCATTAAGCTCAAATGCCTCCACCAAAAGTTTAGAGATTCAGATTGAAAAAGACAGTGAATATCCTCCTGGAGGCTAAAGAACCCAGCATTGGAGTATGTCTCCAAGGCTTTTTCAAAGAGATCGAAATGGCTTTTGATACTTCTTCACTGAAGCTAGCTGGAGATGGCATGTGCCTCTTTTGCTCTGCTTAAAATGCAGAAGAACGCAGTGTTATGCAGGCAAATGCTACATTAAAGGGGCAATCTGGGATTGGTACATCCAACCCTGAGCTGTTCACCTTTAAAAACTATAAGAAAACCCCTGAATTGATTTTACCTTGCAGAAATATCAAGCAATACACCTATAGTACGCCTATAGTACACCTAAATTACACCTAAATTACACCTACATTACACCTATAGTACACCTACAGGACACACACAGTATGGCAGTACACCAACAGTATTGCAGTACACATATATTACACCTACAGTACACCTATTGTACACCTACAGTACATCTACAGTACACCTAGAGTATAGCAGTACACCGATAGTACACCTACAGTACACCTATAGTACACCTACAGAACACCTATAGTACACCTACAGTACATTTACAGTACACCTAAAGTACACCTACAGTACATTTACAGTACACATATAGTACATCTACAGTACACCTACAGTACACCTATAGCACACCTATAGTACACCTACAGTACATCTACAGTACACCTACAGTATAGCAGTACACCGATAGTACACCTACATTACACCAAAAATACACCTATAGTATACCTGTATTAGAGCTAAAGTACACCTACAGTACACTTACAGAACATATATAGTAAACCTATAGTATAGCAGTACACCTTTAGTACATCTATAGTACACTTATAGTACACCTACACTACACCTACACTACACCTACAGTATAGCAGTACACCTATAGTACACCTACAGTACACCTACAATACACCTATAGTACACCTATATTGGACCTAAAGTACACCTACAGTCCACCTACAGTACACCTACAGTATAGCAGTGAACCTATAGTACACTTACAGTACACCTACAATACACCTAAAGTGCACCTATATTAGACCTAAAGTACACCTACAGTACACCTACAGTACACTTACAGTACACCTATAGTACACCTACAGTACACATATAGTACACCTACAGTACACCTACAGTATATCAGTACACATATAGTACACCTACAGTACACCTACAGTACACCCATAATCTACCTATAGTACACCTATAGCAAACCCATAATCAAACTATAGTACACCTACAGTACACCTACAGTACACCTATAGTACACCTACAATACACCTATAGTACACCTATGTTGGACCTAAAGTACACCTACAGTACACTTACAGTACACATATAGAACCCCTATAGTACACATACGGTCCACATATAGTACATCTACTGTACAGCTACAGTACATCTATAGTACACTTACAGTACCTCTACAGTACACCTACGTTTATCAGTACACCTACAGTACATGTACAGTACACTTACAGTAAACCTACAGTATAGCAGTACACCTATAGTACACTTACAGTATGGCAGTACACATATAGTACACCTACAGTACACATATAGTACACCTACAGTACACCTATAGTAAACCCATAATCAACCTATAGTACACCTATAGCAAACCCATAATCAAACTATAGTACACCTATAGTACACCTACAGTACACCTATAGTACACCTACAGTACACCTATAGTACACCTATGTTGGACATAAAGTACACCTACAGTACACTTACAGTACACATATAGAACACCTATAGTACACATACGGTCCACATATAGTACATCTACGGTACACCTACAGTACACCTATAGTACACTTACAGTACATCTACAGTACACCTACAGTATAGCAGTGCACCTATAGTACACCTATAGTACACTTATAGTACACCTACACTTCACCTACAGTGTAGCAGTACACCTATAGTACACCTACAATACACCTATAGATCACCTACAGTATACCTACATTACACCTACAGTACACCTTCAGTCCACCTACAGTACACTTACAGTATAGCAGTACACCTAAAGGATACTTACAGTACACCTACAATACCCCTAAAGTACACCTATATTAGACCTAATGTACACCTACAGTACACTTACAGTACAGATATAGTGCAGCTACAGTACATCTACAGTACACCTACAGTATAGCAGTGCACCTATGGTACACCTAGAGTACACCTACAATAAACCTATAGTACACCTATATTAGCCCTAAAGTACACCTACAGTACACTTACAGTACACATATAATACACCTACAGTACACCTATAGTACACCTATAGTACACCTACAATACATCTACAGTCCACCTACAGTATAGCCGTACACCTACAGTATAGCAGTACACCTATAGTACACCTACAGTACACCTGCAGTACACCTACAGTGCAGCAGTACAGCTATAGTACACCTTCAGTACACCTACAGTACACCTACAGTACACCTAAAGTATAGCAGTACACCTACAGTATAGTATTACACCTACAGTACACCTTCAGTACACCTACAGTACACCTACAGTACACCTGAAGTACACCTATACTACACTTACAGTAAAGCAGAACACCTACAGTACACCTGCAGTACACCTATAGTACACTTACAGTAAATATGTACACCTATAGTACACCTATAGTACACCTATAGTACACTTATAGTACACGTATAGTACACCGACAGTTCACCTATAGTACACCTACAGTACATGTACAGTACACCTAAAGTACAACTACTTTATAGCAGCACACCTATAGTAGACCTACAGTACACCTATAGTATACCTTCTGTACAGTACACCTACAGTACACTTATAGTACACCTACAGTACACCTATAGTACAGCTATAGTACAAATATAGTACACCTGCAGTACACCTATAGTACACCTATAGTACATCTACAGTATAGCAGTACACCTATAGTATACCTACAGTACACCTATAGTACACATATAGTACGCCTTCATTACACCTATAGTACACCTATAGTACACCTACAGTGTAGCAGTACTCATATAGTACACCTACAGTACACCTACAGTATACCTATAGTACACCTACTGTACAACTACATTATACCTATAGTACACCTACTGTACAACTACAGTCCACCTATAGTACACATACAGTATGCCTTTAGGACACTTATAGTACACCTATAGTCAACCTACAGTAAACCTACAGTACACTTACTGTAGACCTACAGCACACTTACAGTTGACCTATAGTACATTTACAGTAGACCTATAGTACACTTACAGTAGACCTATAGTACACTTAAAGTAGACCTGTAGTACGCTTACAGTAGACTTGTAGTACACTTACAGTAGACCTATAGTACACTTAGAGTATACTTACAGTACACCTATAGTACACCTATAGTAGACCTACAGTATAGCAGTACACCTACAGTACACCTACAGTACACCTACAGTGCACCTACTGTACACTTGCAGTACACCTATAGTACACTTACAGTAAAGCAGTACACCTACAGTACACCTCCAGTACACCTGCAGTACACCTAAAGTAGACCTACAGTATAGCAGTACACCTATAGTAGATCTACAGCACACCTATAGTATACCTACTGTACAGTACACCTACAGTACACCTATAGTACACCTACAGTACACCTACAGTATAGCAGTACACCTACAGTACACCTACAGTACACCTACAGTATCGTAGTACACCTACGGTACACCTATAGTACGCCTACAGTACACCTATAGTATACCATCAGTACACCTATAGTACACCTATAGTACACCTACAGTACACCTATAGTACAACTTCAATACACCTATAGTACACCTACAGTAAAAGTCAACGTCACCATTATTAGTCAGTTGTACAACCGAATGCCTTCAACTGAAATGTGTCTTCCGCATTTAACCCAACCCCTCTGAATCAGAGAGGTGCAGGGGGCTGCCTTAATCGACATCTACGTCTTCGGCGCCCGGGGAACAGTGGGTTAACTGCCTTGTTCAGGGGCAGAACGACAGATTTTTACCTTGTCAGCTCGGTGATTCGAACTTGCAACCCTCCGGTTACAAGTCCAACGCTCTAACCACTAGGCTACCTGCCGTACACCTACAGTGTAGCAGTACTCCTATAGTACACCTACAGTACACCTACAGTATACCTATAGTACACCTACTGTACAACTACAGTATACCTATACTACACCTACTGTACAACTACAGTACACCTATAGTACACCTACTGTTCAACTACAGGCCACCTATAGTACATGTACAGTATGCCTTTAGGACACTTATAGTACACCTATAGTCAACCTACAGTACACCTACAGTGCACTTACAGTAGACCTATAGTACACTTACAGTAGACCTATAGTACACCTACAGTACCCTTACAGTACACCAATAGTACACCTATAGTACACCTACAGTACACCTACAGTACACCAATAGTACACCTATAGTTCACCTACAGTACACCTACAGTACATCTATAGTTCACCTACAGTATAGCAGTACACCTACAGTACACCTATATAACACCTACAGTATAGCAGTACACCTGCAGTACACCTACAGCACACCTACAGTGTAGCACTACTCCTATAGTACACATACAGTGCACCTACAGTATACCTATAGTACACCTACTGTACAACTACAGTATACCTATAGTACACCTACTATACACCTATAGTACACCTACTGTACAACTACAGTTTACCTATAGTACACATACGGTATGCTTTTAAGACACTATAGGTAACCTACGGTAGACCGATAGTACACTTACAGTAGACCTATAGTACACCTACAGTACACTTACGGTACACCTACAGTACACTTACTGTAGCCCTATAGTACACTTACAGTAGACCTATAGTACACCTACAGTACACGTATGGTACACCTACACTTACAGTAGCCCTATAGTACACCTGCAGTACACTTACAGTACACCTATTGTACACCTACAGTACATCTATGGTATACCTACTGTACAGTACACCTACAGTACACCTATAGTACACCTTCAGTACACCTACAGTATAGTAGTACACCTACGGTACACCTATAGTACGCCTACAGTACACCTATAGTATATCGACAGTACACCTATAGTACACCTGCAGTACACCTATAGTACACCTATAGTACACCTATAGTATAGCAGTACACCTATAGTACACCTACAGTACACCTATTGTACACATATAGTACACCTTCAATACACATATAGTACACCTATAGTACACCTACAGTACAGCAGTACACCTACAGTACACCTACAGGGTAGCAGTACTCCTATAGTACATCTACAGTACACTTACAGTATACAGTATACCTATAGTACACCTACTGTACAACTACAGTATACCTGTAGTACACCTACTGTACAACTACAGGCCACCTATAGTTCATATACAGTATGCCTTTAGGACACTTATAGTACACCTATAGTCAACCTACAGTACACCTACAGTACACTTACAGTACACCTATAGTACACCTACAGTATAGCAGTACACCTACAGTACACCTATAATACACCTACAGTATAGCAGTACACATATAGTACACCTCCAGTATAACAGTGCACCTACAGTATAGCAGTACACCCACAGTACACCTTCAGTACACCTACAATACACCTACAGTACACCTGCAGTACACCTTTAGTACACTTACAGTAAAGCAGTACAGCTAAAGTACACCTTCAGTACACCTGCAGTACACCTACATTTAAGCAGTACACCTATAGTACACTTATAGTACACCTATAATTCACCTATAGTACACCTACAGTACATGTACAGTACACCTAAAGTACACCTACAGTATAGCAGTACGCCTATAGTAGACCTACAGTACACCTGTAGTACACCTGCAGTACACCTACAGTATAGCAGTACTCCTATAGTACACATACAGTACACAGTATGCCTTTAGGACACTTATAGTACACCTATAGTCAACCTACAGTAGACCTATAGTACACAGTAGACTATAGGCAGCTACAGTACACTTAAAGTAGACCTATAGTACACCTACAGTACACT
Source organism: Brachymystax lenok tsinlingensis (assembly GCA_030435695.1). NCBI lineage: Eukaryota > Metazoa > Chordata > Actinopteri > Salmoniformes > Salmonidae > Brachymystax > Brachymystax lenok. The sequence goes on from CM059806.1 coordinate 29,384,592, forward strand.
TACAGTTGACCTATAGTACACTTACAGTAGCCCTACAGTACACTTACAGTAGCCCTATAGTACACCTACAGTAAACCTATAGTACACCTATAATACACCTACAGTACACCTACAGTACACCTACAGTGGACCTATAGTACTTCAGTGTCCCGATTCTCCATCATTCTCCCAAACTAAACAATGGATTATAGAATGGTGGAAACTCCGTCTAGCCAATATTTTCACCAATGCAATGTTGGGGAGTGTGTAAGTGCAGTCAAGCACTGGTTGAGTGATTTAGCTGAGGTAGACGCGGCGGGGGCCTCGAGGTCTGTCCCAGAGCTTGCCTGGCTGTGATTTGCATATTTTTGATCAGGCAGGCTGGCTGGCAGCTAAAAGTATTAAAGCCCCCATAGTCTAACTCAAACAATAAGAAAATATATAATGTCAGTTTGTTCATAAATTATTTGGGGGAGGAAATTGGAATAGCACTGAACTTCCTCCTCCAATACGCTCGTGTGGTATAGTATCTTGCCACTGGGAATACGGCAGAACATACTGTATACAGGGGTGAGTCTGTATCGAGTAGCATTATGAAAAGGGATGTGCTTCATTGAATTGAAGCTTTTATTTGCGGTTGATGTAATCTCAACTCACTAACCGTGACTCTGCTACAATATTTATGTATGTACCAGACAACCATACCGCCATAATAGATAACTGTGGTCACTGCTGTCGTGACTGTCACTGCTGCCGTGACTGTCACCTGGTGTCACCCACAGGGGAGTCATCATCATCTCTATGGTCATTGCGTTTGAGTTTCAAATCGGATGTGGGCTATTATTGTAATTTATTGTATTATTCATTGGAGAAATTACCTCAATATCCTAGGCAGTGAGTGCTCATAGTTTGTGTGACCCACGGTGCTTGGAACACATACAAGGTCCGGAATATTGCTGGTTTACATGATTAAAATGATTCAAGTGCAAAACAGTTAATTCTGTGACTTACTGTATGGTTAATATTGGACTAGTTTCAGACCCACTGCACCATTTCTTGATTGCTAGGTCATTGCCTTCATGTCTATCAAATCCTACCTTTCGTCTCTCTGCACTTTCCCACCCTAACACATACTTTAACCACCCCAACGTGCAGTACTTAGAAGGGTGAATATGCAGTGGATTTATGCATTTTTATGCATTTCGGGAAGGAGTTTCTCTGAAAGGCTTCAGTGACCTACTTAAGGCTGCCATGGAATTCTAATGATTTGAGAAGCCACAAAAAACTGTATACTGTGTGAATGAAACATTTGGGTTACACAAAGATGGCGATGGGATGATGCAACAACCTCAGCTCTACAGCAGCAGCCATTTTGTTTTCATTTGAAGATGGTATTGCTGACCCCATTTAGTCGACTGGTCGATTGTTAGGTCGATAGGCTTTCTTTAGTCGAGCAGTAGCAAAAATTCAATAAAAAATCATGGTGTACAAGACACCTGTCTGATTGGAGCCTGTCTGAGTGGACTGATCCATTGTGGAAGCCATGTGGATGACACAGTCCATCACTCTAAGACGTGCTACCATTATTGTATATGGTTAAGGACAATGGTGCAACACTAATAAAAATAATATTGTTTTATAACAAATGCGCTTTCTCCTGCTTTTGATAGCGGTCACTGTCCACGGTTCCGAAACGTTAGTGCGCTATTGAATTGGCACCTATTCCTAGACGATGTTGAATATGCATAATAGCAAAGTTAATATTGGTATATTGGTGTTGAGAACAATGCGGCGGAGGCAACAGGGGAGTTAGGAGATGAGAAAACTGCCCTTGCCTTAATTTTCTAATAAAAGTGAGGAGAGAGAAAGCCCCAACTTAATTAGATCAATATTGAACAGCCTAACTGATAAATGTTCCTGGCTTTATAAATCATCTATATATATCTACAGAAATAAGACAGATCCTGCTTCTGTTGCCTGTTTGAGTGTTTGTATAATAGTCTACTGATTCCGTGAGCACCAAGCCTCACACAACCACAACATGTCGGATAACCAATTTCACAAATGTGGCTGTTTTTAATCTTTGATAGGCTGTAATAAAGGCTTTACACTTTTTTTGTTTGTTAAAACAGCCTTGCTGGTATTACTTATCATTTATTTAGTGTTTACACTATTCCAAATTGTCAGAAAAATTATTTAAATAATAATAATAACCTTCCTTTTTCTTGATCTTCTTATTGTTATTATTACTATTATTATATGATCATTACAATAATAAGTAATGCTGTTATCATTAGTAGGCTTAGTATAGCAGCCTTTGAGCTGTAGGCCTAAGAGCGCATCCTGTTTAGTCTTAAAACCGTAACTTACTTAGGTCTATATTTCAATACTTATATAGGCTACTGTATCAATCAATAATTTGGTCATGTCATCACACAGCATACAAGTCATTCATGATTTGAAATGCAATCAAGCATTTTAGTTTTTAAATAAATAACAAGTGACCCTTGAAGTGACCCTTGAATAATTAGCTGTAAACAATAAATAAATAATTCCATTTCGGCAACTGGTTTTAGTCTTTGCTGTAATAAAGGCTTCACATTTTTTTTTTTAAAGTACAACAGACTCTGGTTTGCTTATAATTTATTTTGTGTTGTTTACATTGTTCCAAACGGTCAGAAAAATTATACTGTAATCTAACAGCACCTATTTGGCAAACACACGCAGCGCTGGCTCCTTACCTTACTTTTCTTGATCTCCAGTATTTTCCACAACTAGTCAAATGTATTCCACACATCTGACTTCCCATTTACCTCCTGAGCAACCAGTAAACAAACATTCCCTCGTTTCGAGTTTGTCACGTCCTCTGCATCCATTTTGCTGTCACATGTGTTACGTTGTTCAGAGTTTGTTATAACCAATTTATTGATGTGATTATGATATGCTATAGGTCAGGCCCTATTGGTCACGTGCATGGGATGCGTACATGTGTCACGTAAAGCGAGCAAGGTTTAAAGGGAGTAGGGAATGTTTTTCCTAAACAAATGATGGATTTCGGTAACAGAGCTTTTCAGTCAGAAATGGCTGTAATTATGCTGCAGCTTCAGCAACATGAACAGCGAGATAAACACTGTTGATGTTCTGTGATGGTCGCTGCAGCATGGAGGAGAGAGAGACAACAGGTGCTAGTCACACAGTTACTGGCTGCCATTTTTTTTTTTTTACACAGTGCAGCATGTCTGAGCCCGGCCCGCACAATCAATTTAATTGCGGTCTGACTCTGTCTAGTCATTTGTGTGTCTTAATAGCTAATCAAACAGTGTGATTAAAGCATCAGACAAGCTCAGTGCATATAGTTGGTTTGATTAAAACACGTAGAATGTGTCTATATATAGAAAAATACATGTTTTGACATTTCTACCGATCAATTGGTTGAAAGAACAGACGTCTCTCGGTCCGCCAAGATATGTTTTGTCGGGGACAGCCCTAGAAGATTAGATAAAGTTGGGAGGGAAAAAAGTATTTGCTAGGCTATGGGCCTATTGGCCCTGGTCAAAAGTAGTGCACTATATGGGAAAGAGGGTGCCATTCGGGACGCATATATTTACAGTGCATTCGGGAAGTATTCAGACTTGTTCCACATTTTGTTACGTTACAGCCTTATTCTGAAATGGATTAATTAGTTTTTTCCCCTAATCAATCTACACACAATACCCCACAATGACAAAGCAAAAACAGGTTTTTAGAAATGTTTGCAAAAAACTGAAATATTACATTTACATAAGTATTCAGACCCTTACTCAGTACTTTGTTGAAGCACATTTGGCAGCGATTACAGCCTCAAGTCTTCTTGAGTATGACACTACAAGCTTGGCACACCTGTATTTGGGGAGTTTCTCCCATTCTTCTCTGCAGGTCCTCTCAAGCTCTGTCATGTTGGATGGGGAGCGTCGTTGTACAGCTATCTTCAGGTCTCTCCAGAGATGTTCGATCGGGTTCAAGTCTGGGCTCTGGCTGGGCCACTCAAAGACATTCAGAGACTTGTCCCAAAGCCACTCCTGCATTTTCTTGGCTGTGTGCTTAGGGTCTTGTCCTGTTGGAAGGTGAACCTTTGTTCCAGTCTGAGGTCCTGAGCCCTCTGGAGCAGGTTTTCATCATTATCCCATCTCCACAGAGGAACTCTGGAGCTCTGTCAGAGTGACCATCGGGTTCTTGGTCACCTCCCTGACCAAGTCCCTTCTCTCCCGATTAATCAGTTTGGCCGAGTGGCCAGCTCTAGGAAGAGTCATGGTGGTTCCAAACGTCTTCCATTTAAGAATGATGGATGCCACTGTGTTCTTGGAGACCTTCAATGCTGCAGAAATTGTTTGGTACCCTTCCCCAGATCTGTGTCTCGACAAAATCCTCTTGGAGCTCTACAGACATTTCCTTCGACCTCATGGCTTGGTTTTTGCTCTGACATGCACTGTCAACTGTGGAACCTTATATAAACAGGTGTGTGTTATTCCAAATTATGTCCAATACATTTTATTTACCACAGGTGGACTCCAATCAAGTTGTAGAAGCATCTCAAGGATGGTCAATGCAAACAGGATGCACCTGCAAACAGGAGCTCAATTTCGAGTCTCATAGCGAAGGGTCTGTATACTTATGTAAATAAGGTATTTCAGTTTGTTTTGTTATGTCATTATGGGTTATTGTGAGTAGATTGTTAAAAAACATCAGATGAATCTATTTTAGAATAAGGCTGTAACGTAACAAAATGTGGAAAAAGTGAAGGAGTACGAATACTTTCCGAATGCACCTTATATATACAGTTGAAGTCTGAAGTTTACATACACCTTAGCCAAATACATTTAAACTCAGTTTTTCACAATTCCTGACGTTTAATCCTAGTACAAATTCCCTGTCTTAGGTCAGTTAGGATCACCACTTTATTTTAAAATTGTGAAATGTCAGAATAATAGTAGAGAGAATGATTTATTTCAGCTTTTATTTCTTTAACTAACATTCCAAGTGTGTCAGAAGTTTACATACACTCAATTAGTATTTGGTAGCATTGCCTTTAAGTTGTTTAACTTGGGTCAACTGTTTCGGGTAGCCTTCCACAAGCTTCCCACAATAAGTTCGGTGAATTTTGGCCCATTCCTCCTGACAGAGCTGGTGTAACTGAGTCAGGTTTGTAGGACTCCTTGCTCACACACGCTTTTTCAGTTCTGCCCACAAATGTTCTATAGGATTGAGGTGAGGGCTTTGTGATGGCCACTCCAATACCTCGACTTTGTTGTCTTTAAGCCATTTTGCCACAACTTTGGAAGTATGCTTGGGGTTTAACTTCCTGACGGATGTCTTGAGATGTTACTTCAATATATCGACATAATTTTCCTTCCTCATGATGCCATCTATTTTGTGAAGTGCATCAGTCCCTCCTGCAGCAAAGCACCCCCACAACATGATGCTGCCACCCCCGTGCTTCACGGTTGGAATGGTGTTCTTCGGCTTGCAAGCCTCCCCCTTTTTCCTCCAAACATAACAATGGTCATTATGGCCAAACAGTTCTATTTTTGTTTCATCAGACCAAAGTAAATCTTTCCAAAAATCTTTGTCCCCATGTGCAGTTGCAAACCGTAGTCTGGCTTTTTATGGCGGTTTTGGAGCAGTGGCTTCTTCCTTGCTGAGCGGCCTTTCAGGTTATGTCGATATAGGACTTGTTTTACTGTGGGTAAAGATACTTTTGTACCGGTTTCCTCCAGCATCTTCACAAGGTCCTTTGCTGTTGTTCTTGGATTGATTTGCACTTTTCTCACCAAAGTACGTTCATCTCTAGGAGACAGAACGCGTCTCCTTCCTGAGAGGTATGATGGCTGCATGGTCCCATGGTGTTTATACTTGCGTACTATTGTTAGTACAGATGAACGTGGTACCTTCAGGCGTTTGGAAATTGCTCCCAAGGATGAACCAGACTTGTGGAGGTCTACAATTTTTTTTCTGAGGTCTTGGCTGATTTCTTTTGATTTTCCCATGATGTCAAGCAAAGAGACACTGCGTTTGAAGGTAGGCCTTGAAATACATCCACAGGTATGCCCCCAATTGACTCAAATTATGCCAATTAGCCTATTCGAAATTTCTAAAGCCATGACATAATTTTCTGTAATTTTCCAAGCTGTTTCAAGGCACAGTCAACTTAGTGTATGTAAACTTCTGACCCACTGGAATTGTGATACAGTGAATTATAAGTGAAATAATCTGTCTGTAAACAATTGTTGGAAAAATGTATTGTGTCATGCACAAAGTAGATGTCCTATCCGACTTGTCAGAACTATAGTTTGTTAACAAGAAATTTGTTGAGTGGTTGAAAAATGAGTTTTACTGACTCCAACCTAAGTGTATGTAAACTTCCGACTTCAACTGTATATATAAAATGATTTGCTAGGCTATTTCACCATCCATATTCTCCTTATCATTTACTTTTGTCTTAGTGTCTGAATAGCTGGTGTGAACGCAGGCGTTTGCTTCTTGTGTAATGAGGATTGTCTTATTTTTAGGCCCCGGTCTGTTTTATTTAAAAGCTTTTCTGATGAAGTGCCTCATGACATCCTGATTCACAATTCCACCGACACTTCTCAACAAGATTCCATCAGCCAGACACAGTCTGCAAATACACGCTCAGACATACTGGTAGCCACTTCTCTCTCTCCTCTCCTCTTTTAAGGAAAATTACTTTTTATTCGCTGACTTGCTCAGTCCTGTACACCAATTAATTTATCTATGCAGTCTAGTAGCTCTCACTCTCACTATTTCTCTAGTCTCTCTCTCTGTCTGTTTATCTGTCTCTCTCGCTCTTTCTCTTGTCTCTGTCTGTCGCGTTCTCTCACTTGTCTCTGTCTGTCAGTCTCTCTTGCTCTCTCTCTCTCTTCGGTAGCTATGGCAACACAGTGTCAGACGTCAATTCCTCAAATGAGACAGTAATGTCCAATCCCATTCCTCAATCCCTCCTAGGGGTGAAGTGCAGATCAGGAGAGAGAAAAGTCACACATCTTTAGGGGTCACACGTTTTCTTGAATATTTTAGGCTACGGCACTGGGGAGGGGACCAGGTGCCAGTGTGTGTGACAGTCTGTGTGCGACAGGAGGGAGAGAGAGAAAGAGAGAGAGAGAGAGAGAGAGAGAGAGAAAGAGAGAGAGGGTAGCCAAACCAACTCACGCTAGTAATACAAACTTGTTGCTGTCATAGGTTATCAATCATACCATTTGGTAGTGCCTGTATTGACTGCATCAAATTGTTGTAAAGAAGCTAGCTAGCTACAATAGCCAGCTAAGTTAGCCAGCTAGCTACCTAAAGTCGGAAGGCAACACTGAAGCATGAATGAGAGCACCAGCTGTTCTGGTTGACTGTGTGATCACGCTCTCCGTAGCCGATGTGAGCAAGACCTTTAAACAGGTCAACATTCACAAGGCCACAGACGTATTACCAACTGTCAAGTTTCTTCACTGACATTTTCAACCTCTCCCGGACCAAGTCTGTAATACCTACATGTTTCAAGCAGACCACCATAGTCCCCGTGCCAAAAAAAGCGAAGTGACTACCACCCCTTAGCACTCACATCGGTAGCCATGAAGTGCTTTGAAAGGCTGGTCATGGTTCACATCAACACCATCATCCCGGAAATCCTAGACCCATTCCAATTCGCATACCGCCCTAACCGATCCACAGATGATGTAATCTCAATCGCACACCACACTGCCCTTTCCCACCTGGACAAAAGGAAATGTGATAATGTGATAATTATGTTCATTGACTACAGCTCAGCTTTCAACACGATAGTCCCCTCAAAGCTCATCACTAAGCTAAGGACCCTGGGACTAAACACCTCCCTCTGCAACTGGATCCTGGAATTCCTGACGGGCCGCCCCCAGGTGGTAAGGGTAGGCAACAACACATCTGCCAAGCTGAACCTCAACACGGGGGCCCCTCAGGGGTGCGTGCTTAGTCCCCTCATGTACTCCCTGTTCACCCACGATTGCGTGGCCAAGCACGACTCCAACACCATCATTAAGTTTGCTGAAGACACAACGGTGGTAAGCCTGATCACCGACAATGATAAGACAGCCTATAGGGAGGAGGTCAAAGACCTGGCAGTGTGGTGCCAGGACAACAACCTCTCCCTCAATGTGAGCAAGACAAAAGGGAGATGATCATGGACTACAGGAAAAGGAACATGCCCCCATTCACATCGACAGGGCTGTAGTGGAGAGGGTAGAGAGTTTCAAGTTTCTTGGTCTTCACATCACCAACAGACTATCATGGTTCAAACACACCAAGACAGTCGTGAAGAGGGCACGACAACCCCTTTTCCCCCTCAGGAGACAGTAAAGATTTGACATGGGTCCCCACATCCTCAAAAAGTTCTACAGCTGCACCATTGAGAGCATCCTGACCGGTTGCATCACCGCCTGGTATGGCAACTGCTCGGCATCCGACCACAATGCGCTACAGAGGGTAGTGAGTACTGCCCAATACATCAATGGGGCCAAACTTCCTGTCATCCAGGACCTATATGTTAGGCGTATCAGAGGAAAGCCCAAAAATGGTCAAAGACTCCAGTCACCAAAGTTATACACTGTTCTCTCTGCTACCGCACGGCAAGAGGTACCGGGAGCGCCAAGTCTAGGTCCAAAAGGCTCCTTAACAGCTTCTACCCACAAACCATAAGACTGCTGAACAATTAATCAAATTGCCACCCGGACTATTTACACTGCTGCTATTCGCTGTTTATTATTTATGCCTAGTCACTTTATCCCTACCTACATGTACAAATAACCTCAACTAACCTGTACCCCCGCACATTGACTCGGTACTGGTACCCCCTGTGTATAGCCTCTGTATAGTTATTTTATTGTGTTACTTTTAGTTTACTTTAGTTTATTTAGCCAATATTTTCATAACTCTATTTCTTGAAGAACTGCAATGTTGGTTAAGAGCTTGCAAATAAGCATTTCACGGTAGGTCTACACCTGTTGTATTCGGGCGCATGTGACAAATACAATTTGATTTGATTTGAATTAATTGAGTCTATTTTGCTGCGCTTCCCATCCTTGTCTACAACAACTCCATTCATATGAAACAACAGCCTGCCTCTTGGTTGATCATTGTAGCCTAGTCCTTCTTATTTAGCATACTTATTTCCGTAATTTGTATTCCATTTTGCATTGACTAGAAATATATCACTTCATTACACATGAAGCATCTGACTGTAGCGCTGCTTGGATTGACCGACAGAAACAAGCGACAGGTGTGAAACGGGTGTAGGCTACGGGTGTGTCTTTTATATGATACACACTCATAAAAATGGTCATATAACTGTTGTTTTATAAAGAATTACAATGTAATGGTTTATCCTTGTAGGCTATGTAGCAATGGCAAATAGATAACTTTATTTAATTTTAGACAAAGTAAAAATAGGCCTTTCTTTCTCAAAAATGTATTCTTTCCCAAGTAATCGAATACTAACGTTCGTACGGATATTTGAATAACTGTACCCATCCCTAGTTGCTGGTGGTACGTTTCGCTCTCAGAGTTATTCATGATTGGATGGTTGGTCATTGTTAGCGTCCTCACTCTGGTTTAAATATGCGGCTAGCTGGTTGATGAATCTGTGTCCCTGTTGGTGGCATTGTGCCTGCTAACAATCAATGAGGAGCAGCCACACTCCAAAGCCCTCCATATGAACATGCCCCCCATCATGGAGAATCACAATGCTTCTGCATAATGTTCTCTCTCCACTACTGCTCTCTCTCTCTTTTATGTGGTTGTGTTTGGCCAGAATGTAATTTCATGTTAGAATCTTATGGTGTTGGACAAAGCTTTTCAGCTACAGTAGCCAGCTAACTCGAGCATATTAATAGTGATGTGAAAACTAAAATGTTAATTAATGTCAATTTCCACTTTCATTTTATAAATACATCAACAAGTGTATGATAAATCAACAAATACAATACATGATATTACAAGGACTATGTTCAGAAGACAACTTTAAAACAATATAGCCATTTTCTAATAAACTTTGAGAGCTCCAGTCAGTGGAGACTAGGGAGACTGAGGAGTCAGTGCAGAGAGAGAGAAGAGAAGAGAAGGCAGAAAGAGGAGAGGGGAGGAGAGGGGATGGCAGAGAGAGGAGAGGGGAGGAGAGGAGATGGCAGAGTCAGGTGATGGCAGAGAGGAGAGGAGAGGGGCGAGAGAGGGAGGGAGGGGGGAAGAGGAGAGGGAAGGGAGAGGCAGAGAGGAGAGGGGATGTGATGGCAGAGAGAGGAGAGGGAAGGGGATGTGATGGCAGAGAGGGGAGAGGAGAGGGAAGGGGATGTGATGGCAGAGAGGGGAGAGGAGAGGGGGGAGAGGAGAGGGAAGGGGATGTGATGGCAGAGAGAGGAGAGGAGAGGGGAGGGGATGTGATGGCAGAGAGGTGGTGACAGAGGAACCCAATCAGACCAGAAAGCAAGGCAGCACTATTCCTGGGAGGCTGTTTTCCTCAACATGGATTGATGTGAGTAGACAGTAAACCCCAGGGCTGCTGGGACACTGTGCCACTCTGCACCACACTGTCTCTAGTGTCTCTCTCTCTATGTGCTCCCAGAGTCCCCCATGCCATCCAGAGCCATCCCAGTCGGGTGGATCTAACATCACAACCACAAAACCACAGCCCAGCCCTGGCTTGGCCTCACAGAACTCTGTCTGTCCTACCTGGGATGGTAGTCACTAGATAGCCATGCTAGAATGAACCGCGGTGGCAGGAACATCAGAACTAATGAACTAGACTAGTAGAAGAGTCATGTGTTGTTTTCTTGACAGGGTTTTGTTGTTAGAAAGCAGATGATGATGAATAACCTTAAAATATTTTACGGGTTCCCAAATGGCACCCGATTCCGAAGTAGTGCACTAATGTAGAGAATAGGGTGGTATTTGGGACGTAGACTTTGTCTACCTATTGTAAGGATGACATCTCTATTAAGGGTTAAATGGAGAAGATGACTGTGACCAGAGGAATAGCCCATTACATGTTTACCAGTGTCAAAATCAAACATGAACCCTTAAACATGACCACAACAATGCAGTCGTCATTGACTTACCCTCACCAGGAAAGAGACCGTGTTCTCCCCTCAGGTTGTTTTGACATCAGTTATGAGACCTGTCCTGTTCCCCTCAGGGTGTTTCGACATCAGTTATTAGACCTGTCCTGTTCCCCTCATGGTGTTTTGACATCAGTTATGAGACCTGTCCTGTTCCATCAGGGTGTTTTGACATCAGTTATGAGACCTGTCCTGTTCCATCAGGGTGTTTTGACATCAGTTATGAGACCTGTCCTGTTCCATCAGGGTGTTTTGACATCAGTTATGAGACCTGTCCTGTTCCCGTTGGTGTTTTGACATCAGTTATGAGACCTGTCCTGTTCCCATCAGGGTGTTTTGACATCAGTTATGAGACCTGTCCTGTTCCCCTCAGGGTATTTTGACATCAGTTATGAGACCTGTCCTGTTCCCATCAGGGTGTTTTGACATCAGTTATGAGACCTGTCCTGTTCCCCTCAGGGTATTTTGACATCAGTTATGAGACCTGTCCTGTTCCCCTCAGGGTGTTTTGACATCAGTTATGAGACCTGTCCTGTTCCAAGGGTGTGTGTTGTTGTCTGTCTGAACTGCATTCACGCATTGTGTGTGTCACCAAATGCTGTGTAAATGAATGTGCTCACGCCACTGAGCTGTCCGCCCTTCCGCCCCTCACAGGGCCCTCTGTCCAGGAAGAGCCTGGGTGATGAATGACAGCCATTACTTCAAGAAATTCTCTCTGGTTGTTAGGGAACAGTGGAATGGTATCAAATACATCAAACACATGGTTTCCAGGTGTTTGATGCCATTCCATTTGCTCTCCGTTCTGGCCATTATTATGAGCCGTCCTCCCCTCAGCAGCCTCCACTGCCACACACACACACACGCACGCATGCACGCACCCCACCGCCCCCGTCTATAAACATGAAGAAGAAAGTGCCAGTCCCTGGCAACAGCGCATCATCATTAAAGCAGATCATGCTTAGCTGAGATACAAAGCTTGCTCTATGTGGGAGTTGACTGATTGATCTCTCTGATCACAATCCGTTTTATGTATATATTCCTCTGCGCGCCCCAAAAATATTTTCCTCCCTTAACCTCGGATGCTTAATGCTGGCCTTTGTCCTAGCAGACCGCATAATGAGGTAGAAACGGGAGAGGCACAGGCATCTTCAAAGGAGGGAGAGGGTGCATCTGTGTCTCAAATGGCACCCTATTCCCAATGTAGCACACAACTTTGACCAGAACCTTATGGGCCTTGGTCAAAAGTAGTGCACTACAAAACTGAAGAGGGTGCCATTTGGGACCTACCCAGAGTCTAGAAAATGGGATCTCTCGGCAGAAGCTGATGGTAGTGTAAGTAATAACCTGTCTTGACCAAAACCATGTATCAATGCCGAGATAACTGTCAGGAAGAGAGGGAGAGAGAGAAGCTAGGAGCTGGGATACTTAGGGTCCCTACAATGAATCTCTAATCTACGCGTATACACTTATATCCTACAAATAGAGGATAACTCATTTATACCATACACACAGAGGATAACTAATGTATACCATACACACAGAGGATAACTAATGTATACAAATGTATACTTTTTCTCCCCAATTTCGTGGTATCCAATTGGTAGTTACAGTCTTGTCTAATCGCTGCAACTCCCGTAGAGACTCGGGGAGAGACGAAGGTCGAGAGCTGTGCGTCCTCCGAAACACAACCCAACCAAGTGGCACTTCTTGACACAATGTCCACAACCCGGAAGCCAGCCGCACCAATGTGTCAGAGGAAACACTGTAGACCTGGTGACCGTGTCAGCGTGCACTGCACCCGGCCCGCCACAGGAGTCGCTAGTGCGCGATGGGACAAGGACATCCCTGCCGACCAATCCCTCCCCTAACCTGGACGACGCTGGGCCAATTGTGCGCAGCCCCATCGGTCTCCCGGTCACGGCTGTCTGCAACAGAGCCTGGACTCAAACCCAGAATCTCTAGTAGCACAGCTAGCACTGTGATGCAGTGCCTTAGACCACTGCGCCACTCGGGAGGCCCCGATAACTAATTTATACCATACACACAGAGGATAACTAATGTATACTATACACACAGAGGATAACTCATTCATACCATACACACAGAGGATAACTAATGTATACCATAAACACAGATGCTAACTAATGTATACCATAAACACAGAGGATAACAAATTTATACCATACAAACCCGTGTATAACTCATTTATACATTACACACAGAGGATAACTAATGTATACCATAAACACAGAGGATAACTCATTTATACCATACAAACAGAGTATAACTAATTTATACATTACACACAGAGGATAACTTAGTTGTGTGTAATGCTTTGGAATATCCCATTTTAGGGAAAGGGTGGGTGAACATGTATAAAGGTTTTTATACTTTTGTGTGAGTCAACTTTGAGACTTTCTGTAAGGAATTCGATAGTTACTGCAATTCTAATTTGATGTGTACACAGTAGCAGGGAATACTGTAGCAGGTTACTGGTCCTGTGACTGGACATACTGTAGCAGGTTACTGACCCTGTGACTTGACATACTGTATCAGGATATTGGTCCTGTGACTGGACATACTGTATCAGGTTACTGGTCCTGTGGCTGGACATACTGTATCAGGTTACTGGTCCTGTGACTTGACATACTGTATCAGGATATTGGTCCTGTGACTGGACATACTGTATCAGGTTACTGGTCCTGTGACTGGACATACTGTATCAGGATATTGGTCCTGTGACTGGACATACTGTATCAGGTTACTGGTCCTGTGACTGGACATACTGTATCAGGATACTGACCCTGTGACTGGACATACTGTATCAGGTTACTGACCCTGTGACTGGACATACTGTATCAGGATACTGGCCCTGTGACTGGACATACTGTATCAGGATACTGACCCTGTGACTGGACATACTGTATCAGGATACTGACCCTGTGACTGGACATACTGTATCAGGATACTGACCCTGTGACTGGACATACTGTATCAGGTTACTGACCCTGTGACTGGACATACTGTATCAGGATACTGGCCCTGTGACTGGACATACTGTATCAGGATACTGACCCTGTGACTGGACATACTGTATCAGGATACTGGTCCTGTGACTGGACATACTGTATCAGGATACTGGTCCTGTGACTGGACATACTGTATCAGGAAACTGACCCTGTGACTGGACATATGTATCAGGAAACTGACCCTGTGACTGGACATACTGTATCAAGATACTGGTCCTGTGACTGGCCATACTGTATCAGGATACTGGTCCTGTGACTGGACATACTGTATTAAGTTACTGACCCTGTGACTGGACATACTGTATCAGGATACTGGTCCTGTGACTGGACATACTGTATCAGGATACTGACCCTGTGACTGGACATACTGTATCAGGTTACTGACCCTGTGACTGGACATACTGTATCAGGATACTGACCCTGTGACTGGACATACTGTATCAGGTTACTGACCCTGTGACTGGACATACTGTATCAGGATACTGGTCCTGTGACTGGACATACTGTATCAGGTTACTGACCCTGTGACTGGACATACTGTATCGGGATACTGGTCCTGTGACTGGACATACTGTATCAGGATACTGGCCCTGTGACTGGACATACTGTATCAGGTTACTGACCCTGTGACTGGACATACTGTATCAGGATACTGGTCCTGTGACTGGACATACTGTATCAGGAAACTGACCCTGGGACTTGACATATGTATCAGGTTACTGACCCTGTGACTGGACATACTGTATCAGGATACTGGTCCTGTGACTGGAAATACTGTATCAGGTTACTGACCCTGTGAGTGGACATACTGTATCAGGATACTGACCCTGTGACTGGACATACAGTATCAGGTTACTGACCCTGTGACTGGACATACTGTATCAGGTTACTGACCCTGTGACTGGACATACTGTATCAGGAAACTGGTCCTGTGACGACATACTGTATCAGGATACTGGTCCTGTGGCTGGACATACTGTATCAGGTTGCTGGTCCTGTGGCTGGACATACTGTATCAGGTTACTGACCCTGTGACTGGACATACTGTATCAGGAAACTGGTCCTGTGGCTGGACATACTGTATCAGGTTACTGGTCCTGTGACTGGACATACTGTATATGGATACTGGTCCTGTGGCTGGACATACTGTATCAGGTTACTGGTCCTGTGACTGGACATACTGTATCAGGTTCCGTCCAGATGCTACACTGCTCTATGTATTACCAGAGGAGAGGGTAATTACTCCTCTCCTCTCCCTGCCTCCCCTCTCCAGCCCCTGCCTCCCTTTCCCTCCCCGTCCCCTAACCTCTCCTCTCCTCTCCTCCCCTATATTATCCTCTATTCTCCTCTATTCTCATTTTCTCTCCTCCCCTCTCCACCACCTGCCTCCCCTCTCCTCTCCTCAAGTCTCCTCCCCTCTCTACATGAAACAAATACATAATTTGCATGAACATCCCCTACCATTTAGTACCCCCCTCTAAACGTGACAAATCAAAATATAATAAGTTAACAATGTTTGGTGCGTAGCTTGCTGGTCAAAAGTAACACAATAGCCTATGTAGTGAATAGGGTGCCATTTGTGACAGCCATTGTGACTCTAACAGTAGGTGAGTAATTGGCTGGATTCCCATGGATTATACTGTAGTTATTACACCCCTTAACCTTCCAACTGTCTGCAGTTGTAAAAAGCAGAATTACCTGTAATAGGGTTAATGCATCCCACTTCACCCTGCTCATCACAGATTGGCTAATAAAGGCTCAATGTGGTCACTGTGATTCTGGGTTTTTAGTGGCCAATTTGGGCTTATCCGGTAACATGAGGGAAACAAAGTGGTTTGAAACCTGTCACATGTGCTGTTGCTATCCCGTGGTAATCTGAGACTGGGTGCGACGCAATCATTATGGCAATAGTCTGAGTCTGTGGACCAAGTGGCACCCTATTCCCTACATAGTGCAAATCTTTTGACCAGAGCCCTCAAAAGTAGTCAGAGCCCTCAAAAGTAGTCAGAGCCCTCAAAAGTAGTCAGAGCCCTCAAAAGTAGTGCATCGTCCATCGACCCAAATCTCTAGCCACTTTAATAATTATAATTGGATGAAATAATGTATCACTAGCCACTTTAAACAATGCCATTTATATAATGTTTACATATCCTACATTACTCATCTCATATATATATATATATATGTGTATATACTGTACTCCATACCATCTACTGCATCTTGCCTATGCCGGTCAGCCATCGCTCATCCATATATTTATATGTACATACTCGTATTCATTCCTTTACTCTTGTGTGTATAAGGTAGTTGTTGTGAATTTGTTAGATTACTTGTTAGATACTACTGCATGGTCGGAACTAGAAGCACAAGCATTTCGCTACACTCGCATTAACATCTGCTAACCATGTGTATGTGACAAATATAATTTGATTTGATTTGATTTGATAGAGAGAGAGAGAGAGAGAGAGAGAGAGAGAGAGAGAGAGAGAGAGAGAGAGAGAGAGAGAGAGAGAGAGAGAGAGAGACAGACAGACAGACAGACAGACAGAGAGAATGGCCTGGACCAAACAACTGGCTGATTTCAACGCTCTGAGCTTCAGTCTGTCAGTGTGGATTTTAGAAGCAGACTGAGTATTCTGCTTCCACTCTACACTGGAGGAGGGTCTTAATGGCTTTTTGGTGTGTGTAAGAAAGTGAAGTGATTGAAAGAAAACCACCTTCCTCCCTCTCTCTGCTTACCTACATCCATCCCCCACTCTCAGTCAATCAATGTTGGACGCTCACTGAATACTCTGGGGTTTGTTGTATAAATGTTACCACAGGGAGTCTTGGATGCTCAGTGCCTACACTCCCCCTCTCCTCCTCCCCATCCCTCTTTTCCTTCCTCCTTCTCCATATCCCTTTATGAGATCTCAATGGCAATCTGGTAAACACGTGTCTTGTAGGAACTGCGTGTCTTTGGGGTCATTCGAAAATATAATAATATAGTAATATTCTCTGCCTGAGTGGACCAGTCTATTGCCCAGCGATGGTGAACAAACACACAGTCACACACAGTCACACACAGTCACACATAGTCACACACACACACACACACACACTTTCCATCCTCAGTGCTCAGCTCTATAATGTTACTGGTCCTACCCATAGGCCAGCAGGTGAAGGTATGTGTCCAATAATGATGACTGACTATATGAGTATTTTGCCTGTTTGTCAATAGCTCATGCTTGGGATCACTTTACCTTAGCTGAGGCTTGAACTTGAAAACCCCCTAGTCCCCCATGGGAAACCCTGTATCGTTATTGATCCAAATACTGCTGAACTACAGGACAGAGAAAGAGAGAAGGGTTCCCATGGCTCAATGTCAGATTATTAAGGCCTGTTGAAGGAGCTCAATTTGTATTGACTTGGAACTGTTACTGGAATGTTTTATTTAGTTCATTGATTTGGATATAGTGTAGGTGAATGTTGTCAATTAGGGAACCTGCTTCTGTATTGGAGTTTCTACTTGTTATGTCATCAAAAAACATAAATACATAGTCACGTGATACAATCACCTGTTGCCACAGACAGTTTCCCCCACATCTCTGTATGATGCATTTCAATGTTTGCATCCAAAATTGCACCCTATTCCCTTTATAGTGCACTACCTTTGACCAGGGGCCCATAGGGCTCTGGTCAAAAGTAGTGCACTATACAGGGAATAGGGTGCCATTTGGGACATACGCTATGTCTAGTTGAGAGGATTAGTTAGGTCAGTCTGTGCATCAGTGAAGTATCTAATCTGCTTTAAAGCTGACGTCGTGGCACTGCAATACCCAGTCAGTGGATTGGTCTCAGTTGAACTTCTTTGTCTAAAGGGGGTATTTACAGGACGCACATGGTCAGTTATTATGTAGACGTATGCCAAGAGATAGTGTCTGTGGATTCTATACACCAATAGGCTTTCAGTAAATATTAGTGGAATGGTGTACTCTACAATGTACTACTATATTTCTATATTAGATTAATATCATTATTACAGTATGTTTTTATTCCTTAAATTGTTTCAGCATGCATTTGTTTAAAATTGTAATGCTTTGGAATTGTGATATGTCTATAGGCCTAAATTGCATGTCATTTCATCATTCATTATTTTTTTTAAGTCATTGTATTTTTCTGCCTTTTGCCAGTGTGAACCTACAGTAGGTAAATCTCTATTCAAACCCTGTATCATGAAATTCTCTCTCTCTCTCTCTCTCTCTCTCTCTCTCTCTCTCTCTCTCTCTCTCTCTCTCTCTCTCTCTCTCTCCAAATGGGGTCGTGAAATTTGGCATGTCATATATTATCACCCTGTGATGTTGTAATGCTGTGATATTGTGATGCTGTGATGCTGCAATGCTGCGATGTTGCGATGCTGCAATGTTGTGATGCTGTGATGTTGTGCATGTTATTAGCTAGCGGACAGCCTGTGTGTCGAGAGCAGACTGTGTGTGATACAGTGCTCTCCATCAAGGCTTACCACACACACCCAGAAACACACACGCACACACACACACACATACACATACACACACACACCACAGGGAAGTGCAATGCCGGGGGGCCTCAGGTTGCTTATTTGAGTGCAATAATTTGGTTTAAATGGCGACAGGTGCAGCTGCTGTAGTTTCCACTGCTAGGCATTTCATCATGGCTAGCACCCTCTGATTATCTCTTGTTGTTATCGCAATATCACACACACATGTGCCTGGACATTTTATGGAGTGAGCTTCCAGATTCAACGCCACAGAAATGGTTTGATTATCTTTGTTCTGCCATTGTGTTGAGTAAGATTGTATGGACATTGTGTTGAATAAGATTGTATGGACATTGTGTTGAGTAAGATTGTATGGACATTGTGTTGAATAAGATTGTATGGACATTGTGTTGAATAATATTGTATGGACATTGTGTTGAATAAGATTGTATGGACATTGTGTTGAGTAAGATTGTATGGACATTGTGTTGAGTAAGATTGTATGGACATTGTGTTGAGTAAGATTGTATGGACATTGTGTTGAATAAGATTGTATGGACATTGTGTTGAGTAAGATTGTATGGACATTGTGTTGAATAATATTGTATGGACATTGTGTTGAGTAAGATTGTATGGACATTGTGTTGAGTAAGATTGTATGGACATTGTGTTGAATAAGATTGTATGGACATTGTGTTGAGTAAGATTGTATGGACATTGTGTTGAGTAAGATTGTATGGACATTGTGTTGAATAAGATTGTATGGACATTGTGTTGAATAATATTGTATGGACATTGTGTTGAGTAAGATTGTATGGACATTGTGTTGAATAAGATTGTATGGACATTGTGTTGAGTAAGATTGTATGGACATTGTGTTGAATAAGATTGTATGGACATTGTGTTGAGTAAGATTGTATGGACATTGTGTTGAGTAAGATTGTATGGACATTGTGTTGAGTAAGATTGTATGGACATTGTGTTGAGTAAGATTGTATGGACATTGTGTTGAGTAAGATTGTATGGACATTGTGTTGAATAATATTGTATGGACATTGTGTTGAGTAAGATTGTATGGACATTGTATTGAATAAGATTGTATGGACATTGTGTTGAGTAAGATTGTATGGACATTGTGTTGAATAAGATTGTATGGACATTGTGTTGAATAATATTGTATGGACACTGTGTTGAATAAGATTGTATGGACATTGTGTTGAATAAGATTGTATGGACATTGTGTTGAGTAAGATTGTATGGACATTGTGTTGAGTAAGATTGTATGGACATTGTGTTGAATAATATTGTGTGGACATTGTGTTGAATAAGATTGTATGGACATTGTGTTGAATAAGATTGTATGGACATTGTGTTGAATAAGATTGCATGGACATCGTGTTGAGTAAGATTGTATGGACATTATGTTGAGTAAGATTGTATGGACATTGTGTTCTTACTGAGAGAAGGGACCATAAAAACATTATAATATTACATCATCTCCAGTTAATTGCAGTCTTACACATTGTATTAATATCTTGATTTCATGAATGCTTTGTATGACTTATATGGTTGTTATAGTGACCATGGATGTCTCTCAGCACAAATGCTGCAGGTCATTCTAAATACAATATTCTGAATAGAAATGTTGTTACAATGTCATTCAGACATTAGGGTGGACATGATGAGGCCTATAGAATTTTCATCAACATCGGGCTGTGTCTGAAATGGTACCCTGTTCCCTATTTGGTGTACTACCAGAGCACTATGGGTAATTTAAGAGCAGCCCTTTTGACCAGAGCACTATGGGTAATTTAAGAGCAGCCCTTTTGACCAGAGCACTATGGGTAATTTAAGAGCAGCCCTTTTGACCAGAGTACTATGGGTTATTTAAAAGAGTAGCTCTTGCCTAGGCATTTCAAATCAAATCACATTTTATTTGTCACATACACATGGTTAGCAGATGTTAATGCGAGTGTAGCGAAATGCTTGTGCTTCTAGTTCCGACCATGCAGTAGTATCTAACAAGTAATCTAACAAATTCACAACAACTACCTTATACACACAAGAGTAAAGGAATGAATACGAGTATGTACATATAAATATATGGATGAGCGATGGCTGGCATAGGCAAGATGCAGTAGATGGTATGGAGTACAGTATATACACATATATATATATATATGAGATGAGTAATGTAGGATATGTAAACATTATATAAATGGCATTGTTTAAAGTGGCTAGTGATACATTATTTCATCCAATTATAATTATTAAAGTGGCTAGAGATTTGGGTCGATGGCCGAACGGCATAGGCAAGATTCAGTAGATGGTTTAGAGTACAGTGTATACATTTGATATGAGTATGTCGGATACGTAAACATTATATACAAAATTGTTTAAAATGGCTAGTGATACATTGTTACATCCAATTCCTATGTTTAAAGTGGCTAGAGATTTAAGTCAGTATGATGGCAGCAGCCACTCAATGTTAGTGATGGCTGTTTAACAGTCTGATGGCCTTGAGGTAGAAGCTGTTTTTCAGTCTCTCGGTCCCAGCTTTGATGCACCTGTACTGACCTCGCCTTCTGGATGATAGCGGGGTGAACAGGCAGTGGCTCGGATGGTTGTTGTCCTTGATGATCTTTTTGGCCTTCCTGTGACATCGGGTGGTGTAGGTGTCCTGAAGGGCAGGTAGTTTATCCCCGGTGATGCGTTGTGCAGTCCTCACTACCCTCTGGAGAGCCTTACGGTTGTGGGTGGAGCAGTTGCCGTACCAGGCGGTGATACAGCCCGACAGGATGCTCTCGATTGTGCATCTGTAGAAGTTTGTGAGTGATTTTGGTGACAAGCCGAATTTCTTTAGCCTCCTGAGGTTGAAGAGGCACTGTTGCGCCTTCTTCACCACTCTGTCTGTGTGGGTGGACCAATTCAGTTTGTCCGTGATGTGTACGCCGAGGAACTTAAAACTTTCCACCTTCTCCGCTACTGTCCCCTCGATGTGGATATGGGGGTGCTCCCTCTCCTGTTTCCTGAAGTCCACGATCATCTCCTTTGTTTTGTTGACATTGAGTGAGAGGTTATTTTCCTGACACCACACTCCGAGGGCCCTCACCTCCTCCCTGTAGGCCGTCTCGTCGTTGTTGGTAATCAAGCCTACCACTGTAGTGTCGTCAGCAAACTTGATGATTGAGTTGGATGCGTGCTGGGCAACGCAGTCATGGGTGAACAGGGAGTACAGGAGAGGGCTGAGAACGCACCCTTGTGGGGCCCCAGTGTTGAGAATCAGCGGGGTGGAGATGTTGTTTCCTACCCTCACCACCTGGGGCCGGCCCGTCAGGAAGTCCATGGCCCAGTTGCACAGGGCTGGGTCGAGACCCAGGGTCTCGAGCTTAATGATGAGCTTGGAGGGAACTATGGTGTTAAATGCTGAGCTGTAGTCGATGAACAGCATTCTTGCATAAGTATTCCTCTTGTCCAGATGGGTTAGGGCAGTATGCAGTGTGATTGCGATTGCGTCGTCTGTGGACCTATTGGGACGGTAAGCAAATTGGAGTGGGTCCAGGGTGTCTGGCAGGATGGAGGTGATATGATCCTTGACTAATCTCTCAAAGCACTTCATGATGACGGAAGTGAGTGCTACGGGGCGATAGTCATTTAGCTCTGTTAACTTAGCTTTCTTGGGAACAGGAACAATGGTGGCCCTCTTGAAGCATGTGGGAACAGCAGCCTGGAATAGGGACTGATTGAATATGTCCGTAAACACACCAGCCAGCTGGTTCATGCATGCTCTGAGGACACGGCCAGGGATGCCATCTGGGCGGCAGCCTTGCGAGGGTTAACACATTTAAATGTTTTTCTCACATTGGCTGCGGTGAAGGAGAGCCCGCAGGTTTTGGTAGCAGGCCGTGTCGGTGGCACTGTATTGTCCTCAAAGCGAGCAAAGAAGTTGTTTAGTTTGTCTGGGAGCAGGACGTCATGGTCCGCAACGGGGCTGGTTTTCTTTTTGTAGTCCGTGATTGACTGTAGACCCTGCCACATTCCTCTTGTGTCGGAGCCGTTGAATTGTGACTCTACTTTGTCTCTATATTGACGCTTAGCTTGTTTGATTGCCTTGCGGAGGGAATAGCTACACTGTTTGTATTCAGTCATGTTTCCGGTAGCCTTACCCTGGTTAAAAGCAGTAGTTTGCGCTTTCAGTTTAGCGCGCGAATGCTGCCATCAATCCACGGTTTCTGGTTGGGGAAGGTTTTAATATTTGCTATGGGTACAACATCACCAATGCACCGAATCAGCGTATACATCAATGTTGTTGTCAGATCCTGTCCGGAACATATCCCAGTCCACGTGCTCGAAGCAATCTTGCAGCATGGAATCAGATTGGTCGGACCAGCGTTGAACAGACCTGAGAACGGGCGTTTCCTGTTTTAGTTTCTGTAGGCTGGGAGCAACAAAATGGAGTCATGGTCAGACTTGCCGAAAGGAGGGCGGAGAATAGCCTTGTATGCATCACGGAAGTTGGAATAACAATGATCCAGGATTTTACCAGCCCGGGTGGCACATTCGATATGCTGGTAAAATTTCGGGAGCCTTGTTTTCAAATTAGCCTTATTAAAATCCCCAGCCACAATAAATGCAGCCTCAGGATATGTGGTTTCCAATTTACCTAGAGTGAAATGAATTTCTTTCAGTGCCGTCGATGTGTCAGCTTGAGGGGGGATGTACACGGCTGTGATTATAATCGAGGAGAATTCTCTTGGTAGATAATGCGGTCTGCATTTGATTGTAAGGAATTCTATGTCAGGTGAACAAAAGGACTTGAGTTCCTGTATGTTGTTATGATCACACCACGTCTCGTTAATCATAAGACACACACCCCCACCCTCCTTCTTACCAGATAGAAGTTTGTTTCTGTCGGTGCGATGCGTGGAGAAACCAGGTGGCTGTACCGACTCAGATAACGTGTCCTGAGTGAGCCATGTTTCCGTGAAGCAAAGAACGTTGCAGTCTCGGATGTCTCTCTGAAAGGCAACCCTCGATCGGATTTCATCTACTTTGTTGTCCAGAGACTGTACATTGGCGATTAAAATACTCGGGAGAGGTGCATGATGCGCCCGTCGACGTAGCTTGACCAAAAGACCGGCGCGTTTCCCTCTTCTCCCGGCGCCGCCGTTGTTTTGAGTTGCCGGGTGCTATCCAGTTTATTGTCCTGGTTGGGATAACAAACAGAGAATCCTCTTTGGGAAAGTCTTATTCCTGGTCGTAATGTTGGTAAGTTGACGTTGCTCTTACAGTGGGGAAAAAAAGTATTTAGTCAGCCACCAATTGTGCAAGTTCTCTCACTTAAAAAGATGAGAGAGGCCTGTAATTTTCATCATAGGTACACTTCAACTATGACAGACAAAATGAGGAAAAAAAATCCAGAAAATCACATTGTAGGATCTTTTATGAATTTATTTGCAAATTATGGTGGAAAATAAGTATTTGGTCAATAACAAAAGTTTATCTCAATACTTTGTTATATACCCTTTGTTGGCAATGACAGAGGTCAAACGTTTTCTGTCAGTCTTCACAAGGTTTTTTACACACTGTTGCTGGTATTTTGGCCCATTCCTCCATGCAGATCTCCTCTAGAGCAGTGATGTTTTGGGGCTGTCGCTGGGCAACACGGACTTTCAACTCCCTCCAAAGATTTTCTATGGGGTTGAGATCTGGAGACTGGCTAGGCCACTCCAGGACCTTGAAATGCTTCTTCTGAAGCCACTCCTTCGTTGCCGGCGGTGTGTTTGGGATCATTGTCATGCTGAAAGACCCAGCCACGTTTCATCTTCAATGCCCTTGCTGATGGAAGGAGGTTTTCACTCAAAATCTCACGATACATGGCCCCATTCATTCTTTCCTTTACACGGATCAGTCGTCCTGGTCCCTTTGCAGAAAAACAGCCCCAAAGCATGATGTTTCCACCCTCATGCTTCACAGTAGGTATGGTGTTCTTTGGATGCAACTCAGCATTCTTTGTCCTCCAAACACGACGAGTTGAGTTTTTACCAAAAAGTTCTATTTTGGTTTCATCTGACATTCTCCCAATCCTCATCTGGATCATCCAAATGCTCTCTAGCGAACTTTAGACGGGCCTGAACATGTACTGGCTTAAGCAGGGGGACACGTCTGGCACTGCAGGATTTGATTCCCTGGCGGCGTAGTGTGTTACTGATGGTAGGCTTTGTTACTTTGGTCCCAGCTCTCTGCAGGTCATTCACTAGGTCCCCCCGTGTGGTTCTGGGATTTTTTGCTCACCGTTCTTGTGATCATTTTGACCCCACGGGTGAGATCTTGCGTGGAGCCCCCAGATCGAGGAAGATTATCAGTGGTCTTGTATGTCTTCCATTTCCTAATAATTGCTCCCACAGTTGATTTCTTCAAACCAAGCTGCTTACCTATTGCAGATTCAGTCTTCCCAACCTGGTGCAGGTCTACAATTTTGTTTCTGGTGTCCTTTGACAGCTCTTTGGTCTTGGCCATAGTGGAGTTTGGAGTGTGACTGTTTGAGGTTGTGGACAGGTGTCTTTTATACCGATAACAAGTTCAAACAGGTGCCATTAATACAGGTAATGAGTGGAGGACAGAGGAGCCTCTTAAAGAAGAAGTTACAGGTCTGTGAGAGCCAGAAATCTTGCTTGTTTGTATGTGACCAAATACTTATTTTCCACCATAATTTGCAAATAAATTCATAACAAATCCTACAATGTGATTTTCTGGATTTCTTTTCCTCATTTTGTCTGTCATAGTTGAAGTGTACCTATGATGAAAATTACAGGCCTCTCTCATCTTTTTAAGTGAGAGAACTTGCACAATTGGTGGCTGACTAAATACTTTTTTCCCCCACTGTATATCCAATAGTTCCTCCCGGTTGTATGTAATAAAACGTAATATTTCCCGGGGTAACAATGTAAGAAGTAATACATAAAAAAAAAAAATACTGCATAGTTTCCTGAGAACGTGAAGCGAGGCTGCCATCTCTGTCGGCGCCGGAAGTAGTAAGTACTGCTGTCCTTTAAATTAGTAGTAAGTACTGCTGTCCTTTAAATTATTTTAGTACTGCTGTCCTTTAAATTATCTTTCCATCCACAGTCATGTACAGCAGGTGATCTTGATGTCCTCTCACCATATTCTCCTCAGCTCCCCTCGGTGGCAGTAGTGTGCTACGGGGTTAGCACCGGCCGTCTTCTGCAGTGCTTAGCTACTTTGTTCAGGGTTAACACTGTCCGTCTTCTGCAGTACTTAGCTACTTTGTTCAGGGTTAACACCGGCCGTCTTCTGCAGTACCTAGCTACTTTGTTCAGGGTTAACACCGGCCGTCTTCTGCAGTACCTAGCTACTTTGTTCAGGGTTAACACTGTCCGTCTTCTGCAGTACTTAGCTACTTTGTTCAGGGTTAACACCGGCCGTCTACTGCAGTACTTAGCTACTTTGTTCAGGGTTAACACCGGCCGTCTTCTGCAGTACTTAGCTACTTTGTTCAGGGTTAAGTTGACGTTGCTTAGCTACTTTGTTCAGGGTTAACACCGGCCGTCTTCTGCAGTACCTAGCTACTTTGTTCAGGGTTAACACTGTCCGTCTTCTGCAGTACTTAGCTACTTTGTTCAGGGTTAACACCGGCCGTCTTCTGCAGTACCTAGCTACTTTGTTCAGAGTTAACACCGGCCGTCTTCTGCAGTACTTAGCTACTTTGTTCAGGGTTAACACCGGCCGTCTTCTGCAGTACTTAGCTACTTTGTTCAGGGTTAAGTTGACGTTGCTTAGCTACTTTGTTCAGGGTTAACACCGGCCGTCTTCTGCAGTACCTAGCTACTTTGTTCAGGGTTAACACCGGCTGTCTTCGGCAGTACTTAGCTACTTTGTTCAGGGTTAACACCGGCCGTCTTCTGCAGTACCTAGCTACTTTGTTCAGGGTTAGCACCGGCCGTCTTTGCCAGTACTTAGATACTTTGTTCAGGGTTAACACCGGCTGTCTTCTGCAGTACTTAGCTACTTTGTTCAGGGTTAGCACCGGCCGTCTTTGGCAGTACTTAGATACTTTGTTCAGGGTTAACACCGGCTGTCTTCTGCAGTACTTAGCTACTTTGTTCAGGGTTAACACCGGCCGTCTTCTGCAGTACTTAGCTACTTTGTTCAGGGTTAACACCGGCCGTCTTCTGCAGTACTTAGCTACTTTGTTCAGGGTTAACACCTGTCATCTTCTGCAGTACCTAGCTACTTTGTTCAGGGTTAACACCGGCCGTCTTCTGCAGTACTTAGCTACTTTGTTCAGGGTTAACACTGTCCGTCTTCTGCAGTACCTAGCTACTTTGTTCAGGGTTAACACCGGCCGTCTTCTGCAGTACCTAGCTACTTTGTTCAGGGTTAACACTGTCCGTCTTCTGCAGTACTTAGCTACTTTGTTCAGGGTTAACACCGGCCGTCTACTGCAGTACTTAGCTACTTTGTTCAGGGTTAACACCGGCCGTCTTCTGCAGTACCTAGCTACTTTGTTCAGGGTTAACACCGGCTGTCTTCGGCAGTACTTAGCTACTTTGTTCAGGGTTAACACCGGCCGTCTTCTGCAGTACCTAGCTACTTTGTTCAGGGTTAGCACCGGCCGTCTTTGGCAGTACTTAGATACTTTGTTCAGGGTTAACACCGGCTGTCTTCTGCAGTACTTAGCTACTTTGTTCAGGGTTAGCACCGGCCGTCTTTGGCAGTACTTAGATACTTTGTTCAGGGTTAACACCGGCTGTCTTCTGCAGTACTTAGCTACTTTGTTCAGGGTTAACACCGGCCGTCTTCTGCAGTACTTAGCTACTTTGTTCAGGGTTAACACCGGCCGTCTTCTGCAGTACTTAGCTACTTTGTTCAGGGTTAACACCTGTCATCTTCTGCAGTACCTAGCTACTTTGTTCAGGGTTAACACCGGCCGTCTTCTGCAGTACTTAGCTACTTTGTTCAGGGTTAACACTGTCCGTCTTCTGCAGTACCTAGCTACTTTGTTCAGGGTTAACACCGGCCGTCTTCTGCAGTACCTAGCTACTTTGTTCAGGGTTAACACTGTCCGTCTTCTGCAGTACTTAGCTACTTTGTTCAGGGTTAACACCGGCCGTCTTCTGCAGTACTTAGCTACTTTGTTCAGGGTTAACACCGGCCGTCTACTACAGTACTTAGCTACTTTCTTCAGGGTTTCACCGGCCGTCTTCGGCAGTACTTAGCTACTTTCTTCAGGGTTAGCACCGTGGTCAGTGTCTCTCCCTGAGAGTTGTCGTGGAGTGCCTCTGTGTCTGAGCCCAGACAAGGGGCAGGGACGGGGGGACTGGGTCTGGCCTGGCCTTCTCCTGGCCTGGCCTTCTTCTTCTCTTCTCATCTCCTCTTCTCTCTCCATCACTCCATCCACCATTAACCCTTAAACATCCGCTGTCTGAATAGTTTCTGATGAATGCTTCTGTGATTATGTCTTCCAATCACACGCTAAATATACAGTAGCTGTCAAACACCAAGCTCTACCAAGCTCCACCAAGCTCCCGGCCTGGCCACCTCCTTTATTTACCGCTCAAAAGCGGTGCTGTGTGGGTTGCTGTGGCAACGCGTCGCTGGTCAAAGCACTGCCAGTAAGCCAGATTGTGTGGCTGTATGTTGGACAGAAGTAGAGGGAGAGAGAGTATGAGAGAGCGAGAGAAAGAGGGAAAGCGGACTGGCCTGCATGTGTTCGACAATGCTCAAAGCCTAACCCCATCTCTCTCTCTCTTTCCCTCCGTCTCTGGTGGAGAAAATAGCCCCGGCATAGTGCTGGTTGGCCACCACTTTGTGACCGTTGAATGGGAGACTTTTGGCTGTGATTGGACCAGGGTGAGGAATAATGGCTGGGGGGGTAGAGTGAGGTCACATGTCTCGTTCCCGGGGCTACGAACAAGTATTTCATCACAGACCTCACTGGAATGTACTGTATGTCTGTTTCATCTGATCTCCTAGCCCTATAGTGTTTGAAGAAAAACTATAACTAGCATGCTGTTTACATCTGAAGGATTCACAGGGAAGGATGATGAAGAAGGCGTGGAACAGGAGTAGTAACAGGAGGCTGTAGGAGAAGCCCTGTTTGATGGCTTGTGTGAACCACAGATCACCCCCGCTTTGTTCTTTGAATCTACAGTATGAGAATGTTCTAATGCATTCCTTAATAATGTACAGAACAGTTATGATAAGGCAAGCAAGGCCTAAAACGGCCATATTCCAATTCAATCAATGATGACATTTGTTCTAGAATTGAATGATGTATCCTCTAGTTGTTGTCATGGACACCTAAGGGAAATAATCAGTGTTAACTTAATCTGTTACTCCAAGTAGGGTTTGTGTTTCAACAACACGTCTTTCCCTGTGGCACTGTAACTAACAGAACAGCTAATCTGCTGTAGTTTGGCTGCTGGTTGTGAGCAATTTTGTATTTGTATTTATTATGGATCCCCGTTAGTGGCTGCCGAGGCAGCAGCTACTCTTCATGGGGTACAGCAAAAATGAAGGCAGTCTACATTATATTACAATTATTAAACATTAAAATACATATTTCAACATATTTCACAATACATTAAGTGTGTTTCCTCCATCCACTACTCTACTACAACACACTATCCAGGTGTATGTGTGTGTATAGTGTGTATGTTATGTGTGTATAGTGTGTATGTTATGTGTGTTTGTATTTGTGTGACTCTTCACAGTCCTCTCTGTTCCATAAGGTGTATTTTTATCAGTTTTTTAAATCGATTTTACTGCTTGCGTGAGTTACTTGCTGTGGAATAGAGTTCCATGTAGCCATGGCTCTATATAGTACTGTGTACCTCCCATAGTCTGTTCTGGGCCTGGACTTGTGCGGTATGCATGGGTGTAACGCCCAGTCCCGAGTTTCAGGCTGGAGCGTTTTGGTTTTGTCTTTGTGTAGGGTTTGTTCATTCTAGGTGTCGTATTTCTATAGTTGGGTAATGGTTCCCAATTAGAGGCAGCTGTGTGTCGTTGTCTCTAATTGGGGAACCATATTTAGGCTAGTAGGTTTCACTCTGGGTTCGTGGGTTATTGTATGTTCATAGCTGTGTTTGTTTGTTCAGTTATGTTCATCGTTACGTTCTCCGCTCTTTGTTTTGTTCCGTCTTGTTCCCGTGGATTTATTAAATCATGTATTCTGGCTACATCGCTATGCGTCTTGGTCTGTCCCTTCAGTAGAGAACCGTGACAGAATAACCCACCAAACAAAGACCAAGCAGCGAGAGACCCGGGAGCTTAGGTCTTGGGAGAAGGAGCTGTTCTATGGGAGTGCTTGGGACCAGCCTGGGAGTATCGCCGACCCAGAGAGGAACTGGAAGCAGCGGCAAGGAGCTGGCGCAGGTGTGAGGATCGATGGGAGCATGGGATCCGTGAGTGGCAGGTTTCTCGAACCTCGCCGGGCTAGGAAGCCCGTAGAAGGCAGTCCCAAGAAACTTTGGGCACGAGGAGGTTGGCGGTTCAGGAGGGACTCCTGAGCCAACCTCGTGCCTTGTGGAGAGAGCGTTGGGGGAGAACGCCGCACCGAGGACACCGTGCATATGCTGTATTGCGCGACGGTTTCCCCTATACGGAGTCAGAGGCCGGTGCGAGAGATTCCCGCTCCACTCATCAGTCGGGGTAAACGGCCGCTCAGCCAGGAAGAGTGGTGCCTGCTCTGCGCCGCTTAAGTCTCGGTGCGCCTCCTGGGACCCGGATATCCTGCTCCAGTTCCGTGTGCGGTGTCTCCGGCACGTGTCCGCAGCCCAGTGCGAGAGATCCCAGCGCCACTCATTGGTCGGGCCGAGGTCTGTGTGCTACCTGGGAGAGTGGTGCCAGCTCTGGCAGCCAGGCCTCCAGTGCGCCTTTTTGGGTCCATGTTATCCTGTGGTCTCACGGGCAGAATCTCCGGCACGGATCCACAGCCCAGTCCGAGAGATTCCAGCTCCACTCACCCATGAGGCCAGGGTTAGTGAGCTAGCTGGAGATATGGTGTCGGCTCTCATATCAGGTTCCCGGTCCGGGTAGAGGTTTCTACACGCCCAGTCCCCTGCTCCACGTTCCGAGACCCCTGTTCCACGCCTCCGAGATCCCTGTTCCACGCCCGAGATCCCTGTTCCACGCCCGAGATCCCTGTTCCACGTTCCAAGATCCCTGTTCCACGTTCCAAGATCCCTGTTCCACGTTCCAAGATCCCTGTTCCACGTTCCAAGATCCCTGTTCCGCTGCTCCAAGATCCCTGTTCCGCGTTCCAAGATCCCTGTTCCGCGTCCAAGATCCCTGTTCCGTTCCAAGATCCCAGTCCGTGTAGTGGTGTCTACGCCCTGTCCCTGTTCCACGCACTCCAGCTCCCGTGGCGCTCCGAGAGTCCAGCACGCCCTGCTCCGGCCCCGCCAAGCACCCCAGCTCCCCGCGCGCCCGGAGTCCAGCACGTCCTGCCCGCCCCGCACTCCAGCTCCCGTGCGCTCCGAGAGTCCAGCACTGCCCTGCTCCGCCCGCACCAAGCTCCCCGTGCGCTCCGAGTCCAGCACGCCCTGTTCGCTCCGCCCGCACCAAGCTCCCTGCAAGCGCTCCGAGAGTCCAGCACGCCCTGTTCGGCCCGCCGCACCCAGCTCCACGTGCGCTCCGAGAGTCCAGCACGCCCTGTCCCGGCCCGCGCACCAAGCTCCCCGTATGCTCAGAGAGTCCAGCACGCCCTGTCCCGGCCCGCACCAAGCTCCCCGGCGCTCAGAGAGTCCAGCACGCCCTGTCCCGGCCCGCGCACCAAGCTCCCCGTGCGCTCAGAGAGTCCAGCACGCCCTGTCCCGGCCCGCGCACCAAGCTCCTCGCAGCGCTCAGAGGAGTCCAGTACGACCAGTTCCTGCTCCACGCACCAGAGTCCCAGTGAGCATCACGAGTCCAGTACTGCCAGTTCCTGCTCCACGCACCAGCCGCCCCAGTGAGCATCACAAGTCCAGTACGACCAGTTCCTGCTCCACGCACCAGAGTTCCAGTGAGCATCACAAGTCCAGTACTGCCAGTTCCTGCTCCACGCACCAGAGTACCAGTGAGCATCACTAGTCCGGTACTGCCAGTTCCTGCTCCACGCACCAGAGTTCCAGTGAGCATCACAAGTCCAGTACTGCCAGTTCCTGCTCCACGCACCAGAGTTCCAGTGAGCATCACAAGTCCAGTACTGCCAGTTCCTGCTCCACGCACCAGAGTTCCAGTGAGCATCACGAGTCCAGTACGACCAGTTCCTGCTCCACGCACCAGAGTCCCAGTGAGCATCACGAGTCCAGTACGACCAGTTCCTGCTCCACGCACCAGAGTCCCAGTGAGCATCACTGAGTCCAGTACTGCCAGTTCCTGCTCCACGCACCAGAGTCCCAGTGAGCATCACGGGTCCAGTACTGCCAGTTCCTGCTCCACGCACCCAGCGTTCCAGTGAGCATCACGAGTCCAGTACGCCAGTTCCAACTCCACGCACCAGAGTTCCAGGAGAAGGCCCAGGGCCTCCGGTTCTGGATGTCAGACCAGCACGGCCAGCACCGGAGCCTCCACCTGGGACAAAGCGACCACTCAAGACCCCCACAGACTTTTTTTCGCGTCCGAGTCCGCGCTTTGGGAAATTGTAACGCCCAGTCCCGAGTTTCAGGCTGGAGCGCTTTTGGTTTTGTCTTTGTGTAGGGTTTGTTCATTCTAGGTGTCGTATTTCTATGTTGGGTAATGGTTCCCAATTAGAGGCAGCTGTGTGTCGTTGTCTCTAATTGGGAACCATATTTAGCTAGTAGGTTTCACTCTGGGTTCGCGGGTTATTGTATGTTCATAGCTGTGTTTGTTTGTTCAGTTATGTTCATCGTTACGTTCTCCGTTCTTTGTTTTGTTCCGTCCTTGTTCCGTGGATTTATTAAATCATGTATTCTGGCTACATCGCTGCGTCTTGGTCTGTCCCTTCAGTAGAGAACCGTGACAATGGGCATCTGAGCTGTGTGCTAGTAGTTTAAACAAACGGTGCATTCAACATTTCAGTACTTCTTACAAAACAAGTAACCATAAGAGATTGACATGCATTATATTAATATTAGCTCTACGTGTACATCATTTTTTTTAAAAATATTTTTATTCAAGTTTTACAAAATATACACCAATGTAAGTACAAAGATTTTACCATATCCCAACTACCCTCCCTTCCTTCCTCACTCCACACACTCCCTCCCTCTTGTTTTAATTTTTTTTACAGATAGCCAGGGGCACAGTCCAACATAATTTGCAAACAAAGAATTTGTGTTTAGTGAGTCCGCCAGATCAGAGGCAGTAGGGATGACCACTCTTCATAAGTGTGTGATTTGGACCATTTTCCTGTCAAAATGTAACGAGTACTTTTGGATGTCACTCCACTAAACTTGCATTTCTGAAGTAAAGATCTACTGCCTCTGGGTACCTTTCCTCCCCAGATAAATGTGGTAATAACCTGATTGATTGACGTAAAACAAAACTTTGATAAAAACAATGGGATAGATTGAAATAGATAAAGGAATTTGGGTAAACTGTTCATTTTTACAGCATTAATCCTTCCTATAAGTGATAGTGGTAAGCTATCCCATCTCTGAAAATCAGATTTGATTTGCGTAAGGAGGGGAGCAATGTTCGCAGAAAGAACATGTAATGAACGAGTTACGTTTACTCCAAGGTATTTGAAACCTGAGTGGCTAAGCTGAAAAGGCAAGTCTGTTTGCTGGAGCTGTATCGCTGCTGGATTGATTGGGAAGCACTCCAAAATGAATATCTGTCCTTTATGTAGCCGGTTTGTTCCTGTTATATGAGTCCTGGTAAGGCTACTTCCAGACGCCTCTCTATCACCTTCGCCAGCAGCTTTACATCCACATTAAGGAGGCTTAGGGGCCTAAATGAAGAACAGGAAGTGGGGTCTTTCCCTTTCTTAAAGAGAAGTGCTACTGAAGCCTGTGTTAAGGTAGGTGGCAGCGAGCCACGTTTAAGTGACTCATTATACATAGATAAAAGTAAAGGGGCTAACTTGGTGTGTAATTTCTATTATACTTCAGTTGGTAACCTATCAGGAGAATCAAGGTCATCTGCAGTTTCAGCCTCAACTGTGGGAGTCTCCAGTTCACCCAAAAATTGAGTCATATTGGCAGTATCTGATGGAAATTCAGAACTGTACAAGGAGGAATAGAAATATTTTAAGGTGTCATTGATCCCTGTAGGGTCAGAAATCAAGCTATGAGAGGAATCTTTAATTAATCAGACTGGTAGCAGCGCTGCGTAGGTACCACGTGAATGTGCATCTGTAATGGACAAGAGACTGAATTCAGACTGCAAGTTCAAGCGTTGCTTATATAGCTCTGGCATCAAGGCATATTTGTGGTCAAAGTCAAGGATGGCTTTAGAGAGTTCTTCTAGTTTAGATTTCTGAGTTTTTTTTATTTTGTTTTAACTAGGCAAGAAAGTTAAGAACAAATTCTTATTTACAATGACAGCCTACCCCAGCCAAACCCAGACAATGCTGGGCCATTTGTGCGCCACCCTATGGGACTCCCAATCACGGCCAGATGTGATGCTGCCTAGATTCAAACTAGGGACTGCAGTGATGCCTCTTGCACTGAGATGCAGTGTCTTAGACCACTGAGCCACTCGGGAGGCCATGTTTAAATCAGAAGAATAAGAAATAATTTCTGCTATAAGATAGGCCTTAAGTGATTCCCATAAAAGAGAATGAGAGGTTGACCTGAAAAAAGAAAATGATCAATAGAAGTGGGGATAATGTTACAGAAGTCTGCATCAGACAGGATAAGAGAATTGAATCTCAAACAGAAAGGAGTAAGAGTTTGTCCTGATAGGACTAAGTCGAGGCGTAAAGGTTCATGGTCAGAAATTACAATAATGGGTAAATATTCAGAAGAAGTGACATTTGGGAGTAATTTATGATCAATAAAGAAATAATCAATATGAGAAAAATAATGGTGTACATGTGAAAACATGAATACTCTCTTGCATGGGGATTCAGAAATCTCCAGGGATCTCTGCACCCATTCTGAACCATCAAGGCAAAGGGTGGCTACTTTGAAGAATCTCAAATATAAAATATGTAGAAAATAGTAAAAAAAAAAAAAAAGGAAAGATGCTTTAATGAGTAGATGTGTCCAAACCTTTGACTGGTACGATGTGAATGAGATATTCTACCATTATTGAGTATTTGTGTAGATGGGTGAGATTTTTTAAATATTTAATCCTTTTTGAATTCAGGCTGTAACACAACAAAATATAGAATAAGTCCAGGGGCAAGAATACATTCTGAAGGCACTGTACAATGTACCAGTGTATGCACACGTGTGTGCCTTGTGTAGCACTGGTTATGGGATTATTATGTTTCATTTACCCAAAATACAGGAGGCGGAGGAAGATACATCAGGTTTTCTGAATGTTTAAAAACTGTACAAATTATTTTACCACAAAATTAATCAATCGATATTGTTGTCATTCAACAACAGTCAATATACTGTACAAAAATTAGGAAGTCGACTCTCCAAGTTATTTGAAAATGAAGTCATTAACTGGAGATGTGTTGCAAAAGAGAACCTGTACCCATAATGCTGCCAGAAACATAATTACAAAAATTATCAAGAATGAAAACACAATTAAGGCCGAAGACTTATTTCCGTCGAGGTCCTCTGTTCGATTTCTCATCCCTGCCACTGTCGCACAATGCCGTCTTGGAAGAAAATCTCATTCAGACCTACATGATCTTAACAAGGTGAAACCACCTCAGAAGTGGAGCTTCACTGCATCAAGGTGGACATTGCCTCCGACTCTATATATACACAGGAGAACATCCTGAATTGACTGGTAATAATAGGGGCAAGAAGTGATAGGAATATCATTACAAACTCAGAAAATCACAGGAAAACTAGTTAGAGAGCTCACATAGCAATCAATAGAGCTATTCCATTTGTTTCCCTCACACTCTCTCTCTCTCTCCGTTCTCTCTCTTTCTTTCTACCCCTCTTCTCATCTCCCTCCCGCAGTTCTATAGAGCCAAGAGTGTTGCCATGGTGATGGCTGCATTCTGCAGTAGCAGCAGTGGGATGGTCTCTCTCTCATCTCTTTCTCCCCCTCTCTCTCTCACATCATTTCGAGATGTCACATCACGCCATGTTTTGTTCATTACTATTGTATTGCCAGATTTTTACTCACATATTGCATAACAATGTATTTAAGTGCTACGTATGGACTTACAGGTATGCATTGCATATCTATAGGAGGCACATGTATTTGTAGTGTGTTTAGGCTTCTGTATATAGCTAACATAATCTGTCTGTGTGTGCCTCACATAATTCTGTCCTTTCCAAATGAAAACTTTCCCCACAAACTCCAAATATGAGGTCCAAGTGACACCCTATTGCCTAAGTAGAGCACTACATTAGACCAGAGCCCCTTTGAGCCCTGGTCAAAAGTAGAGCACGATATAGGGAATAGGGTGCCATTTGGGACGCAGACCCATACTACCGTGCTACAGTAAGAGGTGTGCAGTACAGAGCACAATTAAATATGTGCTTTCACTGTTGCGTGCCAGCCACTTCCCAGACCAAAATAGTCTAGAAAAATGTAATGCAGCTTTTAAACTCTCTCTCTCTCTCGTTTTCTCTCTCTCTCTCCTTCCCTCTTCCAAACCTCCTATTGGTCCCTATGCAGTGTGACAACGCCAAAGGATTGAGGGCCTTCTTCGATGCCATATGCTACGGACCAAAACACCTGATGATCTTCGGAGGGGTGTGTCCTTCTGTCACATCCATCATCGCTGAGTCACTGGAGGGGTGGAACCTGGTGCAGGTAGGAACTAGTCTGGTTGTTATGAGGAGGATGGGTTGGTCTGTTCCAGATGGATTTGACCTCTTTTTGGGAGTTGTCTTTCTATTTTGCTTTGGTGGGGCTCCCTCTTGATTTAATGTGAGATGGGACAAATGTGAGTTTCGAGTTGTTAGGATAAGCGCGTGTGTGTGTATGTGTGTGTGGGCTTGAGGTTGGAACCACAGTGACAGGACATGCAAGTTTGCTAATTGATAAATTTGTACGTTTGTGATTGGCTGAGCCCATAGTCTTATGGTGCTGTAGATGGGGTCTGGGCTGGGGTCTCTGAGAGGTCCTAACTCATGGCTTAATCCTTCATTAACCTCACCAGGGGAAATGTCTAATTGGTAAGTCTTTAATCCGGGACGATCCTTATCCATTTCATAAACCCAGAGATGGGAGAAAACAGGAAATATCAAGGCTGTATTGCAAATGGCACCCTTACCTGAATAGCCCTATGGGCCCTGGTAAAACTAGTGCACTACATAGGGAGGAGTGCACTAGTTTATTCCCTCTGTTATAATTTTTTCTTTTTTTTCTCTCTGCACTGTTGGGAAGGGCTTTTCATTTCCCTGTCTTATATCAGCTTGAAACATTTGAGGTGTATCCTTAAACACATGATCCAAAGTGCTAATTTCAGGCAATGCTGGTAGGAATAATTAAGATCAACAAAAAGCTGGTTTTAGCGCTACACGATTGGTTATGGAATTAATTTTGACAGCGGAAACGCAGCATATCTAGCCGTGTTGCACACTGTCCATGTGAACATGGGACCAGAGTAATATGCTTCTGGTGCCTGTATACTTCGTATTTAGAAACATAAAAACAAATGCTTTTTTGTTTTATTTGATAAAAACCAAGCATAGTCTCCCCTCCTCTCAATGAAGGATGTTTTTTTTCTTCTTTTCTGCCCAACACAATCAAGTAGGCTAGTCAAGACCGTCGATAAAGGGTTTGGCTCGTGACACGGCTTGGAAATAAATCTTAATCACGATAGCAAAACAGTGAGCTGATATTCCCTTTTTATCTATATTTTGTAGGCAGTTTCCTGGTTTTATGGTGAGAACGTCTGTAGCTCGCATGCAACTTTTGAAGAAGCGTTAAATCGATCCGTAAGATGGTTGAAATATGTATATAAACATTGTATTTGGGAGCAGTATAATGGTGAGTGGACATTCTCCCTTTCTCTTTATATTGGACCTTTGTCCAGCTACTGTGAAAAGTCTGGATGTGCGTAAAACCCTCCATAGTCTGCATCATTGTTTTAATATTATATGCCCACAGGGAGCAATTATGGTGCCT
The DNA here is from genome assembly GCA_030435695.1 of Brachymystax lenok tsinlingensis. Classification (NCBI taxonomy): domain Eukaryota; kingdom Metazoa; phylum Chordata; class Actinopteri; order Salmoniformes; family Salmonidae; genus Brachymystax; species Brachymystax lenok. The sequence continues at coordinate 29,422,403 of CM059806.1, forward strand.
GTAAGTGTATTTAGACATTTGGCCTATTTAAAACTAGTTGTTTCATTTTGTTCAGAATTTGATTAGAATGATTCACTCTCTCTTTTTAGGCCTTATCAATAATTAATTGAATCTTGCCTATTGACAATATTTGCATGTCCATGCTCAGCCATGATGTAATTTACAGTAGACGGTGAGTGATTCGGTGAGTGAGTTTATTAGCAAGTGCATCGGTGATGTTGTACCCACAGTGACTATTAATACCTTCCCCAACCAGAAACTGTGGATTGATGGCAGCATTCGCGCAAAACTGAAAGCGGGAACCACTGCTTTTAATCATGGCAAGGCGACTGGAAACATGACCGAATACAAACAGTGTAGCTATTCCCTCCGCAAGGCAATCAAACAAGCTAAGCATCAGTATAGAGACAAAGTAGAGTCGCAATTCAACGGCTCAGACATGAGACGTATGTGGCAGGGTCTACAGTCAATCACGGACTACAAAAAGAAAACCAGCCCCATCGCGGACACCGATGTCTTGCTCCCTGACAAACTAAACAACTTCTTTGCTCGCTTTGAGGACAATACAGTGCCACTGACACGGCCCGCTACCAAAACCTGCAGGCTCTCCTTCACCGCAGCCAACGTGTCCTCAGAGCATGTGCAGACCAGCTGGCTGGTGTGTTTACATGCTTCAAGAGGGCCACCATTGTTCCTGTTCCCAAGAAAGCTAAGGTAACTGAGCTAAACGACTATCGCCCCATAGCACTCACTTCCGTCATCATGAAGTGCTTTGAGAGACTAGTCAAGGATCACATCACCACCCTACCTGACACCCTAGACCCACTCCAATTTGCTGGGTCCACAGACGACGCAATCGCAATCACACTGCACACTGCCCTACCCCATCTGGACAAGAGGAATGCCTATGTAAGAATGCTGTTCATCGATAACACCTCAGCATTTAACACCATAGTACCCTCCAAACTCGTCATTAAGCTCGAAACTCTGGGTCTCAACCCCGCCCTGTGCAACTGCGTCCTGGACATTCTGACGGGCTGCCCCCAGGTGGTGAGGGTAGGAAACAACATCTCCACCCCGCTGATCCTCAACACTGGGTCCCCACAAGGGTGCGTTCTCAGCCCTCTCCTATACTCCCTGTTCACCCATGCCTGTGTGGCCATGCACACCTCCAACTCAATCATCAAGTTTGCTGACGACACTACAGTGGTAGGCTTTATTACCAACAACGACGAGACGGCCTACATGGAGGAGGTGAGGTCGCTCGGAGTGTGGTGTCAGGAAAATAACCGTTCACTCAAAGTCAACAAAACAAAGGAGATGATCGTGGACTTCAGGAAACAGCAGAGGGAGCACCCCTATCCACATCGATGAGACAGTAGTGGAGAAGGTGGAAAGTTTTAAGTTCCTCGGCGTACACATCACGGACAAACTGAAATGGTCCACCCACACAGACAGCGAGGTGAAGAAGGCGCAACAGCGCCTATTCAACCTCAGGAGGCTGAAGGAATTTGGCTTGTCACCAAAAACACTCACAAACCTTTACAGATGCACAATCTAGAGCATCCTGTTGGGCTGTATTACCGCCTGGTATGGCAACTGCTCCGCCCACAACCGTAAGGCTCTCCAGAGGGTAGTGAGGTCTGCACAACGCATCACCGGGGGCAAATCTGCCCTCCTGGACACCTACACCACCCGATGTCACAGGAAGGCCAAAAAGATCATCAAGGACAACAACCAATCGAGCCACTGCCTGTTCACCCCACTATCATCCAGAAGGCGAGGTCAGTACAGGTGCATCAAAGCTGGGACCGAGAGACTGAAAAACAGCTTCTATCTCAAGGCCTTCAGACTGTTAAACAGCCATCACTAACATTGAGTGGCTGCTGCCAACATACTGATTCAAATCTCTAGCCACTTTATTAATAAAAAATTGGATGTAATAAATGTATCACTAGTCACTTTAAACAATGCCACTTTATTTAACTTGTTAGGGAATGGCAGCTGAGGGGTCGGTTTTGGAGAGCCTGGCGTGCCCAAAGTAAAATGCCTCCCATTCAGGCCCAGAAAATAGTATATGCACATATTTAGTACCATTGGATAGGAAACACTCTGAATCTTCCAAAAGCGTTAACCATTTGTCTGTGAGTGAAACAGAACGCATATGGCAGGCGAAACCCCCGAGGAATTTCTGTCCTGGAAAAAGTTATTTTGACACATTGCTCATTTGGAACCCCTCCCTCATGAAAATGACCATATAAGCGCATATGAATGCAGTACCCATATTCCTTTAGATGTCAATAGTCTCGAGACAGTGTAAATTTTAATTTTGGATGAGTTAGACCAGAGAAGAAGAGCAAACCAGGAAGTGTACTTTTTATGTCAACAGTTCCCAGTGCGCGTTCCCGACAAGGCGCGCAGTGTCTTTTTTTACCGTCTTTATCGCTCAGTTTATATTCCGGTTGATTTATAATAGTAAATATACGTAAAAGTGTTCCTAAGGATACATTTAAAACTATGTTTGATTGTTCTTGGACAAGTTTATAGGTATAAGATGAACGAGTTTGCGTCACGTTTCAATGGAGGAGTGGAAGCTGTCGTTTCTGATTATAACGCACGAACCAAATGGAGATTTATGGATAAAATACATTACTTTTTCTAACAAAAGAACCATGGATTGTCTTCGTTGGACACTTAGGATGACCTCAGCAGAAGTTCTTCAACAGGTAATTGATTTGTTTTCGCTGTGAAATGTGTTATGTGTGTGCCGTGATGGCTAATCGATTCATGGCTATGGGAAAAATATGTGAGGTGCTACCCTCAAACAATCAAATGTGCTGCTTTACCGTAAAGCCTTTTGAAATCTGACAACGCTGTGATATTGCCAAGAAACAGAGCTTTTGATGAGTATGGAACACTTGTATATTGGTGGATGTTTAATAATTCAACTTTTGGATTTTGAATTTGGCGCCTTACATTTCACCTGGTAGTGTCGGGATTGGGGCGCTAGCGCCCCAGCAATCCCTGAGAGGTTAATGTTTACATACCCTACATTACTCATATCATATGTATATACTGTACTCTATACCATCTACTGCATCTTGCCTATGCCGTTCGGCCATCGCTCATCCATATATGTATATGTACATCCTCGTATTCATTTCTTTACACTTGTGTGTATAAGGTAGTTGTGAAATTGTTCGATTACTTGATAGATATTACTGCACAGTCGGAACTAGAAGCACAAGCATTTCGCCACACTCGCATTAACATCTGCTAACCATGTGTATGTCACCAATAAAATTTGATTTGATTTTATACCTAGCCCTTATATCAGTGTGCATGCTATGTAGGCCTATATATTTTCACATTGAAGCCATGTAATTACTTGACTGCAAACATGTTCAAGGAAACGTATTTAGCAAAGATGGGATAGGTCTACATTTTCTAAATTAGTTTCTGTAAACTATAACGAACTAACATTTGGAATTGTAGTTGATTCCAAGCAATACATAAAAGACTGTAAATACACAACTTGAAGCAACTACATATTTAGCTATGGAGCACCTTCTGATTGCCCAGTGAGAGGCCAAGCCTCTCTATTCATCAAAACCCTGCCCTTTCGCGTCACTGCCAGCACTGCGTTGATAATGTTTTGTTGTGTAAATAGCAAAAAGGATTTCTGACACACCCCTGAACCTATAGCGCTACTGCCAGCGCTTAGATTTACCATTGAGTTATGTTTGTTAAAATAGAGCCCTGAACAGTCAGTGACTTTTTCCAAGCCTTGAGGAGCTGTCATTATGGTGAGATACTGTCAATTAATGGTGAGGAAGTGCAGTGGTGGTTGAGTACAGTATTGTCATCTCTGTGGAAGAGGGCCTTGGCGAACGTCTGCTCTGAGGCCATTCCTCAAGGTCTGATTGAAGCATTTCACTCCTCCATTGGCCTGGGGGTGGTAGTACGCTGTGCGGGCGCGTTGTTTTCTAACATCGGGAAGATGACAAAGTCCTCTTGGACCTGACTAGTGTTCCCTTCGATTAGTCATTAGAGGCCGTCTCTTGTATTAAAAGTTCACTGTTTCAAAACCTTAGTGTTTGAGAATGTAATTGCAGTCAGATTGGCAAAGACTCCAAATGAACCGCTAAATTAAATGTTTCCCAAAACCATACTATTCAAGGACTTCCATTTTCAATTCCAAATCCCTGGACCTTCATAGGAGGTTCAGTTAATCAGCTTGACTCACTGATTAAACTCAAACTGCTTTTGGATAATTTACAGTACCACTATGTTCTACTCTGGTTTCTTTGCAGATCCAGATTGCACTAGGCTAGCTAGCTGCCTCTCTCTCCATCTCACTCTCTGGGCCCATTGACTTTCATCTGTCTCCCAGTGGACGGAAGCAGACCCTGTGCCAGGAACAGGGCAGGGCTGCAGGAGGCTGCCTGGCTCCAAGCTGCAGACGTAGGCCAGTGCGTTGGGCCCTGACGTCAGCAGCCAGTGGGAGGTTCATTACTTTCCATGTCTGATCTATATGTATCAGCCTCATAAGCATTCTGTGAGGAGAGAGGAAGAAAATAATTAATTAACTTCACCGGCTCCAGCAGAAAAACTGACTGTTTTGGAGAGCCTGGCGTGCCCAAAGTAAAATGCCTCCCATTTAGGCCCAGAAAATGGGATATGCATATATTTAGTACCATTGGATAGGGAACACTCTGAATTTTCCAAAACTGTTAACCATTTGTCTGTGCGTCAATCACAACGCATTTGGCAGGCAAAACCCTGAGGAATCTCTGTCCTGAAAAAAGTCATTTTGACACATTGCTCATTTTGAGCCCCTCCTATCCAAAATGACCATATATAGGCATGTGAACTCAGTGCACGTCGCTTCCTTATGATGTCATCAACCACGAGACGGTGTTTTACTCCATCTTGGGGAATTTCGCCATTGATAAACAGCTTGGAACGAGAGACCACGTTATGAAAACTCTTCAGAGTGGCGTGCATGAGAAAGCGCGCTGTGCCTTATTTATCGTTTTTAGCGTTCAGTTTATATTCCGGCTGATTTATAATAGTACATATACGTAAAAGGGTTCCTAAGGATACATTTAAAACTATGTTTGATTGTTTTGGACAAGTTTATAGGTAACATTTGAACGAGTTGGCGCGCGTTCAAAAGAGTAATGGAGGCTGTCGTTTTGCATGAACCAAATGGAGGATTTATGGATAAAAGACGTTACTTTTTCTAACAAAAGAACCATGGATTGTCTTCGTTGGACACTTAGGAAGACCTCAGCAGAAGTTCTTCAACAGGTAATTACTTTGTTTTCGCTGTGAAATGTGTTATGTGTGTGCCATGATTGCTAATCGATACATGGCTATTGGAAAATATGTGAGGTGCTACCCTCAAACAAATGAATGTGCTGCTTTCGCCGTAAAGCCTTTTTGAAATCTGACAACGCTGTGATATTGCCAAGAAACAGAGCTTTTGATGAGTATGGAACACTTGTATATAGCTGGATGTTTAATAATTCAATTTTCGGATTTTAAATCTGGCGCTACAGGTTTTAGCTGGTAGTGTCGGGATGATCCCGCTAGCGACCCACTGGTATTTGAGTCGTTAACATGTGTGGGAAGTTTTTTGGGATAATATATAGGCATGGAAACATATTGATTGTTGCTATTATCATGGATAAAGGGAATTTGAGACATTTGAGGGGAAATGCATGATTGAGTGAATAGGTGTAACCCTGCTTTTGAATTGAGGCATTTTATTGGAAAATATGCAGATTTTCCATGGCTTCTAATGTGCTGCCCTATATGAAAAAAAAAGCAGAGACAGCTAAACAGTATTTAGACAGTGCCTATTAGCAACTTTGCTGGACAACAATTCCTGAGAAATGTTTCATTACACAGTATATTCATTTACATATTTGTAAAAATACATTTTTAATCAAGGAAGTGTCCCCCCCCACACACACACACACACTTGCAGTGTTGCAGAACCATGATCAGTTTGCACGCCCCATCTGCCATTGAATTTATATAACTACTCATCCTCAAGCAGCTCTCTCGCTAACACCCTGATTGTGGCTCACGTCTCATGGTATTGTTGAAGATACAGGCTCATCCTCTCTGCTAAGCACCAAGTACTCTTTATGGCAGTGCTGTGTAGAGTACAGTAGGCAATGTGGTGATGAAAATGACTGCACAAGCAAATGAAATGGAAGAAAAGAATGCTACGAGGGCAAATAGACAGATGGTAAACGAGGGATGGAGAGAGACGGAGAGGACAGCAAGCTTTGAGCATTGGCTGAGATAGAGAGAGAGAGAGAGAGAGAGAGAGAGAGAGAGAGAGAGAGAGAGAGAGAGAGAGAGGAAGCGATAGAGAGAGAGAGAGGAGGAGGGGGGAGAGAGAGGAGGAGGGAGAGAGAGAGAGAGAGAGAGAGAGAGAGAGAGAGAGAGACAGAAAGAGAGAGAGAGAGACAAAAACAACAAGTGTGCGCTTAAAATAAACACACACTTTTCTTTCCTCAGGGCTGTGGGGTGAGACCAGGATGCACTAGAACAGGCTGCAGCACCCTGCCTCACCCTGCCTAGACAAACCCCCCCTAGTCACATCCTGACCTAAATCACCCAGAGGGCTCTCTATGGCCAGGACGTGACAGTACCCCCAAAGGTGCAGACTCCGGCCGCAAAACCTGAAACTAGATTGGGGAGGGTTCGGGTGGGCCACTAGCGTTGGTGGCGGCTCCGGTGCGGGACGTAGCACCCGCTCAGACCGCGGATCCGGCCAAGTAACTGGGCTGAATGCCGTGCCTGGACTGGTCACCGGCGCAGAGGAAAGTTCCTTCCATTGAGCGGGACTGAACGCCATGCCTGGACTGGTCACCGGCGCAGAGAAAAGATCCGGCCTAGGAGCAGGACTGGACACCGTGCCTGGACTGGGCACAGGCGCAGATGAAGGCTCCGACCTAAGAGCAGGACTGGACGCCGTGCCAGGACTGGGCACCGGCGCAGAGGAAGGCTCCGGCCTAGGAGCAGGACTGGACGCCGTGCCTGGATGCCGTGCCTGGACTGGGCACCGGCGCAGAGTAAAGCTCCGGCCTAGGAGCAGGACTGGACGCCGTGCCTGGACTGGGCACCGGCGCAGATGAAGGCTCCCGCCTAGGAGCAGGACTGAACGCCGTGCCTGGACTGGGCACCGGCGCCAAGGAATGCTCCGGCCTTATAGCGGGACTGGACGCCGTGCCTGGACTGGGAACCGGCGCAGAGGAAGGCTCCGGCCTGGTACCGGGCTGGGAAGGCGCGCTAGAGGCCTGTTGCGTGGAGCCAGCACAGATTGCACCGGACTGATGACACGCTCTTCCAACCGCCTGCGCTGCAGCCTACTCCTCGCCAACACCTCTCTCCGATAACCTTCCTCAAACTCCTCGAACGTCTCCCATTCGGGCTCTGGCTCTCTCCTCGGCCTGACCGACTGGTCGTTCTCAAAATAACTGGACCAAGGCTCAGCGTGCGTGGAGTTCCACATTATTCCTTTAATATGGAACATACAACAACAACAAAGAAAGAAATGATCGGACAATCAGCTGCCTCTAATTGGGAACCATACACAAAACCAACCTAGAAATACAACAACTAGACAAAACCCCCCTAGTCACGTCTTGACCTAAATCACGGACGTGACACTACTAGAATCTGAAGTCAAATGTCTACATTTTGCTGATTATCTGGTGCTTCTGTCCCCAACCAAGGAGGGCCTACAGCAGCACATATATCTTCTGCCCTGATTCTGTCAGACCTAGGACCTGACAGTAAATCTCAGTAAGACAAAAATAATGATATTACAAAAAATGTCCAGTTGCCAGGATCACAAATACAAATTCCATCTAGACACCATTGCCCTAGAGCGCACAAAAACCTATACATACCTCGGCCTAAACATCAGCGCCACAGGCAAGAAGGGCCTTCTACGCCATCAAAAATAACATAACATTCGACATATCAATTAGGATCTGGCTACAAATGCTTGAATCAGTTATAGAACCCCTTGCCCTTTATGGATGTGAGGTCTGGGGTCCACTCACCAACCAAGAATTCACAAAATGGGACAAACACCAAGTTGAGACATGCAGATTTCTGCTAAAATATCCTCAGTGTAGAGCGTAAAACACTAAATAATGCATGCAGAGCAGAACTTGGCCGATACCCGCTAATTATCCAAATCCAGAAAAGAGCCACTTAAAAGGAAGCAATTCCCAAACCTTCTATAACAAAGCCATCACCTACAGAGAGATGAACCTGGAGAAGAGTCCCCTAAGCAAGCTGGTCCTGATGCTCTGTTCACAAACAGATCCCACAGAGCCCCAAGACAGCAACACAATATGACCCAACCACGTCACAAGAAAACAAAAAGTAATTACTTGACACATTGGAAAGAATTAACAAAAAAACGGAACAAACTAGAATGCTATTTGGCCCTAAACAGAGAGTACACAGTGGCAAAATACCTGACCCCTGTGACTGACCCTAAATTAAGGGTAGCTTTGACTATGTACAGACTCAGTGAGCATAGCCTTGCTATTGAGAGAGGCCGCTGTAGGCAGACCTGGCTCTCAAGAGAAGACAGGCTATGTGCACACTGCCCACAAAATGATGTGGAAACCGAGCTGCACTTCCTAACCTCCTGCCAAATATATGACCATATTAGAGACCTATTTCCCTCAGATTACAGAGACACACAAAGAATTCGAAAACAAATCAAATTTTGATAAACTCCAATATCTACTGGGTGAAATACCACAGTGTGCAGTTACAGCAGCATTTGTGACCTGTGTTGCCACAAGAAAAGGGCAACCAGTGAAAATCAAACACCAATGGAAATACAACCCATATTTATGTATATGTTTTTTGCCTTTTGTACTTCGTTTCAACACGGTATATAGCCATAATATTACATTTGATACTTTTGTGACTGTAATTTTTACTGTACATTTTTTATTGTTAATTTCACTTGCTTTGGCAATGTAAACAAATGTTTCCCATTCCAATAAAGCCTTTGAATTGGAGAGAGAGAGAGAGAGAGAGAGAGAGAGAGAGAGAGGGGGCAGAGAGAGACAGATAGGGTGGGGGCAGAGAAAGAGAAGGAGAAAGAGGGAGAGAGAGGGGGGGCATAGAAAGTGAGAGAGGGCGAGAGAGGGCTATGACAAAGTAAACATGTTTCCCATGCCAATAAAGCCCTTTGAATTGAATTGAGAGAGAGAGATGTGTGTTGTTCCAGACGTTATATTATAACTGATCGACATGTTTTTTCATCTTTTTTACTTTGCAAAACAATTCTTGGGGACCTTCTTGATAGGAGGATTAAACATGCTCCTCTCAACTCCTCATTATATTACATAAAACGCTTGCCCAAAACAATTCTGGCTCCAAGAATCTCACTGGCGGGCATCCTGGGCCAAGACTCCAAATACAAGCCTTTCCTTTTTCCTGCTCCAACAATTCATTGTTTCTGCTCCACATAATGGCAGAGAATGGTTCATTGACTCCAAGTATGGGTTTCTATTCTGTGGTAAATGGCTCATTGAGTGCCAGGAAATGCCCTCGTAGAATCTGTCGACCTCTCAGTCGCCAATTAGATATGTCTGTGGAGGAGTCGCTGTTCATTTTCAGCTGCGTCGAGTGTGTAATGAAAAAGGATGTTCCCCAGTCATTTGCTCCTTGTAATTTGGAGGGGAAAAGGTAGATGGGGAGCACATTTTAATGAGAGTATGTATATTCTTACTGTAAGGTGTCATCTGCTATGCATGACTGGAACACTATACAGCAGGCCTATTATTTGGCCCATTCTATGTTGTCTACATCCTGACAATTCACTCAGCCCTCTAGGCTGCATCCCAAATCGCAGCCTATTCCTTATGTAGTGCACTACTTTTGACCAGGGCCCATAGGGTAAGTAGTGTACTACTTTTGACCAGGGCACTACTTACCCTATGGGTCTTGGTCAAAAGTAGTACACTAGGGTAAGTAGTGTACTACTTTTGACCAAGACCCATAGGGTAAGTAGTGCGCATAGGGTAAGTAGTGTATGTAGAGAATAGGGTTCCATCTGTATTCATATCCCAGCCTTGATATAACAGCACTGAATTATGACAGCACCAGATGATGAGAATGGAAAAACACACAACAGAATCGGTTACTATGCATTCTGGGTAAGTGGCGAGAGCATCAATGAAGCCATATGTATACATGAGAGGCATTTCTCTCCCAGTGCCAGTATTGATCATAGCTGCTTCATTAGGCCAGCCAATTTAGAGAGGAGAGACAAGCTGCATCTCTACTTCCAACCATCCATTCCTCCCTGCCTCCCTCCATTTTCTACATTATCCAAACCTCAGTGTTGCTGCTATTCTTCTCTTTTGGAAGGCAACAGCACGGTAGATCGTGTGTGTGTGTGTGCAATCCCTCTGCTGTACTAAACTCTTCAATAAAACATGAACTGCTGTTGTATTCTAGTGCTGTAGTCTATGGTATTCTGGCTCAGTTTACGTCAAATCTTTTCTTGTTCCGTATCCATATTTCATGGTTCCAAAGTTTAGATTGAAATCCCAGGTTGGTGCAGAGGGGAGGATGAGGTAAGAGGCAAAGAGACATGAGCCAAGTGGACAGCAGGCCTATGGTCAATTACATTCAGTCAATTCAGGATGTAAACTGAATTAGAATGTCAGTTTACTTCTTGAATTGAATGAATTTAAATAGAATTGAGCCCAACACTGGTGTACAGGAATCAATGAACTGCTAGTTTGTTGTAGACTATCTATCTACTGCTAGTTTGTTGTAGACTATCTATCTACTGCTAGTTTGTTGTAGACTATCTATCTACTGCTAGTTTGTTGTAGACTATCTATCTACTGCTAGGTTGTTGTAGACTATCTATCTACTGCTAGGTTGTTGTAGACTATCTATCTACTGCTAGGTTGTTGTAGGCTATCTATCGACTTCTAGGTTGTTGTAGGCTATCTATCTACTACTAGTTTGTTTATCAGCATATCGAATATGCGATCCGGGCCGGCAGAAACCTGGATCATCGTTATTCTAACTTCTGCGACGCATACAAAGCCATTCCCGGCCCCCCTAGTTTGTTGTAGACTATCTATCTACTGCTAGTTTGTTGTAGACTATCTATCTACTGCTAGTTTGTTGTAGACTATCTATCTACTGCTAGATAGATAGTCTACTTTCGGCAAATTTCGGCAAATCTGACCACGACTCCATTTAGTTGCTCCCAGCCTATAGACAGAAACTAAAACAGGAAACACCCGTTCTCAGGTCTGTTCAACGCTGGTCTGACCAATCTGATTCCACGCTTCAAGATTGCTTTAATCACGTGGACTGGGATATGTTCCGCATAGCGTCGAACAATAACATTGATGAATACGCTGATTCGGTGAGCGAGTTTATTAGCAAGTGCATCAGTGATGTTGTACCCACAGCGACTGATAAAACCTTCCCCAACCAGAAACCGTGGATTGATGGCAGCATTCGCGCAAAACTGAAAGCGCGAACCACTGCTTTTAATCAGGGTAAGGTGACCGGAAACATGACTGAATACAAACAGTGTAGCTATTCCCTCCGTAAGGCAATCAAACAAGCTAAGCTTCAGTATAGAGACAAAGTAGAGTAGCAATTCAACGGCTCAGACACGAGAGGTATGTGGCAGGGTCTACAGTCAATCACGGACTACAAAAAGAAAACCAGCCCTGTCGCGGACCACGATGTCTTGCTCCCTGACAAACTAAACAACTTCTTTGCTCGCTTTGAGGACAATACAGTGCCACTGACACGGCCCGCTACCAAAACCTGCAGGCTCTCCTTCACCGCAGCCAACGTGAGTAAAACATTTAAATGTGTTAACCCTCGCAAGGCTCCCGGCCCAGATGGCATCCCTGGCCGCGTCCTCAGAGCATGCGCAGACCAGCTGAAAACACAGTAGACCGTTTTTGAAGAAATCTGTTTCCGTCCCTCCTTACTAGTTATTAATTAAGACAAGAATTTCGCTACACTCGCATTAACATCTGCTAACCATGTGTATGTGACAAATACAATTTGATTTGATTTGATTAACTAAACAAACAGAGAGAGTGACACAGTGGTTTGGCCTGCGGTGGGGATGTAACATAGTGGGGACCAGAAACAGGGCAGTGAGTGCGTATCCTCGGCTTGGCCACTTAGTCTGTGTGAGTCAGAACAGGACATGACCGTGAGGAAAAAAGGCTGGGTAGGTTAACACAGGCAATTAGTGAGTCTTATACGGTCTTAATGCTCCCGACCACGACTCAGAGGACACACACACACGCACATACATACACAGTGGAGCCTCTGGACTCGACCATAAAGAAATCTTGCTTATAGTTATTTATCACACTTGGGCACTAGAGTAATGGACCCACTACTTTGATATTACATATCCTGTTCTGATAGCATTCACACTAATTGGGTCTGGGCTCCAACTCCTGTGTTGTCATTCTGGAATGCTCATTGTACATAAGACACAGGTTGGTTGTATCCCTTTACACTCAAATCAAATCAAATTTTATTGGTCACATACACATGGTTAGCAGATTTTAATGCGAGTGTAGCGAAATGCTTGTGCTTCTAGTTCCGACAGTGCAGTAATATCTAACAAGTAATCTAACAATTCCACAACAACTACCTAATACACACAAATCTAAAGGGATGGAATAAGAATATGTACATATAAATAGATGGATGCGCGATGGCCGAGCGGCATAGGCAAGATGCAAAAGATGGTATAAGATACAGTATATACATATGAGTAATGTAAGATATGTAAACGTTGTTAATGTGGCATTATTTAAAGTGACCAGTGATCCATTTATTAAAGTGGCCAATGATTTGAGTCTGTATGTAGGCAGCAGCCTCTCTGAGTTAGTGATTGCTGTTTAACCATCTGATGGCCTTGAGATAGAAGCTGTTTTTCAGTCTCTCGGTCCCAGCTTTGATGCACCTGTACTGACCTCGCCTTGGTAGCGGTGTGAACAGGCAGTGGCTCCAGTGGTTGTTGTCCTTGATGATCTTTTTGGCCTTCCTGTGACAAGGCTGCTGACCCAGACGGCATCCTAGCCGTGTCCTCAGAGCATGCGCAGACAAGCTGGCTAGTGTGTTTACGGACATATTCAATCGCCCCCTATCCCTGTTGTCCCCACATGCTTCAAGATGGCTACCATTGTTCCTGTATCGAAGAAGGCAACGATATCTGAACTAAATGACTACCGCCCCATAGCACTTACTTCTGTCATCATGACATTACCGGCCACCCTAGACACACTTCAGTTTGCATACCGCCCCAACAGGTCCACAGACGACGCAATCGCCATCACACTGCAAACTGCCCTATCCCATCTGGACGGCAGGTAGCCTAGTGGTTAGAGCGTTGGACTTGTAACCGGAGGGTTGCAAGTTTGAATCCCTGAGCTGACAAGGTAAAAATCTGTCGTTCTGCCCCTGAACAAGGCAGTTAACCCACTGTTCCCTGGGTGCCGTGGATGTTGATTAAGCCAGCCCCCTGCACCTCTCTGATTCAGAGGGGTTGGGTTAAATGCGGAAGACACATTTCAGTTGAAGGCATTCGGTTGTACAACTGACTAAAAATTTAGACTTTGACTTTTGACAAAAGGAATACCTATCTAAGAATGCGGTTCATTGAGTACAGCTTAGCATTCAACACCATAGTACCCTCCAAGCTCCTCATCAAGCTGGAGGCCCTGGGTCTCAACCCTGTCCTGTGCAATTGGGTCCTGGACTTTCTGACGGGCCGCCCCCAGGTGGTGACAACATCTCCACTTCGCTGACCCTCAACACTGGGGCCCCACAAGGGTGCGTGCTCAGCCCATCCTGTACTCCCTGTTCAACCACGACTGCATGGCCATGCACGCCTCCAACTCAATCATCACGTTTTCAGACGACACACAGTAGTGGGCTTGATTACCAACAACAACAAGACAGCCTACAAAAAAAAGGAGATGATAGTGGACTTCAGGAAACAGCAGAGGGAGCACCCCCCTATCCACATCGAAGGGACAGCAGTGGAGAAGGTGGAAAGTTTAGGTTCCTAGGCGTACACATCACAGACAAACTGAAATAGTCCTCCCACACAGACAGTGTGGGGAAGATGGCGTAACAGCCGAGCCACTGCCTGCTTACACGGCTACCATTCAGAAGGTTGTCACACTGTTATGGGGATCCATAATAATTACAAACCTCCTATTTAGAAGTTATTTTTCTGTAACAATTGCTTGTTTTCCATTTTATATGTTCAAAACACAAGCCCTCAGTCCGTAGGCTACCCTTACCCTTACCTACTATAACGAATGTTGGTTCAACAGCAAAGCATCATGTCTTTTTTATCCAGGCAATTTTATGATCTGATTATATTTTACATAGATTTATTGTTGCTGTTGTTTAAAAAAAAAATGACTGATTGATTTTTGTTTAATTTATTAAAACCAAACTTATTAGAATGATTCACCGTCCTGGTTTTATGGTGAGAACGTCCATGACGCGCCTGCAGTGATCTGTAAGATGGTTGAAATATGTATATAAAACATTATATTTGGGAGCAGTATAATGGTGAGTGGACATTCTCCCTTTCTCTTTATATTGGACCTTTGTCCAGCTACTGTGAAAAGTCTGGATGTGCATAAAACTCTCCATAGTCTGCATCCTTATTTTAATATTATATGCCCACAGGGAGCAATTATGGTGCCTGTAAGTGTATTTAGACATTTGGCCTATTTAAAACTAGTTGTTTCATTTTGTTCAGAATTTGATTAGAATTATTCACTCTCTTTTTAGGCCTTATCAATAATTAATTGAATCTTGCTTATTGACATTGTTTGGCATGTCCATGCTCAGCCATAATGCAATTTACAGTAGGTATGGCCCCTGTATCAGTAGGCCTATATATTTCCACATTGAAGCTATGCAATTACTTAGAACAATGTGGACTACAAACAGGTTCAAGTTAACATATTTAGCGAAGATAGAATAGGTCTACGTTTTCTTAATTCGTTTCTGTAAGCTATTTAACAATCTATAACAGACTAAGATTGGAATTGGAGTTGATTCCAAGGCACCACAACTTGTAAATACACAACTTGAAGGAACCACATATTTAACCATGGAGGCCTATCTGATTGGCCAGTGAAGGGGTCAAGCCTCGACACACTACAGTACAACTTATTTATTAATCAAAACGCAGTAGTTTCGTTCCATCGGCAGCACTGCGCCCATGATTCTTTGTTGTGAAAATAGCAAAATGTTATCGCAAGCGTTTAGATTTACCATTGCGTTAGGTTTGTTAAAATAGACATTTCCATATCATAAAACTAACTACAGTGTCAGTGTTTATGATCCTACATGTTTCAAGCAGACAACCATAGTCCCTGTGCCAAAGAAAGCGAAGGCTACTTGTCTAAATGTCTAAATGAGTACTCAATGTCGGTAGCCATCAAGTGCTTTGAAAGGCTGGTCATGGCTCACATCAACACCATCAACCCAGAAACCCTAGACCCACTCCAATTTGTATACAGTTGAAGTCGGAAGTTTACATACACTTATGTTGGAGTCATTAAAACTTGTTTTTCAACCACTCCTCAAATTTCTTGTTATCAAACTATAGTTTTGGCAAGTCGGTTAGGACATCTACTTTGTGCATGACACAAGTAATTTTTCCAACAATTGTTTACAGACAGATTATTTCACTTATAATTCATTGTATCACAATTCCAGCGGGTCAGAAGTTTACATACCCCTAAGTTGACTGTGACTTTAAACAGCTTGGACAATTCCAGAAAATGATGTCATGGCTTTAGAAGCTTCTGATAGGCTAATTGACATAATTTGAGTTAATTGGAGGTGTACCTGTGGATGTATTTCAAGGCCTACCTTCAAACTCAGTGCCTCTTTGCTTGACAGCAAAGGACCTTGTGAAAATCCCCCCCAAAAATTTACCTCTACAAGTCTGGTTCATCCTTGGGAGCAATTTCCAAACGCCTGAAGGTACCATGTTCATCTGTACAAACAATAGTACGCAAGTATGAACACCATGGGACCATGCAGCCGTCATACCGCTCAGGAAGGAGACGCGTTCTGTCTCCTAGAGATGAACGTACTTTGGTGCAAATCTATCTATATCCACAGTCAAACGAGTCCGATATTGACATAACCTGAAAGGCTGCTAAAAAAGCCAGACACGGTTTGCAACTGCACATGGGGACAAAGATCATCATTTTTGGAGATATGTGCTCTGGTTTGATGAAACAAAAATATAACTGTTTGGCCATAATGACCATCGTTATGTTTGGAGGAAAAAGGGGGAGGCTTGCAAGCCGAAGAACACCATCCCAACCGTGAAGCACGGGGTTGGCAGCATCATGTTGTGGGGGTGCTTTGCTGCAGGAGGGACTGGTGCACTTCACAAAATAGATGGCATCATTATGTGGATATATTGAACCAACATCTCAAGACATCAGTCAGGAAGTTAAAGCTTGGTCGTAAATGGGTCTTCCAAATGGACAATGACCCTAAGCATACTTCCAAAGTTGTGGCAAAATGGCTTAAGGACAACAAAGTCAAGTTATTGGAGTGGCCATCACAAAGCCCTGACCTCAATCCTATATAACATTTTGGGCAGAACTGAAAAAGTGTGTGCGAGCAAGGAGGCCCACAAACCTGACTCAGTTACACCAGCTCTGTCAGGAGGAATTGGCCAAAATTCACCCCACTTATTGTGGGAAGCTTGTGGAAGGCTACCCGAAACATTTGACCCAAGTTAAACACTTTAAAGGCAATGCTACCAAATACTAATTGAGTGTATGTAAACTTCTGACCCACTGGGAATGTGATGAAAGAAATAAAAGCTGAAATAAATAATTCTCTCTGCTATCATTCTGACATTAAACATTCTTAAAATAAAGTGGTGATCCTAACTGATTTTTACAAGGATTAAATGTCACGAATTGTGAAAAACTGTATTTACTGTATGAATCTATTTACTGTATGAATCTATTTACTGCATTCATATATTTACTGTATGAATGTATTTACTGTATGAATCTATTTACTGTATGAGTCTATTTACTGTATGAGTCGATTTACTGTATTCATCTATTTACTGTATTCATCTATTTACTGTATTAATCTATTTACTGTATTCATATATTTACTGTATGAGTCTATTTACTGTATGAGTCTATTTACTGTATGAGTCTATTTACTGTATGAATCTATTGATGAGTCAAATTAATAGTGAACTATATACAGTTCTGAATGGAAAAACACAAAGAAACAATCCCTGATTAGACAACAACCTTTCAGCAATACAAAGGAAATAAAGTGGAAAAAATTGTTGGCATATATTTATTCATCCTCTATTTAACCAGACAGGTCACATAGAGATTTCCATCTATTTTACAAGTGAGCCCTTGCCAAGAAAGCAGCATACATATAATAAACATACATTTGAATGCAACCCTGTGATCTAAATGCATCAGAGTTTGATTAACTAAAGGAAATACATTTTGGATAGGAATTAATTAGTTAACCTCTGACCCGCTGGGAATGTGATGAAAGAAGTAAAAGCTGAAATAAATCCTTCTCTCTACTATTATCCTGACATTTCACATTCTTAAAATAAAGTGGTGATCCTAACTGATTTTTAAAAGGATTAAATGTCAGGAATTGTTAAAAACTGAGTTTAAATGTATTTGGCTAAGGTGTATGTAAACTTCAGAATTTAACCGTACATCCCCAACAGATCCACAGATGACGCAATCTCAATCCCACTCCACACTGCCCTTTCCCACCTGGACAAAAGGAACACCTACAGTGAGGGAAAAAAGTATTTGATCCCCTGCTGATTTTGTACATTTGCCCACTGACAAAGAAATTATCAGTCTATAATTTTAACGGTAGGTTTATTTGAACAGTGAGAGACAGAATTACAACAAAAAAATCCAGAAAAATGCATGTGAAAAATGTTATAAATTGATTTGCATTTTAATGAGGGAAATAAGTATTTGACCCCCTCTCAATCAGAAAGATTTCTGGCTCCCAGGTGTCTTTTATACAGGTAATGAGCTGAGATTAGGAGCACACTCTTAAAGGGAGTGCTCCTAATCTCAGATTGTTACCTGTATAAAAGACACCTGACCACAGAAGCAATCAATCAATCAGATTCCAAACTCTCCACCATGGCCAAGACCAAAGAGCTCTCCAAGGATGTCAAGGACAAGATTGTAGACCTACACAAGGCTGAAATGGGCTACAAGACCATCGCCAAGCAGCTTGGTGAGAAGGTGGCAACAGTTGGTGCGATTATTCGCAAATGGAAGAAACACAAAAGAACTGTCAATCTCCCTCAGCCTGGGGCTCCATGCAAGATCTCACCTCGTGGAGTTGCAATGATCATGAGAACGGTGAGGAATCAGCCCAGAACTACATGGGAGGATCTTGTCAATGATCTCAAGGCAGCTGGGACCATAGTCACCAAGAAAACAATTGGTAACACACTTCGCCGTGAAGGACTGAAATCCTGCAGCGCCCGCAAGGTCCCCCTGCTCAAGAAAGCACATATACATGCCCGTCTGAAGTTTGCCAATGAACATCTGAATGATTCAGAGGACAACTGGGTGAAAGTGTTGTGGTCAGATGAGACCAAAATGGAGCTCTTTGCCATCAACTCAACTCGCCGTGTTTGGAGGAGGAGGAATGCTGCCTATGACCCCAAGAACACCATACCCACCGTCAAACATGGAGGTGGAAACATTATGCTTTGGGGGTGTTTTTCTGCTAAGGGGACAGGACAACTTCCATGCATCAAAGGGACGATGGACGGGGCCATGTACCGTCAAATCTTGGGTGAGAACCTCCTTCCCTCAGCCAGGGCATTGAAAATGGGTCGTGGATGGGTATTCCAGCATGACAATGACCCAAAACACACGGCCAAGGCAACAAAGGAGTGGCTCAAGAAGAAGCACATTAAGGTCCTGGAGTGGCCTAGCCAGTCTCCAGACCTTAATCCCATAGAAAATCTGTGGAGGGAGCTGAAGGTTCGAGTTGCCAAACGTCAGCCTCGAAACCTTAATGACTTGGAGAAGATCTGCAAAGAGGAGTGGGACAAAATCCCTCCTGAGATGTGTGCAAACCTGTTTGCCAACTAAAATAAATGTCTGACTCTGTGATTGCCATCAAGGGTTTTGCCACCACGTACTAAGTCATGTTTTGCAGAGGGGTCAAATACTTATTTCCCTCATTAAAATTCAAATCAATTTATAACATTTTTCACATGCGTTTTTCAGGATTTTTTTTTGTTATTCTGTCTCTCACTGTTCAAATAAACCTACCATTAAAATTATAGACTGATCATTTCTTTGTCAGTGGGCAAACGTACAAAATCAGCAGGGGATGTATATGTATAACCCTATCCACATAGCCCTATATGTATAACCCTATCCACATAGCCCTATATGTATAACCCTATCCACATAGCCCTATCTATATAACCATATCCACATAGCCCTATATGTATAACCATATCCACATAGCCCTATATGTATAACCATATCCACATAGCCCTATATGTATAACCCTATCCACATAGCCCTATCTATATAACCATATCCACATAGCCCTATATGTATAACCCTATCCACATAGCCCTATATGTATAACCATATCCACATAGCCCTATATGTATAACCATATCCACATAGCCCTATATGTATAACCCTATCCACATAGCCCTATATGTATAACCCTATCCACATAGCCCTATATGTATAACCCTATCCACATAGCCCTATCTATATAACCATATCCACATAGCCCTATCTATATAACCCTATCCACATAGCCCTATCCACATAGCCCTATCTATATAACCCTATCCACATAGCCCTATCTATATAACCCTATCCACATAGCCCTATCTATATAACCATATCCACATAGCCCTATCTATATAACCATATCCACATAGCCCTATCTATATAACCATATCCACATAGCCCTATATGTATAACCATATACACATAGCCCTATATGTATAACCCTATCCACATAGCCCTATCTATATAACCATATCCACATAGCCCTATATGTATAACCATATCCACATAGCCCTATATGTATAACCCTATCCACATAGCCCTATATGTATAACCCTATCCACATAGCCCTATCTATATAACCATATCCACATAGCCCTATCTATATAACCCTATCCACATAGCCCTATCTATATAACCCTATCCACATAGCCCTATCTATATAACCATATCCACATAGCCCTATATGTATAACCATATACACATAGCCCTATATGTATAACCCTATCCACATAGCCCTATCTATATAACCATATCCACATAGCCCTATATGTATAACCATATCCACATAGCCCTATATGTATAACCCTATCCACATAGCCCTATCTATATAACCATATCCACATAGCCCTATATGTATAACCATATCCACATATCCCTATATGTATAACCCTATCCACATAGCCCTATATGTATAACCCTATCCACATAGCCCTATCTATATAACCATATCCACATAGCCCTATATGTATAACCCTATCCACATAGCCCTATATGTATAACCCTATCCACATAGCCCTATCTATATAACCATATCCACATAGCCCTATCTATATAACCATATCCACATAGCCCTATATGTATAACCATATCCACATAGCCCTATATGTATAACCCTATCCACATAGCCCTATCTATATAACCATATCCACATAGCCCTATATGTATAACCATATCCACATAGCCCTATATGTATAACCCTATCCACATAGCCCTATCTATATAACCATATCCACATAGCCCTATCTATATAGCCCTATCTACATAGCCCTATCGACATAGCCCTATCGACACAGCCCTATTGACGCAGCCCTGTCTACGCAGCCCTATCTACACAGCCCTATCTGTATAGCCCTATCTGTATAGCCCTATCTACGCAGCCCTATCTACACAGCCCTATCTACATAGCCCTATCTGTATAGCCCTATCTGTATAGCCCTATCTATGCAGCCCTATCTACGCAGCCTTATCTACGTAGCCCTATCTACGTAGCCCAATCTACATAACCCTATCTATGTAGCCCTATCTACTTAGCCCTATCTACTTAGCCCTATCTATTTAGCCCTATCTATATAGGCCAATTCCCACGAGTGTAAAGGTGTAAGGCCCGGCGACAGACTAGTGTCCTGTTCAGGGGGTGTAGTTGTACATCAAGGTGCCTCACGCTACAGAAACAGGAGATAGACTAGCGTGCTGTTCAGGGGGTGTAGTTGTACATCAAGGTGCCTCACGCTACAGAAACAGGAGATAGACTAGCGTGCTGTTCAGGGGGTGTAGTTGTACATCAAGGTGCCTCACGCTACAGAAACAGGAGATAGACTAGCGTGCTGTTCAGGGGGTGTAGTTGTACATCAAGGTGCCTCACGCTACAGAAACAGGAGATAGACTAGCGTGCTGTCCAGGGGGTGTAGTTGTACATCAAGGTGCCTCACGCTACAGAAACAGGAGATAGACTAGCGTGCTGTCCAGGGGGTGTAGTTGTACATCAAGGTGCCTCACGCTACAGAAACAGGAGATAGACTAGCGTGCTGTCCAGGGGGTGTACTTGTACATCAAGGTGCCTCACGCTACAGAAACAGGAGATAGACTAGTGTCCTATCCAGGGGGTGTACTTGTACATCAAGGTGCCTCACACTACAGAAACAGGAGTCTCTCTACTGAAACATGAGTCTCTCTACAGAAACAGGAGTCTCTCTACAGAAACAGGAGTCTCTCTACAGAAACAGGAGTCTCTCTACTGAAACAGGAGTCTCTCTACTGAAACAGGAGTCTCTATAGAAACAAGAGTCTCTACAGAAACAGGAGTCTCTACAGAAACAGGAGTCTCCTGCCCTATGGGTTGTTCTGATTTACTTACACTGAACCAAAAAATAAACGCAACAATTTCAATTTCACTGAGTTACAGTTCATATAATGAAATCATTGAATTTAATTAAGTTCATTAGGCCCTAATCTATGGATTTCACATGACTGGGAATACAGCTTCTGTTAGATACAGATACCTTTAAAAAAGGTAGAGGCGTGGATCAGAAAACCAGCCAGTATCTGGCGTGACCACAATTTGCATCATGCAGCGCACCAAATCTCCTTCATATAGGGTTGTTGATTGTGGCCTGTGGAATGATGTCCCACTCCTCTTCAATGGCTGTGCAAAGTTTCTGGTTATTGGTGGGAAGTGGATTACCCTGTCGTCACGTCGATCCATAGCTTCCCAAACATGCTCAGTTAGTGACGTCTGGTGAGTATGCAGGCCATGGAAGAACTGGGACATTTTCAGCTTCCAGGAATTGTGTACAGTTCCTTGTGACATGGGGCTGTGCATTACCATGCTGAAACATGAGGAGATGACGGCGGATGAATGGCACGACAATGGGCCTTAGGATCTCGTCACGGTATCTATGTGCATTAAAATTGCCATAGATAAAATGCACTTGTTTGTTGTCCGTATCTTATGCCTGCCCATACCATAACCCCACCACCACCATGTGGCACTCTGTTCACAACGTTAACATTAGCAAACCGCCGCCCACACAATGCCATACACACTGTCATCTGCCCGGTATAGTTCAAACCAGGATTAACCCGTGTAGCGCACACTTCTCCTGTGTGCCTGTGGCCATCGAAGGTGACCATTTGCCCACTGAAGTTAGTTACGAGTGCGAACTGCTGTCAGGTCAAGACCGTGGTGAGTACGACGAGCACGTAGATGAGCTTCCCTGAGAAGGTTTCTGATAGTTTGTGCAGACATTCTTCGGCTGTGCAAACCCACAGTTTCATCAGCTGTCCGGGGGGCTGGTGTCAGGCAATCCCCCAGGCAAAGAAGCCAGATGTGGAGGTCCTGGGCTGGGGTGGTTACACGGGGTCTGCTGTTGTGAGGCTTGTTGGACATACTGCAAAATCCTCTAAAACGTTATTGGATGCGGCTTATGGTAGAGAAATGAACATTCAATTCTCTGGCAACAGCTCTGGTGCACATTCCTGCAGTCAGCATGCCAATTGCACACTCACTCAAATCTTGAAACATTTGCAGCATTGTGTTGTGTGACAAAACTGCACATTTTAGAGTGGCCTTTTATTGTCCCCAGCACAAGCTGCACAAGCTGCACCTGTGTAACGATCATGCTGTTTATTCAGCGTTTTGCTATGCTACCTGTCAGGTGGATGGATTATCATGGCAAAGGAGAAATGCTCATTAACAGGAATGTAAACAAATTGAGAGAACAAACAACATTTGAGAGAAATAAGCTTTTTGTGCACATGAAAAATGTCAGATTTTTATTTTCAGCTCATGAAACATGGGACCAACATTTTACATGCTGCGTTTATATTTTGGTTCAGTGTACTTGTCCCTACTGAAACCCGGCTTGAACAGTGTTGTACATTGTACATGCAGCACTATCGGAAAATAAATCACATTTTGCTCAGTTTTGTTATTTTCAGGACAGAATAGGACTGGAGAAAACATTAGCTGTTGTTACAGTTTCTTGAAGTATAACTTCCATTCCCTGTGAATTTGTAATTATTCACAGTCACGCCTTGTGAGTCTTGTGTTGAACCATCTCTCTCTCCCAGCAGTCTCCCGGATTTACTCATAATTAGCTAATTAGCGACATTTTGCTAAATAATTGTGCTGAATAGCATGCCCCTACTGCTAACGTTAGTCACACCTTCCATATGCATATGTATTTTAAATATAATTTACACTCAATGGAAATTATGGTGTGATGGAATCTTTCTAAGGAAAAAAAAAAATTCAGAGAATTTTCTAGGAATTTTTTTTACTACTGATAACAATTAAAGGAAAATACTTCCCTGTTCAGTTGACAGATCCCCTTGACATTCTGTGCTCTGGAAGCCGGATTCAAACAGAATAGAAGATGAATGAACAGGGTTGGGAAAAAAAGAAGAAAAGGACAATCAGGACGACATAGGATCGCATTAAGTTAAGCCAGACACCCTTAATAACAATACATTAACACACCATTGTACTTGTTTTGTTACGTTGAGTTCTTCAGATGTGCAACTTGTGAAGTCCGTATACGACTTCTATTTTTCCCTCCCCAACTCTCTCTATTTTGTTTTTTTTCCTTTGAAAAGCCTTATTTAGGTCACACTGAATCCTAACCACTTTGAAATGCTAACTGGGGTATGAATGATTTACATCTGGAAAAAAATAATGAAATTAGATGATAAATTGAATTTCTAATTAATTCCTATCCAAAATGTATTTCCTTTAGTTAATCAAACTCTGATGCATTTAGATCACGTGGTTGTATTGAAATGTATGTTTATTATATGTATGCTGCTTTCTTGGCAAGGGCTCACTTGTAAAATAGATGGAAATCTCTATGTGACCTGTCTGGTTAAATAAAGGATAAATAAATAAATGCCAAAAATATTTTCCACTTTATTACCTTTGTATTGCTGGAAGGTGGTAGTCAAATCAGGGATTGTTTCTTTGTGTTCTTCCATTCAGAACTGTATATAGTTCACTATTCATTTGACTCATCAATAGACTCATACAGTAAATAGACTCATACAGTAAATAGACTCATACAGTAAATAGATTCATACAGTAAATATACTCATACAGTAAATAGATTCATACAGTAAATAGATTCATACAGTAAATAGATTCATACAGTAAATAGACTCATACAGTAAATAGATGAATACAGTAAATATATGAATACAGTAAATAGATGAATACAGGAAATAGATGAATACAGTAAATATACTCATACAGTAAATAGATTCATGGAGTAAATAGATTCATGGAGTAAATATACTCATACAGTAAATAGATTCATAGAGTAAATAGATTCATACAGTAAATAGATTCATACAGTAAATAGACTCATACAGTAAATAGATGAATACAGTAAATATATGAATACAGTAAATATATGAATACAGTAAATAGATTCATACAGTAAATACAGTTGTATTCTGAATTTTACATACACCTTAGCCAAATACATTTAAACTCAGTTTTTCACAATTTGTGACATTTAATCCTTGTAAAAATCAGTTAGGATCACCACTTTATTTTAAGAATGTTTAATGTCAGAATGATAACAGAAGGAAATATTTATTTCAGATTTTATTTCTTTCATCACATTCCCAGTGGGTCAGAAGTTTACATACACTCAATTAGTATTTGGTAGCATTGCCTTTAAATTGTTTAACTTTGGTCAAACGTTTCGGGTAGCCTTCCACAAGCTTCCCACAATAAGTTGGGTGATTTTTTGCCCATTCCTCCTGACAGAGCTGGTGTAACTGAGTCAGGTTTGTAGGCCTCATTGCTCGCACACACTTTTTCAGTTCTGCCCAAATCTTCTATAGGATTGAGGTCAGGGCTTTGTGATGGCTCTCCAATTCCTTGACTTTGTTGTCCTTAAGCCATTTTGCCACAACTTTGGGGTCATTGTCCATTTGGAAGACACATTTACGACCAAACTTTAACTTCCTGACTGATGTCTTGAGATTCAATATATCCACATAATTTTCCTGCCTCATGATGCCATCTATTTTGTGAAGTGCACCAGTCCCTCCTGCAGCAAAGCACCCCCACAACATGATGCTGCCACCCCCGTGCTTCACGGTTGGGATGGTGTTCTTCGGCTTGCAAGCCACCCCCTTTTTCCTCCAAACATAACGATGGTCATTATGGCCAAACAGTTATATTTTTTGTTTCTTCAGACCAGAGGACATTTCTCCATGTGCAGTTGCAAACCGAAGTCTGTCTTTTTATGGCGGTTTTGGAGCAGTGGCTTCATCCTTGCTGAGCGGTCTTTCAGGTTATGTTGATATAGGACTCGTTTTACTGTGGATATAAATACTTTTGTACCTGTTTCCTCCAGCATCTTCACAAGGTCTTTTGCTGTTGTTCGGGATTGATTTGCACTTTTCGCACCAAAATACGTTCATCTCTAGGAGACAGAACGCGTCTCCTTCCTGAACGGTATGACGGCTGCGTGGTCCCATGGTGTTTATACTTGCGTACTATTGTTTGTACAAATGAACATGGTACCTTCAGGCGTTTGGAAATTGCTCCCAAGGATGAACTAGACTTCTGGAGGTCTACAATTTTTTTTCTGAGGTCTTGACTGATTTCTTTTGATTTTCCCATGATGTCAAGCAAAGAGGTGAGTTTGAAGGTAGGCCTTGAAATATATCCACAGGTACACCTCCAATTGACTCAATGACGTCAATTAGCCTATCAGAAGCTTCTAAAGCCATGACATAATTTTCTGGAATTGTCCAAGCTGTTTAAAGGCACAGTCAACATAGTGTAGTTTGTTAACAATACATTTTTGGAGTGGATGAAAAATGAGTTTTAATGACTCCAACCTAAGTGTATGTAAACTTCCGACTTAAACTATATATTAATACAGTAAATAGTTGTTTTGCACATTAACATGAAATGCATGGTTATTGTCTTGGAAATGTGCATATTGATTTGAAATAATCTTCCATTGTTGGGAATATTAAAGACACCTGTCCTGTATAGCCTAATGGGAAATGCCCTGTAGCCTGTGTGTTATACCCACCCTTACCTTATTGTCCTTATGATTCTGTGTCATGTGATTAACCATTTTCAGAAATGTGCATATTTAATCAAAATAATTGACCATGGGCTACAGTGCTTATGAATGTGAAAGACACCTGCCGCTGTAGGGTAGGCTATGTATAATCCACTTTCCTTTCCTATGATCCTTTTATCCTTTTATCAGCAACTGAACCTTACTCATGGGTTTCCAGTTCCACAGGAGGTGGGAACAGAGTGTCCTCAGACATACACTGCATCTCAAATAGCACCCTATTCTCTACATAGTGCACTACTTTTGACCAGGGCTCATAGGGTCCTGGTCAAAAGTAGGGCCCTGGTCAAAAGTAGTGCACTTTGCAAAAATATCTCATGCAAATTAGCTTGTTGAAGATGCAACATATCTGTAGTGAGGGGGTTACATGACAGTGTCACAGCTTAAGGTCTCCCATTTTTTTTTATCCTTTAATTAACTAGGCAAGTCAGTTAAGAACAAATCCTTATTTACAATGACGGCCTACACCAGCCAAACCTGGATGACACTGGGCCAATTGTGCGCCGCCCTATGGGACTCCCAATCACAGCCGGTTGTAAAACGGCCTGGATTCGAACCAGGGTGTCTGTAGTGACGCCTCTGGGTCAGTAACTAAAAGGTCGCTGATTCGAATCCCCGAACTGACTAGATGAAAAATACGTTGATGTGCCCTTGAGCAAGACACTTAATCCTAATTTCTCCTGTAAATCGCTCTGGATAAGAGCATCTGCTAAATTACTAACATCCAAACGTAAAATGTAGAGGGAAGGAAGGAAGGAAGGAGGAATTGAGAAAGAGAGAGAGAGAGGGGAAGGATGGATGTACTGTAGATAGCAGCCTTCTAGAAATTCTCCTCTAAACAACCATGTACAGGTTATTCCAAGTTTCCATGTGGCCTTTGAATAGTGTTAGTTTAAACAGAGCTACACCCCAAAGCGTTTTCCCCCTGTTCTATTGATTTCAGTGTGATATCCATGGAAGTCATTAACAAAAAAATGGTTGCATTACACTTACCGCGTTGGCAATATTTAAAAATGTAGCTAGCTGTCTTTTACAAGTTGTCCTCTAACCAGGGATGTACGCATTATTCCCTGATTCCGTGTGGTTTTCAAGCTGTGTTAGTTTTAACAGGACGTGCAACCTCATCTCTCCCCTATCACGCAATGGATTTCAATGTGATAATCGAAAGGAGAGATTGACAAAATTGTGTTTCGTTTCTCCTTCTGTTTTGGTGAACCCCGTATCAAAATGCAACATTCCAAAATGTAGCTGACTGTGACTGCAAGTTGTCCTCTGACCAGTTATGTAAAAATATATCCAGATTCCATGTGGTTTTTGAGTTGTGCTAGTTTCAACAGCACATATCCCCCCTAATTGATGAGTTATTTATAGCCAGTTGTCAAAACAACAGGGTTTTTGGTGCATGTGCAGTTTATAAGGTGCTCGTAAAAAAAGAATACAAGTAATATGATTACTATTGCTGCACATAGTAAATGTTATGTTTTCAATATATCACAAACTGTTTCTGCATATTGGTTATTGATTTGGACACTTTATTTTCACATTGGGCTATTTATCAATATGTCTTGTCAACAGTAAGCAGCGACAGCACTACTCTTTTATGATACAATTAAACCCCCCACCTCAGCAGCACTACTCTTTTATGATACAATGTTGACCCCCCCACCTCTCCACCCCATCTCTCTATTTCTCCCTCTCTTTCTGAATGGGAGTTTATGTTACAGATATTAGTGAGCTGTGTCAGACAGTTAAACTGGCTTTTATTGATCCAGAGCTTCAATCTCCAAAAACAGTTTATTTTAATGGGCCGTAATGGACCTGTTCTTTCATGTCTGACTGCCTTCAAAACACACCGCTGTTATTTCACATAATTTCAACAGACTTTCTTAATATTAACATTACAGCTAGTATCTCTGAATGCTGTCAAGGCTGATAGCCATACTGATGTTTAATCAAGTTCAATCAAGTTGGAGAAACATCTCAAGGATGATCAATGGAAACAGGATGCACCTGAGCTAAATTTTGAGTCTCATTGCAAAGGGTCTGAATACTTATGTAAATAAGGTATTTATGTTTTTTTGTTTTTATTCATTTGCTAAAATTTCTAACAACCTATTTTCGCTTTGTCATTATGGGGTATTGTGTGTAGATTGATGAGTAAAAAAAAATATTGAATCAATTTTAGAATTTTAGAAAGGCTGTAAAAAGTCAAGGGGTCTGAATACTTTCCCAATACACTGTACATCTAAACCTCAGTTCTAAATATACCTGGCTACAATGTTTCCCGTGAGATCCTAATTTGTGTTAGAAGTGTGGAAATAATCTCCCTGACCGTGTTGCATGGTAATGTAACACACATGGTAACGTAACACACACATGGTAATTCTCAGACTCACTCGCTCAGGGTCTTTTGTCTCTACTGCCTGGGTTGAAAAAACAAAGCTCTCCCTCTTTCTCTCTCATTCTCTCACTTTATACACTACCGTTCAAAAGTTTGGTGTCACTTACAAATGTCTTTGTTTTTTTGGCCATTAAAATAACATAAAATGTATCGGAAATACAGTGTAGACATTGTTAATGTTGTAAATGACTATTGTAGCTGAAAACTGCAGATTATTTATGGAATATATACATAGGCGTACAGAGGCCCATTATCAGCAACCATCACTCCTGTGTTCCAATGGCACGTTGTGTTAGCTAATCCAAGTTTATCATTTTAAAAGGCTAATTGATCATTAGGAAACCTTTTTTGCAATTACGTTAGCACAGCTGAAAACTGTTGTCCTGATTAAAGAAGCAATACAACTGGCCTTCTTTAGACGAGTTGAGTATCTGGAGCATCAGCATTTGTGGGTTCGATTACAAATAACTTTTTTTCTGAAACTCGTCCATCTATTCTTGTTTTGAGAAATTAAGGCTATTCCATGCGAGAATTTGCCAAGAAACTGAAGATCTCGTACAACGCTGTGTACTACTCCCTTCACAGAACAGCGCAAACTTGCTTTAACCAGATAAAAAAGAAGAGTGGGAGGCCCTGGTGCACAACTAAGCAAGAGGACAAGTACATTAGAGTGTCTAGTTTGAGAAACAGACGCCTCACAAGTCCTCAATTGGCAGCTTCATTAAATAGTACCCGCAAAACACGTGTCTCAACGTCAACAGTGAAGAGGCGACTCCGGGACACACACACACACACACACACACACACACACTCATCACATACACTGCTGCTACTCATACCACAATCACTTCAACTACCTCGTACCCCAGCACATTGACTCGGTACCTGTACTTCTTGTATATATTGCCTTTTTATTGTTATTTTATTGTGTTACTATTTCCTTTAATTATTTATTTATTACTTTTGATCTTTGTTGGGAAAGGGCTCTTAAGTAAGCATTTCACTGTATTTGATTTCTCAAATTCGGGGGCAGTCTCTCTATAAATGCCGCTGGCCACACACAAATTCACGGATCTGAAAGTCAAACTATAAATGGAGAAAGTTTAGCACTGTTGCTAGTCTCCCTAGGAGTGGCCGTCCTGCAAATATGACTGCAAGAGCACAGCGCAGAATGCTCAATGAGGTGGGCTAGGCGTCTCGCTCGACAACTTCCGGTGAAACTGAAGGGCCCGCAATTCAAATAAATAATCATAAAAAGTATGGATATTAAACATTTAGGTACATACAAGTGTGCTATATCGGTTGAAAGCTTAAATTCTTGTTAATCTAACTGCACTGTCCGATTTACAGTAGCCATTACAGCGAAAGCATGCCATGCGATTGTTTGAGGACAGCGCCCCACATCAAAATATTTTTCCACCAGCACAGGTTTCATAAATTCACAAATAGCGATTAAATATTAACTTCGTTTTTGAACATTTTCCTCTGATTTGTCATCCAAAGGGTCCCAGCTATAACATGAAGTGTCGTTTTGTTAGATAAAATCCTTCTTTATATCCAAAAAAGTCTGTTTAGTTGGCGCCATCGATTTGAGTAATCCATTCGTTTAACATGCAGAGAAAGGAATCCAAAAATCTACCGCTTAACTTTGTTTCAACAGGTCAAAATACATTTCTATTCACTCCTCAGATACCCTAAAATGTAATCAAACTATAATATTTCTTACGGAAAGAAGTATGTTCAATAGGAAACCGATTTTAGCAGGTGCGTCTTGTCTTCATCGCTTGCCCAAACACAAATTTCTTAGACTGTGTCCTTGTACTAAAACTCATATTTCTTATTAATTTTGGAAGTTACAAGCCTGAAACCTTGAACATAGACTGCTGACACGGTGTGGAAGCAATAGGAATTGCATCCTGGGAGCTAGAATTCAGAATGCCCCTATACTTTCCATTGTAAGAGGATGGTCTCTCAAAAAAACAAAAAATCTGGTTGGTTTTTCTTTGGATTTTCTCCTACCATATCTATTGTGTTATAGTCTCCTACATTATTTTAACATTTCTTTCCAATGGTAACAATTATACGTATATCCTGGCTTAAGGGCCTGAGCAACAGGCAGTTTACTTTGGGCACGTCAGTCAGGCGGAAATTGAGAAAAAAGGAACCGCAAGAAGTTAAGAAGAATCCTAGAGTGTCAGCTAAAGACTTACAGAAATCTCTGGAACGTGCTAACATTTCTGTTGACGAGTCTACGATATGTAAAATACTAAACAAGAATGGTGTTCATGGGAGGACACCACGGAAGAAGCCACTGTTGTCAAAAAAAAACTATGCTGCACGTCTGAAGTTCGCAAAAGGTCACCTGGATGTTCCGGCAAAATGTTCTGTGGGCAGATTAAACTAAAGTTGAGTTGTTTGGAAGGAACACACAACACTATGTGTGGAGAAAAAAGTGACAGCACACCAACATCAAAATCTCATCCCAACTGTAAAGTATGGTGGAGGGAGCATCATGGTTTGGGGCTGCTTTGCTGCCTCAGTGCCTGGACAGTTTGCTATGAGAATGTAAGGCTATCTGTCCACGAATTGAAGCTCAGCAGAAGTTGGGTGATGCAACAGGACAATGACCCAAATCACAGAAGTAAATCAACAACAAAATGGCTTCAACAGAAGAAAATACGCCTTCTGGAGTGGCCCAGTCAGAGTCCTGACCTCAACCCGATTGAGATGCTGTGGCATGACCTCAAGAGAGTGGTTCACACCAGACATCCCAAGAATATTGATGAACTGAAAGTTTTGTGAAGAGGAATGGTCCAAAATTCCTCCTGACCGTTGTGCAGGTCAGATCTGCAACTACAGAAAATGTCTGGTTGAGGTTATTGCTGCCAAAGGAGGGTCTACCAGTTATTAAATCCAAGTGTTCACTTTTTCCACCCTGCACTGTGAATGTTAACACGGTTTGTTCAATAAAAACATGAAAACATATAATTGTTTGTGTGTTATTAGTTTAAGCAGACTGCGTCTATTGTTGTGAATTAGATGAAGATAAGATCACATTCTATGACCAATTTATGCAGAAATCCAGGTAATTCCAAAGGGTTTACATACTTTTTCTTGCCACTGTAGCAGTTCCTTTTGTCCAGGTGGGAAAGGGCAGTGTGGAGTGCAATAGAGACTGCATCATCTGTGGATCTGTTGGGGCAGTATTTGAATTGGAGTGGGTCTAGGGTGTCTGGGATGATGGTGTTGATGTGAGCCATGACCATCCTTTCAAAGCATTTCATGGCTTCAGATGAGAGTGCTATGGGGCGATAGCCATTTATACAAGTTACCTTGGCTTTCTTGGGCACAGGGCCTATGGTGGTCTGCTTGAAATATGTAGGTATTATTGACTGGGTCAGGGAGAGGTTGAACATTTCAGTGAAGACACTTGCCAGCTGGTCACCGCATGCCCTGAGGAGGTAAAGAAAGTGTTAGCTGCGTTCTAAGACCTGCGACCCCCCAGCGCATGTGATAAAATCAACAGTACAAAACCAAAGATCTTGATGTGCTTTAAGCAATTGATCTTGTGTCATGGTGTTGACTATAATCAACATGACCAATCTGAGGTCAAAAAGATGTGTAATTCCCTCCAATTCCATGTGGTCAAATCGGCATCCAGTGTAATTTCCACTTCATGGTTATGGAAAAATAATTTATGATCACAGTAAATTAAGCAAACTGCCTGATTTTTTCAATAATCACCAGTATTTCTCACTAGTTTAACCATTTAGAGAGAAAAAATGGCCCTACGCACAATTTAACCAGGCGCTCTAGAGTGTCCATAAGGGTCTGTGCAGCAGGCTGAACGTTTGGCGTTCCTAGTAATTAACTGACAGGATTTCCACAGTAGGATGTCCCAGGCTAATTCCTGGTCTCCTCTCTTCCCCCTAGTCTCTCCTCTCTACATACTTTAGATAAAATGGCTGATTGCCAGTCAGTCAACACCACACTTTAGGGGTGATACTCTACCAATACGTCTATCTATGGGTCTCTACCAATACGTCTATCTATAGGTCTCTACCAATACGTCTATCTATGGGTCTCTACCAATACGTCTATCTATAGGTCTCCACCAATACGTCTATCTATAGGTTTCTACCAATACGTCTATCTATATGTCTCTACCAATACGTCTATCTATGGGTCTCTACCACTACGTCTATCTATGGGTCTCTACCAATACGTATATATATAGGTCTCTACCAATACGTCTATCTATGGGTCTCTACCGATACGTCTATCTATGGGTCTCTACCAATACGTCTATCTATAGGTCTCTACCAATACGTCTATCTATAGGTCTCGACCAATACGTCTATCTATAGGTCTCCACCAATACGTCTATCTATAGGTTTTTTACCAATACGTCTATCTATATGTCTCTACCAATACGTCTATCAATGGGTCTCTACCAATACGTATATATATAGGTCTCTACCAATACGTCTATCTATGGGTCTCTACCAATACGTCTATCTATGGGTCTCTACCAATACGTCTATCTATAGGTCTCTACCAATACGTCTATCTATAGGTCTCTACCAATACGTCTATCTATAGGTCTCTACCAATACGTCTATCTATAGGTCTCTACCAATACGTCTATCTATAGGTCTCTACCAATATGTCTATCTATAGGTCTCTACCAATACGTCTATTTTTAGGTCTCTACCAATACGTCTATCTATGGGTCTCTACCAATACGTCTATCTATAGGTCTCCACCAATACATCTATCTATAGGTTTCTACCAATACGTCTATCTATAGGTCTCTACCAATACGTCTATCTATAGGTCTCTACCAATACGTCTATCTATGGGTCTCTACCAATACGTCTATCTATGGGTCTCTACCAATACGTCTATCTATAGGTCTCTACCAATACGTCTATCTTTAGGTCTCTACCAATACATATATCTATGGGTCTCTACCAATATGTCTATCTATAAGTCTCTACCAATACATCTATCTATATGTCTCTACCAATACGTATATCTATAGATCTCTACCAATACGTCTATCTATGGGTCTCTACCAATACGTCTATCTATAGGTCTCTACCAATACGTCTATCTATGGGTCTCTTTCAATACGTCTATCTATAGGTCTCTACCAATACGTCTATCTATAGGTCTCTACCAATACGTCTATCTTTAGGTCTCTACCAATACATCTATCTATGTATCTATCTATGGGTCTCTACCAATACGTCTATCTATAGGTCTCTACCAATACATCTATCTATAGGTCTCTACTGTCGTCTATCTATGGGTCTCTACCAATACGTCTATCTATAGGTCTCTACCAATACGTCTATCTATGGGTCTCTTCCAATACGTCTATCTATAGGTCTCTACCAATACGTCTATCTATAGGTCTCTACCAATACGTCTATCTATAGGTCTCTACCAATACGTCTATTTTTAGGTCTCTACCAATACGTCTATCTATGGGTCTCTACTAATACGTCTATCTATAGGTTTCCACCAATACATCTATCTATAGGTTTCTACCAATACGTCTATCTATAGGTCTCTACCAATACGTCTATCTATAGGTCTCACCAATACGCCCATCTATGGGTCTCTACCAATATGTCTATCTATGGGTCTCTGTCATCTCTTAGTCTCTACCAATACATCTATCTATGGGTGTCTCACCAACACACTATCTACAAGTCTCACTAATATGTACATTCCATGGTCTCTACTTATCTCGTCTCTACCAATACGCTCTATCTATAGGTCCCACCATCTCTATGGAGGGTCTACCAATATCATTCATAGGTCCCCCACCAATACGCTTCCATTCACACTAATACGCCTATCTAGGGTCTCTACCAATATCCCCTATGGTCTATGGGTCTCAACAATACTCATCTATGGTCTCTACGCCTAAAAGTCTCTATCTATGGGTCTCTACCAATACGTCATCTATGGGTCTCTACGCTCATCTGGTCTCTACCAACATCGCCATAGGTCTCTACCAATATCTATAGAGTCTCTACCAATATACCTCACCAACACTATCTATATGTACTCTACCAATATGCTCTATCAATGGTCTCACCAACACGTGATATATAGGTCTCCCATCTATGGGTCTATCTATTCACGTCTCTACAGGTCACACACTACGCCTCATCTATAGGTCTCTACCAACACGCCTATCTATAGGTCTCTACCAACACGCCTCTATAGGTCTCTCACCAATACGCCTTCCATATCATATGGTCTCTACTGTCGTCTATCTATAGGTCTCTACCAATACGCTCATCTATGGGTCTCTACCAACACGCTTCATCTATAGGTCTCACCAATACATCTATCAGGTTTCTATAACACGCCCCATCTATAGGTCTCTACCAATACGCCTATCTATAGGTCTCTACGTGTCATCTATAGGTTTCTCACCACGCTCTATCTTATAGGTCTCTACCAACACGCTATCTATAGGTCTCTACCAACACGTCTATCTATAGGTCTCACCAATACACAGTTCATTCTATAGGTCTCTACCAATATGTCTATTTTTAGGTCTCCTACTGTCCCATATCTATGGGTCTCTACCAATACGTCTATCTATAGGTCTCCTACCAATACATCTATCTATAGGTTTCTACCAATACGTCATCTATAGGTCTCTCACCAATACGCTTCCATCTATAGGTCTCACCAATATCACGCTTCATATGGGTCTCTACTGCACGTCTTCTGTAGGTCTCTGTCACGTCTCATCTATAGGTCTCACCAATACGTCTATCTATAGGTCTCTCTACCAATACATATCCAGGTCTCTCACTAATACGCCTATCTATAAGTCTCTACCAATACGTCATTTATCTATATGGGTCTCACGTCAACGCCATGTATCTATAGATCTCTACCAATACCTATCTATAGTCTCTCACCAATACGCTCTATCTTTAGGTCTCTACCAACATCTATCAATGGGTCTCTACCAATACGCCTATCTATGGGTCTCTACCAATACGTCTATCTGTGGGTCTCTACTCAATGACGTCTATCTATGGGTCTCTACCAATACGCCTATCTATAGGTCTCTCTGTCCATCTATGGGTCTCTTCCAATACGTCTATCTATAGGTCTCTACCTAATACGCCTATCTATAGGTCTCTACCAATACGTCTATCTATGGGTCTCTACCAATACTGGCTATCTATAGGTCTCTACCAATACTGTCTATTTTAGGTCTCACCTAATACGCCCATTCATGGGTCTCTACTCTGCCCATCTATAGGTGTCCACCAACACATCTATCCATAGGTTTCACCAATACGCTCTATCTATAGGTCTCTACCAATACGCTCATCTATAGGTTTCCTACCAATACGCTCATCTATGGGTCTCTACCAATCATGTCTATCTATGGGTCTCTGTCACAATGTCTATCTATAGGTCTCTATCTATCTATGGGTCTCTACCAATACGTCTATCTATAGGTCTCTACCAATACGTCTATCTTTAGGTCTCTACCAATACATCTATCTATGGGTCTCTACCAATACGTCTATCTATAAGTCTCTACCAATACGTCTATCTATATGTCTCTACCAATATGTATATCTATAGGTCTCTACCAATACGTCTATCTATATGTCTCTACCAATATGTATATCTATAGGTCTCTACCAATACGTCTATCTATAGGTCTCTACCAATACGTCTATCTATGGGTCTCTACCAATACGTCTATCTATAGGTCTCCACCAATACGTCTATCTATAGGTTTCTACCAATACGTCTATCTATATGTCTCTACCAATACGTCTATCTATGGTCTCTACCAATACGCCTATCTATGGTCTCTACCAATAATATATATATAGGTCTCTACCAATACGCTTCATCTATGGGTCTCTACCAACACGCTATCTATGGGTCTCTACCAATACGTCTATCTATAGGTCTCTACCAACACGTCTATCTATAGGTCTCTACCAATACGTCTCATCTATAGGTCTCCACCAATACGTCTATCTATAGGTTTCTACCAATACGTCTATCTATATGTCTCTACCAATACGTCTATCTATGGGTCTCTACCAATACGTCTATCAATGGGTCTCTACCAATACGTATATATAGGTCTCACCAACACGCTCATCTATGGGTCTCTACCAATACGTCTATCTATGGGTCTCTACCAATACGCTATCTATAGGTCTCTACCAATACGCCTATCTATAGGTCTCTACCAATACGTCTATCTATAGGTCTCTACCACGTCTATCTATAGGTCTCTACCAATACGTCTATCTATAGGTCTCTACCAATATGTCTATTTTTAGGTCTCTACCAATACGTCTATCTATGGGTCTCTACCAATACGTCTATCTATAGGTCTCCACCAATACATCTATCTATAGGTTTCTACCAATACGTCTATCTATAGGTCTCTACCAATACGTCTATCTATAGGTCTCTACCAATACGTCTATCTATAGGTCTCTACCAATACGTCTATCTATAGGTCTCTACCAATACGTCTATCTATAGGTCTCTACCAATACGTCTATCTATAGGTCTCTACCAATACGTCTATCTATAGGTCTCTACCAATATGTCTATTTTTAGGTCTCTACCAATACGTCTATCTATGGGTCTCTACCATTACGTCTATCTATAGGTCTCCACCAATACATCTATCTATAGGTTTCTACCAATACGTCTATCTATAGGTCTCTACCAATACGTCTATCTATAGGTCTCTACCAATACGTCTATCTATGGGTCTCTACCAATACGTCTATCTATGGGTCTCTACCAATACGCCCATCTATAGGTCTCTACGTCACTATCTTTAGGTCTCTACCAATACATATATCTCTGGGTCTCTACCAATACGTCTATCTATAAGTCTCTACCAATACGTCTATCTATATGTCTCTACCAATACGTATATCTATAGATCTCTACCAATACGTCTATCTATAGGTCTCTACCAATACGTCTATCTTTAGGTCTCTACCAATACATCTATCAATGGGTCTCTACCAATACGTCTATCTATGGGTCTCTACCAATACGTCTATCTATGGGTCTCTACCAATACGTCTATCTATGGGTCTCTACCAATACGTCTATCTATAGGTCTCTACCAATACGTCTATCTATGGGTCTCTTCCAATACGTCTATCTATAGGTCTCTACCAATACGTCTATCTATAGGTCTCTACCAATACGTCTATCTATAGGTCTCTACCAATACGTCTATCTATAGGTCTCTACCAATACGTCTATTTTTAGGTCTCTACCAATACGTCTATCTATGGGTCTCTACCAATACGTCTATCTATAGGTGTCCACCAATACATCTATCTATAGGTTTCTACCAATACGTCTATCTATAGGTCTCTACCAATACGTCTATCTATAGGTCTCTACCAATACGTCTATCTATGGGTCTCTACCAATATGTCTATCTATGGGTCTCTACCAATACGTCTATCTATAGGTCTCTACCAATACGTCTATCTATGGGTCTCTACCAATACATCTATCTATAGGTCTCTACCAATACGTCTATCTATAAGTCTCTACCAATACATCTATCTATATTTCTCTACCAATACGTATATCTATAGGTCTCTACCAATACGTCTATCTATGGGTCTCTACCAATACGTCTATCTATGGGTCTCTACCAATATGTCTATCTATAGGTCTCTACCAATACATCTATCTATAGGTCTCTACCAATACGTCTATCTATGGGTCTCTACCAATACGTCTATCTATAGGTCTCTACCAATACGTCTATCTATGGGTCTCTACCAATACGTCTTTCTATAGGTCTCTACCAATACGTCCATCTATGGGTCTCTATCTATGGGTCTCTACCAATACGTCTATCTATAGGTCTCTACCAATACGTCTATCTTTAGATCTCTACCAATACATTAATCTATGGGTCTCTACCAATACGTCTATCTATATGTCTCTTCCAATACGTCTATCTATATGTCTCTACCAATACGTCTATCTATATGTCTCTACCAATATGTCTATCTATAGGTCTCTACCAATACATCTATCTATAGGTCTCTACCAATACGTCTATCTATGGGTCTCTACCAATTCGTCTATCTATAGGTCTCTACCAATACGTCTATCTATGGGTCTCTACCAATACGTCTATCTATTGGTCTCTACCAATACGTCCATCTATGGGTCTCTACCAATACGTTCATCTATAGGTCTCTACCAATACGTCTATCTATGGGTCTCTACCAATACGTCTATCTATAGGTCTCTACCAATACGTCTATCTTTAGGTCTCTACCAATACATTATTCTATGGGTCTCTACCAATATGTCTATCTATAGGTCTCTACCAATACATCTATCTATAGGTCTCTACCAATACGTCTATCTATGGGTCTCTACCACTACGTCTATCTATAGGTCTCTACCAATACGTCTATCTATGGGTCTCTACCAATACGTCTATCTATAGGTCTCTACCAATACGTCTATCTATGGGTCTCTACCAATACGTCTATCTATAGGTCTCTACCAATACGTCTATCTATGGGTCTCTACCAATACGTCTATCTATTGGTCTCTACCAATACGTCTATCTATTGGTCTCTACCAATACGTCCATCTATGGGTCTCTACCAATACGTCTATCTATAGGTCTCTACCGATACGTCTATCTATGGGTCTCTACCAATACGTCTATCTATAGGTCTCTACCAATACGTCCATCTATGGGTCTCTACCAATACGTCTATCTATAGGTCTCTACCAATACGTCTTTCTATGGGTCTCTACCAATACGTCTATCTATGGGTCTCTACCAATACGTCTATCTTTAGGTCTCTACCAATACGTCTATCTATGGGTCTCTACCAATACGTCTATCTATGGGTCTCTACCAATACGTCTATCTATAGGTCTCTACCAATACGTCTATCTATAGGTCTCTGCCAATACTATGGGTCTCTACCGATACGTCTATCTATGGGTCTCTACCAATACATCTATCTATGGGTCTATACCAATACATCTATCTATGGTTCTGATCGAGATTAAAACTCAGATATCCTGTTTACAGCAAGGTTGCGCTAAGGCCAAGGCTGTGTTATCCAGCTGAGCTAAATTCAAGGCTGTGTTATCCTGCTGAGCTAAATGTATGGTCCTGGCTGTGTTATCCTGCTGAGCTAAAGGTATAGTCCTGGCTGTGTTATCCTGCTGAGCTAAAGGTTTTGTTGTGGCTGTGTTATCCTGCTGAGCTAAAGGTATAGTCCTGACTTTGTTATCCTGCTGAGCTAAAGGTATAGTCCTGACTTTGTTATCCTGCTGAGCTAAAGGTATAGTCCTGACTGTGTTATCCTGCTGAGCTACTGGTATAGTCCTGGCTGTGTTATCCTGCTGAGCTAAAGCCAAGGCTGTGTTATCCTGCTGAGCTAAAGGTATAGTCCTGGCTGTGTTATCCTGCTGAGCTAAAGGTTTTGTTTTGGTGTGATATCCTGCTGAGCTAAAGGTATAGTCTTGACTTTGTTATCCTGCTGAGCTAAAGGTATAGTCCTGACTGTGTTATCCTGCTGAGCTAAAGGTATAGTCCTGACTGTGTTATCCTGCTGAGCTAAAGGTATAGTCCTGGCTGTGTTATCCTGCTGAGATAAAGCCAAGACTTTGTTATCCTGCTGAGCTAAAGCCAAGACATAGGCTGTGTTATCCTGCTGAGCTAAAGCCAAGTCATAGGCTGTGTTATCCTGCTGAGCTAAAGGCATTCAATCAATCAAATTTACATCAGCTGATGTCACAAAGTGCTGTACAGAAACCCATTCTGAAACCCCAAACAGCAAGCAATGCAGGTGTAGAAGCACGGTGTCTAGGAAAAACACCCTAGAAAGGCCAGAACCTAGGAAGAAACCTAGAGAGGAGCCAGGCTATGATGGGTGGCCAGTCCTCTTCTGGCTGTGCCGGGTGGAGATTATAACAGAACATGGCCAAGATGTTAAAATGTTCATAGATGACCAGCAGGGTCAAATAATAATAACCACAGTGGTTGTAAAGGGTGCAACAGGTCAGCACCTCAGGAGTAAATGTCAGTTGGCTTTTCATAGTCGAGCATTCAGAGTATCTCTACCGCTCCTGCTGTCTCTAGAGAGTTGAAAACAGCAGGTCTGGGACAGGTATCATGTCCGGTGAACAGGTCAGGGTTCCCTAGCCGCAGGCAGAACAGTTAAATCTGGAGCAGCAGCACGGCCAGGTGGAGTGGGGACAGCAAGGAGTCATCAGGCCAGGTAGACCTGAGGCATGGTCCTAGGGCTCGGATCCTCAGAGAGAGAGAAAGAAAGAAAGAAAGAAAGAGAGAAAGAGAGAAAGAGAGAGAGAATTATAGAGAGCATACTTAAATTCACACAGGACACCGGATAAGACAGGTGAAATACTCCAGATATAACAGACTGACCCTAGCCCCCCGACACATAAACTACTGCAGCATAAATACTGGAGGCTGAGACAGGAGGGGCCGGGAGACACTGTGGCCCTGTCCGATGATACCCCCAG
This sequence comes from Brachymystax lenok tsinlingensis, assembly GCA_030435695.1. Classification (NCBI taxonomy): domain Eukaryota; kingdom Metazoa; phylum Chordata; class Actinopteri; order Salmoniformes; family Salmonidae; genus Brachymystax; species Brachymystax lenok. Next base: position 29,464,183 of record CM059806.1, read on the forward strand.
ACAGGGCCAAACAAGCAGGATATAACCCCACCCAGTTTGCCAAAGCACAGCCCCCACACCACTAGAGGGATATCTTCAACCACCAACTTACCATCCTGAGACAAGGCCGAGTATAGCCCACAAAGATCTCCGCCACGGCACAACCCAAGGGCCAACCCGGACAGGAAGATCACGTCAGTGACTCAACCCACTCAAGCGATGCACCCCTCCTAGGGACGGAATGGAAGAGCACCAGTAAGCCAGTGATTCAGCCCCTGTAATAGGGTTAGAGGCAGAGAATCCCAGTGGAGAGAGGGGAACCAGCCAGGCAGAGACAGCAAGGGCGGTTCGTTGCTCCAGTGCCTTTCCGTTCACCTTCACACTCCTGGGCCAGACTAAACTCAATCATAGGACCTACTGAAGAGATGAGTCTTCAATAAAGACTTAAAGGTTGAGACCGAGTCTACGTCTCTCACATGGATAGGCAGACCATTCCATGAAAATGTAGCTCTATAGGAGAAAGCTCTGTCTCCAGATGTTTGCTTAGAAATTTTAGGGACAGTAATGAGGCCTGCGTCTTGTGACCGTAGCATGCGTGTAGGTATGTACGGCAGGACCAAATCGGAAAGATAGGTAGGAGCAAGCCCATGTAATGCTTTGTAGGTTAGCAGTAAAACCTTGAAATCAGCCCTTGCCTTGACAGGAAGCCAGTGTAGAGAGGCTAGCACTGGAGTAATATGATAAATTGTTTTGGTTCTAAACACAGCTGCAAAACAATTTATCGTATTACTCCAGTGCTAGCCTCTCTACACTGGCTTTCTGTTAAGGCAAGGGCTGATTTCTGCGTAATTTTTGGACAGAAAGTTTCTGATTTTTGCAATGTTACGTAGATGGAAAAAAGCTGTCCTTGAAAGAGTCTTGATATGTTCGTCAAAAGAGAGATCAGGGTCCAGAGTAACGCAGAGGTCCTTAACAGTTTTATTTGAGACGACTGTACAACCATCAAGATTAATTGTCAGATTCAACAGAAGATCTCTTTGTTTCTTGGGACCTAGAACAAGCATCTCTGTTTTGTCCGAGTTTAAAAGTAGAACATTTGCCAAATTCCACTTCCTTGTGTCTGAAACACAGGCTTCCAAAGATGGCAATTTTGGGGCTTCACCATGTTTCATCGGAATGTACAGCTGTGTGTCATCCGCATAGCAGTGAAAGTTAACATTATGTTTCCGAATGACATCACCAAGAGGTAAAATATATAATGAAAACAATCGTGGTCCTAAAACGGAGCCTTGAGGAACACCGAAATTTACAGTTGATTTGTCAGAGGACAAACCATCCACAGAGACAAACTGATATCTTTCCGACAGATAAGATCTAAACCAGGCCAGAACTTGTCCGTGTAGACCAATTTGAGCCTCGGTTTGACGCCATTAAAAGGTAATTTAACATCTTCACAAGTGCAGTCTCATTGCTATGATGGGGTCTAAAACCAGACTGAAGCATTTTGTATACATTATTTTGTATACAAGCTGCGCAACAGCTTTTTCAAAAAGATTTGAGAGGAATGGGAGATTCGATATAGGCCGATAGTTTTTTATATTTTCTGGCTTTTTCAAGAGAGGCTTTATTACTGCCACTTTAAGACATTGGCTGTGTTATCCTTCTGAGCTAAAGCCAAGACATAAATTGTGTTATCCTGCTGAGCTACAGCCAAGACATAGGCTGTGTTAACCTACTGAGCTAAAGCCAAGACATAGATTGTGTTATCCTGCTGAGCTAAAGGTATAGTCCTGGCTGTGTTATCCTGCTGAGATAAAGCCAAGACTGTGTTATCATGCTGAGCTAAAGCCAAGACATAGGCTGTGTTATCCTGCTGAGCTAAAGCCAAGGCTGTGTTATCCTGCTGAGCTAAAGGTATAGTCCTGGCTGTGTTATCTTGCTGAGATAAAGCCAAGACTGTGTTATCCTGCTGAGCTAAAGCCAAGACATAGGCTGTGTTATCCTGCTGAGCTAAAGCCAAGGCTGTGTTATCCTGCTGAGCTAAAGGTATAGTCCTGGCTGTGTTATCCTGCTGAGATAAAGCCAAGACTGTGTTATCCTGCTGAGCTAAAGCCAAGACATAGGCTGTGTTATCCTGCTGAGCTAAAGCCAAGGCTGTGTTATCCTGCTGAGCTAAAGGTATAGTCCTGGCTGTGTTATCCTGCTTAGATAAAGCCAAGACTGTGTTATCCTGCTGAGCTAAAGCCAAGACATAGGCTGTGTTATCCTGCTGAGCTAAAGCCAAGGCTGTGTTATCCTGCTGAGCTAAAGGTATAGTCCTGGCTGTGTTATCTTGCTAGTCCTCTCATTTCATCCATTGTTTGTTTTCTCCTTCAATAGTTTTTTGACACTATTTCTGACTTCCCCTTTCATGCTATCCTGTTTCCCTTTATCGGACAATAGACAAGCCTCCTTGATGTTGAATATGAGCTCCATACTATTTCCATTGACAGTCATTGAATACTCCTTTTTGTGTTTCCTCCGTAAATGGAACCCAAGTCTTGATGAACAATAATGTTACAGACAGCATCAGTGAGGACACAGGTAATATTTGAGATATCTTAATTAGATATCATGAAGCCATAATGTTTAGGAGGATGCTGCAATACCATGAACAGTTATTTTTTATCAGACCTTTGAATCATAGCCACTGATGATTTCTTTTTCCTATAAACCTATACTCTATCTACACTGTATAACCTCTTTACATTTACATTACACACAAAACCAAATGTTGGTCAAAGTACAAAAGGGAAGATAAATAAACATAAAAATGGTTTGTATTTCCAATGGTGTTTGTTCTTCACTGGTTGCCCTTTTCTTCTGGCAACAGGTCACAAATCTTGCTGCTGTGATGGCACACTGGTATTTCACCCGATAGATATGGGAGTTGATCAAAATTGGGTTTGTAATCTGAGGGAAATATGTGTCTCTAATATTTCCTATTGTGTTGCTGTCCCCGGGCTCAATGGGGTCTGTTTGTGTTTGTGAACAGAGCCCCAGGACCAGCTTCCTTAGGAGACTCTTATTCAGGTTCATCTCTCTGTACATTAGGTGATGACTTTGTTATGGAAGGTTTGGGAACCACTTCCTTTTAGGTGGTTATAGAATTTAACATCTCTTTTCTGGATTTTGATAATTAGCGGGTATCAACCTAATTCTGGTCTGCTTGCATTATTTGGTGTTTTATGTTTTGCAGAATTCTGCATGCAGAGTCTCAATTTGGTATTTGTCCCATTTTGTGAATTCTTGGTTGGTGAGTGGACCCCAGACCTCACAACCAAAAAGAGCAATGGGTTCTATAACTGATTCAAGTATTTTTGGCCAGATCCTAATTGGTATGTCGAATTTTATCTTCCTTTTGATTGCATAAAAGGCACTTCTTGCCTTGTCTCCCAGCTCGTTCACAGCTTTGTGGAAGTTACCTGTGGCGCTGATGTTTAGGCCAAGGTATGTTTCGTTTTTTGTGTGCTCTAGGGCAACGTGTCTAGATGGAATTTGTATTTGTGGTCCTGGCAACTGGACCTTTTTTGGAACACCATTATTTTTGTCTTACTGAGATTTACTGTCAGGGCCCAGAAGCACCAGATCATCAGAAAACAGTCTCTCTCTCTGTGTCTCTGTGTCTGTCTCTCTATGTCTCTGTGTCTGTGTCTGTCTCTATGTCTCTCTGTCTCGGTCTCTGTCTCGGTCTCTGTCTGTCTCTCTGTCTCTCTCTGTCTCTCTCTGTCACTCTCTCTCTCTGTCTCTGTCTGTCTCTCTCTCTCTCCCTCCTCTGTTTCTTGAGCCCTGACCAATAGGTATATTTAAAGAAGTACCCCATGTGACTTGATTTTCAAACAGCCGTTACAGCTCCACTCCTCTCAGTCAGTCAAAAAGCCCTCTGACAGTTGGTGTCCTCTTTGCACAGCTGAGCCTGACGCAAAGACTCAGACAGACAAACAGACAAACACACACAAAGATGAATACACACACACACACAGACGAACACACACACACAAACACCAGTGGAGCCTGCTGAGGGGACTCATGTTTGATTCCATTCCATTCACTCCATTCCAGCCATAATTATGAGACGTCCTGGACTTCAGGAAACAGCAAACGGAGCACCCCCCCCCCCATCCACATCGACGGGACAGCAGTGGAGAAGGTGGAACGTTTTAAGTTCCTCGGCGTACACATCACTGACAAACTGAAATATTCTACCCACACACACACAGACAGTGTGGTGAAGAAGACGCAACAGCGCCTCTTCAACCTCAGGAGACTGAAGAAATGTGGCTTGTCACCTAAAAACCTCACAAACTTTTACAGATGCACAATTAAGAGCATCCTGTCGGGCTGTATCACCGCCTGGTACGGCAACTGCATCGCCCACAACCGCAGGGCTCTCCAGAGGGTGGTGCTGCACAACGCATCACCGGGGGGCAAACTACCTGCCCTCCAGGACACCTACAGCACCCGATGTCACAGGAAGGCCAAAAAGATAATCAATGACAACAACCACCCGAGCAACTGCCTGTTCACCCTGCTATCATCCAGAAGGTGAGGTCAGTACAGGTGCATCAAAGCTGGGACCAAGAGACTGAAAAACAGCTTATATCTCAAGGTCATCAGACTGTTAACCTCTGTTTGGTTGGCGCGTTCTGTTCAGAAAATCCACCGTTCACTCGCCCAATATAGAAGAGACAGAGACCGGTAAAATTATACCTATAAACTGTGTCCAAACAAATCAAACCACGTTTCTAATTGATCCTTAGCTACACTATTATGTTTATTAACAATTATGTTTCACACGGATAATATCCTAAACGGTAGTAAAGTAAAATACCGAGGTGCACACACCCCGGGTCCCTTGTGCCACAGACAGAAATCACTTCCTCACTCCATTTACATATCTTCTTCTATTTGGCTGTTTTTCAAGGTAAACTCTTGAAACCTTGTCTAATGACGGTTGAAATATGGTGGAATCCATAGGTACTGCAACCTGGGTCCTGGATTTCAGCAGATCCCATAGACAACCATTGGAAAAGAAGGCATGTCACAAAAAAAAACATTTTTCCGGATGGATTTTGCTCGGGTTTTCACCTGTCATATCAGTTCTGTTATACTCACAGACATTATTTTAACAGTTTTAGAAACTTCAGAGTGCTTTCTATCCAATAGTACTAATTATGTGCATATCCTCATTTCTTGGCCTGAGTGGCAGGCATTTTACTTTTGGCACGACTCTCCAAAACTCCCAACACTGCCGTCGCTCCCTATTATACAGCTATCACTAGCACAGAGAGGCTGCTGCCTACATACAGACTTTAAATCATTGGCCTCTTTAATAAATGGAACATTAGTCACTTTAATAATGTCACTTTAATATTGTTTACATATCTTGCATTACTCATTTCATATGTACAGTATATACTGTATTCTATACAATCTATTGCAGCTTAGCCTATGCCGCCCTGTCATTGCTGATCCATATATTTATATGTATATTCTATATATATATATGTATATTCCATATATTTATATGTATATATTTATATTCTTATTCCATTCCTTATTCCAGTAGGTATTTGTTGTGGAATTGTTAGATATTACTTGTTAGATATTGCTGCACTGTCGGAACTAGAAGCACAAGCATTTCGGCTACACTCAAAATAACATCTGCTAGCCATGTGTATGTGACAAATAAAATGGTATTTGATTTGATTAGATTTTTCCTCTATTTCACACATTGTCTCTTTCTCTTTTAGCAGAAAGGGTTTTCCTTTTTCTCAATGGAACCCTGGGGGCAAACAAAAGAATTGACAGAGGGATTGCATAGCTTTTTGGCACAATGAACTCCCAATTTATAATTAAGGTAGGGCAATTATGAGCTGTAGTTTTTTGCAATAGTTATAGTAATGCACTGCATTTTTACAACCGTATACTATTTGCAGTATAGAAATTCTGCTGTATTTCCATAAGGTGGAGAAAATCTTTTTATGTAGGTCTAACACGTTAGAAACGTGTTATTCTAACAAACAAAACTCTGGGACGTATATTGTACCATATGTGCTTCTCAAAGGCCCTTTGTAAGTTACAGTAGGCCTATGATGTAAAGCGTCTGTGTGTTGTTGGTGTAGAGGAGTCAGGCGCAGGACAGCAGATATGAGTAAATATAGCAAATTTTACTCAAAATATGAACAAACATCAAAAATATCCAAGCCCACAAATACAGACTGCAATACAACAAAATAATCACTCACAAACAAACATGGGGGAACAGAGGGTTAAATAATGAACAAGTAATTGTGGGATTGAAATTAGGTGTGTAAAACAAGACAAAAACAATGGAAAAATGAAAACCTTCACAAAAAAGAAACTCGAGGAGGCGGGTGAAGTGTAGGGCCGAATGTATCCCTGCCCCAGGGATTCGGAGACATATGTTTCCAGAGCCGCCGTCTCCTCCTGGGACAGAGGATACACGTGGCTCCTGGGAAGTGCTGCGTCTACCAGGAGATCTATCGCACAATCCCCCCGTCAATGGGGTGGTAATTTAGTCGCCCTCTTCTTACAGAAGGCGAGAGCCAAATCGGTATATTCTGAGGGAATGTGCACGGTGGAGACCTGGTCTGGACTTTCCACCGTGGTCGCACCGATGGAAACCCCTACACACCTCCCTGAGCACTTTCGTGACCACCCCTTGAGAGCCCTCTGTTGCCATGAAATAGTGGGGTCATGACAGGCCAACCAGTGTAGACCCAGCACCACGGGAAACGCAGGAGAATCAATAAGGAAGAGACTTATTCTCTCCCTGTGACCCTCCTGCGTAATCATGCCTAGTGGAGCGGTAGCCTCCCTAATCAGCCCTGACCCTAAGGGTCGACTATCTAGGGCATGCACAGGGAATGGTACATCCACAGGAACAATGGGGATCTCTAAACTATGGGCAAATGAACGGTCAATAAAATTCCCAGCTGCGCCTGAATCTACGAGCGCCTTATGCTGGGAATGCGTGGAAACTCAGGACATTTTATAAACACATACATGTGCGCAACTCAAAGTCAAAGTCAAAGTCACCATTATTAGTCAGTTGTACAACCAAATGCCTTCAACGAAATGTGTCTTCGCATTTAACCCAACCCCTCTGAATCAGAGAGGTGCGGGGGCTGCCTTAATCGACTTCCACGTCTTGGCGCCCGGGAACAGTGGGTTAACTGCCTTGTTCAGGGCAGAACGACAGATTTTTTCCCTTGTCAGCTCGGGATTGAACTTGCAACCCTCCGGTTACAAGTCCAACGCTCTAACCACTAGGCTACCTGCCGCCCCAACTCACCTGGGGTGAAACGATAGTGCCCTGCCTGCTGCCTCGACTCCCTGAGGAACCCCCCCAGCACCAACCAGCAGTGTGCCCATTATGGCCACAAATGGTGCAGGGAATGGCCCTTCGTCCGGTCGCCTTAAGTGCAGCACCTCCCAGTTCCATGGGCGTCGGAGCGGAGATGCTGGGGGATGGAACTGACAGGCCCCGATCCGGACATCCGCGGGTAGCCAGCAGATTGTCCAGCCGGATGCACAGGTCCACCAGCTGGTCCAACGTGAGGGTAGTGTCTCGGCAAGCCAACTCCCGACGGACGTCCTCGCGCAGACTGTACCGATAGTGATCAATCAGGGCCCTGTCATTCCATCCCGCTCTGGTGGCCAGGGTCCGGAAGTCCAAAGCAAACTCCTGCGCGCTCCTCGTCCCCTGCCTCAGATGGAACAGATGTTCACCCGCCACTCGACCCTCAGGCGGGTGTTCGAACACTGCCTGAAAGCGGCGGGTGAACTCTGTGTAATGGTCCAGCACCGCATCTCCTTCACTCCATACGGCGTTGGCCCATTCCAGGGCTTTGCCTGAGAGGCAGGAGACGAGGGCGGACACACTCTCACGTCCCGAAGGAGCCGGATGGACGGTTGCCAGGTAGAGTTCCAGCTGGAGTAAGAACCCCTGGCATCCGGCAGCTGTCCCATCATACTCCCTCGGGAGTGCGAGTTGAATCCCGCTGGAACCGGGTGGAGGAGGGGTGTACAGTGGGACCTGTTGTAGTGGGGCTGGTGGAGGCGCTGGAAGACCTCTTTCTCTCTCCATTCGGTCCATCGTCTGCAGCACGCGATCCATGGTGGTTCCCAGATGTTGTAACATGGTCGCGTGCTGCTGGACACGCTCCTCTACCACCACAGGGAGGGCGTCTGCTCCTGTTGACTTCATAGTTGGTGAGTGATTCTGTAAAGCGTCTGTGTGTTGTTGGTGTAGAGGAGTCAGGCGCAGGACAGCAGATATGAGTAAATATAGCAAATTTTACTCAAAATATTAACAAACGTCAAAAATATCCAAGCCCACAAATACGGACCGCAATACAATAAAACAATCACTCACATACAATCATGGGGGAACAGAGGGTTAAATAATGAACAAGTAATTGTGGGATTGAAACCAGGTGTGTAAAACAAGACAAAAACAATGGAAAAATGAAAACCTTCTTCACAAAAAATAAACTCGAGGAGGCAGGTGAAAAACCGGTGACGTCGACCGCCGAACGCCGCCCGAGCAAGGAGAGGGACAATTCAGCTTGAGCATTGCAGTAGTGTTGCTTTGGCTGTCATCAGAGCCTGGGGGAATCCATGTTTTCATATTGGAGGCGTTCTGGAAAAAGGAGCAGTCTCGGTCTGCAATGCAATGGCCTGGCAGCCAACAACATGGCTGCTCTGTAGACAACAGAGTCTGTTTCACTGATACTATGTGTTTGGGTGGATTTCACATTCTGAGGAATGTACTTTAATTTCTACCTTCAAGTGCAGGTCCCCTGGAGGACTCTTCTATATGTAGATAAAGTGCATGATACTAAATAAGCTATACTATCCTCCATCTATACCATCATCAAGCCAACTTGGTGTACATTAATGTGCACTCTCTTGGCTGTGGGCATTGTCTATATCCAACCCTATCTCCCACAGTAGATGATTCCCTGGAGAAGAACAACAACACAACAAACTCCCAAACCTAGAACTGATTCTCACGGACACGTTCAGTGGGGAGACAGGAGTCATCGTAGTCAGTGTTCACCAACTGCCAGAGAACCTATGCCACCCCTGCCGACTGTAAACTCAGTTTAAATATAAACGGCCTAAGATGCAACATGGCTCAGCTCTGTTTAAAATTTCAGGCAAAACCTTTTAGTGGTTGTGAGCCGGAGAGGCGTGTGGCGGTGAAAACAATAACACACAGGCCAGCCTCATTAGAGAGGGAAGTTGTTTCTAAGTTCAAACTGACCTTACACACACACACACACACACCGATACACATACACACACACACCGATACACATACTCACCGATACACACACACACACACACACACACACACACACACAACGATACACACACACACACACAAAAACACACTCACACACATGCACACACACACACACACAGACACACACACACACAAGCACCGACATGCACGCACGCAAAAACACACACACGCATGGATGCAGTCACACACATGCACGCATTTACGTAGGCACACACAAATGCACTCACGTCCACACACACACCGCCCCAGTGGCTCCCAGAAAAGTGGGGCGAATTGTTCTTGAACAATGGGCACAGGATGTGCAGATAGCAGGCTGCCAGTTGCTAGGTAGAGGCACCCAATTACGTAACAGGCTTTAAAATCTGTACGTGCTCCTCTGATCGAGAGAGAGAACGTATCAGTGATTTGTTTTCAGAGTGCATTGTTTTATTTCTGTATCTGAAACCAGCTGATATTCAGGGGTGGGGGAGAACTCTTCATCCCCACTTGTCAGTAATGTATATTCTGCCATTTATAGTCATCTCCAGTCTTACTTGGCTGTTTTTCAATGAAGAACTGCGGTATGGCATTATTATATAGTAAATAATAGGTTCACAGCATAGCAACATGTTCTCAGTAGCTATGCTGTGGTTATAGCCTGCTATTCTTAATGAAGTCAGCTATACTGTACTATTCAATATGTGTGTCTTGTTTTTAATACTACTGTTGATTAAGACATTATTTGAAAGTAATTGAATAACCTGGAGTCCCAGAGGCATTGTTTTCTGCTGGACAAAGCCGTTTTTTGCCCATGTCATTTCCACCATACACTGGATGAATCTCAGGGGCATATACTGTACTTAGATGTACAATAGTGAATTGATCATGCGCAATGGTCCTACACGGCGGATTGGATCTGAGGATGGATTCAAAGAAAAACTGAATTGTTTTGTTTTATATTTGCCTCTGTGTCTATTAACAACCCTCTGTGCAACCTCAACCCCCCATCCCCAGAACCACTTATTCACTTAAATAGATGACTGTGAGAGCAATTCTTTCCCATCTCTACTGAAACACCATGCTCTGCAAGTTAAATATTTGAAACCTGTTCTCTGAGAAATGTTCACTGTGAAAGGAAGACACTTCATTTCAAGCAAAGGTCTCCTGCAGTGTTTTTGTGATAGCCAACAGTGGAACATATTGCAGTGTATTTTGAGATGTACTGTAGGTATAACTGTTATTTTCTTTCACATCATAAAAAGTTGTGCATGAAATACTTTCTGCATTTGAATGTGGTGTGTGACGACGAGCAACCCTTGAAAATCAATGATTTCTCTCCATTCATCAGCCAACAGACAAAATATATATTTTTATACCAGTTCTCATGTCTCATGTTTAAAATCTGTATTCATCTTCTATTTTACCAGGAAGATCCCCTGGAGACTGATAGTAAATCCTTCACAAGGGTTCACCTGCCCAAGATGGATTGATGCATAATAACAATCTATTTAGTCTTAATTAAGTCTGTATTATGTGACGTTGTGGTTCTGTGAAACGGATGCTTACTATTAGTTATGTACAATGGGGCTTCCTTCACTGCACAGATCATAGCGGGAGACAAGGAGAGGGAGGCGGGGGGATTTGATTGGATGTGTTACCTGATATTTATTGTTCGATAGGTTAACTCTCCCAGGTCACGGCTTCCTGTGGCGAACCCTGTGCATTTTTAAATAGCCATGCTGTCTTACCAGCATGACTCCACCGCCCCAGTGTTGGAAAACGCACATAAACACCACCGTTGACCTTTAGCAAGCAATAAACACAATTAAATATGAATAGGAAAATAATTGAAAGTAACTGAAGAACAGTGGATGATCAGAACCCATGGCCAAATAAAAATGGGTAACCCGGGCAACAATAATAATGTTGACATTTATCTCTACCCCTGGTAAGTGACAGATTGAACATTTCATGGATGGTGACAGACCTCGCTGGTGAAATGTTAACCAAGATTTATGCATGTAGGCATATAGTATTTTTGCATGCAGTTTTATTGGTAAACAGCAGCGCCATTTTGAATGATCTCTATCGAGTCGTCTGATCCATTTCTGTGGGTTTTTAATAGGAGAAGATGTACAGTAGCGATCAGTGTTGGGGAGTAATTGATTACAATCAGCTACCTAACCAGCAAAATTGTTATAATCAGATTACAGATACTTTTGAAAAACTAGATGATTACTTATTGGATTACTTTTAAATTCAGAAAGAATGTTTGTGAAAAAATACATTATGACACCTTACTGTTTTCTCAATGAGATTCAATTCAGCACTGAAAAACCAAATGCTGAAACCTTAAGTTTAAGTTTGTCCCATCTGAGCGAGTCTGATCACAAGTCAGAGACCACTATGATGACACACCAGATGCGTTTGATGTATCCTTTTTGTCTTCTTTGAATGCCTCTTAAGGGGAAAGTCAATCTTTTTTTCTTCGTGATTGGTATTTACAGTCTTGTCCCATCGCTGCAACTCCCGTACGGACTCAGGAGAGGAGAAGGTCGAGAGCCATGTGTCCTCCAAAACACGACCCTGCCAAGCCACACTGCTTCTTGACACACTGCTCACTGATTACAATTTTGAACACTTAACTTGTAACTGTAATGGATTACATTTAAAAAGTAACCTACCCAACCCTGGTAGCGATTTTATGTTCTCTTATGAGATAATTCATTGACGGTATCAAACTACTGCAACAACAGACAGACTGCTGCTGTGAAATATTTATTTTGCCCATTGATCGGTTTCCTGAACTCACACCCCCTGCCTCACCCTGCTTTACTCGCCCTCACTCCTCCACACCACCCTCCCATCATTGATCTGGAAGGCTGTGAAAGAGCATTGCACCCAGAAGGAATGTATCCTAACCTATGTGAAATAGTATTTATCCATCGAGACAAACTTTGATTTCTGGATGAACTTTACAGTGTTTTTCTCAGGACTGCTGGTGGGAGTTGTCAGACTAATTTGTATGATTATGATATTAGCTTTTGAACATGATTTGCTTCCCACTCTTCTTCAGGCTGGTTTGTAAATACAGGAGTGGGAACTCCTCCCACTGTTCTTCAGGCTGGTATGTAAATACAGGAGTAGGAACTCCTCCCACTGTTCTTCAGGCTGGTATGTAAATATAGGGGTGGGAACTCCTCCCACTGTTCTTCAGGCTGGTATGTAAATACAGGGGTGGGAACTCCTCCCACTGTTCTTCAGGCTGGTATGTAAATACAGGAGTGGGAACGCCTCCCACTGTTCTTTTGGCTGGTATGTAAATACAGGGGTGGGAACTCCTCCCACTGTTCTTCAGGCTGGTATGTAAATACAGGGGTGGGAACTCCTCCCACTGTTCTTCAGGCTGGTATGTAAATACAGGGGTGGGAACTCCTCTCACTGTCCTTATTCAGAATGCTGGGACAGTGTTGGCTTTTAATGACCTCAGAGAACTGATTGACTTTAGTTTATGCCGATTCTATCTATTTTAATCTATATCTGATGTGTGCATGTAAAAGAAAAGCTGAAAATCTTCCCCAATCCAGACTGATTTATTTGACCTTTATTTAACTAGGCAAGTCAGTTAAGAACAATTTATTTTTTTCAACAACGGCCTAGGAACAGTGGGTTAACTGCCTTGTTTAGGGGCAGAACAACAGATTTTTACCTTGTCAGTTCAGGGATTTGATCTTGCAACCTTTCGGTTACTAGTCCAACGCGCTAACCGCTAGGCTACCTGCCGCCCCACATTCAGATACTTGAATGTGTCTGTTGTCTAGAAGAGTTTGTCCTCACTTTGGCTCTTGTCTGCTGCTTCTTCTCCCCATGGGCTCCTTGACTGTGATCTCCGTGTCTGCTGCCTATTTTCCCCCTGGGCTCCTTGACTGTGATCTCCTTGTCTGCTGCCTCTTCTCCCTATGGGCTCCTTGACAGTGATCTCCTTGTCTGCTGCCTCTTCTCCCTATGGGCTCATTGACTGTGATCTCCTTGTCTGCTGCCTATTTTCCCCTGGGTTCCTTGACTGTGATCTCCTTGTCTGCTGCCTCTCTTCCCCCTGGGCTCATTGACTGTGATCTCCTTGTCTGCTGCCTCTTCTCCCCTTGGGCTCCTTGACTGTGATCTCCTTGTCTGCTGCCTCTTTTCCCCCTGGGCTCATTGACTGTGATCTCCTTGTCTGCTGCCTCTTCTCCCCCTGGGCTCCTTGACTGTGATCTCCTTGTCTGCTGCCTCTTCTCCCCCTGGGCTCCTTGACTGTGATCTCCTTGGTCAAGTATGAGAGAAGTTTTTTCACTGTGAAATTAAAACTCAAGAAGAGTTTTTGCTTTTGTCTTCCTAAAAATGTCCCCTGACTATCTCCTGTACAGTGAGGGAAAAAAGTATCTGATCCCATGCTGATTTTGTACGTTTGTCCACTGAGAAAGAAATTATCAGTCTATAATTTTAATGGTAGGTTTATTTGAACAGTGAGAGACAGAATAACAACAACAAAAATCCAGAAAAACGCATGTGAAAAATGTTATAAATTGATTTGCATTTTAATGAGGGAAATAAGTATTTGACCCCTCTGCAAAACATGAGTTAGTACTTTGTGATTGCCATCAAGGGTTTTGCCACCGAGTCAGACATTTATTGTAGTTGGCAAACAGGTTTGCACACATCTCAGGAGGGATTTTGTCCCACTTCTCTTTGCAGATCTTCTCCAAGTCATTAAGGTTTCGAGGCTGACGTTTTGCAACTCGAACCTTCAGCTCCCTCCACAGATTTTCTATGGGATTAAGGTCTGGAGACTGGCTAGGCCACTCCAGGACCTTAACTTCTTAAGGAGCAGCAAGATGCGCTGGGGCACTAGCGCCCCACTCCCGACACTACCAGGTGAAATGCAAGGCGCCAAATTCAAAATCCAAAAGTTGAATTATTAAACATGCATCAATATACAAGTGTTTCATAGTCATCAAAAGCTCTGCTTATTGGCAATATCACAGCGTTGTCAGATTTCAAAAAGGCTTTTTGGCGAAAGCACAACATTTGATTGTTTGAGGGTAGCACCTAACATATTTTTGCCATTATCATAATTTCATAAGCCTCCAAGGTTCACAGAAAACACATTTCACAGCGAAAACAAATCAATTACCTTTTGAAGAACTTCTGCTGAGGGCTTCCAAAGTGTCCAACGAAGACAATCCATGGTTCTTTTGTTAGAAAAAGTAATGTATTATATCCATAAATCTCAGTTTGGTTGGCGCGTTATAATCAGAAAAAACAGCGTCGACTCCTCCATTGAAACGTGAAGAGAACTCGTTCAACTTATACCTATAAACTTGTCCAAGAACAATCAAACATAATTTTAAATGTATCCTTAGGAACACTTTTCTGTATAAATAGCATAACATTTCAACCGGAATATAAACTGGGCGATAAGAAAGGAAAAAACAAAAGAACGTGCCTGCCGGGATCGCGCATTCACTTGTAAAGGACATCTCTGGGGGCACTTCCTTATTCCTCTTCTTCTCTGCTCTGAAAGCATCTAAAAGAATCAGAACACTTTCTCGAGACTGTTGACATCCAGAGGAAGCGATAGGTACTGCATTCATATGCCCTTATATGGGCATATGAATTCATAAGGGAGGGGTTCCAAATGAGGCAATGTGTCAAAACCACTTTTTCCAGGACAGAAATTCCTCGGGGGTTTCGCCTGCCATATCCTTTCTGTTTTACTCACAGAGAAAATGTTAACACTTTTAGAAAATTCAGAGTGTTTCCTATCCAATGGTCCTAGATATGTGCATATCCTATTTTCTGGGCCTGAATGGGAGGTATTTTACTTTGGGCACGCCAGGGTCTCCAAAACGGTCACCTCGTGTGCGCTGCTCCCTAAGAAGTTAATGTGCTTCTTCTTGAGCCACTCCTTTGTTGCCTTGGCCGTGTGTTTTGGGTCATTGTCATGCTGGAATACCCATCCACGACCCATTTTCAATGCCCTGGCTGAGGGAAGGAGGTTCTCACCCAAGATTTGACGGTACATGGCCCAGTCCATCGTCCCTTTGATGCGGTGAAGTTGTCCTGTCCCCTTAGCAGAAATACACCCCCAAAGCATAATGTTTCCACCTCCATGTTTGACGGTGGGGATGGTGTTCTTGGGGTCATAGGCAGCATTCCTCCTCCTCCAAACACGGCGAGTTGAGTTGATGCCAAAGAGCTCCATTTTGGTCTCATCTGACCACAACACTTTCACCCAGTTGTCCTCTGAATCATTCAGATGTTCATTGGCAAACTTCAGACGGGCATGTATTTGTGCTATCTTGAGCAGGGGGACCTTGCGGGCGCTGCAGGATTTCAGTCCTTCATGGCATAGTGTGTTACCAATTGTTTTCTTGGTGACTATGGTCCCAGCTGCCTTGAGATAATTGACAAGATCCTCCCATGTAGTTCTGGGCTGATTCCTCACCGTTCTCATGATCATTGCAACTCCACGAGGTGAGATCTTGCATGGAGTCCCAGGCCGAGGGAGATTGACAGTTTTTTTTGTGTTTCTTCCATTTGTGAATAATCGCACAAACTGTTGTCACCTTCTCACCAAGCTGCTTGGCGATGGTCTTGTAGCCCATTCCAGCCTTGTGTAGGTCTACAATCTTGTCCCTGACATCCTTGGAGAGCTCTTTGGTCTTGGCAATGGTGGAGAGTTTGGAATCTGATTGATTGATTGCTTCTGTGGTTAGGTGTCTTTTATACAGGTAACAAACCGAGATTAGGAGCACTCCCTTTAAGAGTGTGCCCCTAATCTCAGCTCGTTACCTGTATAAAAGACACCTGGGAGCCAGAAATCTTTCTGATTGAGAGGGGGTCAAATACTTATTTCCCTCATTAAAATGCAAATCAATTTATAAATTTTTTTACATGCGTTTTTCTGGATTTTTTTGTTGTTATTCTGTCTCTCACTGTTCAAATAAACCTACCGTTAAAATTATAGACTGATAATTTCTTTGTCAGTGGGCAAATGTACAAAATCAGCATGGGATCAAATACTTTTTTCACTCACTATAGGGCTTGGAGCAGGGTTAGAGTGAGTTCCATTTCATTTCAGTCAATTCAGGAAGTTAACTGAAATGGAATTGACCCCAACCCTGCTCCTAGTGCAGCTGAATTAGACCTGAGAGGAAGAAGAGGCCCTCTGGACTGCCTCCACATGTGGCCACATGACACTGTGGAGAGACGAGGGGATTGAGCTTCACCCCTTGACCCCTAGAGCCATTCAGAATATGTGTCCCAAATGGCACCCTATTCCCTACATAGTGCACCACTATGGGCTCTGGTCAAAAGTAGTGCACTATATAGGGAATAGTGTGCCATTTGGAACGCAACCTAACTCGCCTCATCACAATGTATACAGTACAGAGCCTCATCTGCCAGCACCTCACACTGCTGAACTGCTCAGCAGACAGGAAGATGATATCACTACTGGGCTCCAGTTCAATAGCCTTGGAATCCCCTCATATTACACTTGGGCTTTAGTTAAACGCCAGCGGGGTAATGTGGTAATGTGGGTGTTATACGCCATTGAGGACAGCTAGGGGGAATGCACTTACAGTAAGTAATCTACTGTAATCTTTTTTGTGACCACTAGTCACAGGCTATTTCATATTACTTTTAAACATTGACCATTTTTGGAATTACCTTTCCTTGACTTGCATAAAAAGTTAAAAGAATCATGAGTCTTTTTTACTTTCCTTTTAAATACTTCCTGTACAGTTTCCATTGAGAGGTCCGGTGTAATTTGCCTCCCCTTGTAGGTCTCAGTCCTTTCATGTTGCCTGATGTCTTACTCCCTTGACACCTCAGACCCCAGCTATGTTTCACTCACAGCCAAGGTAATGGAATAAAAAAATGGAAGGGCTCTTTGATCGAGCCTGCGACCCCCGCAGGTCTCTGGAAATGGAAAAGTCAGTGAGAGAGAGAGCAAGCTGTCTGGATAGAGTGAGGAGCCTTAGTCACAGCCCAGCCTGAACCCAACTAGTTCATTTTTTAAAGGTGTCCGACAGGGTTGTCTGATGTCTTCGCTCCCGATGGACTAGCCCAAAGACCAGAGGGAAGATGCTATCTGAAACCATTGATGAAAAATGTCACTTGTGTTGTGAGAAGGGAAGGATGAGTTCATGGGAATGATTTCCCCCACCCACTGTCCGTGCCACTACCACTGCCTCTGCCACTTTAGCCAAGTCCGGATCCAGGGCCTTGCAGTCAACACTATATTTCACAGTTGAGGCGCTTTCATGGTAACCGGGGCATTCTTGAATTGCGGTGGTAAATGCTGTCCCTTTACTTTGGCACCATGTAAAAATACTTAAAAATGACTAAAACATGACAAATAATAAATTGTCCATGTTATTTAACTGTTATTTAATAAGAAAACATAATGTAACTCCTTTATACTGCAAAACATCAATTTGTATGTATTGTAGAACCTACTGGCGACTAGCAAATGGGCTTGTCCCGCTGGTGATGTGTAGAGGTGTAGTGACATATTTTTTGAATTTAGAGATATCTATCTATTATTTTGAATGCTAGACAATGAACTAAATAACACTACTAAAATACTTATTTTTTTTAATGTGTGTCACTCATTTTTATGTCATTGGTGTTACAGCCTTGAAAATCCCTGATTCCAAGATATACAAGGACCTTGAGCGTTCTTGACAGTAGCAAACTATCAGAGGAGGGGTCTATATTAAATAAAGTTAGTAGCTCATCACACCCTTTTAGTATGTCATACATTTGAGGATTCCATTGATCCTGTGGTATGTCTAAATCCAGTGTCACATGGTATTAGTCAATTTAAATGAAGGGAGATAACATTGTGAGCAAAATGATTAATCATATCACTTTAGTCAATTATTTTTAAAGGATTGATGACTTAGATTTGACAATTCGTGGCCTCCATTTCAGAAAATCCTAATTTACCTAAAATGTGTCATTGGTGTGGTCATGCTGCTGAATAGCCTTCCTCCTCAGCCTGTGAAGCTAAGGCAGTGAACTACAGATTCTGGCTGCGTTCCAATTCTCTTCAACTGCCTCCTTTCCTTTCTCCTTGTATTGATTGGGGACAGAGCCCAAGGTGGTTCCAAACTCCCTCAAATATAGACAAGTGTTCTGTTCTTACTGTACCCCTCAAATATAAACAAGGGTTCTGTCCCTACTGTACCCCTCAAATATAAACAGGTGTTCTGTCCCTACTGTACCCCCCAACCGTAGACTGAAAGTGTAGTGTAGACAGTGACATCACCTGTTCTAGGTCACTGTTGAAGGAATATTTGTTCAGGATCCTTCCTGAAAGACAGAAATTCATTGTCAATTTACCAGGCTCAGCGTTTTTAGTAAAACAGTCCTAGATTACAAGAAAGCCTTGGCAAATATAACCCGGGTCCCATGCTCAGAATAAGCATTCTCTGTATGGATTCGGACAGATTTAAAAGAACTCCATCTAATCCATAATTAAACTCCCATAGCACACAGTGATTCATCCCAGCCCTTGTTCCTACTGGACTTGACGTCGCCACAGGGCTGTACTTCCATGGTGGGAAAGAGAATCAGAAAATCCCAGAAGTGCTCTACACTCTTATAAAAAAAAAGGTGCTATCTAGAACCTAAAATGGTTCTTCGGCTGTCCCCATAGGAGAACCCTTTGAAGAACCCTTTTTGGTTCCATGTAGAACCTTTTAAACAGAGGGTTCTACATGGAACCAAAAAGAGTTATCCTGTGGGGACAGCTGAATAACCTTTATGGAACCCTTTTTTCTAAGAGTGTAGTCATTTTCCCATGTTGAAAAGATACAGAGACTATTTTGGTTTGGAGAGTGGCTGACTGGCTGGCTGTCTAGGATTGGTGGGTGGTGGGGTGTGGAAGTGTTGCTGTGGGAAGACATTGGTTTCGCAGATTGACAGGCGGAGCAGCCATATCCCTAGTGATGAGGAGGTGTTTACAGCGGCGGCGGGCCCCTCATCAGCAGGCGCGCTGTGTCTCAGCATCATGGCAAACAGAACCCCCTCGTTCCGGGATGGGATGGGAAGGGGAGAAGAAATAGGACGACTGCAAGTGGGCCAGCAGCCCCATGGAGGGGTGGAGGGGCGTTGGCTGCTGCCTCCCTCACTCTATTTCTCTCCTCCCTCCATCCCTTACTCTCTCACACGCTCAGTCATTTCCTTTAAGTGCTCTTTGCACAGCCACACTCACTCTCTCTCTCTCTCTCTCTCTCTCTCTCTCTCTCTCTCTCTCTCTCTCTCTCTCTCTCTCTCTCTCTATCCTACTCTCTTGTTATCAGTCCCTCTACTTTTCCTATATCTTTGTCATAATGACCCTTGATTCGTACATTAGAATCCAGTGAACTCCAACTAATTTGGTAACCATTACAACATAGGTAATCTTGTTAGTGAAACGAACCCAATGACAGAGGGAACACATGGGGCATTCACAGAGAGAGCCCATCTCTCAGTCTTTCTATCTGTTTTTTCCCTCTACCCTTTTCTCAACTTTTTTCCCCATCTCTGTTTCTCTTTCTATAGCAACAATAACAACTCTATTGGGGGAGAAAAGTCATTTTCATGCCAGAGCCCACCTTGGTCTGCTCCCTAGCTTGGCTGAGGGAAGGCGTGTGTGTTTGGTTGGTTAGTGGAGCCTTTGTTTGGCACTTGGTTCATCTGGAGTGTGAAGGGGAGCAGAGGGGAGGCTGCTGCCTGCCCGCTAGTGATGCTCCAGGGGGACCAATCCTGTGTCCACCTGCCTCACTGCAGCTCAAAGCTCCATCAATCATCCAGGAACAGAGAGAAAATGTAGGGTAGAAGAGATGGAGAGAGGGGAGGGATGGAAAGAGAGGGGGAAAGAGAGAGGTAAAGTGAGCAGAAGGAAGGGAGAGTTAAAGAGAGAGGGAGAGAGAAAGAGAGAGACAGGCAGACAGACAGAGAAAGAAACAGTAATAGAATGACAGTATAGAGAAGGAGATAGCAAGAAAACGGGAGAGACAGTAGAAAGTGATTAGCACACAGCAAGACAGCGAGATACAAGAGGGACAAACAAAATGGTGTTCTGGAAGAAAGAGAGGAGGGTACTTATGTGGCAAGGTTGCCGTACTGACAAACCTCCTGGCAGCTGAATGTAGAACGCATAAAAGTATTTGGGAAGAATAAGTTGCATACACGGAGCCTATCGAGTTGGAATGAACATAATGAGTTAACTGACCAGATGAGCTAACTGAACATAATGAGTTAACTGAACATATGAGCTAACTGAACATAATGAGTTAACTGACCAGATGAGTTAACTGAACATAATGAGTTAACTGACCAGATGAGTTAACTGAACATTATGAGCTAACTGAACATAATGAGTTAACTGACCAGATGAGCTAACTGACCAGATGAGTTAACTGAACATAATGAGTTAACTGAACATAATGAGTTAACTGAACATATGAGTTAACTGAACATAATGAGTTAACTGACCAGATGAGCTAACTGAACATTATGAGTTAACTGAACATTATGAGTTAACTGAACATATGAGTTAACTGAACATAATGAGTTAACTGAACATGAGTTAACTGAACAAATGAGTTAACTGAACATAATGAGATAACTAAACAGATGAGTTAACTGAACATAATGAGTTAACTGAACTGAATGAGTTCTGAATTGAATGTCTATTTTAAACAGTAACGGACAACCTTATCATGTCCCGACTGAGACAGTCTCTGGAGATAGAGAGTCTCAACATGTCTTCCAAGAAATCACCTGGATCACAGTCACTAATGTTTTCCTAATGGATGGCATCACTGTCCTGTAGCTGACAGAACCAGGACACAAACACAGCACATAACCACACACACACACACACACACACACACACACACACACACACACACACACACACACACACACACACACACACACACACACACACACACACACACACACACACACACACACACACACACACACACACACACACACACACACACACAGCAGACAATGACTGGACACCACAGGTGGCTGCTGAGAAGAGGACGGCTCATTGTAATGGCTTGAACGGCTCAAATGGAATGGCATCAAACAACCTGGAAACCATGTGTTTGATATATTTGATACCATTCCACTGATTTCGCTCCAGTTATTACCACTAGCCTGTCCTCCCCAATTAAGGTGCCACCACCCCCCTGTGCTCCACACATACTTAAAGATTGCTCCGAAGAAGAAGACTTATTTAAATGAAGTAGTACCTTGTTCCTGGAACCCAGCATGAGCTGCCCTAACTGTCTCACTCTGTGGTTCTATTTAAGGAAACATGACATATTGTCATAGTAGATTTTAACAGCAGCAGCGTTCTTTTGGGTAGAGTTGCCCTCTGACCTCTCAGCCATGATGAATCCAACTGGCTGTTTCACCCCTATGGTGGGCGTATAGACTGTTTGAAACAGTCCCCTCTTACTCCTTCCTGTGCTCTGCTTGGAAAGAAGACACATCAGAACACAAAGCAATTTGCATGGCAAAGACGTCTCTTTCTCACAGCAGCCCAAATGGAGCAGTCAAGACTGTTTAACAGTCAAGACTGAAACACACACACTCACAAATATACTGTACATAAAGGGCCTGAAAGGTTGCATATGTAATATTTGGTTCTAGATATTTATTTTGTGAATATCAAGTAATGGCCATTTGGCTGTAGAAAGTGGAAGGAAGAGGGAAAGTGAATGAGAGAGTGAGAGAGAGAGAGAGAGAGAGAGAGAGAGAGAGAGAGAGAGAGAGAGAGAGAGAGAGAGAGAGAGAGAGAGAATGGAAGTGTGTGTGTTTGTGTACACGCGCATGTGTGTGCATGACCACATCCACATGTGTACTTTGTCCAGGTGTTTGTAAATGTGTATTTTAGACAGAGTCTACCGTATGTTATAGCGATTGGCGATCTATGTGAGAGCAGAGGGGATAGGTTTTTTGGAGGGAGGAGAGAGAGAGAGAGGGTTATGTTGGGAGTCTCTGTGATGGCCCAGGATTTAACACAAAGTCAATACCACTGCAAAGCGCAATCACACAGCGGCTGTAGATTCACATCGGTACGATCAAAGCTGCGCCGAGGCTAGTCGCAATGGCCTGCTCCAAATCAAATGCTTTATGTGGAGAGAATCCTTGACACCTTCAATTCTTTCTCTTTCCTTTCTCCCTGACTGAACTCGGCTGTCAGAGGTGCTCATGCTCTATAATGCTACTTCTCTCTGTCGCTCTCTTTCATTCTCTCCCTCATCTCTCTCTCTCTTTTCTTTCTCTCTCCCTCATCTCTCTCTCTCTTTCTCTCCCTATTTGATATTTGTCCCTCATTATTCTTCCTTCCCTACATCTTTCAACATGCCTCCATGTGTTGACCAATCAGAGTGGAAAAGGGAAAAACTCAGGGTTTTACATAGGGTTTTACATAGTTGTCCTGTGGACGCCTGTTTCCTTCACAGCGTTTCAGCACCAGTCACTACTGGTTGTTTATATTGAGTGGCAGTCGCCATGGCTTCTTCTTGCCCCACTGATCTGCTCTGGTCCACCAGCTGTCTCTCTGACTCACTGCCTGGGTCAATCCCAGTAACCTACAGTGGCTCCTTGTGTTCCATTTTGTCTCCTCGTCTCCTTGGGTCTCCTCTTGTCTCCTTGAGTCCTTCGTTTTTCACTGATCTCCTGGTCCTCAAGCTGTCTCGGACTTACTGGGTCTATCCTAGTAGTTTACTTAAGGGTTTCTGAAAAATGTGGCGCCGGACAACGTGACTGGGAAGATTTTAATTTACCGGCCATTTGAGGTACCAGACCCATAAGCTTTGGATGAATAACCTGTTAAGGCATCCACCCACAGTTCTCAGAATGACAGAAATCACATTTAGATGATGGTAATGCATCCAAACAGAACATGCAACTCATGTAATGAAGAAGAAAATCTCTGTTAGAAACTTAGAAAGAGGGGGAATCTAAATATGAATGGCTTGCTAATATGACTAGGATTGTGACTGGCTTCTGGACAACGATAGAAAGTTGATATGGAAACCAATAGAACTGGAAAGAAGTGGCGTAGCGGTGGGTCCAATAGGAAATATATTCGCCCAAATGATATAATTACTCCTGTCTATACAGAAATAGATAAAATCATTCTAAATACTTCACCAGAAAGCATGACTTAGCCACAGAGGATCATTAGCTTATTTGCAGGTAGCCTAGTGGTTAGAGCGTTGGGCCAGTAAACGAAAGGTTGATGGATTTAATCCCTGAGCTCACAAGGTAAAAATCTGTCATTCTGTCATTGAGCAAGGCAGTTAACCCACTGTTCCCTGGGCGCCGTGGATGTCGATTATGGCAGCCCCCTGCATTTCTCTGATTCAGAGGGGTTGGGTTAAATGCGGAAGACACATTTCAGTTGAATGCATTCAGTTGGACAACTGACTAGGTATCCCCCTGTGGATTTTTTCTAATCACAAGCTTGTAGGCCTTTGCCTATTTTGGAAGCCTGCAATTTGGGCAGCGTGTGTGGCAATAGGCCTAGCTGATTATTGAGTTGCAGCTGTCAGTGAAAACCATCTAAAATATGTGTTAAAATAATGTGTCTTGAGTATAATTTAAAATGTTGAGACAAAAAGGGGAGTGGTGTGTTGCTAAAATACAGGCGAGTCTCTCTCCAGAATGGCTCAGCTGTCTCCCGCCAATTCTTGTGCATTCTTTGTTTCATTGTGGGAATTCTTTGCCCTTAGATTTTTTATATATTTATCAATTTCCCAATACATATGTCACCAATACTAAATGTACCGTTAATCCCTGTCATTTGGTTACATACATTTATGTTAATGCATGTATTAATTACAGTCCTTGTCCCATCGCGCTCTAGCGACTTCTGTGGCAGGCTGGGCGCAATGCACGCTGACACAGTCTCCAGGTGTAAAGTGTTTCCTCCAACACATTGGTGTGGATGGCTTCCAGGTAAAGCGAGCATTGTGTCAAGAAGCAGTGAGGCTTGGCGGGGTCGGTAAGATAGTGCCTAACGGTAAGATAGTGCCTCACGGTAAGATAGTGCCTCACGGTAAGATAGTGCCACACGGTAAGATAGTGCCTCACGGTAAGATAGTGCCTCACGGTAAGATAGTGCCACACGGTAAGATAGTGCCTAACGGTAAGATAGTGCCTCACGGTAAGATAGTGCCTCACGGTAAGATAGTGCCACACGGTAAGATAGTGCCTCACGGTAAGATAGTGCCACACGGTAAGATAGTGCCTCACGGTAAGATAGTGCCACACGGTGTCACGACTTCCGGCGAAGTCGGTTCCTCTCCTTGTTCGGGCAGTGTTCGGCGGTCGACATCACCAGTCTTCTAGCCATCGCCGATCCACCTTTCATTTTTCCATTTGTTTTGTCTTGTTTTTCCACACACCTGAATAAAATTTCTGTGTGGGGAATTGTTTGTTGGCATGCCGGTTTATGCCGGGTTGCTGGTTTTCACCCGTGCTTTGTGGCAGCCGGTAGTTTATTTGCTATGCGCTCATTTCTTTAGCCGCTAATGGATCACGGTGTATCAATGTGTCCATATGGCAGAGGCTGGTGAACTCGCATTAGTTGACTTTTAACTGAGAATTTTATCATTTTAATTCAGATTTTTATGATTAACCACATGACAATGATTTTGAGAAACAAAAACGTTATTATTGTTCTACAAATGCACAAATTAAAATGATAACTGGCATGCAGAACGTTAGAATTGTAAGGTTCCCCAAACGTGAAACTCGCTGCCTATGAAGTCTTAATAAAATAATTGCCTCCATGTTTTCATGGTTGGATTTTGCCTATAGGCTACTTTGAAGCAAGGTAAAACATGCCTCATAATATGAAATAAAACATTCAGGTTTCAAACAATGACGTTTGTTTACAAAATGCATACTGCATTCAGCTCACATTGTAAAGTGGTGGGTGACGCACTGATAGCCAGTTGCCTGCACTTGAATGGTGAATGAGAGGCACACTACAAATACCAGTTGAGATATAAAAATAGTAGCTCTTTTTCATCATTCACCAAAACTGTTTTAACACGTGATTGCATTTAGAATTGTTGCACAATAAATGAGCTTCTGAAAGCACATGTTTTAGTCCAGCAGCAACCAGCTGAGGCTCTGCAGGAGAAATCTTGCTCAGAATAGGCTCTGTATGCTGTGCGAGTGTGATAGTTGTGTTGGATAAATAAGATACATAATGACTAACGAAAATGCACACAGGCCAATTTTTGTCTCCCAGTCATATTGCTGGCTAATGGAAACCCTGGTCTACAGAAGCTTCCTCTCTCCTTGTCTCCTTCACCTGCTGTCTCTCTCACTCGCTGAGTCTATCCTAGTAGTCTACAGCGGCTTTCTCTCTCCAAGTCTCCTTCACCTGCTGTCTCTCTCACTCGCTGAGTCTATCCTAGTAGTCTACAGCGGCATTCTCTCTCCTTGTCTCCTTCACCTGCTGTCTCTCTCACTCGCTGAGTCTATCCTAGTAGTCTACAGCGGCATTCTTTCTCCTTGTCTCCTTCACCTGCTGTCTCTCTCACTCGCTGAGTCTATCCTAGTAGTCTACAGCGGTTTTCTCTCTCCTTGTCTCCTTCACCTGCTGTCTCTCTCACTCGCTGAGTCTATCCTAGTAGTTTACATCGGCTCTCTCTCCTTGTCTCCTGAAAAAGCAATATGGCCTATGCCCTGCAGGGATTTCATGTCACCTATCCACTTCTTTCCCTTCACCAAAGATGGAGGAGAGAAAGCTACTTTAGACTGTTGAGATGAACCCCTCTGACTCCTACTATGACCATGATCCGTATCACAGCCTCACCTGTCACCAAGGTGACAGTCTGCATTGATTAAGTCCCAGACAGGGACACCACCCACTCTAATCTCTCATCCCAATCATGCAGGTCCCCTTGTTGCTCAGTCTTCCACCGCCTGAGTCAGTGTATGTCCCAAATACCACCCTATTTCCTATATACCCTTTAGACCCTGGTCAAATGTAGTGCACTAAATGGTGCACAAATGTAGTGCACCAGTCAATCAGTCCTATCACCATACAGGCTGACCAACGATATGTTGGTCTGAAATGAGTCCATGATAAGATATGAGGCTCCCTGACTGACATACTGTATAAATGTCAAAATGAAGATCAGAGACCTAATCTTTGTTTTGAGTAGTGACCCTCTCCTCCTCCCTCCTCTCCCTCTTCCTCCCCACCTCCTCCCCCTCCTCTCCCTCTTCCTCCCCATACCTCCCCACCTCCCCCTCCTCTCCCTCTTCCTTCCCTTACCTACTCCCCTCTCCCTCTCATACATTATCTGATACAGTTACAGTATCTAGTCCGTGTCGGTGGCTATCACAGTCCGTGTGCTGGCTCTTCCTCATAAAAATAAAGCCTTCAACAGCTCCACTTAGCACGCAGTATAGTCTTATGGAATTACCACCACAGTGATGCGTCACAATCCCAAACCAGCGCTGGTGAGCGTTCGCTGCTCTATGTAAAGTCATCTCGGCCTCGTTCAACCCTCAGTCTCCTGATAATGCCGGATTTCGTCCCAAATGGCTCCCTATTCCCTAGATAGTGCACTACTTTCTACCAGGGCCCATAGGGCTGTTGATCAAAAGTAGTGCACTATATAGGGAAGAAGGTACCATTTGTGATGTAGGCACAGTCTGCAGGCTCTGTAGGATATTCCCTCTGCCTCTTCATTCAGTCTTTATATCTTAACACATGGCCATTAGTGCTTCATGAGACTGCTGTACATTTTGGGCCGAAGAGAAGAGAGGCGGTGCCAAACCATAAACTGGTAGTTGTTTCAGGATAGAAGACTATATGTATGAAAGAAACATCATGTGTCAGTCTGTGATATGACTGTATAGCCCGTAACATCTAGAGACCCAGGCGATGCCCACGTTCCCTCTACATCTCACCCCAGGGGCAGTGCTCTGTGCTGGGCTGAGAGAGGCAGAGAGCACAGCCCTCCAGTTGCTGGTTAGGGGAATAATCCAGTGATAGTAATCCTCTGCACCGAAAGCCAGTCACATGTCATGAAATTAAGGTTGACTAAATGCCAGGGTTGGATATTACGTTTATACATTACTCATCCAGAATGTGGATTCTTCAAACAGGGATTTTGTAAAAAAAATTAAATGCACAGTGCCACACATGGCTCCCTTCAGTGTAAGCTAGAGTACTGTAGACTAATACCTCAAAATCAGATTCAAAATCATGTTTCATACATTTCTTAAGCGGTCTCATAAGCTCAGTGTTGGGTATTTACATTTGTTTCTTATGTTACTGCTAGGTAATCATGCCCTGGACCCAACCTAATGTTGCATCATTCATTATCTGAATACTTTTTCCCGATTTTAAATGGTTTTAGAAGCTGGCTGCAATAGTTGTAGAAGCTGGCTGCAATAGTTGTAGAAGCTGGCTGAAATAGTTGTAGAAGCTGTCTGAAATAATTGTTGAAGCTGTCTGAAATAGTTGTAGAAGCTGTCTGAAATAGTTGTAGAAGCTGTCTGAAATAATTGTAGAAGCTGACTGAAATAGTTGTAGAAGCTGTCTGAAATAATTGTTGAAGCTGTCTGAAATAGTTGTAGAAGCTGTCTGAAATAATTGTAAAAGCTGACTGAAATAGTTGTAGAAGCTGACTGAAATAATTGTAGAAGCTGACT
Source organism: Brachymystax lenok tsinlingensis (assembly GCA_030435695.1). NCBI lineage: Eukaryota > Metazoa > Chordata > Actinopteri > Salmoniformes > Salmonidae > Brachymystax > Brachymystax lenok. The sequence continues at coordinate 29,492,267 of CM059806.1, forward strand.
GAAATAGTTGTAGAAGCTGACTGAAAGAGTTGTAGAAGCTGTCTGAAATAATTGTAGAAGCTGACTGAAATAGTTGTAGAAGCTGACTGAAATAATTGTAGAAGCTGACTGAAATAGTTGTAGAAGCTGACTGAAATAGTTGTAGAAGCTGTCTGAAATAGTTGTAGAAGCTTGCTGCAATAGTTGTAGAAGCTGGCTGCAGTAGTTGTAGAAGCTGACTGAAATAATTGTAGAAGCTGACTGAAATAATTGTAGAAGCTGACTGAAATAGTTGTAGAAGCTGACTGAAATAGTTGTAGAAGCTGTCTGAAATTATTGTAGAAGCTGTCTGAAATAGTTGTAGAAGCTGTCTGAAATAGTTGTAGAAGCTGTCTGAAATAATTGTAGAAGCTGTCTGAAATAGATCTAGAAGTTGTGTGAAAAAGTTGTAGAAGCTGTCATTGGTTGGTCTCAAGTCAAATCAAATCAAATCAAATCAAATTTTATTTGTCACATACACATGGTTAGCAGATGTTAATGCGAGTGTAGCGAAATGCTTGTGCTTCTAGTTCCGACCATGCAGTAGTATCTAACAAGTAATCTAACAAATTCACAACAACTACCTTATACACACAAGAGTAAAGGAATGAATACGAGTATGTACATATAAATATATGGATGAGCGATGGCTGACCGGCATAGGCAAGATGCAGTAGATGGTATGGAGTACAGTATATACACATATATATATATATATGAGATGAGTAATGTAGGATATGTAAACATTATATAAATGGCATTGTTTAAAGTGGCTAGTGATTCATTATTTCATCCAGTTATAATTATTAAAGTGGCTAGAGATTTGGGTCGATGGCGAACGGCATAGGCAAGATACAGTAGATGGTTTAGAGTACAGTGTATACATTTGATATGAGTATGTCGGATACGTAAACATTATATACAAAATTGTTTAAAGTGGCTAGTGATACATTTGTTACATCCAATTCCTATGTTTAAAGTGGCTAGAGATTTAAGTCAGTATGTTGGCAGCAGCCACTCAATGTTAGTGATGGCTGTTTAACAGTCTGATGGCCTGGAGGTAGAAGCTGTTTTTCAGTCTCTCGGTCCCAGCTTTGATGCACCTGTACTGACCTCGCCTTCTGGATGATAGCGGGGTGAACAGGCAGTGGCTCGGGTGGTTGTTGTCCTTGATGATCTTTTTGGCCTTCCTGTGACATCGGGTGGTGTAGGTGTCCTGGAGTCACAAGTGCATTCTGCGACTGCTTGTGTTTCAGCACATCAAAGAGCCTGCAGAAGTGTCTTCTGCTGTGATCGTTTCATGAGTTTTCAATTCTTGTTTTTCTTCCAATGTCCCTCAAAGCTCACAACACTCTCTCCAAGGACCCACACTGCTGCAGAGCGAGCATCCTACTTACTGTGTACAGTAGTCCTCCCTATAATCCTCAATCTCAGACAGCAACTAAGGCACATGTACTAGCCTACATTAGGATCCCCACAAACGAGTTAGCTATAGTCTTCTTCTAAAGTGCTAGTTTAATTTAATCAACTTTTTGCATCTGATCTGAATTCATTGTGGTATGTTGCTGTTTGAGAGGCAAGATAATGCGTTCTGAACAGCGTCTCGGTTGGAGTCTGGTAGAGGACCACGGGAGAGATATCCCAGCCTCAGAGCCCTCCACTAGGAACAGAGGAGGCTCTTATCTTCTCCTTTAGTTCTCCACTACCACGATGAATTCATTTGGTGTAAAGGTGGATCCAGCTTTGCCAGACAAGTGGGGAGTTCTGTCTGTGTTAATGAACTAACTTGGGTGGTACTGTAGCAATTTGCTAATAGTCAAAGTGTGATTGTTCTAGAAATAGGAAATAAGGCCTGTCTAAGGCAGTTGTCTTCCAGGGGGTTGCGTTTGACATCTAAACAAGAACAACAAGTTACATGTGTGATCTATTGTTAGAATATAGAATATGTAGAATATATACCCATGATCAATACACATGAAAACAATGTCAGCAACTGAGGGAATATTTGGAATACAACGTCACTTGGGGAGTTCTTGTTACAATGCCAGTTTAGAGGTTGGGGTTAGGCATTTTGAACAGAATATTTTTCTTGTACTTTCTTATAACAATATTATTCAGCCTTGTGAACAGCTCAAATCAAATCAAATGTTAATTGTCACGTACATCATGTATAAAACATTGCAGTACATCAGTAACTCATCTATTCACTTCTGTTTGTCAAGCTGAAATCCAGTGCAGCCACAGGATATGTGTGGACTATATAGGGAATATGGTTCCATCTATATATAGGGAATAAGGTGCCATTTATATAGGGAATAGGGTGACATTTATATAGGGAATAGGGTTTCATCTATAAAGAGAATAAGGTGTGATTTATATAGGGAATAGAGTGCCATTTATATAGGGAATAGGGTTCCATCTATATAGGGAATAGGTTTCCATCTATAAAGGGAATAAGGTGTGATTTATATAGGGAATAGAGTGCCATGTATATAGGGAATAGGGTTCCATCTATATAGGGAATAGGGTTCCATCTATATAGGGAATAGGGTTCCATCTATATAGGGAATAAGGTGCCATTTATATAGGGAATAAGGTGCCATTTATATAGGGAATAGGGTACCATTTATATAGGGAATATGGTTCCATCTATATAGGGAATGGGTTTCCATCTATATAGGGAATGGGGTTCCATCTCTGAAGGGAATATGGTGCCTGCTATATAGGGAATAGGGTTCTATCTTTAAAGGGAATATGGTGCCTGGTATATAGGGAATGGGGTGCCATTTGTATATGGAATAGGTGTCCATCTATAAAGGGAATATGGTGCCTGCTATATAGGGAATAGGGTGCCATTTATATAGGGAATATGGTTCCATCTATAAAGGGAATAAAGGTGCCATTTTATATAGGGAATAGGGTTCCATCTATAAAGGGAATAAGGTGTGATTTATATAGGGAATAGAGTGCCATGTATATAGGGAATAGAGTGCCATGTATATAGGGAATAGGGTTCCATCTATATAGGGAATAGGGTTCCATCTATATAGGGAATATGGTTCCATCTATATAGGGAATAAGGTGCCATTTATATAGGGAATAAGGTGCCATTTATATAGGGAATATGGTTCCATCTATATAGAGAATAGGTTTCCATCTATATAGGGAATGGGGTGCCATTTGTATAGGGAATAGGGTTCTATCTATAAAGGGAATATGGTGCCTGGTATATAGGGAATGGGGTGCCATTTGTATAGGGAAAAGGTTTCCATCTATAAAGGGAATATGGTGCCTGCTATATAGGGAATAGGGTGCCATTTATATAGGGAATATGGTTCCATCTATAAAGGGAATAAGGTGCCATTTTATATAGGGAATAGGATGCCATTTTTAATAGGGAATAGGGTTCCATCTATATAGGGAATAGGGTGCTATTTGGTACACAACCACAGTATACTCAGTCCAAGACATAGTGAGACACACAGGAAGCCATGTAGTGGTGATGATCAGATCTGTGTAGAGAGAGAGAGAGAGAGAGAGAGAGAGAGAGAGAGAGAGAGAGAGAGAGAGAGAGAGAGAGAGAGAGAGAGAGAGAGAGACCACTGATGGGCTGTAAATTGAATTCCTCGTACTGGGATGGGGGAGAGAGGACGTAAATGTGTAACGTGTGGAGAGAGCTGTCCCAATCTCTGGGACATTATAAATGAATATTGAGGATTCGTTTTTATGGTGAATGAGAGAGAGAAAGAGAGAAAGAGAGAGAGAGAGGGAGGGAGGGAGAGGAAATGGGTCTGCCAGTAATATTGATTTCAAGGGAGCACTTTCACGGCTGTATAACCAATTACAGGCTGCCCAGCCTCAAGACTTTGGGTGAGTCACTGTAACTTCTCCAGCAGAAGCGTTGTATTATATTCCATATAGCCTTGTTGCCCAGTAATGGAATACCTTGCTTCAGCGGCCAACGCATCCTGTTTGCATCCTTCCTTCCCCCCTGAAAGAGCATTTCCACCAGTCTAAATGCAGGAAAAAAAACATCCGACGCTTGGAAAGATCTGTTCTCTATTCAAAGAGTTAGTACTGTAGGTTACTTTTATTTTATTGTTAATGAACTCTGTAGCCTGTAGCTCTGTAACTCTGTAGCTCTGTAGCTCTGTAACTCTGTAGCTCTGTAGCTCTGTTACACTAACTCTGTAACTCTAGCTCTGTAACTCTGTAATTCTGTAACTCTGTAGCTCTGTAACTCTAACTCTGTAACTCTGTAGCTCTGTTACACTAACTCTGTAACTCTGTAACTCTGTAACTCTGTAGCTCTGTTACACTAACTCTGTAACTCTAGCTCTGTAACTCTGTAACTCTGTAGCTCTGTAGCTCTGTAACTCTGTAACTCTGTAGCTCTGTAACTCTGTAGCTCTGTAGCTCTGTAGCTCTGTAGCTCTGTACCTCTGTAACTCTGTAGCTCTGTAACTCTGTACCTCTGTACCTCTGTAGCTCTGTAACTCTGTAACTCTGACTCTGTAACTCTGTAGCTCTGTAGCTCTGTAGCTCTGTAACTCTGTAACTCTAACTCTGTAACTCTGTAGCTCTGTTACACTAACTCTGTAACTCTGTAACTCTGTAACTCTGTAGCTCTCTTGCACTAACTCTGTAACTCTGTAACTCTGTAGCTCTGTAGCTCTGTAACTCTGTAGCTCTGTAACTCTGTAACTCTGTAGCTCTGTAGCTCTGTAGCTCTGTAGCTCTGTAACTCTGTAACTCTGACTCTGTAACTCTGTAGCTCTGTAACTCTAACTCTGTAACTCTGTAACTCTGTAGCTCTGTAGCTCTGTAACTCTGTAACTCTGTAACTCTGTAACTCTGTAACTCTGTAGCTCTGTTACACTAACTCTGTAACTCTGTAACTCTGTAACTCTGTAACTCTGTAACTCTGTAGCTCTGTAACTCTAACTCTGTAACTCTGTAACTCTGTAGCTCTGTAACTCTAACTCTGTAACTCTAACTCTGTAGCTCTGTAACTCTGTAGCTCTGTAACTCTGTAGCTCTGTAACTGTAACTCTGACTCTCTAACTCTGTAGCTCTGTAACTCTGTAACTCTGTAACTCTGTTTCCCACTTTGCATCAAAATAAGATGTAGAGAGAGAGAAGGAGATTGTGTGTGTGTGTGTGTGTGTGTGTGTGTGTGTGTGTGTGTGTGTGTGTGTGTGTGTGTGTGCTTGCGTGTGGGTGGGTGGGTGTGTTTAGCTCTCAGGCCATCTGGGTGTTCCCATGATCCTCTCCTTCTTCTGGCAGAGAAGCCATGATTTCCCCCCTCCTCTAGCCTACTGTAGCTGTGTGTCTTTTAAATGTACTCATTGCTTATTTATTCGCTCCTCATCAACAATTTAATTGAAAAGCAGAGGAAAACATGCAGCTAAGCATATTGAACTAAATGGCTGAAAGGGAAAGGTCCCCTAAGTATGGGCTGCAAATGGTTTCTCTAGCGAATAGGGGAGAAAACCAAATGAGGACAAATGTCTGCAACTCTACAGACGGTCAGTAAAAGCTTGGTGTGGAAACATCTGCAACGGAACTTTAATGTTTGCACACTAAAGGCTGAACTGCCTGTCAGGATTTCTGGTTGCCTATAGGGAAAGCATTTTCACACATGGGCTATCTCAGTTTCTGTATAGGATAATGTAGTGTACACACCATCATGGGCTATCTCAGTTTCTGTATAGGATACTGTAGTGTACACACCATCATGGGCTATCTCAGTTTCTGTATAGGATAATGTAATGTACACACCATCATGGGCTATCTAGTCCCAAATGGCACCTTAATCCTTTTAGTGCACTATTTTTGAGAAGGGCCCATAGGGCTCTGGTCAAAAACAGTGCACTATATAGGGAATAGGGTGCCATTTGGGACATACACTTTGTATAGGATAATGTAATACTTTATTGCTGCAGTAAAGTGTGTGCCTGGTTCCTCAGAGAAAGAGCCTGGCCATACACGCTCCACCAAACAAACACTTTCCCTGGCCGCCATTTTTCCACAGTCAGAACATCAGAATGTGAGAACTGTGTGTATGTGTGTTTACTATATGTGAGAGGATGAGAGGATGGGTTTCCATGAAGAGATGACCAAGTAAGCAGAGAGAAATAACAGCTCATGCAATATAATCCCTTCTTCTCTCCCTGGAGGAATGAAAGAGTCGATAGAGGGAAAAGAGACAGAACAGTTCACCATCTGTTCATTCATCATTAAAACAGGGAGCAGAAACACAGAGAGATTTCAAGTTATGCTATCACTGTTCAATTTAAACATAGAGAGGATTTGTGTCCAACACAATCTCCAAATAAAACGCCATCCCGTGGCGTAACTGCAGCAAGAGACTTGATGTTTTAATTACAAAGAATTGTATTAACAACGCAAAAAGCCCTGTAACAGTAATCCAAATGCAATCTATACGTATCATCACTGAATGTATATACACCATATATACTAAGAATGATATGTACAGCAGTAGATATATTAAACGGGAGACAATTATATGAACAGCAGTAGATATATTATAGTTGGAGAATGAAATAAACAGCAGTAGATATATTATAGTTGGAGAATGATATGTACAGCAGTAGATGTATTAGAGAAGGATAATGATATGTACAGCAGTAGATATATTATAGTGGGAGAATGATAAAGTCAAAGTCACCATTATTAGTCAGTTGTACAACCGAATGCCTTCAACCGAAATGTGTCTTCCGCATTTAACCCAACCCCTCTGAATCAGAGAGGTGCGGGGGCTGCCTTTAATCGACATCCACGTCTTCGGCGCTCGGGAACAGTGGGTTAACTGCCTTGTTCAGGGGCAGAACGACAGATTTTTACCTTGTCAGCTCGGGGATTTGAACTTGCAGCCCTCCGGTTACAAGTCCAACGCTCTAACCACTAGGCTACCTGCCGCCCGTACCTGCCGCCCGTACAGCATATGTACAGCAGTATAAATATTAGAGTGGGAGAATGATATGTACAGCAGTAGATGTATTAGAGTGAGAGAATGATATGTACAGGAGTAGGTATATTATATTGGGAGAATGATATGTACAGCAGTATATGTCTTAGAGTGGGAGAATGATATGTACAGCAGTATATATATATTATGGTGGGAGAATGATATGTACAGCAGTAGATATATTATAGAGGGAGAATGATATGTACAGTTGTAGATGTATTAGAGTTGGAGAATGATACGTAAAGTAGTATATATATTATAGTGGGAGAATGATATGTACAGCAGTGGATGTATTAGAGTAAGAGAATGATATGTACAGCAGTAGATATATTATAGTGGGAGAATGATATGTACAGCAGTAGATGTATTATAGTGGGAGAATATGTACTGCAGTAGATATATTAGAGTGGGAGAATGATATGTACAGCAGTAGATGTATTAGAGTGGGAGAATGATATGTACAGCAGTAGATATATTATAGTGGGAGAATGATATGTCAAGCTGTAGATGTATTAGAATGAGAGAATTATATGTACAGCAGTAGATATATTAGAGTGGGAGAATGATATATACAGCATTAGATATATTAGAGTGGGAGAATGATATGTACAGCAGTAGATATATTAGAGTGGGAGAATGATATGTACAGCAGTAGATATATTAGAGTGGGAGAATGATATAAACATCAGTATAAAAATTATAGTGGGAGAATGATATGTACAGCAGTAGATATATTATAGTGGGAGAATGTTATGTACAGCAGTAGATGTATTGGAGTAAGAGAATGATATGTACAGCAGTAGATGTATTAGAGTGGGAGAATGATATGTACAGATGTAGATGCATTAGAGTGAAAGAATGATATGTACAGCAGTATATATTTTATAGTTGGAGAATGATATGTACAGCAGTATATATATTAGAGTGGAATAATATGTACAGCAGTAGATATATTAGAGTGGGAGAGTGATATGTACAGCGGTAGATATATTAGAGTGGGAGAATGATATGTACAGCATTAGATATATTAGAGTGGGAGAATGATATGTACAGCAGTAGAAATATTAGAGTGGGAGAATGATATAAACATCAGTATAAAAATTATAGTGGGAGAATGATATGTACAGCAGTAGATATATTATAGTGGGAGAATGATATGTACATCAGTAGATATAGTATAGTAGGAGAATGAAATGTACAGCAGTAGATGTATTAGAGTGGGAGAATGATATGTACAGCAGTAGATATATTATAGTAGGAGAATGATATGTACAGCTGTAGATGTATTAGAGTGAGAGAATGATATGTACAGCAGTATATTTTATAGTGGGAGAATGATATGTACAGCAGTAGATATATTAGAGTGGAATAATGATATGTACAGCAGTAGATATATTAGAGTGGGAGAATGATATGTACAGCAGTAGATATATTAGAGTGGGAGAATGATATAAACAACAGTCTAAATATTAGAGTGGGAGAATGATATGTACAGCAGTAGATATATTAGAGTGGGAGAATGATATGTACAGCAGTATATATAATATGGTGGGAGATTGATATGTACTGCAGTAGGTATATTATAGTGGGAAAATGATATGTACATCAGTAGATGTATTAGAGTTGGAGAATTATAGGTAAAGCAGTAGATATATTATAGTGGGAGAATGATATGTACAGCAGTAGATGTATTGGAGTAAGAGAATGAAATGTACAGCAGTAGATGTATTAGAGTTGGAGAATGATATGTACAGCAGTATATGTCTTAGAGTGGGAGAATGATATGTACAGCAGTATATATATATTATGGTGGGAGAATGATATGTACAGCAGTAGATATATTATAGAGGGAGAATGATATGTACAGCAGTAGATGTATTAGAGTTGAGAATGATATGTAAAGTAGTATATATATTATAGTGGGAGAATGATATGTACAGCAGTGGATGTATTAGAGTAAGAGAATGATATGTACAGCAGTAGATATATTATAGTGGGAGGAATGATATGTACAGCAGTAGATGTATTATAGTGGGGAGAATGATATGTACAGCAGTAGATATATTAGAGTGGGAGAATGATATGTACAGCAGTAGATGTATTATAGTGGGAGAATGATATGTACAGCAGTAGATATATTATAGTGGGAGAATGATATGTACAGCAGTAGATGTATTAGAGTGGGAGAATGATATGTACAGCAGTAGATATATTAGAGTGGGAGAATGATATATACAGCAGTAGATATATTATAGTGGGAGAATGATATGTACAGCAGTAGATGTATTAGAGTGGGAGAATGATATGTACAGCAGTAGATATATTATAGTGGGAGAATGATATGTACAGCAGTAGATGTATTAGAGTAAGAGAATGATATGTACAGCAGTAGATATATTATAGTGGGAGAATGATATGTACAGCAGTAGATATATTGGAGTGGGAGAATGATATGTACAGCAGTAGATATATTAGAGTGGGAGAATGATATGTACAGCAGTAGATATATTAGAGTGGGAGAATGATATGTACAGCAGTATATATATTATAGTGGGAGAATGATATGTACAGCAGTAGATGTATTGGAGTAAGAGAATAATATGTACAGCAGTAGATATATTAGAGTGGGAGAATGATATGTACAGCAGTAGATATATTAGAGTGGGAGAATGATATGTACAGCAGTAGATATATTATAGTGGAGAATGATATGTACAGCAGTAGATGTATTAGAGTGGGAGAATGATATGTACAGCAGTAGATATATTATAGTGGGAGAATGATATGTACAGCAGTAGATATATTATAGTGGGAGAATGATATGTACAGCAGTAGATATATTAGAGTGGGAGAATGATATGTACAGCAGTAGAAATATTAGAGTGGGAGAATGATATGTACAGCAGTAGATATATTAGAGTGGGAGAATGATATGTACAGCAGTATATATATTAGAGTGGGAGAATGATATGTACAGCAGTAGATATATTATAGTGGGAGAATGATATGTACAGCAGTAGATATATTAGAGTAGGAGAATGATATGTACAGCAGTAGATATATTAGAGTGGGAGAATGATATGTACAGCAGTAGATATATTAGAGTGGGAGAATGATATGTACAGCAGTAGATATATTAGAGTGGGAGAATGATATGTACAGCAGTAGATATATTATAGTGGGAGAATGATATGTACAGCAGTAGATATATTATAGTGGGAGAATGATATGTACAGCAGTAGATATATTAGAGTGGGAGAATGATATGTACAGCAGTAGATATATTATAGTAGGAGAATGATATGTACAGCAGTAGATATATTAGAGTGGGAGAATGATATGTACAGCAGTAGATATATTAGAGTGGGAGAATGATATGTACAGCAGTAGATATATTGGAGTGGGAGAATGATATGTACAGCAGTAGATATATTAGAGTGGGAGAATGATATGTACAGCAGTAGATATATTAGAGTGGGAGAATGATATGTACAGCAGTAGATATATTAGAGTGGGAGAATGATATGTACAGCAGTAGTATATATTAGAGTGGGAGAATGATATGTACAGCAGTAGATATATTAGAGTGGAGAATGAGGAAGTTGATAGCAGCAGTATATATATTATGGTGGGAGAATGATATGTACTGCAGTAGGTATATTATAGTGGGAGAATGATATGTACATCAGTAGATGTATTAGAGTTGGAGAATTATATGTAAAGCAGTAGATATATTATAGTGGGAGAATGATATGTACAGCAGTAGATGTATTGGAGTAAGAGAATGAAATGTACAGCAGTAGATGTATTATAGTTGGAGAATGATATGTACAGCAGTAGATATATTATAGTAGGAGAATGATATGTACAGCTGTAGATGTATTAGAGTGAGAGAATGATATGTACAGCAGTAGATATATTAGAGTGGGAGAAAGATAAGTACAGCAGTAGAGTGGGAGAATATATGTAGAGTGGGAGAATGATATGTACAGCAGTAGATATTATTGGAGTGGAGAGAATGATATGCAGCAGTAGATATATTATAGTGGGAGAATGATATGTACAGCAGTAGATATATTAGAGTGGAGAATGATATGTACAGCAGTAGATATATTAGAGTGGGAGAATGATATACAGCAGTAGATATTTTAGAGTGGGAGAATGATATGTACAGCAGTAGATATATTAGAGTGGGAGAATGATATGTACAGCAGTAGATATTAGAGTGGGAGAATGATATGTACAGTATATATTAGTGGGAGAATGATATGTACAGCCAGTAGAGTATATATTATAGTGGGAGAATGATATGTACAGCAGTAGATATATTAGAGGTGGGAGAATGATATGTACAGCAGTATATATATTAGAGTGGGAGAATGATATGTACAGCAGTAGATGTATTAGAGTGGGAGAATGATATGTACAGCAGTATATATATTATGGTGGGAGAATGATATGTACTGCAGTAGGTATATTATAGTGGGAGAATGATATGTACATCAGTAGATGTATTAGAGTTGGAGAATTATATGTAAAGCAGTAGATATATTATAGTGGGAGAATGATATGTACAGCAGTAGATGTATTGGAGTAAGAGAAGGAAATGTACAGCAGTAGATGTATTATAGTGGGAGAATGATATGTACAGCAGTAGATATATTATAGTAGGAGAATGATATGTACAGCTGTAGATTTATTAGAGTGAGAGAATGATATGTACAGCAGTAGATATATTAGAGTGGGAGAAAGATATGTACAGCAGTATAAATATTAGAGTGGGAGAATGATATGTACAGCAGTAGATGTATTGGAGTAAGAGAATGAAATGTACAGCAGTAGATGTATTAGAGTGGGAGAATTATATGTACAGCAGTAGATATATTAGAGTGGGAGAATGATATGTACAGCAGTAGATATATTATAGTGGGAGAATGATATGTACAGCAGTAGATGTATTAGAGTGGGAGAATGATATGTACAGCAGTAGATATATTATGGTGGGAGAATGATATGTACTGCAGTAGGTATATTTTAGTGGGAGAATGATATGTACAGCAGTAGATATATTAGAGTGGGAGAATGATATAAACAGCAGTCTAAATATTAGAGTGGGAGAATGATATGTACAGCAGTAGATATATTAGAGTGGGAGAATGATATGTACAGCAGTATATATATTATGGTGGGAGAATGATATGTACTGCAGTAGGTATATTATAGTGGGAAAATGATATGTACATCAGTAGATGTATTGGAGTAAGAGAATGAAATGTACAGCAATAGATATATTAGAGTGGGAGAATGATATGTACAGCAGTATAAATATTAGAGTGGGAGAATGATATGTACAGCAGTAGATATATTAGAGTGGGAGAATGATATGTACAGCAGTAGATATATTATGAGTGGAGAGAATGATATGTACTGCAGTAGGTATATTATAGTGGGAGAGAATGATATGTACAGCAGTAGATATATTATAGTGGGAGAATGATATGTACAGCAGTAGATATATTAGAGTGGGAGAATGATATGTACAGCAGTAGATATATTAGAGTGGGAGAATGATATGTACAGCAGTAGATATATTAGAGTGGGAGAATGATATGTACAGCAGTAGATATATTATAGTGGGAGAATGATATGTACTGCAGTAGATATATTATAGTGGGAGAATGATATGTACAGCAGTAGATATATTAGAGTGGGAGAATGATATGTACAGCAGTAGATAAATATTAGAGTGGGAGAATGATATGTACAGCAGTAGATATATTAGAGTGGGAGAATGATATGTACAGCAGTAGATATATTAGAGTGGGAGAATGATATGTACAGCAGTAGATATATTATAGTGGGAGAATGATATGTACAGCAGTAGATATATTATAGTGGGAGAATGATATGTACAGCAGTAGATGTATTAGAGTGGGAGAATGATATGTACAGCAGTAGATATATTATAGTGGGAGAATGATATGTACAGCAGTAGATGTATTAGAGTGAGAGAATGATATGTACAGCAGTAGATATATTAGAGTGGGAGAATGATATGTACAGCAGTAGATATATTATAGTGGAGAATGATATGTACAGCAGTAGATATATTAGAGTGAGAGAATGATATGTACAGCAGTAGATATATTAGAGTGGGAGAATGATATGTACAGCAGTAGATATATTAGAGTGGGAGAATGATATGTACAGCAGTAGATATATTAGAGTGGGAGAATGATATGTACAGCAGTAGATATATTATAGTGGGAGAATGATATGTACAGCAGTAGATATATTAGAGTGGAGAATGATATGTACAGCAGTAGATATATATTATGGTGGGAGAATGATATGTACTGCAGTAGGTATATTATAGTGGGAGAATGATATGTACATCAGTAGATATATTAGAGTGGGAGAATGATATGTACAGCAGTAGATATATTAGAGTGGGAGAATGATATGTACAGCAGTAGATGTATTAGAGTGGGAGAATGATATGTACAGCAGTAGATATATTAGAGTGGGAGAATGATATGTACAGCAGTGTAGATATATTATAGTGGGAGAATGATATGTACAGCAGTAGATATATTATAGTGGGAGAATGATATGTACAGCAGTAGATATATTAGAGTAAGAGAATGATATGTACAGCAGTAGATATATTAGAGTGGGAGAATGATATGTACAGCAGTAGATATATTATAGTGGGAGAATGATATGTACAGCAGTAGATATATTAGAGTGAGAGAATGATATGTACAGCAGTAGATATATTATAGTGGGAGAATGATATGTACAGCAGTAGATGTATTAGAGTGAGAGAATGATATGTACAGCAGTAGATATATTAGAGTGGGAGAATGATATGTACAGCAGTTAGATATATTAGAGTGGGAGAATGATATGTACAGCAGTAGATGTATTGGAGTAAGAGAATGATATGTACAGCAGTAGATGTATTAGAGTGGGAGAATGATATGTACAGCAGTAGATATATTAGAGTGGGAGAATGATATGTACAGCAGTAGATATATTATAGTGGGAGAATGATATGTACAGCAGTAGATATATTAGAGTGGGAGAATGATATGTACAGCAGTAGATATATTAGAGTGGGAGAATGATATGTACAGCAGTAGATATATTTTAGTGGGAGAATGATATGTACAGCAGTAGATATATTAGAGTGGGAGAATGATATGTACAGCAGTCTAAATATTAGAGTGGGAGAATGATATGTACAGCAGTAGATGTATTAGAGTGGGAGAGAATGATATGTACAGCAGTAGATATATTATAGTGGGAGAATGATATGTACAGCAGTAGATATATTATAGTGGGAGAATGATATGTACATCAGTAGATGTATTAGAGTGGGAGAATGATATGTACAGCAGTAGATATATTAGAGTGGGAGAATGATAATGTACAGCAGTATATATATTAGAGTGGGAGAATGATATGTACAGCAGTAGATATATTAGAGTGGGAGAATGATATGTACAGCAGTATATATATTATGGTGGGAGAATGATATGTACTGCAGTAGATATATTATAGTGGGAGAATATGTACAGCAGTAGATATATTAGAGTTGGAGAATGATATGTACAGCATTAGATATATTAAGAGTGGGAGAATGATATGTACAGCAGTAGATATATTAGAGTGGGAGAATGATATGTACATCAGTAGATGTATTAGAGTGGGAGAATGATATGTACAGCAGTAGATGTATTATAGTGGGAGAATATGTACTGCAGTAGATATATTAGAGTGGGAGAATGATATGTACAGCAGTAGATGTATTAGAGTGGGAGAATGATATGTACAGCAGTAGATATATTATAGTGGGAGAATGATATGTACAGCAGTAGATATATTAGAGTGGGAGAATGATATGTACAGCAGTAGATATATTTTAAGTGGGAGAATGATATGTACAGCAGTAGATATATTAGAGTGGGAGAATGATATGTACAGCAGTATATATATTATAGTGGGAGAATGATATGTACAGCAGTAGATATATTATAGTGGGAGAATGATATGTACAGCAGTAGATATATTAGAGTGGGAGAATGATATGTACAGCAGTAGATATATTAGAGTGGGAGAATGATATGTACAGCAGTATATATATTATAGTGGGAGAATGATATGTACAGCAGTAGATATATTATAGTGGGAGAATGATATGTACAGCAGTAGATATATTATAGTAGGAGAATGATATGTACAGCAGTAGATGTATTAGAGTGGGAGAATGATATGTACAGCAGTAGATATATTATAGTGGGAGAATGATATGTACAGCAGTAGATATATTAGAGTGGGAGAATGATATGTACAGCAGTAGATGTATTATAGTGGGAGAATGATATGTACAGCAGTAGATATATTAGAGTGGGAGAATGATATGTACAGCAGTAGATATATTAGAGTGGGAGAATGATATGTACAGCAGTAGATATATTAGAGTGGGAGAATGATATGTACAGCAGTAGATATATTATAGTGGGAGAATGATATGTACAGCAGTAGATATATTATAGTGGGAGAATGATATGTACAGCAGTAGATGTATTAGAGTGGGAGAATGATATGTACAGCAGTAGATATATTATAGTAGGAGAATGATATGTACA
Organism: Brachymystax lenok tsinlingensis; assembly: GCA_030435695.1. Lineage (NCBI taxonomy): Eukaryota > Metazoa > Chordata > Actinopteri > Salmoniformes > Salmonidae > Brachymystax > Brachymystax lenok. Next base: position 29,507,930 of record CM059806.1, read on the forward strand.
GATGTAGATGTATTAGAGTGAGAGAATGATATGTACAGCAGTATATATATTATAGTGGGAGAATGATATGTACAGCAGTAGATATATTAGAGTGGAATAATGATATGTACAGCAGTAGATATATTAGAGTGGGAGAATGATATGTACAGTAGATATATTAGAGTGGGAGAATGATATGTACAGCAGTAGATATATTAGAGTGGAGGAGAATGATATAAACAGCAGTAGATATTAGAGTGGGAGAATGATATGTACAGCAGTAGATATATTATAGTGGGAGAATGATATGTACAGCAGTAGATATATTAGAGTGGGAGAATGATATGTACAGCAGTAGATATATTAGAGTGGGAGAATGATATGTACATCAGTAGATGTATTATAGTGGGAGAATGATATGTACAGCAGTAGATATATTATAGTGGGAGAATGATATGTACAGCAGTAGATGTATTGGAGTAAGAGAATGATATGTACAGCAGTAGATATATTAGAGTGGGAGAATGATATGTACAGCAGTAGATATATTATAGTAGGAGAATGATATGTACAGCTGTAGATGTATTAGAGTGAGAGAATGATATGTACAGCAGTATATATATTATAGTGGGAGAATGATATGTACAGCAGTATATATATTAGAGTGGGAGAATGATATGTACAGCAGTAGATATATTAGAGTGGGAGAATGATATAAACAGCAGTCTAAATATTAGAGTGGGAGAATGATATGTACAGCAGTAGATGTATTATAGTGGGAGAATATGTACTGCAGTAGATATATTAGAGTGGGGAGAATGATATGTACTGCAGTAGGTATATTATAGTGGGTAGATATATTAGAGTGGAGTGGGAGAATGATATGTACAGCAGTAGATATATTATAGTGAGTAAGAGAATGATATGTACAGCAGTAGATGTATTAGAGTGGGAGAATGATATGTACAGCAGTAGATATATTATAGTGGGAGAATGATATGTACAGATGTAGATGTATTAGAGTGGGAGAATGATATGTACAGCAGTAGATATATTATAGTGGGAGAATGATATGTACAGCAGTATATATATTAGAGTGGAGAATGATATGTACAGCAGTAGATATATATTAGAGTGGGAGAATGATATGTACAGCAGTAGATATATTAGAGGAGAATGATATGTACAGCAGTAGATGTATTAGAGTGGGAGAATGATATGTACAGCAGTAGATATATTAGAGTGGGAGAATGATATGTACAGCAGTAGATATATTATAGTGGGAGAATGATATGTACAGCAGTAGATATATTAGAGTGGGAGAATGATATGTACAGCAGTAGATATATTAGAGTGGGAGAATGATATGTACAGCAGATATATAGTGAGAATATGTTCAGTAGATATATTAGAGGAGAATGATAGTACAGTAGTGGAGAATATGTACAGCAGTAGATATATTAGAGTAGGAGAATGATATGTACAGCAGTAGATGTATTGAGTGAGAATGATATGTACAGCAGTAGATATATTATAGTGGGAGAATGATATGGTACAGTAGATGTATTATAGTAGGTGGAAATAATATGTACAGCAGTATAGATATATTAGAGTGGAGAATGATATGTACAGCAGTAGATATATTAGAGTGGGAGAATGATATGTACAGCAGTAGATATATTAGAGTGGGAGAATGATATGTACAGCAGTAGATATATTAGAGTGGGAGAATGATATGTACAGCAGTATAAAATTATAGTGGGAGAATGATATGTACAGCAGTAGATATATTATAGTGGAGAATGATATGTACAGCAGTAGATATATTATAGTAGGAGAATGAAATGTACAGCAGTAGATGTATTAGAGTGGGAGAATGATATGTACAGCAGTAGATATATTATAGTAGGAGAATGATATGTACAGCTGTAGATGTATTAGAGTGAGAGAATGATATGTACAGCAGTAGATATTTTATAGTGGGAGAATGATATGTACAGCAGTAGATATATTAGATAGTGGGAGAATGATATGTACAGCAGTAGATGTATTAGAGTGAGAGAATGATATGTACAGCAGTAGATATTTTATAGTGGGAGAATGATATGTACAGCAGTAGATATATTAGAGTGGGAGAATGATATGTACAGCAGTAGATATATTAGAGTGGAGAATGATATGTACAGCAGTAGATATATTAGAGAGAATGATATGTACAGCAGTAGATATATTTAGTGGGAGAATGATGTACAGCAGTAGATGTATTAGAGTGGGAGAATGATATGTACAGCAGTAGATATATATTATGGTGGGAGAATGATATGTACTGCAGTAGGTATATTATAGTGGGAGAATGATATGTACATCAGTAGATGTATTAGAGTTGGAGAATTATATGTAAAGCAGTAGATATATTATAGTGGGAGAATGATATGTACAGCAGTAGATGTATTAGAGTGGGAGAATGATATGTACAGCAGTAGATGTATTATAGGAGGAGAATGATATGTACAGCAGTAGATGTATTAGAGTAGAGAATGATATGTACAGCAGTAGATATATTAGAGTGGGAGAATGATATGTACAGCAGTAGATGTATTGGAGTAAGAGAAGGAAATGTACAGCAGTAGATGTATTATAGTGGGAGAATGATATGTACAGCAGTAGATGTATTATAGTAGGAGAATGATATGTACAGCAGTAGATGTATTAGAGTGAGAGAATGATATGTACAGCAGTAGATATATTATAGTAGGAGAATGATATGTACAGCTGTAGATTTATTAGAGTGAGAGAATGATATGTACAGCAGTAGATATATTAGAGTGGGAGAAAGATAAGTACAGCAGTATAAATATTAGAGTGGGAGAATGATATGTACAGCAGTAGATGTATTGGAGTAAGAGAATGAAATGTACAGCAGTAGATGTATTAGAGTGGGAGAATTATATGTACAGCAGTAGATATATTAGAGTGGGAGAATGATATGTACAGCAGTAGATATATTATAGTGGGAGAATGATATGTACAGCAGTAGATGTATTAGAGTGGGAGAATGATATGTACAGCAGTAGATATATTATGGTGGGAGAATGATATGTACTGCAGTAGGTATATTTTAGTGGGAGAATGATATGTACAGCAGTAGATATATTAGAGTGGGAGAATGATATAAACAGCAGTCTAAATATTAGAGTGGGAGAATGATATGTACAGCAGTAGATATATTAGAGTGGGAGAATGATATGTACAGCAGTATATATATTATGGTGGGAGAATGATATGTACTGCAGTAGGTATATTATAGTGGGAAAATGATATGTACATCAGTAGATGTATTGGAGTAAGAGAATGAAATGTACAGCAATAGATATATTAGAGTGGGAGAATGATATGTACAGCGGTATAAATATTAGAGTGGGAGAATGATATGTACAGCAGTAGATATATTAGAGTGGGAGAATGATATGTACAGCAGTATATATATTATGGTGGGAGAATGATATGTACTGCAGTAGATATATTATAGTGGGAGAATATGTACTGCAGTAGATATATTAGAGTGGGAGAATGATATAAACAGCAGTCTAAATATTAGAGTGGGAGAATGATATGTACAGCAGTAGATGTATTATAGTGGGATGATATGTACAGCAGTAGATATATTATAGTGTGAGAATGATATGTACAGCAGTAGATATATTAGAGTGGGAGAATGATATGTACAGCAGTAGATATATTAGAGTGGGAGAATGATATGTACAGCAGTAGATATATTAGAGTGGGAGAATGATATGTACAGCAGTAGATATATTAGAGTGGGAGAATGATATGTACAGCAGTAGATATATTAGAGTGGGAGAATGATATGTACAGCAGTAGATATATTAGAGTGGGAGAATGATATACAGCAGTAGATATATTATAGTGGGAGAATGATATGTACAGCAGTAGATATATTATAGTGGGAGAATGATATGTACAGCAGTAGATATATTATAGTGGGAGAATGATATGTACAGCAGTAGATATATTAGAGTGGGAGAATGATATGTACAGCAGTAGATGTATTAGTGGGAGAAATGATATGTACAGCAGTAGATGTATTAGAGTGGGAGAATGATATGTACAGCAGTAGATATATTATAGTAGGAGAATGATATGTACAGCAGTAGATGTATTAGAGTGAGAGAATGATATGTACAGCAGTAGATATATTATAGTAGGAGAATGATATGTACAGCAGTAGATATATTAGAGTGAGAGAATGATATGTACAGCAGTAGATATATTAGAGTGGGAGAATGATATGTACAGCAGTAGATATATTAGAGTGGGAGAATGATATGTACAGCAGTAGATATATTAGAGTGGGAGAATGATATGTACATCAGTATATATATTATAGTGGGAGAATGATATGTACAGCAGTAGATATATTATAGTGGGAGAATGATATGTACAGCAGTAGATGTATTATAGTAGGAGAATGATATGTACAGCAGTAGATGTATTAGAGTGGGAGAATGATATGTACAGCAGTAGATATATTATAGTAGGAGAATGATATGTACAGATGTAGATGTATTATTAGAGTGAGAGAATGATATGTACAGCAGTATATATTTTATAGTGGGAGAATGATATGTACAGCAGTAGATATATTAGAGTGGGAGAATGATATGTACAGCAGTAGATATATTAGAGTGGGAGAATGATATGTACAGCAGTAGATATATTAGAGTGGGAGAATGATATGTACAGCAGTAGATATATTAGAGTGGGAGAATGATATGTACAGCAGTAGATATATTATAGTGGGGAGAATGATATGTACAGCAGTAGATATATTATAGTGGGAGAATGATATGTACAGCAGTAGATATATTAGAGTGGGGAGAATGATATGTACAGCAGTAGATATATTAGAGTGGGAGAATGATATATACAGCAGTAGATATATTAGAGTGGGAGAATGATATGTACAGCAGTAGATATATTATAGTAGGAGAATGATATGTACAGCTGTAGATGTATTAGAGTGAGAGAATGATATGTACTGCAGTAGATATATTAGAGTGGGAGAATGATATGTACAGCAGTAGATATATTAGAGTGGAATAATGATATGTACAGCAGTAGATATATTAGAGTGGGAGAATGATATGTACAGCAGTAGATATTTTATAGTGGGAGAATGATATGTACAGCAGTATATATATTAGAGTGGGAGAATGATATGTACAGCAGTAGATATATTAGAGTGGGAGAATGATATGTACAGCAGTATATATATTATGGTGGGAGAATGATATGTACTGCAGTAGGTATATTATAGTGGGAGAATGATATGTACATCAGTAGATGTATTAGAGTTGGAGAATTATATGTAAAGCAGTAGATATATTATAGTGGGAGAATGATATGTACAGCAGTAGATGTATTGGAGTAAGAGAAGGAAATGTACAGCAGTAGATGTATTATAGTGGGAGAATGATATGTACAGCAGTAGATATATTATAGTAGGAGAATGATATGTAGAGCTGTGCAGTAGATGTATTAGAGTGAGAGAATGATATGTACAGCAGTAGATATATTATAGTGGGAGAATGATATGTACAGTAGTATATATTAGAGAGAGAATGATATGTACAGCAGTAGATATATTATAGTAGGAGAATGATATGTACAGCTGTAGATGTATTAGAGTGAGAGAATGATATGTACAGCAGTAGATATATTAGAGTGGAGAATGATATGTACAGCAGTATATATTAGAGTGGGAGAATGATATGTACAGCAGTAGATATATTAGAGTGGGAGAATGATATGGGCAGTAGGTATATTATAGTGAGATATGTACATCAGTAGATGTATTAGAGTTGGAGAATTATATGTAAAGCAGTAGATATATTATAGTGGGAGAATGATATGTACAGCAGTAGATGTATTGGAGTAAGAGAATGAAATGTACAGCAGTAGATGTATTAGAGTGGGAGAATGATATGTACAGCAGTAGATATATTATAGTAGGAGAATGATATGTACAGCTGTAGATTTATTAGAGTGAGAGAATGATATGTACAGCAGTAGATATATTAGAGTGAGATAAGTACAGCAGTATAAATATTAGAGTGGGAGAATGATATGTACAGCAGTAGATGTATTGGAGCAAGAGAATGAAATGTACAGCAGTAGATGTATTAGAGTGGGAGAATGATATGTACAGCAGTAGATATATTAGAGTGGGAGAATGATATGTACAGCAGTAGATATATTATAGTGGGAGAATGATATGTACAGCAGTAGATGTATTAGAGTGGGAGAATGATATGTACAGCAGTAGATATATTATGGTGGGAGAATGATATGTACTGCAGTAGGTATATTTTAGTGGGAGAATGATATGTACAGCAGTAGATATATTAGAGTGGGAGAATGATATAAACAGCAGTCTAAATATTAGAGTGGGAGAATGATATGTACAGCAGTAGATATATTAGAGTGGGAGAATGATATGTACAGCAGTATATATATTATGGTGGGAGAATGATATGTACTGCAGTAGGTATATTATAGTGGGGAAAATGATATGTACATCAGTAGATGTATTAGAGTTGGAGAATTATATGTAAAGCAGTAGATATATTATAGTGGGAGAATGATATGTACAGCAGTAGATGTATTGGAGTAAGAGAATGAAATGTACAGCAGTAGATGTATTAGAGTGGGAGAATGATATGTACAGCAGTAGATGTATATTATAGTAGGAGAATGATATGTACAGCTGTAGATTTATTAGAGTGAGAGAATGATATGTACAGCAGTAGATATATTAGAGTGGGAGAATGATATGTAGAATGATATCAGCAGTAGATGTATTGGAGTAAGAGAATGATATGTACAGCAGTAGATGTATTAGAGTGGGGAGAATGATATGTACAGCAGTAGATATATTATGGTGGGAGAATGATATGTACTGCAGTAGATATATTAGAGTGGGAGAATGATATGTACAGCAGTAGATGTATTAGAGTGGGAGAATGATATGTACAGCAGTAGATATATTATGGTGGGAGAATGATATGTACTGCAGTAGATTTATTATAGTGGGAGAATGATATGTACAGCAGTAGATATATTATAGTAGGAGAATGATATGTACAGCAGTAGATATATTAGAGTGAGAGAATGATATGTACAGCAGTAGATATATTAGAGTGGGAGAATGATATGTACAGCAGTATATATATTATGGTGGGAGAATGATATGTACAGCAGTAGATATATTATAATTGGAGGAGAATGATATGTACATCAGTAGATGTATTAGAGTTGGAGAATTATATGTACAGCAGTAGATATATTATAGTGGGAGAATGATATGTACAGCAGTAGATGTATTAGTAAGAGAATGATATGTACAGCAGTAGATGTATTAGAGTGGGAGAATGATATGTACAGCAGTAGATATATTATGGTGGGAGAATGATATGTACTGCAGTAGATATTTTAGTGGGAGAATGATATGTACAGCAGTAGATATATTAGAGTGGGAGAATGATATGTACAGCAGTAGATATATTAGAGTGGGAGAATGATATGTACAGCAGTAGATGTATTAGAGTGGGAGAATGATATGTACATCAGTAGATATATTAGAGTGGAGAATGATATGTACAGCAGTAGATATATTATAGTGGGAGAATGTGGATATGTACAGCAGTAGATGTATTGGAGTAAGAGAATGATATGTACAGCAGTAGATGTATTAGAGTGGGAGAATGATATGTACAGCAGTAGATATATTATAGTAGGAGAATGATATGTACAGATGTAGATGCATTAGAGTGGAGAATGATATGTACAGCAGTAGATGTATTATAGTGGGGAGAATGATATGTACAGCAGTAGATATATTAGAGTGGGAGAATGATATGTACAGCAGTAGATATATTAGAGTGGGAGAATGATATGTACAGCTGTAGATATATTAGAGTGGGAGAATGATATGTACAGCAGTAGATATTTTATAGTGGGAGAATGATATGTACAGCAGTATATATATTAGAGTGGGAGAATGATATGTACAGCAGTAGATATATTAGAGTGAGAGAATGATATGTACAGCAGTAGATATATTAGAGTGGGAGAATGATATGTACAGCAGTAGATATATTAGAGTGGGAGAATGATATGTACAGCAGTAGATATATTAGAGTGGGAGAATGATATGTACAGCAGTATATATATTATAGTTGGGAGAATGATATGTACTGCAGTAGGTATATTATAGTAGGATATGATAGTGTAGAGAGATAGAGTTGGAGAATTATATGTACAGCAGTAGATATATTAGAGTGGGAGAATGATATGTACATCAGTAGATATAGTATAGTAGGAGAATGAAATGTACAGCAGTAGATGTATTAGAGTGGGAGAATGATATGTACAGCAGTAGATATATTAGAGTGGGAGAATGATATATACAGCATTAGATATATTAGAGTGGGAGAATGATATGTACAGCAGTAGATATATTATAGTGGGAGAATGATATGTACAGCAGTAGATATATTATAGTGGGAGAATGATATGTACAGCAGTAGATATATTAGAGTGGGAGAATGATATGTACAGCAGTAGATATATTAGAGTGGGAGAATGATATGTACAGCAGTATATATATTATAGTGGGGAGAATGATATGTACTGCAGTAGGTATATTATAGTGGGAATGATATGTACATCAGTAGATGTATTAGAGTTGGAGAATTATATGTAAAGCAGTAGATATATTATAGTGGGAGAATGATATGTACAGCAGTAGATGTATTGGAGTAAGAGAATGATATGTACAGCAGTAGATGTATTATAGTGGGAGAATGATATGTACAGCAGTAGATATATTATAGTAGGAGAATGATATGTACAGCTGTAGATTTATTAGAGTGAGAGAATGATATGTACAGCAGTAGATATATTAGAGTGGGAGAATGATATGTACAGCAGTATATATTATAGTGGGAGAATGATATGTACAGCAGTAGATATATTAGAGTAGGAGAATGATATGTACAGCAGTAGATATATTAGAGTGGGAGAATGATATGTACAGCAGTAGATATTTTATAGTGGGAGAATGATATGTACAGCAGTATATATATTAGAGTGGGAGAATGATATGTACATCAGTAGATGTATTAGAGTGGGAGAATGATATGTACAGCAGTAGATATATTATGGTGGGAGAATGATATGTACTGCAGTAGGTATATTATAGTGGGAGAATGATATGTACAGCAGTAGATGTATTAGAGTTGGAGAATGATATGTAAAGCAGTAGATATATTATAGTGGGAGAATGATATGTACAGCAGTAGATGTATTAGAGAGTAAGAGAATGATATGTACAGCAGTAGATGTATTAGAGTGGGAGAATGATATGTACAGCAGTAGATATATTATAGTGGGAGAATGATATGTACAGCAGTAGATTTATTAGAGTGAGAGAGAATGATATGTACAGCAGTAGATATATTAGAGTGGGAGAATGATATGTACAGCAGTATATATTATAGTGGGAGAATGATATGTACAGCAGTAGATATATTATAGTAGGAGAATGATATGTACAGCAGTAGATGTATTAGAGTGAGAGAATGATATGTACAGCAGTATATATATTATAGTGGGAGAATGATATGTACAGCAGTCTAAATATTAGAGTGGGAGAATGATATGTACAGCAGTAGATATATTAGAGTGGGAGAATGATATGTACAGCAGTATATATATTATGGTGGGGAGAATGATATGTACTGCAGTAGGTATATTATAGTGGGCGAATGATATGTACATCAGTAGATGTATTAGAGTTGGAGAATTATATGTAAAGCAGTAGATATATTATAGTGGGAGAATGATATGTACAGCAGTAGATGTATTGGAGTAAGAGAAGGAAATGTACAGCAGTAGATGTATTATAGTGGGAGAATGATATGTACAGCAGTAGATATATTATAGTAGGAGAATGATATGTACAGCTGTAGATTTATTAGAGTGAGAGAATGATATGTACAGCAGTAGATATATTAGAGTGGGAGAATGATATGTACAGCAGTAGATGTATTGGAGTAAGAGAATGAAATGTACAGCAGTAGATGTATTAGAGTGGGAGAATGATATGTACAGCAGTAGATATATTAGAGTGGGAGAATGATATGTACAGCAGTAGATATATTAGAGTAAGAGAATGATATGTACAGCAGTAGATATATTAGAGTGGGAGAATGATATGTACAGCAGTAGATATATTAGAGTGGGAGAATGATATGTACTGCAGTAGGTATATTTTAGTGGGAGAATGATATGTACAGCAGTAGATATATTATAGTGGGAGAATGATATGTACAGCAGTAGATATATTAGAGTGAGAGAATGATATGTACAGCAGTAGATATATTAGAGTGGGAGAATGATATGTACAGCAGTAGATATATTAGAGTGGGAGAATGATATGTACAGCAGTAGATGTATTAGAGTGGGAGAATGATATGTACAGCAGTAGATATATTATAGTGGGAGAATGATATGTACAGCAGTAGATGTATTGGAGTAAGAGAATGATATGTACAGCAGTAGATGTATTAGAGTGGGAGAATGATATGTACAGCAGTAGATATATTATAGTAGGAGAGAATGATATGTACAGCAGTAGATATATTAGAGTGAGAGGAATGATATGTACAGCAGTAGATATATTATAGTGGGAGAATGATATGTACAGCAGTAGATATATTGAGTAAGAGAATGATATGTACAGCAGTAGATATATTAGAGTGGGAGAATGATATGTACAGCAGTAGATATATATTATAGTGGGAGAATGATATGTACAGCAGTAGATATATTTTAGTGGGAGAATGATATGTACAGCAGTAGATATATTATAGTGGAGAATGATATGTACAGCAGTAGATATATTAGAGTGAGAGAATGATATGTACAGCAGTAGATATATTAGAGTGGGAGAATGATATGTACAGCAGTAGATATATTAGAGTGAGAGAATGATATGTACAGCAGTAGATATATTATAGTGGGAGAATGATATGTACAGCAGTAGATATATTATAGTGGGAGAATGATATGTACAGCAGTAGATGTATTAGAGTGAGAGAGAATGATATGTACAGCAGTAGATATATAGTGAGAAATGATATGTACAGCAGTAGATATATTAGAGTGGGAGAATGATATGTACAGCAGTAGATATATTAGAGTGGGAGAATGATATGTACAGCAGTATATATTAGAGTGGGAGAATGATATGTACAGCAGTAGATATATTAGAGTGAGAATGATATGTACAGCAGTAGATGTATTAGAGTGGGAGAATGATATGTACAGCAGTAGATATATTAGAGTGGGAGAATGATATGTACTGCAGTAGATATATTATAGTAGGAGAATGATATGTACAGCAGTAGATATATTAGAGTGAGAGGAGAATGATATGTACAGCAGTAGATATATTATAGTGGGAGAATGATATGTACAGCAGTAGATATATTGGAGTAAGAGAATGATATGTACAGCAGTAGATGTATTAGAGTAAGAGAATGATATGTACAGCAGTAGATATATTAGAGTGGGAGAATGATATGTACAGCAGTAGATATATTAGAGTGGGAGAATGATATGTACAGCAGTAGATATATTAGAGTGGGAGAATGATATGTACAGCAGTAGGTATATTTTAGTGGGAGAATGATATGTACAGCAGTAGATATATTAGAGTGGGAGAATGATATGTACAGCAGTAGATGTATTAGAGTGGGAGAATGATATGTACAGCAGTAGATATATTATGGTGGGGAGAATGATATGTACTGCAGTAGGTATATTATAGTGAATGATATGTACATCAGTAGATGTATTAGAGTTGGAGAATTATATGTAAAGCAGTAGATATATTATAGTGGGAGAATGATATGTACAGCAGTAGATGTATTGGAGTAAGAGAAGGAAATGTACAGCAGTAGATGTATTATAGTGGGAGAATGATATGTACAGCAGTAGATATATTATAGTAGGAGAAATGATATGTACAGCTGTAGATTTATTAGAGTGAGAGAATGATATGTACAGCAGTAGATATATTAGAGTGGGAGAATGATATGTACAGCAGTATATATATTATAGTGGGAGAATGATATGTACAGCAGTAGATATATTATAGTGGAGAATGATATGTGCATCAGTAGATAGATATAGTATTAGTAGTGAGAATGATATGTACAGCAGTAGATATATTAGAGTGGGAGAATGATATAAACAGCAGTCTAAATATTAGAGTGGGAGAATGATATGTACAGCAGTAGATATATTAGAGTGGGAGAATGATATGTACAGCAGTATATATATTATGGTGGGAGAATGATATGTACTGCAGTAGGTATATTATAGTGGCGAATGATATGTACATCAGTAGATGTATTAGAGTTGGAGAATTATATGTAAAGCAGTAGATATATTATAGTGGGAGAATGATATGTACAGCAGTAGATGTATTGGAGTAAGAGAATGAAATGTACAGCAGTAGATGTATTATAGTGGGAGAATGATATGTACAGCAGTAGATATATTATAGTGGGAGAATGATATGTACAGCTGTAGATATATTAGAGTGAGAGAATGATATGTACAGCAGTAGATATATTAGAGTGGGAGAATGATATGTACAGCAGTATATATATTATAGTGGGAGAATGATATGTACAGCAGTAGATGTATTGGAGTAAGGAGAATGATATGTACAGCAGTAGATGTATTAGAGTGGGAGAATGATATGTACAGCAGTATATATTTTATAGTGGGAGAATGATATGTACAGCAGTAGATATATTATAGTAGGAGAATGATATGTACAGCAGTGGATATATTAGAGTGGGAGAATGATATGTACAGCAGTAGATATATTATGGAGTTGGGAGAATGATATGTACAGCAGTATATATTTTATAGTGGGAGGAGAATGATATGTACAGCAGTAGATATATTATAGTGGGAGAATGATATGTACAGCAGTAGATGTATTAGAGTGAGAGAATGATATGTACAGCAGTAGATATATTAGAGTGGGAGAATGATATAAACAGCAGTCTAAATATTAGAGTGGGAGAATGATATGTACAGCAGTAGATATATTAGAGTGGGAGAGAATGATATGTACAGCAGTATATATATTATGGTGGAGAATGATATGTACTGCAGTAGGTATATTATAGTGGGCGAATGATATGTACATCAGTAGATGTATTAGAGTTGGAGAATTATATGTAAAGCAGTAGATATATTATAGTGGGAGAATGATATGTACAGCAGTAGATGTATTGGAGTAAGAGAATGAAATGTACAGCAGTAGATGTATTAGAGTGGAGAATGATATGTACAGCAGTAGATATATTATAGTAGAGGAGAATGATATGTACAGCTGTAGATTTATTAGAGTGAGAGAATGATATGTACAGCAGTAGATATATTAGAGTGGGAGAATGATATGTACAGCAGTAGATGTATTAGGAGTAAGAGAATGATATGTACAGCAGTAGATGTATTAGAGTGGGAGAATGATATGTACAGCAGTAGATATATTATAGTGGGGAGAATGATATGTACAGCAGTAGATGTATTGGAGTAAGAGAATGATATGTACAGCAGTAGATGTATTAGAGTGGGAGAATGATATGTACAGCAGTAGATATATTATGAGTGGGAGAATGATATGTACTGCAGTAGGTATATTATAGTGGGAGAATGATATGTACAGCAGTAGATATATTATAGTAGGAGAATGATATGTACAGCAGTAGATATATTAGAGTGAGAGAATGATATGTACAGCAGTAGATGTATTAGAGTGGGAGAATGATATGTACAGCAGTATATATATTAGAGTGGGAGAATGATATGTACAGCAGTAGATGTATTAGAGTTGGAGAATTATATGTAAAGAAGTAGATATATTATAGTGGGAGAATGATATGTACAGCAGTAGATGTATTAGTAGGAGAATGATATGTACAGCAGTAGATGTATTAGAGTGGAGAATGATATGTACAGCAGTAGATATATTATAGTGGGAGAATGATATGTACAGCAGTAGATATATTGGAGTAAGAGAATGATATGTACATCAGTAGATGTATTAGAGTGGGAGAATGATATGTACAGCAGTAGATATATTATAGTGGGAGAATGATATGTACAGCAGTAGATGTATTATAGTAAGAGAATGAAATGTACAGCAGTAGATGTATTAGAGTGGAGAATGATATGTACAGCAGTAGATATATTAGAGTGGGAGAATGATATGTACAGCAGTAGATATATTAGAGTGGGAGAATGATATGTACAGCAGTAGATATATTATAGTGGGAGAATGATATGTACAGCTGTAGATATATTAGAGTGAGAGAATGATATGTACAGCAGTAGATATATTAGAGTGGGAGAATGATATGTACAGCAGTATATATATTATGGTGGGAGAATGATATGTACTGCAGTAGATGTATAGTAAGAGAATGAAATGTAATGATATGTACATCAGATGTATTAGAGTGGGAGAATATATATGTACAGCAGTAGATATATTATAGTGGGAGAATGATATGTACAGCAGTAGATGTATTATAGTAAGAGAATGATATGTACAGCAGTAGATGTATTAGAGTGGGAGAATGATATGTACAGCAGTAGATATATTATGGTGGGAGAATGATATGTACTGCAGTAGATATATTATAGTGGGAGAATATGTACAGCAGTAGATATATTAGAGTGGGAGAATGATATAAACAGCAGTCTAAATATTAGAGTGGGAGAATGATATGTACAGCAGTAGATGTATTATAGTGGGAGAATATGTACTGCAGTAGATATATTATAGTGGAGAATGATATGTACAGCAGTAGATATATTATAGTGGGAGAATGATATGTACAGCAGTAGATGTATTGGAGTAAGAGAATGAAATGTACAGCAGTAGATGTATTAGAGTTGAGAATGATATGTACAGCAGTAGATATATTATAGTAGGAGAATGATATGTACAGCTGTAGATGTATATTAGAGTGAGAGAATGATATGTACAGCAGTAGATATATTTTATAGTGGGAGAATGATATGTACAGCAGTAGATATATTAGAGTGGGAGAATGATATGTACAGCAGTAGATATATTAGAGTGGGAGAATGATATGTACAGCAGTAGATGTATTAGAGTGAGAGAATGATATGTACAGCAGTAGATATATAGAGTGGGAGAATGATATGTACAGCAGTAAATATTAGAGTGGGAGAATGATATGTACAGCAGTAGATGTATTAGAGTGGGAGAATGATATGTACAGCAGTAGATATATTATAGTGGGAGAATGATATGTACAGCAGTAGATATATTAGAGTGGGAGAATGATATGTACAGCAGTAGATGTATTAGAGTGGGAGAATGATATGTACAGCAGTATATATATTATGGTGGGAGAATGATATGTACTGCAGTAGGTATATTATAGTGGGAGAATGATATGTACAGCAGTAGATATATTAGAGTTGGAGAATGATAAGTACAGCAGTAGATATATTAGAGTGGGAGAATGATATGTACAGCAGTAGATGTATTGGAGTAAGAGAATGAAATGTACAGCAGTAGATGTATTAGAGGGAGAATGATATGTACAGCAGTAGATATATTAGAGTGGGAGAATGATATGTACAGCAGTAGATATATTAGAGTGGGAGAATGATATGTACAGCAGTAGATATATTAGAGTGGGAGAATGATATGTACAGCAGTAGATATATTTTAGTGGGAGAATGATATGTACAGCAGTAGATATATTAGAGTGGGAGAATGATATGTACAGCAGTAGATGTATTAGAGTGGGAGAATGATATGTACAGCAGTAGATATATTAGAGTGGGAGAATGATATGTACTGCAGTAGGTATATTATAGTGGGCGAATGATATGTACAGCAGTAGATGTATTAGAGTGGGAGAATTATATATAAAGCAGTAGATATATTATAGTGGGAGAATGATATGTACAGCAGTAGATGTATTAGAGTAAGAGAATGAAATGTACAGCAGTAGATGTATTAGAGTGGGAGAATGATATGTACAGCAGTAGATATATTATAGTAGGAGAATGATATGTACAGCTGTAGATTTATTAGAGTGAGAGAATGATATGTACAGCAGTAGATATATTAGAGTGGGAGAATGATATGTACAGCAGTATATATATTAGAGTGGGAGAATGATATGTACAGCAGTAGATATATTAGAGTAGGAGAATGATATGTACAGCAGTAGATGTATTAGAGTGGGAGAATGATATGTACAGCAGTAGATATATTATAGTGGGAGAATGATATGTACAGCAGTAGATATATTAGAGTGGGAGAATGATATGTACAGCAGTAGATGTATTAGAGTGGGAGAATGATATGTACAGCAGTAGATATATTATAGTGGGAGAATGATATGTACTGCAGTAGGTATATTATAGTGGGAGAATGATATGTACATCAGTAGATGTATTAGAGTGGAGAATGATATGTACAGCAGTAGATATATTATAGTGGGAGAATGATATGTACAGCAGTAGATGTATTGGAGTAAGAGAATGAAATGTACAGCAGTAGATGTATTAGAGTGGGAGAATGATATGTACAGCAGTAGATATATTATAGTAGGAGAATGATATGTACAGCTGTAGATATATTAGAGTGAGAGAATGATATGTACAGCAGTAGATATATTAGAGTGGGAGAATGATATGTACAGCAGTAGATATATTAGAGTGGGAGAATGATATGTACAGCAGTAGATATATTATAGTAGGAGAATGATATGTACAGCAGTAGATGTATTAGAGTGAGAGAATGATATGTACAGCAGTAGATATATTAGAGTGGGAGAATGATATGTACAGCAGTATAAATATTAGAGTGGGAGAATGATATGTACAGCAGTAGATATATTAGAGTGGGAGAATGATATGTACAGCAGTATATATATTATGGTGGGAGAATGATATGTACTGCAGTAGGTATATTATAGTGGGCGAATGATATGTACATCAGTAGATGTATTAGAGTTGGAGAATTATATGTAAAGCAGTAGATATATTATAGTGGGAGAATGATATGTACAGCAGTAGATGTATTGGAGTAAGAGAATGAAATGTACAGCAGTAGATGTATTAGAGTGGGAGAATGATATGTACAGCAGTAGATATATTATAGTAGGAGAATGATATGTACAGCTGTAGATTTATTAGAGTGAGAGAATGATATGTACAGCAGTAGATATATTAGAGTGGGAGAATGATATGTACAGCAGTAGATGTATTGGAGTAAGAGAATGAAATGTACAGCAGTAGATATATTAGAGTGGGAGAATGATATGTACAGCAGTAGATATATTAGAGTGGGAGAATGATATGTACAGCAGTAGATATATTGGAGTGGGAGAATGATATGTACAGCAGTAGATGTATTAGAGTGGGAGAATGATATGTACAGCAGTAGATATATTATGGTGGGAGAATGATATGTACTGCAGTAGGTATATTATAGTGGGAGAATGATATGTACAGCAGTAGATATATTATAGTAGGGAGAATGATATGTACAGCTGTAGATATATTAGAGTGAGAGGAATGATATGTACAGCA
Organism: Brachymystax lenok tsinlingensis; assembly: GCA_030435695.1. NCBI lineage: Eukaryota > Metazoa > Chordata > Actinopteri > Salmoniformes > Salmonidae > Brachymystax > Brachymystax lenok. The sequence goes on from CM059806.1 coordinate 29,525,660, forward strand.
GTAGATATATTAGAGTGGGAGAATGATATGTACAGCAGTAGATATATTAGAGTGGGAGAATGATATGTACAGCAGTAGATGTATTAGAGTTGGAGAATGATATGTAAAGCAGTAGATATATTATAGTGGGAGAATGATATGTACAGCAGTAGATGTATTGGAGTAAGAGAATGAAATGTACAGCAGTAGATGTATTAGAGTGGGAGAATGATATGTACAGCAGTAGATATATTATAGTAGGAGAATGATATGTACAGCTGTAGATATATTAGAGTGAGAGAATGATATGTACAGCAGTAGATATATTAGAGTGGGAGAGAATGATATGTACAGCAGTAGATGTATTAGAGTAAGAGAATGATATGTACAGCAGTAGATGTATTAGAGTGGGAGAATGATATGTACAGCAGTAGATATATTAGAGTGGGAGAATGATATGTACAGCAGTAGATATATTAGAGTGGGAGAATGATATGTACAGCAGTAGATATATTATAGTGGGAGAATGATATGTACAGCAGTAGATGTATTAGAGTGAGAGAATGATATGTACAGCAGTAGATATATTAGAGTGGGAGAATGATATGTACAGCAGTAGATATATTAGAGTAAGAGAATGATATGTACAGCAGTAGATATATTATAGTGGGAGAATGATATGTACAGCAGTAGATATATTATAGTGGGAGAATGATATGTACAGCTGTAGATGTATTAGAGTGAGAGAATGATATGTACAGCAGTAGATATATTAGAGTGGGAGAATGATATGTACAGCAGTCTAAATATTAGAGTGGGAGAATGATATGTACAGCAGTAGATGTATTAGAGTGGGAGAATGATATGTACAGCAGTATATATATTATAGTGGGAGAATGATATGTACAGCAGTAGATATATTATAGTGGGAGAATGATATGTACATCAGTAGATGTATTAGAGTGGGAGAATGATATGTACAGCAGTAGATGTATATTAGAGTGGAGAAATGATATGTACAGCAGTAGATATATTATAGTAGGAGAATGATATGTACAGCAGTAGATGTATTAGAGTGAGAGAATGATATGTACAGCAGTAGATATATTAGAGTGGGAGAATGATATGTACAGCAGTAGATGTATTGGAGTGGGAGAATGATATGTACAGCAGTAGATGTATTAGAGTGGGAGAATGATATGTACAGCAGTAGATATATTAGAGTGGGAGAATGATATGTACAGCAGTAGATATATTAGAGTGGGAGAATGATATGTACAGCAGTAGATATATTATGGTGGGAGAATGATATGTACAGCAGTAGATGTATATTTTAGTGGGAGAATGATATGTACAGCAGTAGATATATTAGAGTGGGAGAATGATATGTACAGCAGTAGATGTATTAGAGTGGGAGAATGATATGTACAGCAGTATATATATTATGGGAGAATGATATGTACTGCAGTAGGTATATTATAGTGGGAGAATGATATGTACATCAGTAGATGTATTAGAGTTGGAGAATTATATGTACAGCAGTAGATATATTATAGTGGGAGAATGATATGTACAGCAGTAGATGTATTAGAGTAAGAGAATGATATGTACAGCAGTAGATGTATTAGAGTGGGAGAATGATATGTACAGCAGTAGATATATTATAGTAGGAGAATGATATGTACAGCAGTAGATATATTAGAGTGAGAGAATGATATGTACAGCAGTAGATATATTAGAGTGGGAGAATGATATGTACAGCAGTATATATTATAGTGGGAGAATGATATGTACAGCAGTAGATATATTATAGTGGGAGAATGATATGTACAGTAGATGTATTAGAGTGAGAGAATGATATGTACAGCAGTAGATATATTATAGTGGGAGAATGATATAAACAGCAGTCTAAATATTAGAGTGGGAGAATGATATGTACAGCAGTAGATGTATTAGAGTGGGAGAATGATATGTACAGCAGTATATATATTAGGAGGAGAATGATATGTACAGCAGTAGGTATATTATAGTGGGAGAATGATATGTACATCAGTAGATGTATTAGAGTGGGAGAATTATATGTACAGCAGTAGATATATTATAGTGGGAGAATGATATGTACAGCAGTAGATGTATTAGAGTAAGAGAATGATATGTACAGCAGTAGATGTATTAGAGTGGGAGAATGATATGTACAGCAGTAGATATATTATAGTAGGAGAATGATATGTGTACAGCAGTAGATGTATTAGAGTGGGAGAGAATGATATGTACAGCAGTAGATATATTAGAGTGGGAGAATGATATGTACAGCAGTATATATATTAGAGTGGGAGAATGATATGTACAGCAGTAGATATATTATAGTGGGAGAATGATATGTACAGCAGTAGATGTATTAGAGTGAGAGAATGATATGTACAGCAGTATATATATTAGAGTGGGAGAATGATATGTACAGCAGTAGATATATTATAGTAGGAGAATGATATGTACAGCATGTAGATATATTAGAGTGAAAGAATGATATGTACAGCAGTAGATATATTAGAGTGGGAGAATGATATGTACAGCAGTATATATTAGAGTGGGAGAATGATATGTACAGCAGTAGATATATTATAGTAGGAGAATGATATGTACAGCTGTAGATATATTAGAGTGGGAGAATGATATGTACAGCAGTTAGATATATTATAGTGGGAGAATGATATGTACAGCAGTAGATATATTAGAGTGGGAGAATGATATGTACAGCAGTAGATATATTAGAGTGGGAGAATGATATGTACAGCAGTATATATATTATGGTGGGAGAATGATATGTACTGCAGTAGGTATATTATAGTGGGAGAATGATATGTACATCAGTAGATGTATTAGAGTTGAGAATGATATGTACAGCAGTAGATATATTATAGTGGGAGAATGATATGTACAGCAGTAGATGTATTGGAGTAAAGAGAATGATATGTACAGCAGTAGATGTATTAGAGTGGGAGAATGATATGTACAGCAGTAGATATATTATAGTAGGAGAATGATATGTACAGCTGTAGATGTATTAGAGTGAGAGAATGATATGTACAGCAGTAGATATATTAGAGTGGGAGAATGATATGTACAGCAGTAGATATATTAGAGTGAGAATGATATGTACAGCAGTAGATATATTAGAGTGGGAGAATGATATGTACAGCAGTAGATATATTAGAGTGGGAGAATGATATGTACAGCAGTAGATGTATTAGAGTAAGAGAATGATATGTACAGCAGTAGATATATTAGAGTGGGAGAATGATATGTACAGCAGTAGATATATTATAGTGGGAGAATGATATGTACAGCAGTATATATATTAGGTGGGAGAATGATATGTACAGCAGTAGATATATTATAGTGGAGAATGATATGTACAGCAGTAGATGTATTAGAGTGAGAGAATGATATGTACAGCAGTAGATATATTAGAGTGGGAGAATGATATGTACAGCAGTAGATATATTAGAGTGGGAGAATGATATGTACATCAGTAGATGTATTAGAGTGGGAGAATGATATGTACAGCAGTAGATATATTATAGTGGGAGAATGATATGTACAGCAGTAGATGTATTGGAGTAAGAGAATGATATGTACAGCAGTAGATGTATTAGAGTGGGAGAATGATATGTACAGCAGTAGATATATTATAGTAGGAGAATGATATGTACAGATGTAGATGTATTAGAGTGAGAGAATGATATGTACAGCAGTAGATATATTATAGTGGGAGAATGATATGTACAGCAGTAGATGTATTAGAGTGGGAGAATGATATGTACAGCAGTAGATATATTAGAGTGGGAGAATGATATGTACAGCAGTAGATATATTAGAGTGGAGAATGATATGTACAGCAGTAGATATATTAGAGTGGGAGAATGATATGTACAGCAGTAGATATATTATAGTGGAGAATGATATGTACAGCAGTAGATGTATTAGAGTGAGAGAATGATATGTACAGCAGTAGATATATTAGAGTGGGAGAATGATATGTACAGCAGTAGATATATTATAGTGGGAGAATGATATGTACAGCAGTAGATATATTAGAGTGGGAGAATGATATGTACAGCAGTATATATATTATGGTGGGAGAATGATATGTACAGCAGTAGGTATATTATAGTGGGAGAATGATATGTACATCAGTAGATATATTATAGTGGGAGAATGATATGTACAGCAGTAGATATATTAGAGTGGGAGAATGATATGTACAGCAGTAGATATATTATAGTGGGAGAATGATATGTACAGCAGTAGATGTATTAGAGTGAGAGAATGATATGTAAAGCAGTAGATATATTATAGTGGGAGAATGATATGTACAGCAGTAGATATATTAGAGTGGGAGAATGATATGTACAGCAGTAGATGTATTAGAGTGGGAGAATGATATGTACAGCAGTAGATATATTATAGTGGGAGAATGATATGTACAGCAGTAGATATATTAGAGTGGGAGAATGATATGTACAGCAGTAGATATATTAGAGTGGGAGAATGATATGTACAGCAGTAGATATATTAGAGTGGGAGAATGATATGTACAGCAGTAGATATATTAGAGTGGGAGAGTGATATGTACAGCGGTAGATATATTAGAGTGGGAGAATGATATGTACAGCAGTAGATATATTAGAGTGGGAGAATGATATGTACAGCAGTAGATATATTAGAGTGGGAGAATGATATGTACAGCAGTAGATGTATTGGAGTAAGAGAATGAAATGTACAGCAGTAGATGTATTAGAGTGGGAGAATGATATGTACAGCAGTAGATATATTATAGTAGGAGAATGATATGTACAGCTGTAGATGTATTAGAGTGAGAGAATGATATGTACAGCAGTATATATTTTATAGTGGGAGAATGATATGTACAGCAGTATATATATTAGAGTGGGAGAATGATATGTACATCAGTAGATATATTAGAGTGGGAGAATGATATGTACAGCAGTATATATATTATGGTGGGAGAATGATATGTACTGCAGTAGGTATATTATAGTGGGCGAATGATATGTACATCAGTAGATGTATTAGAGTTGGAGAATTATATGTAAAGCAGTAGATATATTATAGTGGGAGAATGATATGTACAGCAGTAGATGTATTGGAGTAAGAGAATGAAATGTACAGCAGTAGATGTATTATAGTGGGAGAATGATATGTACAGCAGTAGATATATTATAGTAGGAGAATGATATGTACAGCTGTAGATTTATTAGAGTGAGAGAATGATATGTACAGCAGTAGATATATTAGAGTGGGAGAATGATATGTACAGCAGTAGATGTATTAGAGTGGGAGAATGATATGTACAGCAGTAGATGTATTAGAGTGGGAGAATGATATGTACAGCAGTAGATATATTATAGTGGGAGAATGATATGTACAGCAGTAGATATATTAGAGTAAGAGAATGATATGTACAGCAGTAGATATATTAGAGTGGGAGAATGATATGTACAGCAGTAGATATATTAGAGTGGGAGAATGATATGTACAGCAGTAGATATATTATTGGGAGAATGATATGTACAGCAGTAGATATATTATAGTAGGAGAATGATATGTACAGCAGTAGATGTATTAGAGTGAGAGAATGATATGTACAGCAGTAGATATATTAGAGTGGGAGAATGATATGTACAGCAGTAGATATATTAGAGTGGGAGAATGATATGTACAGCAGTATATATATTATAGTGGGAGAATGATATGTACTGCAGTAGGTATATTATAGTGGGAGAATGATATGTACATCAGTAGATGTATTAGAGTTGGAGAATTATATGTAAAGCAGTAGATATATTATAGTGGGAGAATGTTATGTACAGCAGTAGATGTATTGGAGTAAGAGAATGATATGTACAGCAGTAGATGTATTAGAGTGGGAGAATGATATGTACAGCAGTAGATATATTATAGTAGGAGAATGATATGTACAGCTGTAGATATATTAGAGTGAGAGAGAATGATATGTACAGCAGTAGATATATTAGAGTGGGAGAATGATATGTACAGCAGTAGATATATTGGAGTAAGAGAATGAAATGTACAGCAGTAGATGTATTAGAGTGGGAGAATGATATGTACAGCAGTAGATATATTATAGTGGGAGAATGATATGTACAGCAGTAGATGTATTAGAGTAAGAGAATGATATGTACAGCAGTAGATATATTAGAGTGGGAGAATGATATGTACAGCAGTAGATATATTAGAGTGGGAGAATGATATGTACAGCAGTAGATATATTAGAGTGGGAGAATGATATGTACAGCAGTAGATATATTATAGTGGGAGAATGATATGTACAGCAGTAGATGTATTAGAGTGAGAGAATGATATGTACAGCAGTAGATATATTATAGTGGGAGAATGATATGTACAGCAGTAGATGTATTGGAGTAAGAGAATGAAATGTACAGCAGTAGATGTATTAGAGTTGGAGAATGATATGTACAGCAGTAGATATATTATAGTAGGAGAATGATATGTACAGCTGTAGATGTATTAGAGTGGGAGAATGATATGTACAGCAGTAGATGTATTGGAGTAAGAAAATGAAATGTACAGCAGTAGATGTATTAGAGTTGGAGAATTATATGTACAGCAGTAGATATATTAGAGTGGGAGAATGATATGTACAGCAGTAGATATATTAGAGTGGGAGAATGATATGTACAGCAGTAGATATATTAGAGTGGGAGAAAGATAAGTACAGCAGTATAAATATTAGAGTGGGAGAATGATATGTACAGCAGTAGATGTATTGGAGTAAGAGAATGAAATGTACAGCAGTAGATGTATTAGAGTTGGAGAATGATATGTACAGCAGTAGATATATTATAGTAGGAGAATGATATGTACAGCTGTAGATGTATTAGAGTGAGAGAATGATATGTACAGCAGTATATATATTAGAGTGGGAGAATGATATGTACATCAGTAGATGTATTAGAGTGGGAGAATGATATGTACAGCAGTATATATATTATGGTGGGAGAATGATATGTACTGCAGTAGGTATATTATAGTGGGCGAATGATATGTACATCAGTAGATGTATTAGAGTTGGAGAATTATATGTAAAGCAGTAGATATATTATAGTGGGAGAATGATATGTACAGCAGTAGATGTATTGGAGTAAGAGAAGGAAATGTACAACAGTAGATGTATTATAGTGGGAGAATGATATGTACAGCAGTAGATATATTATAGTAGGAGAATGATATGCACAGCTGTAGATTTATTAGAGTGAGAGAATGATATGTACAGCAGTAGATATATTAGAGTGGGAGAAAGATAAGTACAGCAGTATAAATATTAGAGTGGGAGAATGATATGTACAGCAGTAGATGTATTGGAGTAAGAGAATGAAATGTACAGCAGTAGATGTATTAGAGTGGGAGAATTATATGTACAGCAGTAGATATATTAGAGTGGGAGAATGATATGTACAGCAGTAGATATATTAGAGTGGGAGAATGATATAAACATCAGTATAAAAATTATAGTGGGAGAATGATATGTACAGCAGTAGATATATTATAGTGGGAGAATGTTATGTACAGCAGTAGATGTATTGGAGTAAGAGAATGATATGTACAGCAGTAGATGTATTAGAGTGGGAGAATGATAAGTACAGCAGTAGATATATTAGAGTAGGAGAATGATATGTACAGATGTAGATGCATTAGAGTGAAAGAATGATATGTACAGCAGTATATATTTTATAGTTGGAGAATGATATGTACAGCAGTATATATATTAGAGTGGAATAATATGTACAGCAGTAGATATATTAGAGTGGGAGAATGATATGTACAGCATTAGATATATTAGAGTGGGAGAATGATATGTACAGCAGTAGATATATTAGAGTGGGAGAATGATATAAACATCAGTATACAAATTATAGTGGGAGAATGATATGTACAGCAGTAGATATATTATAGTGGGAGAATGATATGTACATCAGTAGATATAGTATAGTAGGAGAATGAAATGTACAGCAGTAGATGTATTAGAGTGGGAGAATGATATGTACAGCAGTAGATATATTATAGTAGGAGAATGATATGTACAGCTGTAGATGTATTAGAGTGAGAGAATGATATGTACAGCAGTATATATTTTATAGTGGGAGAATGATATGTACAGCAGTAGATATATTAGAGTGGAATAATGATATGTACAGCAGTAGATATATTATAGTGGGAGAATGATATGTACAGCAGTAGATATATTAGAGTGGGAGAATGATATGTACAGCAGTAGATATATTAGAGTGGGAGAATGATATAAACAGCAGTCTAAATATTAGAGTGGGAGAATGATATGTACAGCAGTAGATATATTAGAGTGGGAGAATGATATGTACAGCAGTATATATAATATGGTGGGAGATTGATATGTACTGCAGTAGGTATATTATAGTGGGAAAATGATATGTACATCAGTAGATGTATTAGAGTTGGAGAATTATAGGTAAAGCAGTAGATATATTATAGTGGGAGAATGATATGTACAGCAGTAGATGTATTGGAGTAAGAGAATGAAATGTACAGCAGTAGATGTATTAGAGTTGGAGAATGATATGTACAGCAGTAGATATATTAGAGTGGGAGAATGATATGTACAGCAGTAGATATATTAGAGTGGGAGAATGATATGTACAGCAGTATATATAATATGGTGGGAGATTGATATGTACTGCAGTAGGTATATTATAGTGGGAAAATGATATGTACATCAGTAGATGTATTAGAGTTGGAGAATTATAGGTAAAGCAGTAGATATATTATAGTGGGAGAATGATATGTACAGCAGTAGATGTATTGGAGTAAGAGAATGAAATGTACCGCAGTAGATGTATTAGAGTTGGAGAATGATATGTACAGCAGTAGATATATTATAGTAGGAGAATGATATGTACAGCTGTAGATGTATTAGAGTGAGAGAATGATATGTACAGCAGTATATATTTTATAGTGGGAGAATGATATGTACAGCAGTATATATATTAGAGTGGGAGAATGATATGTACATCAGTAGATGTATTAGAGTGGGAGAATGATATGTACAGCAGTATATATATTATGGTGGGAGAATGATATGTACTGCAGTAGGTATATTATAGTGGGCGAATGATATGTACATCAGTAGATATATTAGAGTGGGAGAATGATATGTACAGCAGTAGATATATTAGAGTGGGAGAATGATATAAACAGCAGTCTAAATATTAGAGTGGGAGAATGATATGTACAGCAGTAGATATATTAGAGTGGGAGAATGATATGTACAGCAGTATATATAATATGGTGGGAGATTGATATGTACTGCAGTAGGTATATTATAGTGGGAAAATGATATGTACATCAGTAGATGTATTAGAGTTGGAGAATTATAGGTAAAGCAGTAGATATATTATAGTGGGAGAATGATATGTACAGCAGTAGATGTATTGGAGTAAGAGAATGAAATGTACAGCAGTAGATGTATTAGAGTTGGAGAATGATATGTACAGCAGTAGATATATTAGAGTGGGAGAATGATATGTACAGCAGTAGATATATTAGAGTGGGAGAATGATATGTACAGCAGTATATATAATATGGTGGGAGATTGATATGTACTGCAGTAGGTATATTATAGTTGGAAAATGATATGTACATCAGTAGATGTATTAGAGTTGGAGAATTATAGGTAAAGCAGTAGATATATTATAGTGGGAGAATGATATGTACAGCAGTAGATGTATTGGAGTAAGAGAATGAAATGTACAGCAGTAGATGTATTAGAGTTGAGAATGATATGTACAGCAGTAGATATATTATAGTAGGAGAATGATATGTACAGCTGTAGATGTATTAGAGTGAGAGAATGATATGTACAGCAGTATATATTTTATAGTGGGAGAATGATATGTACAGCAGTATATATATTAGAGTGGGAGAATGATATGTACATCAGTAGATGTATTAGAGTGGGAGAATGATATGTACAGCAGTATATATATTATGGTGGGAGAATGATATGTACTGCAGTAGGTATATTATAGTGGGCGAATGATATGTACATCAGTAGATGTATTAGAGTTGGAGAATTATATGTAAAGCAGTAGATATATTATAGTGGTAGAATGATATGTACAGCAGTAGATGTATTGGAGTAAGAGAAGGAAATGTACAACAGTAGATGTATTATAGTGGGGGAATTATATGTTCAGCAGTAGATATATTATAGTAGGAGAATGATATGCACAGCTGTAGATTTATTAGAGTGAGAGAATGATATGTACAGCAGTATATATTTTATAGTGGGAGAATGATATGTACAGCAGTAGATATATTAGAGTGGAATAATGATATGTACAGCAGTAGATATATTATAGTGGGAGAATGATATGTACAGCAGTAGATATATTAGAGTGGGAGAATGATATGTACAGCAGTAGATATATTAGAGTGGGAGAATGATATGTACAGCAGTATATATATTATGGTGGGAGAATGATATGTACTGCAGTAGGTATATTATAGTGGGCGAATGATATGTACATCAGTAGATGTATTAGAGTTGGAGAATTATATGTAAAGCAGTAGATATATTATAGTGGGAGAATGATATGTACAGCAGTAGATGTATTGGAGTAAGAGAAGGAAATGTACAACAGTAGATGTATTATAGTGGGGGAATTATATGTTCAGCAGTAGATATATTATAGTAGGAGAATGATTTGCACAGCTGTAGATTTATTAGAGTGAGAGAATGATATGTACAGCAGTAGATATATTAGAGTGGGAGAATGATATGTACAGCAGTAGATATATTATAGTGGCAGAATGATATGTACAGCAGTAGATGTATTAGAGTGGGAGAATGATATGTACAGCAGTAGATATATTATGGTGGGAGAATGATATGTACTGCAGTAGGTATATTTTAGTGGGAGAATGATATGTACAGCAGTAGATATATTAGAGTGGGAGAATGATATAAACAGCAGTCTAAATATTAGAGTGGGAGAATGATATGTACAGCAGTAGATATATTAGAGTGGGAGAATGATATGTACAGCAGTATATATAATATGGTGGGAGATTGATATGTACTGCAGTAGGTATATTATAGTGGAAAATGATATGTACATCAGTAGATGTATTAGAGTTGGAGAATTATAGGTAAAGCAGTAGATATATTATAGTGGGAGAATGATATGTACAGCAGTAGATGTATTGGAGTAAGAGAATGAAATGTACAGCAGTAGATGTATTAGAGTTGGAGAATGATATGTACAGCAGTAGATATATTAGAGTGGGAGAATGATATGTACAGCAGTAGATATATTAGAGTGGGAGAATGATATGTACAGCAGTATATATAATATGGTGGGAGATTGATATGTACTGCAGTAGGTATATTATAGTGGGAAAATGATATGTACATCAGTAGATGTATTAGAGTTGGAGAATTATAGGTAAAGCAGTAGATATATTATAGTGGGAGAATGATATGTACAGCAGTAGATGTATTGGAGTAAGAGAATGAAATGTACAGCAGTAGATGTATTAGAGTTGGAGAATGATATGTACAGCAGTAGATATATTATAGTAGGAGAATGATATGTACAGCTGTAGATGTATTAGAGTGAGAGAATGATATGTACAGCAGTATATATTTTATAGTGGGAGAATGATATGTACAGCAGTATATATATTAGAGTGGGAGAATGATATGTACATCAGTAGATGTATTAGAGTGGGAGAATGATATGTACAGCAGTATATATATTATGGTGGGAGAATGATATGTACTGCAGTAGGTATATTATAGTGGGCGAATGATATGTACATCAGTAGATGTATTAGAGTTGGATAATTATATGTAAAGCAGTAGATATATTATAGTGGGAGAATGATATGTACAGCAGTAGATGTATTGGAGTAAGAGAAGGAAATGTACAACAGTAGATGTATTATAGTGGGAGAATGATATGTACAGCAGTAGATATATTATAGTAGGAGAATGATATGCACAGCTGTAGATTTATTAGAGTGAGAGAATGATATGTACAGCAGTAGATATATTAGAGTGGGAGAAAGATAAGTACAGCAGTATAAATATTAGAGTGGGAGAATGATATGTACAGCAGTAGATGTATTGGAGTAAGAGAATGAAATGTACAGCAGTAGATGTATTAGAGTGGGAGAATTATATGTACAGCAGTAGATATATTAGAGTGGAGAATGATATGTACAGCAGTACATATATTATAGTGGCAGAATGATATGTACAGCAGTAGATGTATTAGAGTGGGAGAATGATATGTACAGCAGTAGATATATTATGGTGGGAGAATGATATGTACTGCAGTAGGTATATTTTAGTGGGAGAATGATATGTACAGCAGTAGATATATTAGAGTGGGAGAATGATATAAACAGCAGTCTAAATATTAGAGTGGGAGAATGATATGTACAGCAGTAGATATATTAGAGTGGGAGAATGATATGTACAGCAGTATATATATTATGGTGGGAGAATGATATGTACTGCAGTAGGTATATTATAGTGGGAAAATGATATGTACATCAGTAGATGTATTGGAGTAAGAGAATGAAATGTACAGAAATAGATATATTAGAGTGGGAGAATGATATGTACAGCGGTATAAATATTAGAGTGGGAGAATGATATGTACATCAGTAGATGTATTAGAGTTGGAGAATTATATGTACAGCAGTAGATATATTGTAGTGGGAGAATGATATAAACAGCAGTATAAATATTAGAGTGGGAGAATGATATGTACAGCAGTAGATATATTAGAGTGGGAGAATGATGTATACAGCAGTAGATATATTATAGTAGGAGAACGATATGTACAGCAGTAGATATATTAGAGTGGGAGAATGATATGTACAGCAGTATAAATATTAGAGTGGGAGAAAGATATGTACAGCAGTATATATATTATGGTGGGAGAATGATATGTACTGCAGTAGGTCTATTATAGTGGGAGAATGATATGTACAGCTGTAGATGTATTAGAGTGAGAGAATGATATGTACAGCAGTATATATTTTATAGTGGGAGAATGATATGTACAGCAGTATATATATTAGAGTGGGAGAATGATATGTACATCAGTAGATGTATTAGAGTGGGAGAATGATATGTACAGCAGTATATATATTATGGTGGGAGAATGATATGTACTGCAGTAGGTATATTATAGTGGGCGAATGATATGTACATCAGTAGATGTATTAGAGTTGGATAATTATATGTAAAGCAGTAGATATATTATAGTGGGAGAATGATATGTACAGCAGTAGATGTATTGGAGTAAGAGAAGGAAATGTACAACAGTAGATGTATTATAGTGGGAGAATTATATGTTCAGCAGTAGATATATTATAGTAGGAGAATGATATGCACAGCTGTAGATTTATTAGAGTGAGAGAATGATATGTACAGCAGTAGATATATTAGAGTGGGAGAAAGATAAGTACAGCAGTATAAATATTAGAGTGGGAGAATGATATGTACAGCAGTAGATGTATTGGAGTAAGAGAATGAAATGTACAGCAGTAGATGTATTAGAGTGGGAGAATTATATGTACAGCAGTAGATATATTAGAGTGGGAGAATGATATGTACAGCAGTACATATATTATAGTGGCAGAATGATATGTACAGCAGTAGATGTATTAGAGTGGGAGAATGATATGTACAGCAGTAGATATATTATGGTGGGAGAAAGATATGTACAGCAGTATATATATTATGGTGGGAGAATGATATGTACTGCAGTAGGTCTATTATAGTAGGAGAATGATATGTACAGCTGTAGATGTATTAGAGTGAGAGAATGATATGTACAGCAGTATATATTTTATAGTGGGAGAATGATATGTACAGCAGTATATATATTAGAGTGGGAGAATGATATGTACATCAGTAGATGTATTAGAGTGGGAGAATGATATGTACAGCAGTATATATATTATGGTGGGAGAATGATATGTACTGCAGTAGGTATATTATAGTGGGCGAATGATATGTACATCAGTAGATGTATTAGAGTTGGATAATTATATGTAAAGCAGTAGATATATTATAGTGGGAGAATTATATGTTCAGCAGTAGATATATTATAGTAGGAGAATGATATGCACAGCTGTAGATTTATTAGAGTGAGAGAATGATATGTACAGCAGTAGATATATTAGAGTGGGAGAAAGATAAGTACAGCAGTATAAATATTAGAGTGGGAGAATGATATGTACAGCAGTAGATGTATTGGAGTAAGAGAATGAAATGTACAGCAGTAGATGTATTAGAGTGGGAGAATTATATGTACAGCAGTAGATATATTAGAGTGGGAGAATGATATGTACAGCAGTACATATATTATAGTGGCAGAATGATATGTACAGCAGTAGATGTATTAGAGTGGGAGAATGATATGTACAGCAGTAGATATATTATGGTGGGAGAAAGATATGTACAGCAGTATATATATTATGGTGGGAGAATGATATGTACTGCAGTAGGTCTATTATAGTAGGAGAATGATATGTACAGCTGTAGATGTATTAGAGTGAGAGAATGATATGTACAGCAGTATATATTTTATAGTGGGAGAATGATATGTACAGCAGTATATATTAGAGTGGGAGAATGATATGTACATCAGTAGATGTATTAGAGTGGGAGAATGATATGTACAGCAGTATATATATTATGGTGGGAGAATGATATGTACTGCAGTAGGTATATTATAGTGGGCGAATGATATGTACATCAGTAGATGTATTAGAGTTGGATAATTATATGTAAAGCAGTAGATATATTATAGTGGGAGAATGATATGTACAGCAGTAGATGTATTGGAGTAAGAGAAGGAAATGTACAACAGTAGATGTATTATAGTGGGAGAATTATATGTTCAGCAGTAGATATATTATAGTAGGAGAATGATATGCACAGCTGTAGATTTATTAGAGTGAGAGAATGATATGTACAGCAGTAGATATATTAGAGTGGGAGAAAGATAAGTACAGCAGTATAAATATTAGAGTGGGAGAATGATATGTACAGCAGTAGATGTATTGGAGTAAGAGAATGAAATGTACAGCAGTAGATGTATTAGAGTGGGAGAATTATATGTACAGCAGTAGATATATTAGAGTGGGAGAATGATATGTACAGCAGTACATATATTATAGTGGCAGAATGATATGTACAGCAGTAGATGTATTAGAGTGGGAGAATGATATGTACAGCAGTAGATATATTATGGTGGGAGAATGATATGTACTGCAGTAGGTATATTTTAGTGGGAGAATGATATGTACAGCAGTAGATATATTAGAGTGGGAGAATGATATAAACAGCAGTCTAAATATTAGAGTGGGAGAATGATATGTACAGCAGTAGATATATTAGAGTGGGAGAATGATATGTACAGCAGTATATATATTATGGTGGGAGAATGATATGTACTGCAGTAGGTATATTATAGTGGGAAATGATATGTACATCAGTAGATGTATTGGAGTAAGAGAATGAAATGTACAGAAATAGATATATTAGAGTGGGAGAATGATATGTACAGCGGTATAAATATTAGAGTGGGAGAATGATATGTACATCAGTAGATGTATTAGAGTTGGAGAATTATATGTACAGCAGTAGATATATTGTAGTGGGAGAATGATATAAACAGCAGTATAAATATTAGAGTGGGAGAATGATATGTACAGCAGTAGATATATTAGAGTGGGAGAATGATATGTACAGCAGTAGATATATTATAGTAGGAGAACGATATGTACAGCAGTAGATATATTAGAGTGGGAGAATGATATGTACAGCAGTATAAATATTAGAGTGGGAGAAAGATATGTACAGCAGTATATATATTATGGTGGGAGAATGATATGTACTGCAGTAGGTCTATTATAGTGGGAGAATGATATGTACATCAGTAGATATATTAGAGTGGGAGAATGATATGTACAGCAGTATAAATATTAGAGTGGGAGAAAGATATGTACAGCAGTAGATATATTAGAGTGGCAGAAAGATATGTACAGCAGTATATATATTATGGTGGGAGAATGATATGTACTGCAGTAGGTCAATTATAGTCGGAGAATGATATGTACATCAGTACATATATTATAGTAGGAGAATGAAATGTACAGCAGTAGATGTATTAGAGTGGGAGAATGATATGTACAGCAGTAGATATATTATAGTAGGAGAATTATATGTACAGCTGTAGATGTATTTGAGTGAGAAAATGATATGTACAGCAGTAGATGTATTAGAGTGGGAGAATGATATGTACAGCAGTAGATATATTATAGTAGGAGAATGATATGTACAGCTGTAGATGTATTAGAATGAGAGAATGATATGTAAAGCAGTATATATTTTATAGTGGGAGAATGATATGTACAGCAGTAGATATATTAGAGTGGAATAATGATATGTACAGCAGTAGATATATTAGAGTGGGAGAATGACATGTACAGCGGTAGATATATTAGATTGGGAGAATGCTATGTACTGCAGTAAATATATTAGAGTTCGAGAATGATATGTACAGCAGTAGATATATATTATGGTGGGAGAATGATATGTACTGCAGTACGTATATTATAGTGGGCGAATGATATGTACATCAGTAGATGTATTAGAGTTGGAGAATTATATGTAAAGCAGTAGATATATTATAGTGGGAGAATGATATGTAAAGCAGTAGATGTATTAGAGTGGGAGAATGATATGTACAGCAGTAGATATATTATAGTAGGAGAATGATATGTACAGGTGTAGATTTATTAGAGTGAGAGAATGATATGTACAGCAGTAGATATATTATAGTGGGAGAATGATATGTACAGCAGTAGATGTATTGGAGTAAGAGAATGAAATGTACAGCAGTAGATGTATTAGAGTGGGAGAATGATATGTACAGCAGTAGATATATTATAGTAGGAGAATGATATGTACAGCTGTAGATGTATTAGAGTGAGAGAATGATATGTACAGCAGTATATATTTTATAGTGGGAGAATGATATGTACAGCAGTAGATGTATTAGAGTGAGAGAATGATATGTACAGCAGTAGATATATTAGAGTGGGAGAAAGATAAGTACAGCAGTATAAATATTAGAGTGGGAGAATGATATGTACAGCAGTAGATGTATTGGAGTAAGAGAATGAAATGTACAGCATTAGATGTATTAGAGTGGGAGAATGATATGTACAGCAGTAGATATATTAGAGTGGGAGAATGATATGTACAGCAGTAGATATATTATAGTGGGAGAATGATATGTACAGCAGTAGATGTATTAGAGTGGGAGAATGATATGTACAGCAGTAGATATATTATGGTGGGAGAATGATATGTACTGCAGTAGGTATATTTTAGTGGGAGAATGATATGTACAGCAGTAGATATATTAGAGTGGGAGAATGATATAAACAGCAGTCTAAATATTAGAGTGGGAGAATGATATGTACAGCAGTAGATATATTAGAGTGGGAGAATGATGCGTACAGCAGTATATATATTATGGTGGGAGAATGATATGTACTGCAGTAGGTATATTATAGTGGGAAAATGATATGTACATCAGTAGATGTATTGGAGTAAGAGAATGAAATGTACAGCAATAGATATATTAGAGTGGGAGAATGATATGTACAGCGGTATAAATATTAGAGTGGGAGAATGATATAAACAGCAGTAGATATATTAGAGTGGGAGAATGATATGTACAGCAGTATATATATTATGGTGGGAGAATGATATGTACTGCAGTAGGTATATTATAGTGGGACAATGATATGTACATCAGTAGATGTATTAGAGTTGGAGAATTATATGTACAGCAGTAGATATATTGTAGTGGGAGAATGATATAAACAGCAGTATAAATATTAGAGTGGGAGAATGATATGTACAGCAGTAGATATATTAGAGTGGGAGAATGATGTATACAGCAGTAGATATATTATAGTAGGATAATGATATGTACAGCAGTAGATATATTAGAGTGGGAGAATGATATGTACAGCAGTATAAATATTAGAGTGGGAGAAAGATATGTACAGCAGTAGATATATTAGAGTGGGAGAAAGATATGTACAGCAGTAGATATATTAGAGTGGGAGAAAGATATTTACAGCAGTATATATATTATGGTGGGAGAATGATATGTACTGCAGTAGGTCTATTATAGTGGGAGAATGATATGTACATCAGTAGATATATTAGAGTGGGAGAAAGATATGTACAGCAGTAGATATATTAGAGTGGGAGAAAGATATGTACAGCAGTATTTATATTATGGTGGGAGAATGATATGTACTGCAGTAGGTCAATTATAGTCGGAGAATGATATGTACATCAGTAGATATATTATAGTAGGAGAATGAAATGTACAGCAGTAGATGTATTAGAGTGGGAGAATGATATGTACAGCAGTAGATATATTATAGTAGGAGAATTATATGTACAGCTGTAGATGTATTTGAGTGAGAAAATGATATGTACAGCAGTAGATGTATTAGAGTGGGAGAATGATATGTACAGCAGTAGATATATTATAGTAGGAGAATGATATGTACAGCTGTAGATATATTAGAGTGGGAGAAAGATATGTACAGCAGTATATATATTATGGTGGGAGAATGATATGTACTGCAGTAGGTCAATTATAGTCGGAGAATGATATGTACATCAGTAGATATATTATAGTAGGAGAATGAAATGTACAGCAGTAGATGTATTAGAGTGGGAGAATGATATGTACAGCAGTAGTTATATTATAGTAGGAGAATGATATGTACAGCTGTAGATGTATTAGAATGAGAGAGAATGATATGTAAAGCAGTATATATTGTATAGTGGGAGAATGATATGTACAGCAGTAGATATATTAGAGTGGAATAATGATATGTACAGCAGTAGATATATTAGAGTGGGAGAATGACATGTACAGTAGTAGATATATTAGATTGGGAGAGAATGATATGTACAGCAGTAAATATATTAGAGTCTCGAGAATGATATGTACAGCAGTAGATATATTATAGTGGGAGAATGATATGTACAGCAGTAGACATATTATAGTGGGAGAATGATATGTACAGCAGTTGATATATTAGAGTGGGAGAATGATATGTACAGCAGTAGATATATTAGAGTGGGAGAATGATATGTACAGCAGTAGATATATTAGAGTGGGAGAATTATATTTACAGCAGTAGATATATTAGAGTGGGAGAATTATATGTACAGCAGTAGATGTATTGGAGTAAGATAATGAAATGTACAGCAGTAGATGTATTAGAGTGGGAGAATGATATGTACAGTAGTAGATATATTATAGTAGGAGAATGATATGTACAGCTGTAGATGTATTAGAGTGAGAGAATGATATGTACAGCAGTATATATTTTATAGTGGGAGAATGATATAAACAGCAGTCTAAATATTAGAGTGGGAGAATGATATGTACAGCAGTAGATATATTAGAGTGGGAGAATGATATGTACAGCAGTATATATATTATGGTGGGAGAATGATATGTACTGCAGTAGGTATATTATAGTGGGCGAATGATATGTACATCAGTAGATGTATTAGAGTTGGAGAATTATATGTAAAGCAGTAGATATATTATAGTGGGAGAATGATATGTACAGCAGTAGATGTATTGGAGTAAGAGAATGAAATGTACAGCAGTAGATGTATTAGAGTGGGAGAATGATATGTACAGCAGTAGATATATTATGGTGGGAGAATGATTTGTACTGCAGTAGATGTATTGGAGTAAGAGAATGAAATGTACAGCAGTAGATGTATTAGAGTGGGAGAATGATATGTACAGCAGTAGATATATTATAGTAGGAGAATGATATGTACAGGTGTGGATTTATTAGAGTGAGAGAATGATATGTACAGCAGTAGATACATTAGAGTGGGAGAATGATATGTACAGCAGTAGATGTATTGGAGTAAGAGAATGAAATGTACAGCAGTAGATGTATTAGAGTGGGAGAATGATATGTACAGCAGTAGATATATTATGGTGGGAGAATTATTTGTACTGCAGTAGATGTATTGGAGTAAGAGGAATGAAATGTACAGCAGTAGATGTATTAGAGTGGGAGAATGATATGTACAGCAGTAGATATATTATGGTGGGAGAATGATTTGTACTGCAGTAGGTATATTTTAGTGGGAGAATGATATGTACAGCAGTAGATATATTATAGTAGGAGAATGATATGTACAGCTGTAGATGTATTTGAGTGAGAAAATGATATGTACAGCAGTAGATGTATTAGAGTGGGAGAATGATATGTACAGCAGTATATATATTATGGTGGGAGAATGATATGTACTGCAGTAGGTATATTATAGTGGGCGAATGATATGTACATCAGTAGATGTATTAGTGTTGGAGAATTATATGTAAAGCAGTAGATGTATTATAGTGGGAGAATGATATGTACAGCAGTAGATGTATTGTAGTAAGAGAATGAAATGTACAGCAGTAGATGTATTAGAGTGGGAGAATGATATGTACAGCAGTAGATATATTATAGTAGGAGAATGATATGTACAGGTGTGGATTTATTAGAGTGAGAGAATGATATGTACAGCAGTAGATACATTAGAGTGGGAGAATGATATGTACAGCAGTAGATGTATTGGAGTAAGAGAATGAAATGTACAGCAGTAGATGTATTAGAGTGGGAGAATGATATGTACAGCAGTAGATATATTATGGTGGGAGAATGATTTGTACTGCAGTAGATGTATTGGAGTAAGAGAATGAAATGTACAGCAGTAGATGTATTAGAGTGGGAGAATGATATGTACAGCAGTAGATATATTATGGTGGGAGAATGATTTGTACTGCAGTAGGTATATTTTAGTGGGAGAATGATATGTACAGCAGTAGATATATTATAGTAGGAGAATGATATGTACAGCTGTAGATGTATTTGAGTGAGAAAATGATATGTACAACAGTAGATGTATTAGAGTGGGAGAATGATATGTACTGCAGTAGGTATATTATAGTGGGCGAATGATATGTACATCAGTAGATGTATTAGTGTTGGAGAATTATATGTAAAGCAGTAGATATATTATAGTGGGAGAATGATATGTACAGCAGTAGATGTATTGTAGTAAGAGAATGAAATGTACAGCAGTAGATGTATTAGAGTGGGAGAATGATATGTACAGCAGTATATATATTATGGTGGGAGAATGATTTGTACTGCAGTAGGTATATTTTAGTGGGAGAATGATATGTACATCAGTAGATATATTAGAGTGGGAGAATTATATTTACAGCAGTAGATATATTAGAGTGGGAGAATGATATGTACAGCAGTAGATGTATTTTAGTGGGAGAGAATGATATGTACATCAGTAGATATATTAGAGTGGGAGAATTATATTTACAGCAGTAGATATATTAGAGTGGGAGAATGATATGTACAGCAGTAGATGTATTGGAGTAAGATAATGAAATGTACAGCAGTAGATGTATTAGAGTGGGAGAATGATATGTACAGCAGTAGATATATTATAGTAGGAGAATGATATGTACAGCTGTAGATGTATTTGAGTGAGAAAATGATATGTACAGCAGTAGATGTATTAGAGTGGGAGAATGATATGTACATCAGTAGATGTATTAGAGTGGGAGAATGATATGTACAGCAGTAGATATATTAGAGTGGGAGAATGATATGTACAGCTGTAGATGTATTAGAGTGAGAGAATGATATGTACAGCAGTATATATTTTATAGTGGGAGAATGATATGTACAGCAGTAGATATATTATAGTAGGAGAATGATATGTACAGCTGTAGATGTATTAGAGTGAGAGAATGATATGTACAGCAGTATATATTTTATAGTGGGAGAATGATATAAACAGCAGTCTAAATATTAGAGTGGGAGAATGATATGTACAGCTGTAGATGTATTAGAGTGAGAGAATGATATGTACAGCAGTATATATTGTATAGTGGGAGAATGATATGTACAGCAGTAGATATATTAGAGTGGGAGAATGATATGTACATCAGTAGATGTATTAGAGTGGGAGAATGATATGTACAGCAGTATATATATTATGGTGGGAGAATGATATGTACTGCAGTAGGTATATTATAGTAGGAGAATGATATGTACAGGTGTAGATTTATTTGAGTGAGAGAATTATATGTACAGCAGTAGATATATTAGAGTGGGAGAATGATATGTACAGCAGTAGATGTATTGGAGTAAGAGAATGAAATGTACAGCAGTAGATGTATTGGAGTAAGATAATGAAATGTACAGCAGTAGATGTATTAGAGTGGGAGAATGATATGTACAGCAGTAGATATATTAGAGTGGGAGAATGATATGTACAGCAGTAGATATATTATGGTGGGAGAATGATTTGTACTGCAGTAGGTATATTTTAGTGGGAGAATGATATGTACAGCAGTAGATATATTAGAGTGGGAGAATGATATGTACATCAGTAGATGTATTAGAGTGGGAGAATGATATGTACAGCAGTATATATATTACGGTGGGAGAATGATATGTACTGCAGTAGGTATATTATAGTGGGCGAATGATATGTACATCAGTAGATGTATTAGAGTTGGAGAATTATATATAAAGCAGTAGATATATTATAGTGGGAGAATGATATGTACAGCAGTAGATGTATTGGAGTAAGAGAATGAAATGTACAGCAGTAGATGTATTAGAGTGGGAGAATGATATGTACAGCAGTAGATATATTATAGTAGGAGAATGATATGTACAGGTGTGGATTTATTAGAGTGAGAGAATGATATGTACAGCAGTAGATATATTCGAGTGGGAGAATGATATGTACAGCAGTATATATTTTATAGTGGGAGAATGATATGTACAGCAGTAGATATATTATAGTAGGAGAATGATATGTACAGCTGTAGATGTATTAGAGTGAGAGAATGATATGTACAGCAGTATATATTTTATAGTGGGAGAATGATATAAACAGCAGTCTAAATATTAGAGTGGGAGAATGATATGTACAGCAGTAGATATATTAGAGTGGGAGAATGATATGTACAGCAGTATATATATTATGGTGGGAGAATGATATGTACTGCAGTAGGTATATTATAATTAGTGGGCGAATGATATGTACATCAGTAGATGTATTAGAGAGTTGGAGGAATTATGTAAAGCAGTAGATATATTATAGTGGGAGAATGATATGCTACAGCAGTAGATGTATTGGAGTAAGAGGAGCGTAAATGTACAGCAGTAGATGTGTATTAGAGTGGGAGAATGATATGTGCAGCAGTAGATGTATATTATAGTAGGAGAATGATATGTACAGGTGTGGATTTATTAGAGTGAGAGAGAATGATATGTACAGCAGTAGATGTTTTCGAGTGGGAGGAATGTGCTGTACAGCAGTATATATTTTATAGGAGAGAATGATATGTACAGCGATGGACTAGATATTATAGCCAGAGGAATGATATGTACAGCTGTAGATGGCTATTAGAGTGAGAGAATGATATGTACAGCAGTATATATTTTTATGGTGGGAGAATGATATAAACAGCAGTCTAAAATATTAGAGTTAGGAGAAATGATATGTACAACAGTAGATATATTAGAGTGGGAGAATGATATGTACAGCAGTATATATATCTGATGTGGAGAGAATGATATGTACTGCAGTAGGTATATTATAGTGGGCGAATTTGATATGTACACTCCAGTAGATGTATTAGAGTTGGAGGAGTATATGTAAAGCAGTAGATATATTATAATTGGGAGAATGATATGTACAGCAGTAGATGTATTGAGATGAGAATGATATACAGCAGTAGATGTATTAGAATTGGGTAGAAATGATATGTATAGCAGTAGATATATTATAGTAGGAGAATGAGTATGTACAGGTGTGGATTTATTAGGAGTGAGAGGGAATGATATGTACAGCAGTAGATATATTAAAGTGGAAGGAATGATATGTACTGCAGTAGATGTGTTGGAGTAAGAGAATGAAATGTACAGCAGTAGATGTGATTAGAGTGGGAGAATGATATGTACAGCAGTAAGATATATTTATGAATTTGGGAGGAATGATTTGTAGCTGCAGTAGTCTGGGCTTGGAGATCAAAGAGAATGAAATGTACAGCAGTAGATGTATTAAAGTGGGAGAATGATGTATAACCTGTGGCAGCTGAGATGTATTATGGTGGGAGAATGATTTGTACTGCAGTAGGTGTATATTTGGTGGGGAGAATGATATGTACAGCAGAGTAGATATAATTATGGTAGGAGAAAACGATGATACAGCTGTAGATGTATTTGAGTGAGAAAGCGATATGTACAACCAGTGCAGATGTGCTTGAGGTGGGAGAATGATATGTACAAACAGTATATATATTAGGTGAGAGGGAGATAGTATGTGGCACATGCAGTAGATGTGTATTAGAGTTGGAGAATTCATATGTAAAGCAGTAGATATATTATAGATGGGGAGAATGATATGTATACAGCATTGTGGAAGTATGTATTGGAGTAAGAGGAATGGGAAATGTACAGAAAGCTGATAGATGTATTAGAGTGGGAGAATGATATGCTTTGGCAGTGGATATATTATAGTATGAGAGAATGATATGTACAGGTGTGGATTTATTAGGTGAGAGGAATGATATGTACAGTTAGTAGATATATTACTAGTGGAGAATGATTTGTACTGCAGTAGATGTATTGGAGGTAAGAGAATGAAATGTACAGCAGTAGATGTATTAGAGTGGGGAGAAATGATGTGTACAGCAGTAGACCTCACTATGGGTGGGAGAATGATTTGTACTGCAGTAGGTATGTTTCAGTAGGAGAATGATATGTACCAACAGGTAGATATATTATGGTAGAGAGAATGATATGTACAGCTGGAGTATATTTGAGTGAGAAAATAGTATAATGTACAGCAGTAGATGTATTAGAGTGGGAGAATGATATGTACAGCTGTGTAGATGTATTAGAGTGAGAGAATGATATGTACAGCAGTATATATTTTATAGTGGGAGAATGATGTGTACAGCAGTAGATATATTATAGTAGGAGAATGATATGTACAGCTGTAGATGTATTAGAGGTGAGAGAATAAATATGTACCTTGCAGTACTATATTTTGTAGTGGGAGAATAATCTAAACAGCAGTCTAAATATTAGAATGGGGAGAATGATATGTACAGCTGTGAGATGTATTAGGTGAGAGAATGATATGTACAGCAGTATATATTGTATAATTAGTGAGAATGATATGTGTTAGCAGTAGATATATTAGAGTGGGAGACATGATGTACATCAGTAGATGTATTAGAGTGGGGAGAATGATATGTGCAGCGAGTATATATGTATGGTGGGGAGAAATGATATATACTACAGTAGGTATATTATAGTAGGAGAATGATATGTACTGGGTGTAGATTTATTTGAGTGAGGAGAATTATATATATTTGGCAGTAGATATATTAGAGTGGGAGAATGATATGTACAGCAGTAGATGTATTGGGTAAGAAGATAGAGTGTACAAAGAGTAGATGTGTTGGAGTAAGATAATGGAAATGTATGCAGCAGTAGATGTATTAGAGTGGGGAGAATGATATGTACAGCTTGAGTAGATATATTAGAGTGGAGAATGATATGTACAGCAGTAGATAGTATTATGGTGTGGGAGAATGATTTGTACTGCAGTAAGGTATATTTTAATTGGGGAGAATGATATGTACAGCAGTAGATATATTAGAGTGGGAATGATAATGTACATCAGTAGATGTATTGGGAGTGGGAGAACCAGTATGTACAGGCAGTATATATGTGGTGGGAGGAATGATATGTACTGCAGTAGGTATATTATGAGTGAAGCGAATAATCATAGCACTGTAGATGTGTATTAGAGTTGAGAATTATATATAAAGCAGTAGATACTATTATGAGTGGGAGAATGATATGTACAGCAGTAGATGTATTGGAGTAAGAGAATGGGAAATGTACAGCAGTAGATGTAGTAGAGTGGAGAATGATATGTACAGCAGTAGACCTCTTATAGTAGGAGAAATGAAATGCACTGTACAGGTGTGGATTTATTAAGAGTGAGAGAATGATATGTGCAGCAATGGATATATCTCTTAATTGGGGAGAATAATATATACAGCAGTATATATTTTATAGTGGGAGAGAATGATATAATACCTTAGTAGATTATATTATAATAGGAGAAATGATATGTACAGCTGTAGATGTATTAGAGTGAGAAAGAATGATATGTACAGCAGTATATATTTTATAGTGGGGAGAATGATATAAACAGCAGTCTAAATATTAGGAGGTGGGGAGAATGATATGTACAGCAGTAGATATATTAAGAGTGGGGAGAATGATATGTACAACAGTATATATATTATGGTGGGGAGAATGATATGTACTGCAGTAGGTATATTATAGTGGGCGAATGATATGTACACTTCAGTAGATGTATTAGAGTTGGAGAATTATATGTAAAGCAGTAGATATATTATAGTGGGAGAATGATATGTACAGCAGTAGATGTATTGGAGTAAGAGAATGAAATGTACAGCAGTAGATGTATTAGAGTGGGAGAATGATATGTACAGCAGTAGATATATTATAGTAGGAGAATGATATGTACAGGTGTGGATTTATTAGAGTGAGAGAATGATATGTACAGCAGTAGATATTTTCAGTGGGAGAATGATATGTACAGCAGTATATATTTTATAGTGGGAGAATGATATGTACAGCAGTAGATATATTATAGTAGGAGAATGATATGTACAGCTGTAGATGTATTAGAGTGAGAGAATGATATGTACAGCAGTATATATTTTATGGTGGGAGAATGATATAAACAGCAGTCTAAATATTAGAGTGGGAGAATGATATGTACAGCAGTAGATATATTAGAGTGGGAGAATGATATGTACAGCAGTATATATATTATGGTGGGAGAATGATATGTACTGCAGTAGGTATATTTTAGTGGGAGAATGATATGTACATCAGTAGATGTATTAGAGTTGGAGAATTATATGTAAAGCAGTAGATATATTATAGTGGGAGAATGATATGTACAGCAGTAGATGTATTGGAGTAAGAGAATGAAATGTACAGCAGTAGATGTATTAGAGTGGTAGAATGATATGTATAGCAGTAGATATATTATAGTAGGAGAATGATATGTACAGGTGTGGATTTATTAGAGTGAGAGAATGATATGTACAGCAGTAGATATATTAGAGTGGGAGAATGATATGTACTGCAGTAGATGTATTGGAGTAAGAGAATGAAATGTACAGCAGTAGATGTATTAGAGTGGGAGAATGATATGTACAGCAGTAGATATATTATGGTGGGAGAATGATTTGTACTGCAGTAGATGTATTGGAGTAAGAGAATGAAATGTACAGCAGTAGATGTATTAGAGTGGGAGAATGATATGTACAGCAGTAGATATATTATGGTGGGAGAATGATTTGTACTGCAGTAGGTATATTTTAGTGGGAGAATGATATGTACAGCAGTAGATATATTATAGTAGGAGAATGATATGTACAGCTGTAGATGTATTTGAGTGAGAAAATGATATGTACAGCAGTAGATGTATTAGAGTGGGAGAATGATATGTACAGCAGTATATATATTAGAGTGGGAGAATGATATGTACATCAGTAGATGTATTAGAGTTGGAGAATTATATGTAAAGAAGTAGATATATTATAGTGGGAGAATGATATGTACAGCAGTAGATGTATTGGAGTAAGAGAATGAAATGTACAGCAGTAGATGTATTAGAGTGGGAGAATGATATGTACAGCAGTAGATATATTATAGTAGGAGAATGATATGTACAGGTGTGGATTTATTAGAGTGAGAGAATGATATGTACAGCAGTAGATATATTATGGTGGGAGAATGATTTGTACTGCAGTAGATGTATTGGAGTAAGAGAATGAAATGTACAGCAGTAGATGTATTAGAGTGGGAGAATGATATGTACAGCAGTAGATATATTATGGTGGGAGAATGATTTGTACTGCAGTAGGTATATTTTAGTGGGAGAATGATATGTACAGCAGTAGATATATTATAGTAGGAGAATGATATGTACAGCTGTAGATGTATTTGAGTGAGAAAATGATATGTACAGCAGTAGATGTATTAGAGTGGGAGAATGATATGTACAGCAGTAGATATATTATAGTAGGAGAATGATATGTACAGCTGTAGATATATTAGAGTGGGAGAAAGATATGTACAGCAGTATATATATTATGGTGGGAGAATGATATGTACTGCAGTAGGTCAATTATAGTCGGAGAATGATATGTACATCAGTAGATATATTATAGTAGGAGAATGAAATGTACAGCAGTAGATGTATTAGAGTGGGAGAATGATATGTACAGCAGTAGTTATATTATAGTAGGAGAATGATATGTACAGCTGTAGATGTATTAGAATGAGAGAATGATATGTAAAGCAGTATATATTGTATAGTGGGAGAATGATATGTACAGCAGTAGATATATTAGAGTGGAATAATGATATGTACAGCAGTAGATATATTAGAGTGGGAGAATGACATGTACAGCGGTAGATATATTAGATTGGGAGAATGATATGTACAGCAGTAAATATATTAGAGTTCGAGAATGATATGTACAGCAGTAGATATATTATAGTGGGAGAATGATATGTACAGCAGTAGACATATTATAGTGGGAGAATGATATGTACAGCAGTTGATATATTAGAGTGGGAGAATGATATGTACAGCAGTAGATATATTAGAGTGGGAGAATGATATGTACAGCAGTAGATATATTAGAGTGGGAGAATTATATTTACAGCAGTAGATATATTAGAGTGGGAGAATTATATGTACAGCAGTAGATGTATTGGAGTAAGATAATGAAATGTACAGCAGTAGATGTATTAGAGTGGGAGAATGATATGTACAGTAGTAGATATATTATAGTAGGAGAATGATATGTACAGCTGTAGATGTATTAGAGTGAGAGAATGATATGTACAGCAGTATATATTTTATAGTGGGAGAATGATATAAACAGCAGTCTAAATATTAGAGTGGGAGAATGATATGTACAGCAGTAGATATATTAGAGTGGGAGAATGATATGTACAGCAGTATATATATTATGGTGGGAGAATGATATGTACTGCAGTAGGTATATTATAGTGGGCGAATGATATGTACATCAGTAGATGTATTAGAGTTGGAGAATTATATGTAAAGCAGTAGATATATTATAGTGGGAGAATGATATGTACAGCAGTAGATGTATTGGAGTAAGAGAATGAAATGTACAGCAGTAGATGTATTAGAGTGGGAGAATGATATGTACAGCAGTAGATATATTATAGTAGGAGAATGATATGTACAGGTGTGGATTTATTAGAGTGAGAGAATGATATGTACAGCAGTAGATATATTAGAGTGGGAGAATGATATGTACTGCAGTAGATGTATTGGAGTAAGAGAATGAAATGTACAGTAGTAGATGTATTAGAGTGGGAGAATGATATGTACAGCAGTAGATATATTATGGTGGGAGAATGATTTGTACTGCAGTAGATGTATTGGAGTAAGAGAATGAAATGTACAGCAGTAGATGTATTAGAGTGGGAGAATGATATGTACAGCAGTAGATATATTATGGTGGGAGAATGATTTGTACTGCAGTAGGTATATTTTAGTGGGAGAATGATATGTACAGCAGTAGATATATTATAGTAGGAGAATGATATGTACAGCTGTAGATGTATTTGAGTGAGAAAATGATATGTACAGCAGTAGATGTATTAGAGTGGGAGAATGATATGTACAGCAGTATATATATTAGAGTGGGAGAATGATATGTACAGCAGTATATATATTATGGTGGGAGAATGATATGTACTGCAGTAGGTATATTATAGTGGGCGAATGATATGTACATCAGTAGATGTATTAGAGTTGGAGAATTATATTTAAAGCAGTAGATATATTATAGTGGGAGAATGATATGTACAGCAGTAGATGTATTGGAGTAAGAGAATGAAATGTACAGCAGTAGATGTATTAGAGTGGGAGAATGATATGTACAGCAGTAGATATATTATAGTAGGAGAATGATATGTACAGGTGTGGATTTATTAGAGTGAGAGAATGATATGTACAGCAGTAGATACATTAGAGTGGGAGAATGATATGTACAGCAGTAGATGTATTGGAGTAAGAGAATGAAATGTACAGCAGTAGATGTATTAGAGTGGGAGAATGATATGTACAGCAGTAGATATATTATGGTGGGAGAATGATTTGTACTGCAGTAGATGTATTGGAGTAAGAGAATGAAATGTACAGCAGTAGATGTATTAGAGTGGGAGAATGATATGTACAGCAGTAGATATATTATGGTGGGAGAATGATTTGTACTGCAGTAGGTATATTTTAGTGGGAGAATGATATGTACAGCAGTAGATATATTATAGTAGGAGAATGATATGTACAGCTGTAGATGTATTTGAGTGAGAAAATGATATGTACAGCAGTAGATGTATTAGAGTGGGAGAATGATATGTACAGCAGTATATATATTATGGTGGGAGAATGATATGTACTGCAGTAGGTATATTATAGTGGGCGAATGATATGTACATCAGTAGATGTATTAGTGTTGGAGAATTATATTTAAAGCAGTAGATGTATTATAGTGGGAGAATGATATGTACAGCAGTAGATGTATTGTAGTAAGAGAATGAAATGTACAGCAGTAGATGTATTAGAGTGGGAGAATGATATGTACAGCAGTAGATATATTATAGTAGGAGAATATTATGTACAGGTGTGGATTTATTAGAGTGAGAGAATGATATGTACAGCAGTAGATACATTAGAGTGGGAGAATGATATGTACAGCAGTAGATGTATTGGAGTAAGAGAATGAAATGTACAGCAGTAGATGTATTAGAGTGGGAGAATGATATGTACAGCAGTAGATATATTATGGTGGGAGAATGATTTGTACTGCAGTAGATGTATTGGAGTAAGAGAATGAAATGTACAGCAGTAGATGTATTAGAGTGGGAGAATGATATGTACAGCAGTAGATATATTATGGTGGGAGAATGATTTGTACTGCAGTAGGTATATTTTAGTGGGAGAATGATATGTACAGCAGTAGATATATTATAGTAGGAGAATGATATGTACAGCTGTAGATGTATTTGAGTGAGAAAATGATATGTACAACAGTAGATGTATTAGAGTGGGAGAATGATATGTACAGCAGTATATATATTATGGTGGGAGAATGATATGTACTGCAGTAGGTATATTATAGTGGGCGAATGATATGTACATCAGTAGATGTATTAGTGTTGGAGAATTATATGTAAAGCAGTAGATATATTATAGTGGGAGAATGATATGTACAGCAGTAGATGTATTGTAGTAAGAGAATGAAATGTACAGCAGTAGATGTATTAGAGTGGGAGAATGATATGTACAGCAGTATATATATTATGGTGGGAGAATGATTTGTACTGCAGTAGGTATATTTTAGTGGGAGAATGATATGTACATCAGTAGATATATTAGAGTGGGAGAATTATATTTACAGCAGTAGATATATTAGAGTGGGAGAATGATATGTACAGCAGTAGATGTATTTTAGTGGGAGAATGATATGTACATCAGTAGATATATTAGAGTGTGAGAATTATATTTACAGCAGTAGATATATTAGAGTGGGAGAATGATATGTACAGCAGTAGATGTATTGGAGTAAGATAATGAAATGTACAGCAGTAGATGTATTAGAGTGGGAGAATGATATGTACAGCAGTAGATATATTATAGTAGGAGAATGATATGTACAGCTGTAGATGTATTTGAGTGAGAAAATGATATGTACAGCAGTAGATGTATTAGAGTGGGAGAATGATATGTACATCAGTAGATGTATTAGAGTGGGAGAATGATATGTACAGCAGTAGATATATTAGAGTGGGAGAATGATATGTACAGCTGTAGATGTATTAGAGTGAGAGAATGATATGTACAGCAGTATATATTTTATAGTGGGAGAATGATATAAACAGCAGTCTAAATATTAGAGTGGGAGAATGATATGTACAGCTGTAGATGTATTAGAGTGAGAGAATGATATGTACAGCAGTATATATTGTATAGTGGGAGAATGATATGTACAGCAGTAGATATATTAGAGTGGGAGAATGATATGTACATCAGTAGATGTATTAGAGTGGGAGAATGATATGTACAGCAGTATATATATTATGGTGGGAGAATGATATGTACTGCAGTAGGTATATTATAGTAGGAGAATGATATGTACAGGTGTAGATTTATTTGAGTGAGAGAATTATATGTACAGCAGTAGATATATTAGAGTGGGAGAATGATATGTACAGCAGTAGATGTATTGGAGTAAGAGAATGAAATGTACAGCAGTAGATGTATTGGAGTAAGATAATGAAATGTACAGCAGTAGATGTATTAGAGTGGGAGAATGATATGTACAGCAGTAGATATATTAGAGTGGGAGAATGATATGTACAGCAGTAGATATATTATGGTGGGAGAATGATTTGTACTGCAGTAGGTATATTTTAGTGGGAGAATGATATGTACAGCAGTAGATATATTAGAGTGGGAGAATGATATGTACATCAGTAGATGTATTAGAGTGGGAGAATGATATGTACAGCAGTATATATATTACGTGGGAGAATGATATGTACTGCAGTAGGTATATTATAGTGGGCGAATGATATGTACATCAGTAGATGTATTAGAGTTGGAGAATTATATATAAAGCAGTAGATATATTATAGTGGGAGAATGATATGTACAGCAGTAGATGTATTGGAGTAAGAGAATGAAATGTACAGCAGTAGATGTATTAGAGTGGGAGAATGATATGTACAGCAGTAGATATATTATAGTAGGAGAATGATATGTACAGGTGTGGATTTATTAGAGTGAGAGAATGATATGTACAGCAGTAGATATATTCGAGTGGGAGAATGATATGTACAGCAGTATATATTTTATAGTGGGAGAATGATATGTACAGCAGTAGATATATTATAGTAGGAGAATGATATGTACAGCTGTAGATGTATTAGAGTGAGAGAATGATATGTACAGCAGTATATATTTTATAGTTGGAGAATGATATAAACAGCAGTCTAAATATTAGAGTGGGAGAATGATATGTACAGCAGTAGATATATTAGAGTGGGAGAATGATATGTACAGCAGTATATATATTATGGTGGGAGAATGATATGTACTGCAGTAGGTATATTATAGTGGGCGAATGATATGTACATCAGTAGATGTATTAGAGTTGGAGAATTATATGTAAAGCAGTAGATATATTATAGTGGGAGAATGATATGTACAGCAGTAGATGTATTGGAGTAAGAGAATGAAATGTACAGCAGTAGATGTATTAGAGTGGGAGAATGATATGTACAGCAGTAGATATATTATAGTAGGAGAATGATATGTACAGGTGTGGATTTATTAGAGTGAGAGAATGATATGTACAGCAGTAGATATTTTCGAGTGGGAGAATGATATGTACAGCAGTATATATTTTATTGTGGGAGAATGATATGTACAGCAGTAGATATATTATAGTAGGAGAATGATATGTACAGCTGTAGATGTATTAGAGTGAGAGAATGATATGTACAGCAGTATATATTTTATGGTGGGAGAATGATATAAACAGCAGTCTAAATATTAGAGTGGGAGAATGATATGTACAGCAGTAGATATATTAGAGTGGGAGAATGATATGTACAGCAGTATATATATTATGGTGGGAGAATGATATGTACTGCAGTAGGTATATTATAGTGGGCGAATGATATGTACATCAGTAGATGTATTAGAGTTGGAGAATTATATGTAAAGCAGTAGATATATTATAGTGGGAGAATGATATGTACAGCTGTAGATGTATTGGAGTAAGAGAATGAAATGTACAGCAGTAGATGTATTAGAGTGGTAGAATGATATGTATAGCAGTAGATATATTATAGTAGGAGAATGATATGTACAGGTGTGGATTTATTAGAGTGAGAGAATGATATGTACAGCAGTAGATATATTAGAGTGGGAGAATGATATGTACTGCAGTAGATGTATTGGAGTAAGAGAATGAAATGTACAGCAGTAGATGTATTAGAGTGGGAGAATGATATGTACAGCAGTAGATATATTATGGTGGGAGAATGATTTGTACTGCAGTAGATGTATTGGAGTAAGAGAATGAAATGTACAGCAGTAGATGTATTAGAGTGGGAGAATGATATGTACAGCAGTAGATATATTATGGTGGGAGAATGATTTGTACTGCAGTAGGTATATTTTAGTGGGAGAATGATATGTACAGCAGTAGATATATTATAGTAGGAGAATGATATGTACAGCTGTAGATGTATTTGAGTGAGAAAATGATATGTACAGCAGTAGATGTATTAGAGTGGGAGAATGATATGTACAGCAGTATATATATTAGAGTGGGAGAATGATATGTACATCAGTAGATGTATTAGAGTTGGAGAATTATATGTAAAGCAGTAGATATATTATAGTGGGAGAATGATATGTACAGCAGTAGATGTATTGGAGTAAGAGAATGAAATGTACAGCAGTAGATGTATTAGAGTGGGAGAATGATATGTACAGCAGTAGATATATTATAGTAGGAGAATGATATGTACAGGTGTGGATTTATTAGAGTGAGAGAATGATATGTACAGCAGTAGATATATTATGGTGGGAGAATGATTTGTACTGCAGTAGATGTATTGGAGTAAGAGAATGAAATGTACAGCAGTAGATGTATTAGAGTGGGAGAATGATATGTACAGCAGTAGATATATTATGGTGGGAGAATGATTTGTACTGCAGTAGGTATATTTTAGTGGGAGAATGATATGTACAGCAGTAGATATATTATAGTAGGAGAATGATATGTACAGCTGTAGATGTATTTGAGTGAGAAAATGATATGTACAGCAGTAGATGTATTAGAGTGGGAGAATGATATGTACAGCAGTATATATATTATGGTGGGAGAATGATATGTACTGCAGTAGGTATATTATAGTGAGAATGATATGTACATCAGTAGATGTATTAGTGTTGGAGAATTATATGTAAAGCAGTAGATATATTATAGTGGGAGAATGATATGTACAGCAGTAGATGTATTGGAGCAAGAGAATGAAATGTACAGCAGTAGATGTATTAGAGTGGGAGAATGATATGTACAGCAGTAGATATATTAGAGTGGGAGAATGATATGTACAGCAGTAGATATATTATAGTGGGAGAATGATATGTACAGCAGTAGATGTATTAGAGTGGGAGAATGATATGTACATCAGTAGATATATTATAGTAGGAGAATGATATGTACAGCAGTAGATATATTATGGTGGGAGAATGATATGTACTGCAGTAGGTATATTTTATTGGGAGAATGATATGTACACCAGTAGATGTATTGGAGTAAGAGAATGAAATGTACAGCAGTAGATGTATTAGAGTGGGAGAATGATATGTACAGCAGTAGATGTATTGGAGTAAGAGAATGAAATGTACAGCAGTAGATGTATTAGAGTGGGAGAATGATATGTACAGCAGTAGATATATTAGAGTGGGAGAATGATATGTACACCAGTAGATATATTAGAGTGGGAGAATGATATGTACAGCAGTATATATAATATGGTGGGAGAATGATATGTACTGCAGTAGGTATATTATAGTGGGAAAATGATATGTACATCAGTAGATATATTATAGTAGGAGAATGATATGTACAGCTGTAGATGTATTAGAGTGAGAGAATGATATGTACAGCAGTATATATTTTATAGTGGGAGAATGATATGTACAGCAGTATATATAATATGGTGGGAGAATGATATGTACTGCAGTAGGTATATTATAGTGGGAAAATGATATGTACATCAGTAGATATATTATAGTAGGAGAATGATATGTACAGCTGTAGATGTATTAGAGTGAGAGAATGATATGTACAGCAGTATATATTTTATAGTGGGAGAATGATATGTACAGCAGTAGATATATTAGAGGGGAATAATGATATGTACAGCAGTAGATATATTAGAGTGGGAGAAGTATATGTACAGTGGTAGATATATTAGAGTGGGAGAATGATATGTACAGCAGTAGATATATTAGAGTGGGAGAATGATATGTACAGCAGTAGATGTATTAGAGTGGGAGAATGATATGTACAGCAGTAGATATATTAGAGTGGGAGAATGATATAAACAGCAGTCTAAATATTAGAGTGGGAGAATGATATGTACAGCAGTAGATATATTAGAGTGGGAGAATGATATGTACAGCAGTATATATATTATGGTGGGAGAATGATATTTACTGCAGTAGGTATATTATAGTGGGAAAATTATATGTACATCAGTAGATGTATTAGAGTTGGAGAATTATATGTAAAGCAGTAGATATATTATAGTGGGAGAATGATATGTACAGCAGTAGATGTATTGGAGTAAGAGAATGAAATGTACAGCAGTAGATATATTATAGTGGGAGAATGATATGTACAGCAGTAGATGTATTAGAGTGGGAGAATGATATGTACAGCAGTAGATATATTAGAGTGGGAGCATGATATGTACAGCAGTATATATATTATGGTGGGAGAATGATATTTACTGCAGTAGGTATATTATAGTGGGAAAATGATATGTACATCAGTAGATGTATTAGAGTTGGAGAATTATATGTAAAGCAGTAGATATATTATAGTGGGAGAATGATATGTACAGCAGTAGATGTATTGGAGTAAGAGAATGAAATGTACAGCAGTAGATATATTAGAGTGGGAGAATTATATGTAAAGCAGTAGATATATTATAGTAGGAGAATGATATGTACAGCTGAAGATGTATTAGAGTGAGAGAATGATATGTACAGCAGTATATGTATTGGAGTAAGAGAATGAAATGTACAGCAGTAGATGTATTAGAGTGGGAGAATGATATGTTCAGCAGTAGATATATTAGAGTGGGAGAATGATATGTACAGCAGTATATATATTATGGTGGGAGAATGATATGTACTGCAGTAGGTATATTATAGTGGGAAAATGATATGTACATCAGTAGATGTATTAGAGTTGGAGAATTATATGTAAAGCAGTAGATATATTATAGTGGGAGAATGATATGTACAGCAGTAGATGTATTGGAGTAAGAGAATGAAATGTACAGCAGTAGATGTATTAGAGTGGGAGAATGATATGTACAGCAGTAGATATATTATAGTAGGAGAATGATATGTACAGCTGTAGATGTATTAGAGTGGAATAATGATATGTACAGCAGTAGATATATTAGAGTGGGAGAATGATATGTACAGCGGTAGATATATTAGATTGGGAGAATGATATGTACAGCAGTAAATATATTAGAGTTAGAGAATGATATGTACAGCAGTAGATATATTATAGTGGGAGAATTATATGTACAGCAGTAGACATATTATAGTGGGAGAATGATATGTACAGCAGTTTATATATTAGAGTGGGAGAATGATATGTACAGCAGTAGATATATTAGAGTGGGAGAATGATATGTACAGCAGTAGACATATTATAGTGGGAGAATGATATGTACAGCAGTTTATATATTAGAGTGGGAGAATGATATGTACAGCAGTAGATATATTATAGTGGGAGAATGATATGTACAGCAGTAGACATATTATAGTGGGAGAATGATATGTACAGCAGTTTATATATTAGAGTGGGAGAATGATATGTACAGCAGTAGATATATTAGAGTGGGAGAATGATATGTACAGCAGTAGATATATTAAAGTGGGAGAATGATATGTACAGCAGTAGATATATTATAGTGGGAGAATGATATGTACAGCAGTAGACATATTATAGTGGGAGAATGATATGTACAGCAGTTTTTATATTAGAGTGGGAGAATGATATGTACAGCAGTAGATATATTAGAGTGGGAGAATGATATGTACAGCAGTAGATATATTAAAGTGGGAGAATGATATGTACAGCAGTAGATATATTAGAGTGGTAGAATGATATGTACAGCAGTAGATATATTATAGTGGGAGAATAATATGTACAGCAGTATATATATTAGAGTGGGAGAATGATATGTACAGCAGTATATATATTATGGTGGGAGAATGATATGTACTGCAGTAGGTATATTATAGTGGGAAAATGATATGTACATCAGTAGATGTATTAGAGTTGGAGAATTATATGTAAAGCAGTAGATATATTATAGTGGGAGAATGATATGTACAGCAGTAGATGTATTGGAGTAAGAGAATGAAATGTACAGCAGTAGATGTATTAGAGTGGGAAAATGATATGTACAGCAGTAGATATATTATAGTAGGAGAATGATATGTACAGCTGTAGATGTATTAGAGTGGAATAATGATATGTACAGCAGTAGATATATTAGAGTGGGAGAATGATATGTACAGCGGTAGATATATTAGATTGGGAGAATGATATGTACAGCAGTAAATATATTAGAATTCGAGAATGATATGTAGAGCAGTAGATATATTATAGTGGGAGAATGATATGTACAGCAGTAGACATATTATAGTGGGAGACTGATATGTACAGCAGTTTATATATTAGAGTGGGAGAATGATATGTACAGCAGTAGATATATTAGAGTGGGAGAATGATATGTACAGCAGTAGATGTATTAGAGTGGGAGAATTATATTTACAGCAGTAGATATATTAGAGTGGGAGAATGATATGTACAGCAGTAGATATGTTAGTGTAGAGAATGATATGTACAGCAGTAGATATATTAGAGTGGGAGAATGATTTGTACAACAGTATACATTTTAATGTGGGAGAATGATATGTACACCAGTAGATATATTAGAGTGGAGAAATATGTACAGCAGTAGATATATTAGAGTGGGAGAATTATATATACAGCGGTATATATATTATAGTGGGAGAATGATATGTACAGCAGTAGATATATTACAGTGGGAGAATGACATGTACAGCAGTAGACATATTACAGTGGGAGAATGATATGTACAGTAGTAGATATATTAGAGTAGAGAATGATATGTACAGCAGTATATATATTAGAGTGGGAGAATGATATTTACAGCAGTAGACATATTAAAGTGGGAGAATGATATGTACAGCAGTAGATATATTAGAGTGGTAGAATGATATGTACAGCAGTAGATATATTATAGTGGGAGAATAATATGTACAGCAGTATATATATTAGAGTGGGAGAATGATATGTACAGCAGTAGACATATTAAAGTGGGAGAATGATATGTACAGCAGTAGATGTATTAGAGTGGGAGAATGATATGTACAGCAGTAGATATATTAGAGTGGTAGAATGATATGTACAGCAGTAGATATATTATAGTGGGAGAATAATATGTACAGCAGTAGATATATTAGAGTGGGAGAGTGATATGTACAGCAGTAGATATATTATAGTGGAAGAATGATATGTACAGCAATAGATATATTATAGTGGGAGAATGATATGTACACCAGTAGATATATTAGAGTGGAGAAATATGTACAGCAGTAGATATATTAGAGTGGGAGAATTATATATACAGCGGTATATATATTATAGTGGGAGAATGATATGTACAGCAGTAGATAT
The DNA here is from genome assembly GCA_030435695.1 of Brachymystax lenok tsinlingensis. Lineage (NCBI taxonomy): Eukaryota > Metazoa > Chordata > Actinopteri > Salmoniformes > Salmonidae > Brachymystax > Brachymystax lenok. Next base: position 29,565,631 of record CM059806.1, read on the forward strand.
ATTACAGTGGGAGAATGACATGTACAGCAGTAGACATATTACAGTGGGAGAATGATATGTACAGCAGTATATATATTAGAGTGGGAGAATGATATGTACAGCAGTAGACATATTAAAGTGGGAGAATGATATGTACAGCAGTAGATGTATTAGAGTGGGAGAATGATATGTACAGCAGTAGACATATTAAAGTGGGAGAATGATATGTACAGCAGTAGATATATTAGAGTGGTAGAATGATATGTACAGCAGTAGATATATTATAGTGGGAGAATAATATGTACAGCAGTATATATATTAGAGTGGGAGAATGATATGTACAGCAGTAGACATATTAAAGTGGGAGAATGATATGTACAGCAGTAGATGTATTAGAGTGGGAGAATGATATGTACAGCAGTAGACATATTAAAGTGGGAGAATGATATGTACAGCAGTAGATATATTAGAGTGGTAGAATGATATGTACAGCAGTAGATATATTATAGTGGGAGAATAATATGTACAGCAGTATATATATTAGAGTGGGATAATGATATCTACAGCAGTAGACATATTAAAGTGGGAGAATGATATGTACAGCAGTAGATGTATTAGAGTGGGAGAATGATATGTACAGCAGTAGATATATTAGAGTGGTAGAATGATATGTACAGCAGTAGATATATTATAGTGGGAGAATAATATGTACAGCAGTAGATATATTAGAGTGGGAGAATGATATGTACAGCAGTAGATATGCACACACATGATCCTGTTCCTGATACTGCCACCACTGCCGCCGCCTCCACCTCTTCCAAGGTCACATGATCAATATGCAGAGTCCTTTAGTGGATCACAGGGCGATGCCGCGACAATCCCTCCTCCTTTTCTCATCCCCCTCATCTCCTTTTCATCCCGAGATTGCGTGGTGACAGACTACACCTTTTATAGATTGATGTCACATGCCCGTTATATTGGCCATTCCAGGCACATACAGAATGCACACACACACACACACACACACACACACACACACAAACACACACACACACACACACACACATACAGAATGCACACACACACATATGCACACACACACACACACACACACACATACACACATGCTCACACACACACAGTCTTCTCTGACAAATTGCTTGTTGAAATGGAAAGGAGGTCGTGGGTGAGGTGACTGTTTAGTATGTATGTCATACTCCTCATAAATAGCTGTGTATTTTTCTGCACGTTGGAATAATGACTTAATGCACTTGATATGATTAATATGTTAATGTAGTGTCATAACAAGACATTATGGTGTCTAGTAACGTCACCATCATTCTCCCCTTGCCTACACTGTCATTAGGCTACTACACATTTAATCACACAAGGGAATATATAGTGCACTACTTTTGACCAGGGCCCAAAGGGCATATGAAATCAAATCAAATCAAATGTTTTTTGTCACATGCACTGAATACAACAGGTGTAGACCTTACAGTGAAATGCTTGCTTACAAGCCCTTAACCAACAATGCTTTAAGAAGTTAAGAATAGTCCACAATCATCTCCTTTGTCTTTATCACATTGAGGGAGAGGTTGTTGTCTTGGCACCACACGGCCAGGTCTCTGAACTCCTCCCTATAGGCTGTCGTTGTCATCGTTGTTGGTGATCAGGCAACAATCAGGCTGTTGTGTCATCGGCAAACTTGATGATGGTGTTGGAGTCGTGCCTGGCCATGCAGTCATGAGTGAACAGGGAGTACAGGAGGGGACTGAGCACTCACCCCTGAGGGGCCCCCGTGTTGAGGATCAGAGTGGTGGATGTGTTGTTACCTACCCTTACCACCTGAGGGGGGCCTGTCAGGAAATCCAGGATCCAGTTGCAGAGGGAGGTGTTTAGTCCCAGGGTCCTTAGCTTAGTGATGAGCTATCTAGCTATGGTCAACTTTAGAGAATATCAAAGTAATTCACCAAGACCTGATAGTGAATGGACTGTATCACTACATGCATGCGAGGCAATGCCTTCATGCAATGACAATTAAAACTGTCTGTGTCTCAGTGCAGAGGGATTCTCTGTAACCTGATCCCTGTCTCTTAGAGATACAGAGGAGTGTGACGAGGGAGAGGGAGTGTGGAGAGAGAGAGATACAGGGGGAGTGTGGAGAGAGAGATACAGAGGGAGTGTGGAGAGAGGGAAGGAGGAGAGAGAGAGAGAGAATTTGGCATGGGGGTCTGCTATACAAATTGTTGGGGGAAAACATACGACAAAATCCATGTCCATCACAACAAGTGTGCTGTTAAAATTGGCAAAAAAAACACACACATTTCTTTCCACAGGGCTGTGGGGTGTACAGTGAGGGAAAAAAGTATTTGATCCCCTGCTGATTTTGTACGTTTGCCCACTGACAAAGAAATGATCAGTCTATAATTTTAATGGTAGGTTTATTTGAACAGTGAGAGACAAAATAACAACAAAAAAATCCAGAAAAACGCATGTGAAAAATGTTATAAATTGATTTACATTTTAATGAGGGAAATAAGTATTTGACCCCCTCTCAATCAGAAATATTTCTGGCTCCCAGGTGTCTTTTATACAGGTAACGAGCTGAGATTAGGAGCACACTCTTAAAGGGAGTGCTCCTAATCTCAGTTTGTTACCTTTATAAAATACACCTGTCCACAGAAGCAATCAATCAATCAGATTCCAAACTCTCCACCATGGCCAAGACCAAAGAGCTCTCCAAGGATGTCAGGGACAAGATTGTAGACCTTCACAAGGCCGGAATGGGCTACAAGACCATCGCCAAGCAGCTTGGTGAGAAGGTGACAACAGTTGTTGCGATTATTCGCAAATGGAAGAAACACAAAAGAACTGTCAATCTCCCTCGGCCTAGGGCTCCATGCAAGATCTCACCTTGTGGAGTTGCAATGATCATAACAACGGTGAGGAATCAGCCCAGAACTACACGGGAGGATCTTGTCAATGATCTCAAGGCAGCTGGGACCATAGTCACCAAGAAAACAATTGGTAACACACTACGCCGTGAAGGACTGAAATCCTGCAGTGCCCGCAAGGTCCCCCTGCTCAAGAAAGTACATATACATGCCCGTCTGAAGTTTGCCAATGAACATCTGAATGATTCAGAGAACAACTAGGTGAAAGTGTTGTGGTCAGATGAGACCAAAATGGAGCTCTTTGGCATCAACTCGCCATGTTTGGAGGAGGAGGAATGCTGCCTATGACCCCAAGAACACCATCCCCACCGTTAAACATGGAGGTGAAAACATTATGCTTTGGGGGTGTTTTTCTGCTAAGGGGACAGGACAACTTCACCGCATCCAAGGGGCGATGGACGGGGCCATGTACCGTCAAATCTTGGGTGAGAACCTCCTTCCCTCAGCCAGGGCATTGAAAATGGGTCGTGGATGGGTATTCCAGTATGAAAATGACCCAAAACACACGGCCAAGGCAACAAAGGAGTGGCTCAAGAAGAAGCACATTAAGGTCCTGGAGTGGCCTAGCCAGTCTCCAGACCTTAATCCCATAGAAAATCTGTGGAGGGAGCTGAAGGTTCGAGTTGCCAAACGTCAGCCTCGAAACCTTAATGACTTGGAGAAGATCTACAAAGAGGAGTGGGACAAAATCCCTCCTGAGATGTGTGCAAACCTGGTGACCAACTACAAGAAACGTCTGAACTCTGATTGCCAACAAAAGTTTTGCCACCAAGTACTAAGTCATGTTTTTCAGAGCGGTCAAATACTTATTTCCGTCAATTAAATGCAAATGAATTTCTAAAAATTTTCACATGCGTTTTTCTGGATTTATTTGTTGTTATTCTGTCTCTCACTGTTCAAATAAAACGACCATTCAAATTATAGACTGATAATTTCTTTGTAGTGGGCAAACATACAAAATCAGCAGGGGATCAAATACTTTTTTTCCCTCACTGTATGTTATCATGTGTTAGTTTTCATGTGTCTGTGCCTATGTTACTTCACAGTCCCCGCTGTTCAATAAGGTGTATTTTTACCTGCTTTTTAAATCTGCATCAGTTACCTGATGTGGAATAGAGTTCCATGTAGTCATGGCTCTATGTAGTACTGTGCACCTCCCATAGTCTGTTCTGGACTTGGGGACTGTGAAGAGACCTCTGGTGGCATATCTTGTGGGGTATGCATGGGTGTCCCGAACTGTGTGCTAGTATTTTAAACAGACAGCTCGGTACCTTCAGCTTGTCAACACCTCTTACAAAAACAAGTAATGAGTAAGTCAATCTCTCTTCCACTTTGAGCCGTGAAAGATTGACATGCATGTCATTAATGTTAGCTCTCCGTACACTTTTAAGGGCCAGCCGTGCTGTTCTGAGCCAACTGCAATTTTCCCAAGACCCTCTTTGTGGCACCTGACCACACGACTGAACTGTAGTCCACGTGAGACAAAACCAGGGCCTGTAGGACCTGCCCTGTTGATAGTGTTGTTAAGAAGGCAGAGCAGCGCTTTATTACGGACAGACTTCTCCCCATCTTAGCTACTGTTGTATCAATATGTTTTGACCATGACAGTTTACAATCCAGGGTTACGCCAAGCAGTTTAGTCACCTCAACTTGCTCAACTTCCACATTATTAATTACGAGATGTAGTTGAGGTTTAGGGTTTAGTGAATGATTTGTCCCAAATACAATGCTTTTAGTTAAATATTTAGGACTAACTTATTCCTTGCTACCCGTTCCGAAACTAACTGCCGCTCTTTATTAAGTGTTTCAGTCATTTCAGTTGCTGTACTAGCTGACATGTATAGTGTTGAGTTATCCGCATACAGTACATAGACATACTGGCCTTACTCAAAACAAGTGGCATGTCGTTACTAAAGATTGAAAAAAACAAGGGGCCTAAACAGCTACCCTGGGGAATTCCTGCTTCTACCTGGATTATGGTTGATAGGCTTCCATTAAAGAACACCCTCTGTGTTCTGTTAGACAAGTAGACAAGTAACTCTTTATCCACATTATAGCCATAACGCATACGTTTTTTCAGCAGCAGGCTATGATCGATAATGTCAAAAGCTACACTGAAGTCTAACAAGACAGCCCCCACAATCATTTTATCATAAATTTCACTCAGCCATTCATCAGTAATTTGTGTAAGTGCCATGCTTGTTGAGTGTCCTTCCCTATATACACTACCATTCAAAAGTTTGGGGTCACTTAGAAATGTCCTTGTTTTTGAAAGAAAAGCAATTTTTTTTTTGTCCATTAAAATAACATCAAATTGATCAGAAATACAGTGTAGACATTGTTAATGTTGTAAATGACTTTTTATGGAATTTTTATGTAATATCTACATAGGCGTACAGAGGCCCATTATCAGCAAACATCACTCCTGTGTTCCAATGGCACGTTTTGTTAGCTAATCCAAGTTTATAATTTTAAAAGGCTAATTGATCATTAGACAACCATTTTGCAATTATGTTAACATGCTGAAAACTGTTGTTCTGATTAAAGAAGCAATACAACTGGCCTTCTTCAGACTAGTTGAGCATCTGGAGCATTTGTGGGTTCGATTACAGGCTCAAAATGGCCAGAAACAAAGAACTTTCTTCTGAATCTCGTCAGTCAATTCTTGTTCTGAGAAATGAAGGCTATTCCATGCGAGAAACTGAAGATCTCGTACAACGGTGTGTACTACTCCCTTCACAGAACAGCGCAGACTGGCTCTAACCAGATAGAAAGAGGAGTGGGAGGCCCCGGTGCACAACTGAACAAGAGAACAAGTACGTTAGTGTCTAGTTTGAGAAACAGACACCTCACAAGTCCTTAACTGGCTGCTTCATTAAATAGTACCCTCAAAACACCAGTCTCAACGTCAACAGTGAAGAGGCCACTCCAATCTTTTGAACGGTAGTGTATGTGCTGAAAGTCTGTTGTCAATTTGTTTACTGTGAAATAGCATTATATCTGGTCAAACACCATTTTTTCCAGTAATTTTCCATCCAGATTGTCAGACCCCGGTGACTTGACAACAATCATTTTTTCACCTCTTCCACACTGACTTTACGGAATTCAAAAGTACAATTGTTGTTTTCATAATTTGGTCAGATATACTTGGATGTGTAGTGTCAGCGTTTGTTGCTGGCATGTCATCCCTAAGTTTGTTTATCTTGCCAATGAAAAATTCATTAAAGTAGTTGGCAATATCAGTGGGTTTTGTGATAAATTAGCCATCTGATTCAATACTGATGGAGCCGAGTTGGCTTTTTTTCCCAAAAATTTCATTTAAGATGCTCTATAGCTTTTTACTATCATTCTTTATATAATTTATCTGTATCTATGATTTCTTAATTAGCAGTACGTTTGCCAATCAGTTGGGCTGCCAGACATATCTGCCATACCTTTTGCCTCATCCCTCTCAACCATACAATTTTTTTTATTCTTCATCAATCCAAAGGGATTTAACAGTTTTTTACAGTCATTCTTAATGGGTGCATGCTTATTAGTAACTGGAATAAATACATTTGCAGTGTCTGGTTGCTCCTCATTACACACCACGGACCAGCAAATATTCTTTACATCATCAACATATGAATCGTATGAATCACTACAAAACTTCTTGTATGACCTCTTATACACTATATTAGGCCCAGCCTTTGGAACTTTGGTTCTCCTAGATATGGCTATTATATTGTGTTCACTACATCCTATGGATTTGGAGACTGCTTTAAAGCAAGTTTCTGCAGCATTTTTAAAGATGTGACCAATACATGTTGATGATTTCATTGCTGTGCTGTTTGTAAATACCCTGGTAGGTTGACTGACAACCTGAACCAGGTTGCAGGCACTGGTTACAGTTTGAATTTTTTTCTTGAGTGGGCAGCTTGATGAGAGCCAGTCAATATTTATTTATTTATTATTTAAGTCACCCAGAAAATATACTTCTCTGTTGATATCACATACATTATCAAACATTTCACACATATTATTCAGATACTGGATATGTTATAACCATGTATTGCTACCACTGTATCATCAAAGGTATTATCTAAGTGAGTTTCAGAGATAGGCAGAATATGAATGTAATCTGTTACAAGAAAGTTATTGACTTCACGGACCTTGTTTCTCAGGCTGCATATGTTAATATGGGCTATTTTTTTGCACTTTTCTGGGTTGCTTGATTGTTTATAACGCTTTACTGGGAAGCTTATCAGAAGTAGACTTGATAGTGCAGGGTGAGCTGCACAAAGTGGTCTTCCTACTAGGGCACACCGCCTCTGTGCTAACAGTGTAACCCTGGTTCATGATTACTGCATCCAATAACAAAAGTATTCAGGGCAATTAGGGGGACATAAATTAAGTTACTTACATTGTGTCTGCCAACGCCCCTAGGATAATGTACATTTAATGCAGCTTTATGACGACTCATTGTCACAATGGTAGGGATTAGCTGAGCTGGTCTTGGGTCATTGATAGGTCATTGTTTTGATGCAGCCTTGAAATGCATGGACAGGATTTGGATAGACTCCTTCATTCCAGTGGAGTATCTTCTGTTTCCAGAAGGTGTCAAAATTATCTATAAAAGTGACTCCAGCAGAGCTAGAATAATCTTTTAGCCAGATGTGTAAGGCCAGTAGTACTGGTACTGGACCTGAAATGATTGGCTGTTTTTTTGAGTCTTTTAATGGTAAAATCAGTTCTTTAAAATCTATATTGAGATACTGAGAACTTTTCCTTCACTCTGCGGTCCAACTCATCCCAAACCATCTCAATTGGGTTGAGGTCGGGTGATTGTGGAGGCCAGGTGGTCCAAGAAACACGACACAACTGATTGGCTCAAACGCATTAAGAAGAAAATAAATTCCACAAATTAACTTTTAACAAGGCACACCTACAGAGAAATAAACCTGGAGAAGAGCCCCCTAAGCAAGCTGGTCCTGGGGCTCTGCTCACAAACACAAACAGACCCCACAGAGCACCAGGACAGCAACACAATTAAACCCAACCAAATCATGAGAAAACAAAAATATCATTACTTGAAACATTGGAAAGAATTAACCAAAAACATAGCAACCTAGAATTCTATTTGGCCCTAAACAGAGAGTACATGTAACCGGTGTGAAATGGCTAGTTAGTTAGCGGGGTGCGTGCTAACAGCATTTCAATCGGTGACGTCACTCGCTCTGAGACCTTGAAGTAGTTGTACCCCTTGCTCTGCAAGGGCCGCGGCTTTTGTGTAGCGATGGGTGACGATGCTTCGTGGAAGGCAGTTGTTGATGTGTGCAGAGGGTCCCTGGTTTGAGCCCAGGTAGGGGTGAGGAGAGGGACGGAAGCTATACACCGTGGTAGAATACCTGACCACTGTGACTGACCCAAAATTAAGGAAAGCTTTGACTATGTACAGACTCAGTGAGCATGGCCTTGCTATTGAGAAAGGCCACCGTAGGTAGACCTGGCTCTGAAGAGAAGACAGGCTATGTGCACACTGCCCACAAAATTAGGTGGAAACTGAGCTGCGCTTCCTAACCTGCCAAATGTATGACCATATTAGAGACACATATTTCCCTCCCATATCTATTCGGTGAAATACTACAGTGTGCCATCACAGCAGCAAGATTTGTGACCTGTTGACACAAGAAAAGGGCAACCAGTGAAGAACAAACACCATATATTTAAATATATACTTATTTTCCCTTTTGTACTTTAACTAATTGCACATCTTTACAACACTGCATATATACATAATATGACATTTGAAATGTCTTTGTTCTTTTGGAACTTTTGTGAGTGTAATGTTTACTGTACATTTTTTTTGTTTATTTCACTTTTGTTTATTATCTATTTCACTTGCTTTGGCAATGTAAGCATATGTAAACACATGCCAATAAAGCCCTTTGAATTGAATTGATATACAGAGGGAGTGAGGAGAGACAGAGAGAGACAGAGAGGGAGTGTGTGAAGAGAGAGAGAGGGGAGATAGAGGAGAGAGATACAGAGGGAGTGTAGAGAGAGAGCGAGAGAGAGATAGAGGGGGGGAGTGTGTGGAGAGGGACGGGAGAGATAGAAGACAGAGATACAGAGGGAGTGAGGAGAGAGAGATGGAGAGGGAGGGAGAGAGAAAGAGAAGGAGATAGAGAGGGAGTATGCAGAGAGAGATACAGAGGGAATGTGGAGATTGAGAGAGAGGGAGTGAGGAGAGAGAGGGGGGAGAGTGTGTGGAGAGAGAGGAGAGAGATACAGAGGGAGTGAGGAAAGAGAGATAGAGAAGGAGAGAGAGAATGAGAGAGATAGAGGGAGCATGGATAGAGAGGGAATGTGGAGATAGAGAGAGAGAGCTACAGAGAGAGAGATAGCTACAGAGGGAGAGAGAGCTACAGAGGGAGAGAGAGAGAGGGCCACAGAGGGAGAGAGAGCTACAGAGGGAGAGAGAGAGAGGGCTACAGAGGGAGAGAGAGCTACAGAGGGAGAGAGAGAGAGCTACAGAGGGAGAGAGAGCTACAGAGGGAGAGAGAAAGAGAGCTACAGAGGGAGAGAGAGATAGAGCTACAGAGGGAGAGAGAGAGATCTACAGAGGGAGAGAGAGAGAGCTACAGAGGGAGAGAGAGCTACAGAGGGAGAGAGAGCTACAGAGGGAGAGAGAGAGGGCTACAGAGGGAGAGAGAGAGAGAGCTACAGAGGGAGAGAGAGCTACAGGGGGAGAGAGCTACAGAGGGAGAGAGAGAGAGGGCTACAGAGGGAGAGAGAGAGAGTTACAGAGGGAGAGAGAGAGAGAGCTACAGAGGGAGAGAGGAGAGAGAGTGAGGAGAGTGAGTGAGGAGAGAGATATGGAGAGGGAGTGTGGACAGAGAAAGAGAGGGAGTGTGGAGAGTGAGAGAGGGATAGAGAGGGAGTAAGGAGGGAGAGGGAGAGAGATGGAGAGGGAGTAAGGAGAGAGAGATACATAGGGAGTGTGGACAGAGAGAGAGAGGGAGTGTGGAGAGTGAGAGAGGGATAGAGAGGGAGTAAGGAGGGAGAGGGAGAGAGATGGAGAGGGAGTAAGGAGAGAGAGATACATAGGGAGTGTGGACAGAGAGAGAGAGGGAGTGTGGAGAGTGAGAGAGGGATAGAGAGGGAGTAAGGAGGGAGAGGGAGAGAGATGGAGAGGGAGTAAGGAGAGAGAGATACATAGGGAGTGTGGACAGAGAGAGAAAGGATGAGCGACAGTGTCAAAGGAGGAAGAGATGGAAGGAGATGGAGGATGAAGGGGACTTATGTGATTGGCGGGGTGAAAAGTGATGAGTTGAGATGTTTTGCAATTGCACCTCTTTTAAACAGCCCGTCCATCGGAAACATAGCCCCCAGTTTGTCAGTTAGAATCAGCATGGTAGCGTGAACTGTGATTGACATGGTGGACCAGGGACAATCAGCCTACATAACCCATTATAAATTAGTCTTACCACATCACTCACCTTCCACTGGGCAAAAACTGGTTGAATCAACGTTTTTTCCACATAATATCAACCCAAAAATGAAAAGTTGAATCAACGTGGAACACTGATTGGATTAGAAAAAAAGTCATCAATATAAGGGAATTTTGTGGTTTTTTTCACCCAACTTTTAACCTAAATCCAATGTCATGGTGACATTTTTTGTTGATTCCACATTGAATTCACATTAGATGACAACTCAACCAAATGTTAATCAAAACTGTACGTTGAACTGATGTCTGTTCCCAGTGGCCGGTTTGAAGGTCATTTCTATCCTTTATGGGTACAGTGGGGAAAAAAAGTATTTAGTCAGCCACCAATTGTGCAAGTTCTCTCACTTAAAAAGATGAGAGAGGCCTGTAATTTTCATCATAGGTACACTTCAACTATGACAGACAAAATGAGGGAAAAAAATCCAGAAAATCACATTGTAGGATCTTTTATGAATTTATTTGCAAATTATGGTGGAAAATAAGTATTTGGTCAATAACAAAAGTTTATCTCTATACTTTGTTATATACCCTTTGTTGGCAATGACAGAGGTCAAACGTTTTCTGTAAGTCTTCACAAGGTTTTCACACACTGTTGCTGGTATTTTGGCCCATTCCTCCATGCAGATCTCCTCTAGAGCAGTGATGTTTTGGGGCTGTCGCTGGGCAACACGGACTTTCAAAGATTTTCTATGGGGTTGAGATCTGGAGACTGGCTAGGCCACTCCAGGACCTTGAAATGCTTCTTCTGAAGCCACTCCTTCGTTGCCCGGGCGGTGTGTTTGGGATCATTGTCATGCTGAAAGACCCAGCCACGTTTCATCTTCAATGCCCTTGCTGATGGAAGGAGGTTTTCACTCAAAATCTCACGATACATGGCCCCATTCATTCTTTCCTTTACACGGATCAGTCGTCCTGGTCCCTTTGCAGAAAAACAGCCCCAAAGCATGATGTTTCCACCCCATGCTTCACAGTAGGTATGGTGTTCTTTGGATGCAACTCAGCATTCTTCGTCCTCCAAACACGACGAGTTGAGTTTTTACCAAAAGTTATATTTTGGTTTCATCTGACATTCTCCCAATCCTCATCTGGATCATCCAAATGCTCTCTAGCAAACTTCAGACGGGCCTGAACATGTACTGGCTTAAGCAGGGGGACACGTCTGGCACTGCAGGATTTGAGTCCCTGGCGGCGTAGTGTGTTACTGATGGTAGGCTTTGTTACTTTGGTCCCAGCTCTCTGCAGGTCATTCACTAGGTCCCCGTGTGGTTCTGGGATTTTTGCTCACCGTTCTTGTGATCATTTTGACCCCACGGGGTGAGATCTTGCGTGGAGCCCCAGATCGAGGAAGATTATCAGTGGTCTTGTATGTCTTCCATTTCCTAATAATTGCTCCCACAGTTGATTTCTTCAAACCAAGCTGCTTACCTATTGCAGATTCAGTCTTCCCAACCTGGTGCAGGTCTACAATTTTGTTTCTGGTGTCCTTTGACAGCTCTTTGGTCTTGGCCATAGTGGAGTTTGGAGTGTGACTGTTTGAGGTTGTGGACAGGTGTCTTTTATACTGATAACAAGTTCAAACAGGTGCCATTAATACAGGTAATGAGTGGAGGACAGAGGAGCCTCTTAAAGAAGAAGTTACAGGTCTGTGAGAGCAAGAAATCTTGCTTGTTTGTATGTGACCAAATACTTATTTTCCACCATAATTTGCAAATAAATTCATTAAAAATCCTACAATGTGATTTTCTGGATTTTTTTTCCTCATTTTGTCTGTCATAGTTGAAGTGTACCTATGATGAAAATTACAGGCCTCTCTCATCTTTTTAAGTGAGAGAACTTGCACAATTGGTGGCTGACTAAATACTTTTTTTCCCCACTGTATGTACAGTATATACCACAGGAGGTTAGTGGCATCTTAATTGGGGAGGACGGTCTCCCGTCCTCCCCAACTAGAGGTAGTTTCGCCAGCCAATGCTAACTATGACTGGCGGGCTATGGGTATCTGCTAGCATGCAGAGAAAGAAAAATGGTATCCATGACATCTGACTCTGGGGAAGTAGATAAAAAGCCTCATTGCCAGATCACAAGGTATCCCTTTAAAGTATAGTCAAGCATTTTTACAATGGCACTAAGGTCATGCCATCGAGCCGTTTCAGATACAAAGAGCTTTGCTATACTGTGTCCCTAAACAAACCATACCATTACTTCACAGAGGCCACTTTCCATCGTATGTGCAGTAACCTATCCCCATCAGTTGCATCCAATTCCATCACAGAAAAAGTGCAAGGCAGAAATACAAGCTATTTTTCTAATCATATTTCACAGGACTGCCTCTAAACAACCTGCCAGCTAGATCACTGTAATTGAGGTTAAATGCCCTCAATTAGTATCTTGTTTCTCCGTGCCTAGCCGTACTCTCCATCTGGTGGGCTCCCATCCGTCTCTCTATTTCTCCCTCCTCCCCGTGTCTCGTTCCCGCAGGTGCAGAGAGATATTGAGCCGATTCACCATTCCCTTCCCTCTAATGCGCTCCACTCCTCCGCTACGACACTCGCAGCTATGTGGATAAATGGGAGGCAGATACCTTGCGAAATCGATTGTGATATCTGTGTGTGGGTGCAGATGGTACCAGCCCAGCGAGGGGTAGAGCCGGCTCCCTCAGAGACTCCTAATAGATTTTTTTTGTGTGTGTGTGTATGCATGCATGTACTGTGTGTGTGTGTGTGTGTGTGTGTGTGTGTGTGTGTGTGTGTGTGTGTGTGTGTGTGTGTGTGTGTGTGTGTGTGTGTGTGTGTGTGTGTGTGTGTGCGTGTGCGTGCGAGCATGTACAGAGACTCCTTAGTCAATAAGTGCAGTCTGAGCCAAAGACACCAGCCAGCCTGATATCCATTGTTCTAGCATCTGATCATCTTCTTTAGCAGACAATTCATGCAGGAATATGTTCTTGATTACAAACAAGTTCAATTGCATGAGAGGCAAATATATTTTATCTTTTTACCGTTTAAATTGAGACGACTAGCGTTTTTTGCTTCAGTTGACTTCAGATATTTGGAGAATGTTTTGCCACATTCATACATGCTGGGATGTATCACACTGCAAGACACACCCATACATATGGGTATACAGTGTGCGCACACACATTCCTGCAGTGAGTCTGATCACGTATATTTGAAGTATTATTGAATAGGGGAAAGGACACAGAAGATGCATGAACGATGGGCCGTCTAAAACGACTGTTTACTGAGTGGACTTTGCTGGCTAAATAAATACAATGAATCGATGAATGAAATTAACAGCTACTTTATTGTATAAAATGATTGGTTAGTCATTTGTTGGTTAGTCTTATGGTTGTGATTCTAATTACCAGCCATGACAAAAAGACATGTCATATAAATCTCTCCCCCATCTCTCGTATCTCTCCCCCATCGCTCGTATCTTTCCCCCATCTCTCGTATTTCTCCCCCATCTCTCGTATCTCTCCCCCATCTCTTGTATCTCTCCCCCATCTCTGGTATCACTCCCCCATCTCTCGTATCTCTCCCCCATCTCTCGTATCTCTTCCCCATCTCTCGTATCACTCCCCCATCTCTGGTATGTCTCCCCCATCTCTCATATTGCTCCCTCGTCTCTCGTATCACTCCCCCATCTCTGGTATCTATTCCTCATCTCTCGTATCACTCCCCCATCTCTGGTATCTCTCCCCATCTCTCGAATCTCTCCCCATTATTCGTATCTCTCCCCCATCTCTCGTATTTCTCCCCATCTCTTTTATCTCTCCCCATCTCTCATTATCACTCCCCATCTCTCGTATCTCTCCCCATCTCTGGTATCCTCCCCATCTCTGTATCTCTCCCCATCTCTCGTATCTCTTCCCCATCTCTCGTTTCACTCCCCCATCTCTGGTATCTCTCCCCCATCTCTCATATTGCTCCCTCATCTCTCATATCACTCCCCCATCTCTCGTATCTTTCCCCCATCTCTCATATCTCTCCCCCATCTCTCATATCTCTCCCCATCTCTCATATCTCTCCCCATCTCTCGTATTTCTCCCCTATCTCTCATATCTCTCCCTCATTTCTCGTATCTCTCCCACATCTCTCATATCACTCCCCCATCTCTCATGTCTCTCCTCCATCTGTCGTATCTCTTCCCATCTCTCGTCTCTCCCCATCTCTCGTATCTTTCCCCATCTCTCATATCTCTCCCTCATCTCTCGTATCTCTCCCCCATCTCTCGTATCTCTCCCCCATCTCTCATATCTCTCCTCCATCTTTCGTATCTCTCCCCAATCTCTTGTATCTTTCCCCCATCTCTCACATCTCTCCCCCATCTGTCGTATCTCTTCCCATCTCTCGTATCTCTCCCCCATCTCTCATGTCTCTCCTCCATCTGTCGTATCTCTTCCCATCTCTCGTCTCTCCCCCATCTCTCGTATCTTTCCCCCATCTCTCATATCTCTCCCCCATCTCTTGTATCTCTCCCCATCTCTCGTATCTCTTCCCATCTCTCATATCTCTCCCCCATCTTTCATATCTCTACCCCATCTCTTGTGTCTCTCCACCATCTCTCGTATCTCTCCCCCATCTCTCGTATCTCTCCTCCATCTCTCATTTCTCTCCTCCATCTTTCGTATCTCTCCCCCGTCTCTGGTATCTCTCCCCCATCTCTCGTATCGCTTCCCCATCTCTGGTATCTCTCCCCATCTCCTCCAGTGATCTGGTGATATTCTGTTAATGAGCCCTATAGCTGTGGACAGTATATGGGCGATATGCTGTTAATGTAGCTGTGGAAGGTATATGGGTGATATGCTGTTAGTGGGCCTAGATGTGGACAGTATATGGGCTGTTAACCCTTGTGTAGTCTTAACATTCTGTTACTTCACTGTTACTTCAACATTCTGTAAACAATTACTTCACTAAACCCCTAAAATAAAGCAGCTTAATTGAATTTTAAACCCCAAATCTATTTTGTATGAAGAAACAACCTGTCATTCATCACAAACTTTGTGAATATCTGGGTTTTCCCTCTTCACAATGCAGAAAGACTGCATTTAATCAGTGGACACCACTCATTTTTATTACAATACACCTGTCATAATTGTTTTCTTTATTAAAGTAGGGGTTTATTATTATTATTATTGCTAAAGGTACTGCATAGGTGTAAACATATTTATTTTTGCTAGAGATCTCACATGTGCAGCACATAGTATTTGTTTTACAGTCCTTCTTTGGGGGGCAGAATTGGAATCTCCTCCTCTTGCCTGCCCCAGCTGGATCAGGACAATATTTAGCCCCCTGAACAGCTTTCACAAGCGCTGCAGAGGCTGCTGTGTGGGGGAAGCGCTCCCTTCTTTGAATGTGTGGGGTTTCAAGTGCCTTTCCCAGCTGCTCCAGGAACACCCTCCTCTTGTTCTGCTTATCAGGCATCCAGGTAGGGTTGATATTGTTCCATATCACGAAGGCATTGTATGAGGACGCATCAATGATGTTATGGAAGATGACCAGGGGCCAGCGGGCAGTCATCCTCCTGCAGCTGTAAGTGCCAATCACCTTGTCCAGGTTGTCCACGCCTCCTTTGTTGTGGTTGTAGTCCAGGATGATGGCTGGCTTCCTGTCCTCACGATCACTGATCTCAGCCGTTTTGTGCAGTGTGCTCAGGAGGATCCCATTCTTGTTTCTCTTTGGGTGGTAAGAAACTAGAGTGGTGGTGGGGGGTGAAGGCTAACTTTGATGAGAAGGCCTCTCACCCCCTTGTTGCGAGAAGTGCGGGAAGGAGCTCAGGCTTGTTCTTTCTAACTGTGCCATCTATGGTGATCTTCCTTTTCAGGAGCTGCTGGCAGAGTTCAGTCAGTAGCACACATAATCTCAATTTCTCATTGTCTGTGTGTGTGTGTGTGTGTGTGTGTTTTTTGTTGTTGTTGTTGTTGTTGTTGTGGTGTGTAAATTATTTTATAACTGCCAGGTCAAAAATGACCCTAAGACAATATTTGTACCCTGGTGGTGTACAGCTTTCATGGAAGTATGAACAAAGGCAATGTTTCACTTTTTCTAATATTGGGGAAAAGTCTAGGAAAAGTCATCAAATTTCAAGTTGAAAAAAATATCATTTAGGGGGGTTTTCTCTGCTGTTAAACATAGTGGCTGGTCATTTTTGACTCTTAAGACAACACAAGGGTTAATGTAGCTGTGGACAGTATATGGGTGAAATGCTGTTAACTTCTTGGGGATTGCTGGGGCGCTAGACTCAAACTGTTATAGACCTATATCTATCCTACCCTGCCTTTCTAAAGTCTTCGAAAGCCAAGTTAACAAACAGATCACCGACCATTTCGAATTCCACCGTACCTTCTCCACTATGCAATCTGGTTTCTGAGCTGGTCATGGGTGCACCTCAGCCACGCTCAAGGTCCTAAACAATATCATAACCGCCATCAATAAAAGACACTACTGTGCAGCCGTCTTCATCGACCTGGCCAAGGCTTTCGACTCTGTCAATCATTATCGGCAGACTCAACAGCCTTGGTTTCTCAAATGACTGCCTCGCCTGGTTCACCAACTACTTCTCAGATAGAGTTCACTGTGTCAAATCAGAGGGCCTGTTGTATGGACCTCTGGTAGTCTCTTTGGGGGTGCCACAGGGTTCAATTCTCGGGCTGACTCTTTTCTCTGAATACATCAATGATGTCACTATTGCTGCTGGTGATTCTCTGATCCACCTCTACGCAGACGACACCATTCTGTATTCTTCTGGCCCTTCTTTGGACACTGAGTTAACAAACCTCCAGATGAGCTTCAATTCCATACAACACTCCTTCCGTGGCTTCCAACTGCTCTTAAATGCTAGTAAAACTAAATGCATGCTCTTCAACCGATCGCTTCCCGCACCCGCACGCCCGTCAAGCATCACTACTCTGGACGGTTCTGACTTAGAATATGTGGACAACTACAAATACCTAGGTGTCTGGTTAGACTGTAAACTCTCCTTGCAGACTCACATTAAGCATCTCCAATCCAAAATTAAATCTAGAATCAGCTTCCTATTTTGCAACAAAGGGGCGGCAGGTAGCCTAGTGGTTAGAGCGATGGTCCAGTAACCGGAAGATTGCTAGATCGAATCCCCGAGCTGACAAGGTAAAGATCTGTTAGATTTGTGTGTATTAGGTAGTTGTTGTGGAATTGTTAGATTACTTGTTAGATTTTACTGCACTGTCGGAACAAGAAGCACAAGCATTTCACTACACTCGCAATAACATCTGCTGACTATGTGTATGTGACCAATAAAATGTGATTGATTGATTGATTGATATGCAGTATATGGGTGATAGGCTGTTAATGTAGTTGTGTACAGTATATGGGTGATATGCTGTTAATGTAGTTGTGTACAGTATATGGGTGATATGCTGTTAATGTAGCTGTGCACATTATATGGGTGATATCCTGTTAATGTAGCTGTGAACAGTATATGGGTGATATGCAGTTAATGGGCCTAGCTGTAGACAGTGTATGGGTGATATGCAGTTAATTGGCCTAGCTGTAGACAGTGTATGGGTGATATGCTGTTAATGTAGTTGTGGACAGTATATTGATGATATGCTGTTAATGTAGCTGTGAACAGTATATGGGTGATATGCTGTTAATGGGCCTAGCTGTAGACAGTATATGGATGATATGACTATTAACAGCATATCGTCCATACACAGTCTACAGCTACATTAACAGAATATCACCCATATACTGTCTACAGCTAGTCCGATTAACAGCATTTCACCCATATACTGTCTACAGCTAGGCCTATTAACAGTATGTGGTCACATCTCTCCCTCTCCATTAGCTCAAGCTGAGCTTTCCCTCTGGGTGTCAAATGCCTCTGCTGAATATTGAATACGCCTGAATGGCCACTACATAGCTACTGCATGGTGCGCTGATCAACACCAACACTGTTATACCACAACGCATGGTTTCTGAGGTATCATCCAATAATGGTCTCACATACTGCATGGTGTCTGAGGTGTCATCCAATAATGGTCTCACATACTGCATGGTGTCTGAGGTATCATCCAATAATGGTCTCACATACTGCATGGTGTCTGAGGTGTCATCCAATAATGGTCTCACATACTGCATGGTGTCTGAGGTATCATCCAATAATGGTCTCACATAATGCATGGTGTCTGAGGTATCATCCGATAATGGTCTCACATACCGCATGGTGTCTGAGGTGTCATCCAATAATGATCTCACATACTGCATGGTGTCTGAGGTGTCATCCAATAATGGTCTCACATACTGCATGGTGTCTGAGGTGTCATCCAATAATGGTCTCACATACTGCATGGTGTCTGAGGTGTCATCCAGTAATGGTCTCACATACTGCATGGTGTCTGTGGTGTCATCCAATAATGGTCTCACATACTGCATGGTGTCTGAGGTGTCATCCAATAATGGTCTCACATACTGCATGGTGTCTGAGGTATCGTCCAGTAATGTTCTTTAATACTGGATTGTGTCAAGGAAAAAAGACTGAGGTGGGTTTTTGAGGTCTTGGTAAGATTTGTCCACTTCATCTGTGTTTTTCACTCCAGACAATGTGCCATTCTCAGTTCAATTAAATGTATTTATTTATGTAGTAGCTCTTTTTCCCATAGTAAAAAATAATTTTGGGTTTTGTTAAATGCTACTGTTATTACCAGGCACAGTAGACTACCTTCACAGATACTGTAGTTTGATTGAATTTCAACCTCTTTGTGTGTCATCGGTGTCCTTACTTTGACTGTTTGCGTTCTGTTTGGATTAGGGTTGTGGAACTACTGTTAATTTATTAAAGTTATCGGAATCTTCTGCAATTTTGGTAATTAACAGTTAATCTATGTCAATCTATGGAAACTAACTTTTAATTTTTTTAAATTCATATATAATATTCATTTTGTATATATATCTGTGTCCATATTGTCCAGTTTATAGTGAATAGACCATATTGTCCAGTTTCTAGTGAACATACCATATTGTCCAGTTTCTAGTGACTAGACCATCTTGTCCAGTTTCTAGTGACTAGACCATCTTGTCCAGTTTCTAGTGAATTGACAATTTTGTCCAGTTTCTAGTCAATAGACCATATTGTCCAGTTTCTAGTAAATAGACCATCTTGTACAGTTTCTCGTGAATAGACCATCTTGTACAGTTTCTAGTGAATAGACCATGTTGTCCAGTTTCTAGTGAATAGACCATTTTGTCCAGTTTCTAGTGAATAAACCATCTTGTCCAGTTTTTAGTGAATAGACCATCTTGTCCAGTTTTTAGTGAATAGAACATATTGTCCAGTTTCTATTGAATAGACCATCTTGTCCTGTTTCTAGTGAATAGACCATGTTGTCCAGTTTCTAGTGAATAAATCATCTTGTCCAGTTTCTAGTGAATAGACCACATTGTACAGTTTCTAGTGAATAGACCACATTGTCCAGTTTCTAGTGAATAGACCACCTTGTCCAGTTTCTAGTGAATAGACCATCCTTTCCAGTTTCTAGTGAACAGACCATCTTGTCCAGTTTCTAGTGAATAAACCATATTGTCCAGCTTCTAGTGAATATACCATATTGTCAAGTTTCTAGTGAATAGACCATATTGTCCAGTTTCTAGTGAATATACCATATTGTCCAGTTTCTAGTGAATAGACCATCTTGTCCAGTTTTTAGTGAATAGACCATCTTGTCCAGTTTTCAGTGAATAGACCATATTGTCCAGTTTCTATTGAATAGACCATCTTGTCCTGTTTCTAGTGAATAGACCATGTTGTCCAGTTTCTAGTGAATAAACCATCTTGTCCAGTTTCTAGTGAATAGACCACATTGTACAGTTTCTAGTGAATAGACCACATTGTCCAGTTTCTAGTGAATAGACCATTTTGTCAAGTTTCAAGTGAACATACCATATTGTCCAGTTTCTAGTGAATAGACCTTATTGTCCAGTTTCTAGTGAATAGACCATCTTGCCCAGTTTCTAGTGAATAGACCATATTGTCCAGTTTCTAGTAAATTTACCATCTTGTCCAGTTTCTAGTGAATAGACCATTTTGTCCAGTTTCAAGTGAACATACCATATTGTCCAGTTTCTAGTAAATGACCATCTTGTACAGTTTCTAGTGAATTGACCATTTTGTCCAGGTTCTCGTGCACATACCATATTGTACAGTTTCTAGTGAATAGACCATATTGTCCAGTTTCTAGTGAATAGACCATCTTGTCCAGTTTTTAGTGAATAGACCATCTTGTCCAGTTTCTAGTGAATAGACCATATTGTCCAGTTTTTTGTGAATAGACCATTTTGTCCTGTTTCAAGTGATTAGACCATCTTGTCCAGTTTCTAGTGAATAGACCATCTTGTCCAGTTTTTAGTGAATAGACCATTTTGTCCAGTTTCAAGTGATTAGACCATCTTGTCCAGTTTCTAGTGAATAGAACACATTTTCCAGTTCCTAGTGAATAGACCATCTTGTCCAGTTTCTAGTGAATATACCATCTTGTCCAGTTTCTAGTGAATAGACCATCTTGTCCAGTTTCTAGTGAATAGACCATCTTGTCCAGTTTCTAGGGAATAGACCATATTGTCCAGTTTTTAGTGAATTGGCCAATTTGTCCAGTTTCTAGTGAATAGACCATCTTGTACAGTTTCTAGTGAATAGACCATCTTGTCCAGTTTTTAGTGAATAGGCCAATTTGTCCAGTTTCTAGTGAATAGACAATCTTGTCCAGTTTCTAGTGAATAGACCATATTGTCCAGTTTCTAGTGAATATACCATCTTGTCCAGTTGCTAGTGAATAGACCATTTTGTCCAGTTTCTAGTAAATAGACCATCTTGTCCAGTTTCTAGTATTTAGACCATATTGTCCAGTTTTTAGTGAAAAGGCCTTCTTGTCCAGTTTCTAGTGAATAGACCATCTTGTTCAGTTTCTAGTGAATAGACCATCTTGTCCAGTTTCTAGTGAATAGACCATCTTGTCCAGTTTCTAGTGAATAGACCATATTGTCCAGTTTCTAGTGAATAGACCATATTTTCCAGTTTCTAGTGAATAGACCATATTTTCCAGTTTCTAGTGAATAGACAATCTTGTCCAGTTCCTAGTGAATAGACCATATTGTCCAGTTTCTAGTAAATGGACCATCTTGTACAGTTTCTAGTGAATAGACCATTTTGTCCAGTTTTTCGTGCACATACCATATTGTACCGTTTCTAGTGAATAGACCATATTGTCCAGTTTCTAGTGAATAGACCATCTTGTCCAGTTTCTAGTGAATAGACAATCTTGTCAATTTTCTAGTGAATAGACCATATTGTCCAGTTTCTAGTAAATATACCATCTTCTCCAGTTTCTAGTGAATAGACCATCTTGTCTAGTTTTTAGTGAATAGACCATTTTGTCCAGTTTCAAGTGATTAGACCATCTTGTCCAGTTTCTAGTGAATATACCATTTTGTCCAGTTTCAAGTGAACATACCATATTGTCCAGTTTCTAGTGAATAGACCATCTTGTCCAGTTTCTAGTGAATAGACCATATTGTCCAGTTTCTAGTGAATAGACCACATTGTCCAGTTTCTAGTCAATAGACCATCTTGTCCAGTTTCTAGTGAATAGACCATCTTGTCCAGTTTCTAGTGAATAAACCATATTGTCCAGTTTCTAGTGAATTGACCATCTTGTCCAGTTTCTAGTGAATAGACAATCTTGTCCAGTTTCTAGTGAATAGACCATTTTGTCCAGTTTCTAGTGAATAGACCATCTAGTCCAGTTTCTAGTGAATAGACCATCTTGTACAGTTTCTAGTGAATAGACCATATTGTACAGTTTCTAGGGGGTACTCAAGGCTCATTCATCAATCTGCCTGACATCAGGCCGACCCACTAATCATGTCCTATCGATATCGATATAAAGCATTGCCTGGCTAATAGCCCCACACACACACACACACACACACACACACACACACACACACACACACACACACACACACACACACATAGAACTGTAACACACACACAGCTGTAACAGTAGCAGTGACTAACACATCATGCCTTCCAGCATTGCTCCATGGCTCCTACAGGCTCCTGTATTTTTTGACTTCTTCCCTATTAACTGCTTGTATTAGCAAACGTTGCTGAATCTCAAACGTTGCTGAGTCCGAAACGTTGCTGAGTCCCAAACGTTGCTGAGTCCACCGCTTGATCTTTTCCCAAGCCTAAAAACACTCAAATTTAGCCAGGTACTTTTCAGAGGTTGCAAACTATTCGTAGGCCTCATCTAGTTATTTCTATTTACGTAACACCTACAGTATCTTAGCAGGAATGCGAACATAGAATAGAATACGTCGTCTTTTAATGGCAATGTGCCGTCGAAAAAACGTGATTTTCCTAAGTTTTTTATATTTACACACTATGAAGTTGGAATAATTCTGTGAAATTGTGAAAATTGTGGTAATGCCCTTTTAGTGTAAGAGCTGTTTGAAAACACTGCCTGAAATTTCAGCCTGCTTTGGTGGGATGGAGTTTTGGCAAACTGGTGACATCACCAGGTGCTAAATTGGTTAATAGACAAATAAAATAGAGTTCCAAACCTCTCTGCCAATATCAACACGTGTTTTGTTTTCCCCTAGTCACGACTTCCACCAACGTTGTCTTCTCTGCCGGTTCAGGCGGCGTTCGTCGGTCGTCGTCACCGGCCTACTAGCTGCCACAGATCATCTATTTTCTTTCTGTTCATTTTTCTGATTGTTTGCACCTGTTTTCGTTTTGGTTAGTAGGGCTATTTAAGCCGGTTAAGCCCGCCTCCTTTCGTGCGGGATTGTTTGCTGTACTTGAGAGCGCATGTACATGTCCCATGGTTTGGGCTACTATTTTGTTTGTTGTATACCGTCTTATTTTTGCCTGTGTGTTTCGGGCATTGGACATTGTATTTGTGTGAACACATTAACCTCTCTGGGATTGCTGGGGCGCTAGCGCCCCAATCCCGACACTACCAGGTGAAATGCAAGGCGCCAAATCCAAAAGTTGAATTATTAAACATCCACCAATATACAAGTGTTCCATACTCATCAAAAGCTCTGTTTCTTGGCAATATCACAGCGTTGTCAGATTTCAAAAAGGCTTTTGAAAGCAGCACATTTGATTGTTTGAGGGTAGCACCTCACATATTTTTCCCATAGCCATGAATCCATTAGCCATCATGGCACACACATAACACATTTCACAGCGAAAACAAATCAATTACCTGTTGAATAACTTCTGCTGAGGTCATCCTAAGTGTCCAACGAAGACAATCCATGGTTCTTTTGTTAGAAAAAGTAATGTATTTTATCCATAAACCTCCATTTGGTTCGCGCGTTATAATCAGAAACGACAGCTTCCACTCCTCCATTGAAACGTGACGAGAACTCGTTCATCTTATACCTATAAACTTGTCCAAGAACAATCAAACATAGTTTTAAATGTATCCTTAGGAACACTTTTACGTATATTTACTAAATCAACCGGAATATAAACTGATCGATAAAGACGGTAAAAAAGACACAGCGCACCTTGTCGGGAGCGCTTGCTTGCTACTGTTGACATAAAAAGTACACTTCCCGGTTTGCTCTTATTCTCTAGTCTAAAGCATCCAAAATGAAAATTTACACTGTCTCGAGACTGTTGACATCTAAAGGAAGCGATGGGTACTGCATTCATATGCCCTTATATGGTCATTTTCATGAGGGAGGGGTTCCAAATGAGCAATGTGTCAAAATCACTTTTTCCAGGACAGAAATTCCTCGGGGTTTCGCCTGCCATATGTGTTCTGTTTTACTCACAGACAAATGGTTAACACTTTTGGAAAATTCTGAGTGTTTCCTATCCAATGGTACTAAATATGTGCATATCCTATTTTCTGGGCCTGAATGGGAGGCATTTTACTTTGGGCACGCCAGGCTCTCCAAAACGGTCACCTCATGAGCCGATCTCTAAGAAGTTAAAGACGGTTGTTCCGTTACTCTGCTCTCTGCGCCTGACTCCACACCCACAGCTCTTAGCGTTGTTACACCCCTCCCCACGAAGACCACTCCCAGACAGTCTTAACAACATTCTGCAACATTAATACCTGGCCATGATAAGCGTCAGCCAGTGGAATTTAGAGACTTTAATGAGAATTAAACTATCTATCTATTGACTCCTTTACCTGCTCACAGAGACAGCTCAGTCAAGTGTCAAAGAATCTAATACGGCAGACCTCATTCAGTGAGAGGGCACGCTCTGAGAATCTACAATGGACCATCTATTTCTATGCCTCGTTCTGAGAATCTGCAGCCTGCTCAGATAGCTGATGCTTAAAGTTAGTGAGGGAGATATGTCTCCAACTTCAGCGACTTTTGCAATTCGTTCCAGTTATTGGCAGCCGAGAACTGGAAAGAAAGGCGGCCAAACGAGGTGTTGGCTTTGGGGATAACCAGTGAGATATACCTGCTGGAGCGCGTGCTACGGGTGGGTATTGTTATGGTGGCCAGTGAGCTGAGATAAGGCGGAGCTTTACTTACTGACCTGGAGCCAGTGGGTCTATATTTAATATTGGATTGGCGATGCTTAATATGAGTCTGGAAGGAGAGTTTACAGTCTAGCCAGACACTTAGGTATTTGTAGATGTCCACATATTCTAAGTCAGAACTGTCCAGAGTAGTGATGCTAGTCGGGCGGGCGGGTGTGGGCAGCGATCGGTTGAAGAGCATGCATTTAGTTTTACTAGCGTTTAAGAGCAGTTGGAGGCCACGGAAGGAGTGTTGTATGGCATTGAAGCTCGTTTGGAGGTTTGTTAACACGGTGTCCAAAGAAGGGCCAGATGTAAATCAAATCAAATCAAATCAAATCAAATTTTATTTGTCACATACACATGGTTAGCAGATGTTAATGCGAGTGTAGCGAAATGCTTGTACTTCTAGTTCCGACTCATGCAGTAGTATCTAACAAGTAATCTAACAAATTCACAACAACTACCTTATACACACAAGAGTAAAGGAATGAATACGTAGTATGTACATATAAATATATGGATGAGCGATGGCTGACCGGCATAGGCAAGATGCAGTAGATGGTATGGAGTACAGTATATACACATATATATGAGATGAGTAATGTAGGATATGTAAACATTATATAAATGGCATTGTTTAAAGTGGCTAGTGATACATTATTTCATCCAATTATAATTATTAAAGTGGCTAGAGATTTGGGTCGATGACCTGAACGGCATATAGGCAAGATACAGTAGATGGTTTAGAGTACAGTGTATACATTTGATATGAGTATGTCGGGATACGTAAACATTATATACAAAATTGTTTAAAGTGGCTAGTGATACATTTGTTACATCCAATTCCTATGTATAAAGTGGCTAGAGATTTTGGAGTCAGTATGTTGGCAGCAGCCACTCAATGTGTTAGTGATGGCTGTTTAACAGTCTGATGGCCTTGAGGTAGAAGCTGTTTTTCAGTCTCTCGGTCCCAGCTTTGATGCACCTGTACTGACTCGCCTTCTGGATGATAGCGGGGTGAACAGGCAGTGCTCGGTGGTTGTTGTCCTTGATGATCTTTTTTGGCCTTTCTGTGACATCGGGTGGTGTAGTGGTGTCCTGGAGGGCAGGTAGTTTAACAGCCCGGTGATGCGTTGCTAGCAGTCTCACTACCCTCTGAGAGCCTTCACGGTTGTGGGCGGAGCAGTTGCCGATACCAGGCGGTGATACAGCCCGACAGGATGCTCTCGATTGTGCATCTGTAAAAGTTTCAGAGTGATTTTGGTGACAAGCCAAATTTCTTCAGCCTCCTGAGGTTGAAGAGGCGCTGCGCCTTCTTCTACGCTGTCTGTGTGGGTGGACCAATTCAGTTTGTCCGTGATGTGCACGCCGATGAACTTAAAACTTTCCACCTTCTCCACTACTGTCCCTCTCGATGTGGATAGGGGGGTGCTCCCTCTCCTGTTTCCTGAAGTCCACGATCATCTCCTTTGTTTTGTTGACATTGAGTGAGAGGTTATTTTCCTGACACCACACTCCGAGGGCCCTCCTCCTCTCTCTGTAGGCCGTCCTCGTCTCTGTAGGCCGCTCTGGGTCATAACATACAGAATGGTGTCGGGTCTGCGTAGAGAGGTGTGGATCAAGGAATCACCTGCAGCAAGAGTGACATTATTGATATATACAGAGAAAAGAGTCGGCCCGAGAATTTAACCCTGTGGTACCCCCATAGAGACTGCCAGAGGTCCAGACAACAGGCATTCCGATTTGACACACAACTCTATCTAAGTAGTTGGTGAACCACGTGAGGCAGTCATTTGAGAAACCAAGGCTGTTGAGTCTGCCGATAAGAATACGGTGATTGACAAGTCGAAAGCCTTGGCCAGGTCGATGAAAGACGGCTGCACAGTACTGTCTTTTATCGATGGCGGTTATGATATCGTTTAGTACCTTGAGTGTGGCTGAGGTGCACCCGTGACCAGCTGAGAAACCGGATTGCACAGCCTTGTTCTGAGAATCTGCAATGGACCATCTATCTATCTCTATGCTTCGTACTGAGAATCTGCAATGGACTATTTATCTATCGCTATGCCTGGTTCCCTTTTTTTCTATCTATGCTTGCATTCTCTCTTTTTCTATATATCACCCTCAATCTTTAATGGTTTCTTTCTCTCTTCTATATGCTTTCTTTCATTCTATTTACCATACTCTCTTCTTCTCTCTTCTTCTCTCTCGTTCTATCTCGTTCTCTCTCGTTCTCTCTCTCCTGTAGACATCACTAGTTTGATTTCAACTGCTGAATAAGATGGTGAAGAAGTGAAAATGGAAAAAAGACGGACAGCAAACAGGCTTCATATTCTCTCAAAATAAAAAGACAGATAACATTGTATTTATAATCGCATGTCTCAGTAGATTTCCCTCAGCAATCTTATCAGTAAGTAATTTAAGCAGATATTCTCAAAGACATAATGCTGTACTACTACCGTGGTCCCAAGAATCCCCAGCCTTTTTACGCGGTCCCAAATTGCACCTTATTCCCTACATAGTACACTGTGGGCCCTAGTCAAAAGTAGTGCTCTATATACAGAATAGGGTGCCATTTGGGAGGAATCCTCATTACCAAAGGCTCGGTGACCTTGCTGTGGGTGGGGAGTCTCAGACGGGCCCCATCTCTACAGCTTTAATTAACATTGGCACTGGGAGCCTGATGGAGAGGAGAGTGGAGACACAGGTTGTCCATGTGGCTCTGCCTGCTGAGAGTGGCAATCCTCTGTGTGTGTGTGCTCGCGTGTACGTGTGTGTGTGTGCACGTCAGTGCAAGTGCAGAGCGCCAGAGAGGTCCATTACATTTGAATAGACCTTTTTAAATCTCCTTATGTAAGACAGCACTTCGAGATGTGTGATATCATAGCGCTATTTTAAAGCACTCTACTGTATTTATCAAAAGACTAACCCATTTCGTAAGCTGTATTTGAGATAATTTCACGTGATGGCTTTCTCACCAAACCCTCTGCGCCATTGGTAGCTTGGTGGTTCAGATTAATTTGGAGACAGAAGGGCTACCTTGACTTGTTAGCTCCAATCAAACAATAGATGTTCTCTTGTGACCTACATGTATACCCACATGCGTCATGGACCTAAATCTAAAACGGAGAATTGACCTGGGGTCCTAGCGTCACACCTCTGTGCAGGACCCATGTGAAAAAGAAAAATAGCCAACAATTCCTTTCAAAAATCATACTGCCGGGATGATAAATGCCGTGGGCGCTCAGGGTGGAAATTAATTAAACCCATAGAACTATGAACTCAACCTTTTAATATATGTACTTCTAGTAGTATTACTGTAGTAGTAAAAGTAGTTGTAGTAGTATCGCTGTAGTAGTAATAGTAGTTGTAGTAGTATTACTAGTTGTAGTAGTAATAATAGTTGTAGTAGTATTACTACTTGTAGTAGTAATAGTAGTCATAGTAGTATTACTGTAGTAGTGATACTAGTTGTAGTAGTATTACTAGTTGTAGTAGTATTAGTAGTTGTAGTAGTATTACTGTAGTTGTAAAGATTTTTTTAGATTTCTTTAGATTTTTTTTAATCTGTTATTTTACCAGGTAAGTTGACTGAGAACACGTTCTCATTTACATCAATCTAATTTACAGGACAATGAGTTACAGGAGAGGAGGGGGAATGAATGAGACCAATTGTGGGTTGGGATGATTAGTGACCATGATGGTAACTTATTGGGACTGAATTATGAACTTAGCCAGACATAGTTGTAGTAGTATTACTAGTTGTAGTAGTAATAGTAATTGTAGTAGTATTACTACTTACTACTTATAGTTGTATTACTAGTATTACTACTTATAGTAGTAATAGTAGTTGTAGTAGTATTACTAGTTGTAGTAGTAATAGTAGTTGTAGTAGTATTACTAGTTATAGTAGTAATAGTAGTTGTAGTAGCATATTAATTGAATGGTAGCTATAGTAGTACGACAGTTAATAGTTGTAGTAGTAGTATTCCTATGAGTAGTAGTAATAGTAGTTGTGGTAGTATTACTGTAGTAGTGATACTAGTCAGTAGCGTTGGCACACCACAGGTAGTTGAATCAGCTGTAGTTGTAGTAGCTATATACACTGTAGCTGTAATAATAGCTGTAGTAGCATTACTTGCTGGTTGTAGTAGTAATAGTAGTTGTAGGAGTATTACTGCAATATAGTAGTAATAGTAGGTTGTAGTAGTATTAATATGTGTAGTAGTAATAGTAGTTGCACACCAGTAAATAGTATTACTGTAGTAGTGCAGATACTAGTTGCAGATAGTATTACTGGTTGTAGTAGTACCACTAGTAGTTGTAGTAGTATTACTGGTTATAGTGGTAGATGACATTATAGTTGTAGTATGTTACTAACAGCTATTGTAGTAGTAATGTTAGTCAGGCAGCGGTACTAGTAGTATTACTACTTATAGTAGTAACCGCAGGTACCAGTAGTTGTGGTAGTATTACTGGTTGTAGTAGTAATGGTAGTTGTGTGTACAATAGTTGCTGTAGTAATATTACTGGTTAGTAGTATGTAAGTTGTAGTGAGTAGGGTTGTAGTGGTGTACACATCTATAGTAGTAATAGTAGTTGTAGTAGTAGTATTACTATGTGTAGTAGTAGGTTTGTGAGTATATTACTGTGGTAGGTAATAGTGGTTGTAGTAGTATTACTGTAGTAGTAATACTAGTTGTAGTACTAGCTGTAGTAGAAGTAATAGGTAGGTTGTAGTAGTATTGCTAGTTGTAGTAGTAATAGTAGTTGTAGTAGGATATTACTAGGTTTAGCTAGTAGTGGTTGTAATAGTAGCTGTAGTAGTATTAATAGTGTAGTAGTAATAGTAGTTGTTGTAGATTAATGTAGAGGTGTAATTACTAGTTGCAGGGAGTATTACTAGTTGTAGTAGTAATAGTAGTTGTAGTAGTATTACTGTAGTTGCCCAGAGTAATAATAGGTGTAGTATTATTACTAGTTTTAGTAGTAATAGTAGTTGTAGTAGTATTACTGTTATAGTAGTAATGGTTTTACAGCACTAGTTTTATCCACTAATAGTAGTTGTAGTAGTATTACTGTAGAGGTAATACTAGTTGTAGTAGTATTACTAGTTGTAGTAGTAATAGTAGTTGTAGTAGTATTACTTGTTATAGTAGAAAAAGTAGTTGTAGTTGTAGTATTAGTTATAGTAGTAATAGTTTTACAGCACCCAATATCATTCTGTGGTTTTATTTGACCATGGGGAGAACTCCTGTACATACAGTACTACATTAATACCCTTATGCAGGTTCCAATCGAGCCCTTACAATTTCATATCTGTAAGGGCCCTTTCTCCCTGGGCTGTCACAGGAGGCTTCAACTGAATCACCCTGTTTGGGCTAAAAATCACTGGCTCTCATTGGAGGCCCATTGGAGCTTCTCCCGGTGTGGGTGTAGCAAACAGCCGTAACTAAATGCAGATTAAAACTACATCGGAAAGAC
The DNA here is from genome assembly GCA_030435695.1 of Brachymystax lenok tsinlingensis. NCBI lineage: Eukaryota > Metazoa > Chordata > Actinopteri > Salmoniformes > Salmonidae > Brachymystax > Brachymystax lenok. The sequence continues at coordinate 29,596,082 of CM059806.1, forward strand.
CCAGTAAAGCCCTTTTAAGACTTGTGGGTGATGATTTTGGATTTAGCACTGGTACTGAAATAAAGGGTTTCTTCTCTCCTTAGTTAATTGACGGTTGTAAACCGTGTGTTGTTCCAGGGTCCTCCCTGATGGTTTGGGAACCAACAGGGTGCCCAAATTAAATGAGTTCTAGAGGGGGGGAATAGTGTGGCATGGTCGAGCTGGAGGTTTGTTGGAGGTTTGCTGAGGGTTGTTGGGAAGTGCTTGATTTACATTGACTCAATGTATGTATTGTATCAGTCTCCAGTTACAAGATTTACTTTAAGGAGTACAAGGTATAACGTATTCTGAGCATTGTGAAAATAATTAACATGAAAGCTAGCTTAGTCAAACACATTAAGCAAAAGTTTTCCCAAAATTTATATACTCACTTTAAGTACTGTATGACATCAATATGAGTGAAAATAGGAAAAACATTATTCTTGATTGGTTTTGACTGGCTTTTAAAGATCACACTTGGCCCCAGAGTGAAGGTGCTATGGTTGGTCTCTTATATTAAACATGCTTCCAAGCAATGTGCATACATTTCACACACACACTCTTAGCCTCAATCAGAATGATAATATCCTCGAATTGATCACTATCAGTGTGTCTGCTTAATCTCTCTCTGCTCAGCAATTAACCCTGCGTTGATTCATATCAGTCATTCATTTTATGAGAGAAGGGACGAATTGAAATTGTGGTTCAACTGTTAGCTAGCTTAACATGCTAATGGAACACAGTTAACTTCTCTCAGCTAGTTAAACATGCTATGGAACAGAGTTATCTTCTCTCAGCTAGCTAAACCTGCTAATGTAACACAGTTAACGTCTCTCAGCTAGCTAAATATGTTAGTGGTACAGAGTTATCTTCTCCCAGCTAGATAAACAGACTTACAGTATCTTCTCTCCGCTAGCTAAATATAATAATTAAACAGAGTTATCTTCTCTCAACCAGCTAAACATGCTAATGTAATGGAGGCAACCATTCTGGATGTGGCAGGACTTAGCGGACTAAACCTTTTTCAGTGAGCATGCAAATCTAACAGACGTATCTTCTCTTAACTAGCTAAACATGCTAATGTAACATAGTTAACTTCTCACATCTAGCTAAACATGCTAATGTTCTAGAGTTAACTTCTCACATCTAGCTAAACATTTTTTATTTTTTATTTAACTAGACAAGTCAGTTAAGAGCAAATTCTTATTTACAATGATGGTCTAGGAACAGTGGGTTAACTGCCTTGTTCAGGGGCAGAACGACAGATTTTTACCTTGTCAGCTCGGGGATTCGATCCACCAACCTTTCGGTTACTGGCCCCACTCCCGACACTACCCGGTGAAATGCAAGGCGCCAAATTCAAAATCCAAAAGTTGAATTATTTAACATTCATCAGTATACAAGTGTTGCATAGTCATCAAAAGCTCTGCTTCTTGGCAATATCACAGTGTTGTCAAATTATTTCAACAAGGCTTTACGGCGAAAGCACTACATTTGATTGTTTGAGGGTAGCACCTCCAATATTTTTTCCATTACCATAAATTCATAAACCATCGCGTTTACCACAAAACACATTTCACAGCGAAAACAAATCAATTACTTTTTGAAGAACTTCTGCTGAGGGCTTCCCAAGTGTCCAACGAAGACAATCCATGGTTCTTTTGTTAGAAAAAGTAATGTATTATATCCATAAATCTGCATTTGGTTGGTGCGTTATGATGAGAAAATACAGCGTCCACTCGCCCATTGAACCGTGAAGAGAACTCGTTTAAACTATACCTATAAACTTGTCCAAGAACAATCAAACATCATTGATAATGTATCCTTAGGAACACTTTTATGTATATTTAGTATAATATTTCAACCGGAATATAAACTGGGCGGTAGGAAAGGAAAAAAACCACAGCGCGCGCAAGCCTGTGAACGCGCATCCTCTTCTGTTTACTTCTTGTGACCACTTCCTAGTTCTTCTTCTATTACCATCCAGATCAACTAAATAGAATCAAAACACTGTCAGGAGACTGTTGACATCCAGTGGAAGCAATAAGTACTGAAATCTTACTCCCTTATATGGGCATTTTCATAAGGGAGGGGTTCAAAATCCTCCATTGAAACGTGACGAGAACTCGTTCATCTTATACCTATAAACTTGTCCAAGAACAATCAAACATAGTTTTAAATGTATCCTTAGGAACACTTTTACGTATATTTACTAAATCAACCGGAATATAAACTGATCGATAAAGACGGTAAAAAAGACACAGCGCACCTTGTCGGGAGCGCTTGCTTGCTACTGTTGACATAAAAAGTACACTTCCCGGTTTGCTCTTATTCTCTAGTCTAAAGCATCCAAAATGAAAATTTACACTGTCTCGAGACTGTTGACATCTAAAGGAAGCGATGGGTACTGCATTCATATGCCCTTATATGGTCATTTTCATGAGGGAGGGGTTCCAAATGAGCAATGTGTCAAAATCACTTTTTCCAGGACAGAAATTCCTCGGGTTTTCGCCTGCCATATCCGTTCTGTTATACTCACAGACACTATTTTAACACTCTTAGAAACTTCAGAGTGTTTCCTATCCAATAGTACTAATTATGTGCATATCCTATTTTCTGGGCCTGAGTGGGAGGCATTTTACTTTGGGCACGCCAGGCTCTCCAAAACGGTCACCTCGGGAGCTGCTCCCTAAGAAGTTAACAAGACTAAACTTTTTCAATAAACGTTAATCAAATACAACCACCAACTGTTTGCTCATTGCTGTTGATATAAGATGGCAACTCAGCGCAAATGTGCATGTGCCCATTGAATCTCAACAACGAAACAGTCTGTGGGGGTAATTGATTAGTGTTTATTGAAAGATTATGGATTTCAGCAAACAAAGAAAGGCACGCAACTACAGATGACAAACAAAGGTACAATCGATGTAGGCTGAGCCAGATTCCACAAAGCCTGGTTTCAGCTCCACGCCGTTGGTAAGGTTCATCATAAACTTGGAGGGGAGTATAGTCCGCTATGCAAGACTAAGCTCAATGTCTGAAAAGCTAACATTCTAAGTCTCCCATTCAACGTTAGCTTCCTGTGATATGATTGGTAACACTTAACTGTCGCCCCCCTTTATGTATGGTTTCACAAAGCCTTTATAACAGCTACACAAGATATACTTTGTCAAACTGTAAGGTGACAATTTTACCAGAACTTATCCATATTCTAGTTTTAACTTTGCCATGATGTCTTTGTCAAGATCATGCTGTTTTTTCAGTCTTTGTCATTCTATTCTTGTGTTCGCTGGCTGTACACACCTGCAAGTCACGATCCGAAGGCAGAAATTAATTACACCGATTTCCCCCCAGAGATAATGAGTGTCTATTGTGGGTAATGTGGTAGAGACTGCCAAAGAGAGAGAGAGAGAGAGTTTATTTGTATGGAAATGAAAGGTATGTGTGTGTTTGGGTCTATTTGAAGGAGGGAGGGTTGGAAGGAGAGAGAAAGAGAGCTCTGAGGTCAGTCCATTGATTCATCACTCAGTAATCTGATCATGCTCTCTCTCAGTAATCTGATCATGCTCTCTCTCAGTAATCGAGGGTTCTCTCAAATGACAGATTTTTTTAATTCTATAGATCCCTAGAAAGTTTTCAATGGACCCAGAGATTGAGGGACTGGAGATGACATTTGTTGACTTAGCTTTGTGGCTTTGAATCAGATCTTTCACATTGTCCACTGACTGTGTATGGAGCATTGTCTTTAGATGTCCCCGGCCACACTATGCCAGTACGTGCCTACTGTAGTCGGTGACAGTGTGATCATAAGATTAGATTGGTGTGCGGTGCTGAAGCTTGGGAGTGTTACATAACAAGTACCGTCCAAATGACTATTGAGTCCGAGTCTCTATCTCTCTCTTTCTCATGTTATCTCTTGCTGTCTCTGTCTCTGTCTCTGTCTCTGTCTTTGTCCTCTCTCTCTCTCCCTCCCTCCCTCCCTCTCTCTCTCTCTCTCTCTCTCTCTCTCTCTCTCTCTCTCTCTCTCTCTCTCTCTCTCTCTCTCTCTCTCTCTCTATGTCTCACCAGAAGACCTGTCACATCCACAGTAGTGTATGGATAGACACTGTAGGAGATACTGTTAGCCCACTGTTGGTCAAAAGGAAAACTCATTGAAATGTGTGAAAATGTTGGACATTCAATAGCAGTAAATGTCTGCGTGTTCACCCAAGGTGTTCAGAGCTAATTTATGCGCTTGGTAGTTGCTACAAAAATATGCAGTCCTTGCTGTTTCAAATCTTGAAAGCAGTAATGTCCAGAAAAAGTTAATCTCTTTTAAAGTTTTTAAAGTTCAGGTCTTTTTTTGGACCCTGAATTGATTTAAACCTGTTTGTGGTGTAATATTTCATGTTTGAGGTTCAGCACATTTTTATCTAATTTTCTAGGGAAGTAAAATGAGTGAAAGCAGAACTAATCAGAATCCAAGGAACGCTTTTAACTTGACCTTAGTCTCAGAGTGTGTGTGTGTGTGTGTGTGTGTGTGTGTGTGTGTGTGTGTGTGTGTGTGTGTGTGTGTGTGTGTATGCGTGACTGACACACTCAGACTGCTCTAGCTGCCATGGCTTAATCCCTCAGATGGCCATCGAAGGCCTCTGTCTAAAGCTTCAGATCTCTAGGCTTGAACTCCTATTAGCAGAACACCAGGATCAGTTAGAATTCAGCCAACGTTTATTGGTCAGACATTTAACATTCTATGTCTGTCCTTTTCTTTCCAGCTCTCCTTTGCGGCAACAACTCCTGTTCTGGCCGACAAGAAGAAGTACCCCAACTTTTTCCGGACGGTTCCGTCGGACAACGCGGTGAACCCAGCCGTGGTCAAGTTCCTCAACTTCTACAACTGGAGCCGCGTGGGGACCCTCACACAGGACGTTCAGAGGTTCTCAGAGGTGAGGGAGGATATTATGATTTTATTGGAAATTATATGATATATCATGGAGATATTGTGATATTATGATATATCTTGGAGATATCGTGATATATCATGATATTATTATATATCATGGAGATATAGTATTTTCAAATGCTTGTGATAAATGTATTTGATGAAGTATATTTCCAGATACATTCCAACATTCAACTACTTGTTTTTTCAAATAAAGGTTATCTGAATACTTTTTGGAAATGTATTGAAAAGTAATTTAAATACCTGAAAGAGTATTTAATCCCAGGTCTGATCGTGGAGATATCGTTATATTACGATATATCGTGGAGATATTGCAATGTAATGCTTTATTGTGATATTATCAGATATATTGTGGAAAAATGTAAGATAGGATTGTGATGAAAGGGGTTACTTCTAATGCAATTTTAACATGCACACAGAGAGTAACTTCTGTTTTATGACTTACTGAGGATATTACTGTTTATATATTTCCTGTAATGTTAGTACACAGTTGGTGCATCCTTTTAAGTCCTTCTAAAAATACATCACATTTTTGATAGTGGCGTTTTAACATCATCTCTCAACACAAATTACTTCCTTTCCCAGTTTGTGGTAAAGTCCTTCTGGGAAACATGAGTTACATTATCCCATCTGACTCACCATGCATGGTCACTGGATGCAGGCTTCAGGCACCCACACCCATTACACAGAACTGGTACACACATCCATACCCATTACACAGAACTGGTACACACATCCATACCCATTACACAGAATTGGTACACACATCCATGCCCATTACACAGAACTGGTACGCACATCAATACCCATTACACAGAACTGGTACACACATCAATACCCATCTCACAGAACTGGTACACACATCAATACCCATTACACAGGACTGGTACGCACACCAATACCCATTACACAGAACTGGTACACACATCAATACCCATGACACAGAACTGGTACACACATCAATACCCATTACACAGAACTGGTACACACATCAATACCCATCACACAGAACTGGTACACACATCAATACCCATTACACAGAACTGGTACACACATCAATACCCATGACACAGAACTGGTACACACATCAATACCCATTACACAGAACTGGTACACACATCAATACCCATTACACAGATCTGGTACACACATCAATACCCATCTCACAGAACTGGTACACACATCAATACCCATTACACAGAACTGGTACACACATCAATACCCATTGTACAGAACTGGTACACCCATTACACAGAACTGGTACACCCATTACACAGAACTGGTTCACACATCAATACCCATTACACAGAACTGGTTCACACATCAATAGCCATTACACAGAACTGGTACACACATCAATACCCATTACACAGAACTGGTTCACACATCAATAGCCATTACACAGAACTGGTACACACATCAATACCCATTACACAGAACTGGTACACACATCAATACCCATTGTACAGAACTGGTACACCCATTACACAGAACTGGTACACCCATTACACAGAACTGGTACACACATCAATACCCATTACACAGAACTGGTACACCCATCAATACCCATTACACAGAACTGGTACACACATCAATACCCATTACACAGATCTGGTACACACATCAATACCCATCTCACAGAACAGGTTCACACATCAATACCCATTACACAGAACTGGTACACCCATTACACAGAACTGGTACACACATCAATACCCATTACACAGAACTGGTACACACATCAATACCCATTACACAGAACTGGTACACACATCAATACCCATCTCACAGAACTGGTACACACATCAATACCCATTACACAGAACTGGTACACACATCAATACCCATTACACAGAACTGGTACACACATCATTACCCATTGCACAGAACTGGTACACACATCCATACCCATTACACAGAACTGGTACACACATCAATACCCATTACACAGATCTGGTACACACATCAATACCCATCTCACAGAACAGGTTCACACATCAATACCCATTGCACAGAACTGGTACACCCATTACACAGAACTGGTACACACATGAATACCCATTACACAGAACTGGTACACCCATCAATACCCATTACACAGAACTGGTACACACATCAATACCCATTACACAGATCTGGTACACACATCAATACCCATCTCACAGAACAGGTTCACACATCAATACCCATTGCACAGAACTGGTACACCCATTACACAGAACTGGTACACCCATTACACAGAACTGGTACACACATCAATACCCATTACACAGAACTGGTACACCCATCAATACCCATTACACAGAACTGGTTCACACATCAATACCCATTACACAGAACTGGTACACACATCAATACCCATTACACAGAACTGGTACACACATCAATACCCATTACACAGAACTGGTACACACATCAATACCCATTACACAGAACTGGTACACACATCAATACCCATTACACAGAACTGCTGTTGAAGTCCATTGAGGAACTGTTCTCTCCAGGGCAATGTTGAGGTATGTATGGTGGTTAGGGTTAGCTAACATTGTGGTTTGGATGCACTGTTTCTGTGGTCTACTGACGTTTCTCAATGGATGAGTGTGGTTGAGAACTAGTAGGGTTTCACTACTACTGAATAAATGTATGTAATTCCACAGCAGCATCATTTCCTATGGAGCTGGGGCATTTTATATCTTGTCTATTCACAGAAACAAAAACCATTGGGCTTCTTTTCCCGACTTGTCATACCTCTAGATAGGAATTTAAATGTGTTTGAAAACAGCACATCACCATAACTGCACCAACACTGTAGCGTGCCACAATACCCTGTTGGTGTATCAAAGTGGTATCTGGAGATATCAAAGTGTGCATTTGAAAATCTAGCGCTTGTGACTGGAGAGCGTGGCATTGTCTGGCGTTGTCAGGCTAGTTGAAAACAATCTGGTGCGGAGGGATAAGAAGACACGCTGTAAATCTGTGGAAGAGCAAAATCCCTTTATCTGCCACCTCCTGATGCTGCCGTTGGGCTTAGAACAGGGAGAAAGATGGGAAGGCGTCCTGATTCAATCAACCTGCGATACCATTTGTCCTTAATCCTGATTTGCAAATATTTGCAAGAATGGAAACGCCATTTTCTCCTATTTCTTCCTTTCTCCACTCAGATTGTTACGTTGGATCTAGCAGTGGCCACATTTAAAAAAAAAAAATTATAAAGGGATTTAGGATGGATTGAAATGAGTACATTTTACCATAAAATAGAAAAATAAATGAATTTGTTCTGCGTTTGATTGTGTTGTCAGGCTGGTTTGTAACTGGTGGCAGCGAAGTCAGGCGCAGGAGAGAAAACTGGGTGACAATCGTAGTTGTTTAATAACAATACCAAAAACCGGTACGAAAAAACACGAGACACTAAATTGGGTAACAAAATTACCCGTCAAGCAACCACTCACAAAAAGCACAAGCACTAACAATAAACAATCCCACACAAAGACATGGGGGGAATACAACACATGTAATGAGGGAATTGAAACCAGGTGTGGAAATACAGACAAAACAAATGGAAAATGAAAAGCGGATCGATGATGGCTAGAAGACCGGTGACGTCGACCGCCGAACACCACCCGAACAAGGAGAGGCACCAATTTTGGCGGAAGTCGTGACGTGTTTAAATGGTCCAATTGTCCCTACAAACCTGTGCATAAGATTCTCTGATAATTGACGGCTGTATTTCATAGCTTTATCCAGTTGTTATTTAATCTATTTTCCAGTTTTCTATACAGAGTTACCATCCAACCCATTTTCAGGAACTGACAGTACTGTAGGTCTTTTTTTTCAGTAAGTCAATAAATCTATCCAACGTCTATCTGACAAACTATGTGAGGATTTCACGGCTTTAGATTTAGCTTCCCAGGATTTCTCTGTCCTGTCCCCACTGTTGCTATCTGACACCTTTCAGGAACCTACACAGTTTTTCCCTTGAACTGTCTACCAATACATTAAGGTCTGTTTTGAACCAAACTCCACCAGATTAAGCCTCAATCACCTTTTTGCTGTTAGAGATTAGATGACAAGAGATGTCAAGGTCCCTGCTCTTTGGGCAGTGGAGTTTGTGCGTGTGTGTGTGTGTGTGTGTATGATCACCTCAACCACATCAACCTCTCTGCGTTCTCTACCATCGTCGATCCTAAGGTGACGTCCTATAGTTCTGCCAGATCAGTATGATGTGATCCTTGACCACTAAGGACCTCACAGAGCCAGGCCTCCAGACAGACTGTCCCTTCTCTCCTCTCATTCTCTCTTCACCTCTCCTTCCCTTCTCTCTTCCCCTCCCCTTCTCTCCTCTCCTCTCCCCTTCTCTCCTCCCCCCTCCTCTTCTCGCCTCTCCTCACCTCTCCTCGCCTCTCCTCGCCTCTCCTCCCTTCCTCGCCTCTCCTCCCCTCCTCTCCTCTCCTCTCCTCTCCTCTCTTCTCTTCTCTTCTCTTCTCTTCCCCTCTCATCCCCACCCCTTCTCTTCTCTCCTCTCCCCTTCTCTCTTCCCATCCCCTTCTCTCTTCCCCTCCTTTCCTCACCCCCCCGTCTCCTCCCCTTCTCTCCTCCCCTCCCCTCCACTTCCCCTCCTTTCCTCACCTCCCCTTCTCTCCTCTCCTCTCCTCCCCTTCTCTCCTCTCCTCTCCTCCCCTTCTCTCCTCACCTCCCCTCCTCTACTCTCCTCTCCTTCTTTCCTCTCCTCCCTTTCTCTAATCTCCTCTTCTCTCCCCTTCTCTCCTCCCCTCCTCTCCCCTTCTCTCCTCTCCTCCCCTCTCCTTCTTTCCTCCTCTCTCCTTCTCTCCTCTCATCCCCTCCTCTCCTTCTCTCCTCACTTCCTTTTATCTCCTTTCCTCTCCTCTCCCCTTATTCCTTCTCCTCTCTCCTCTCCTCTCCTCTCCTCCCCTCTCTTCCCCTCTCCTCCCCTCCCCACTCCTCTCCCCTTCTCTCCTCTCGTCCCTTTCTCTCCCCTCCTCTCTCCTCCCCTCCTCTCCTCTCCTTCCCTCCCCTTCTCTCCTCGCCTCTCCTCCCCTCCTCTCCAATTCTCTCCTCTCATTCTCTCCTCCCCTCCCCTCCCCTTCTCTCCTCACCTCCCTTTCCCTTTTCTCTTCCCCTCCCCTTCTCTCCTCCCCTCCCCTTCTCTCCTCTCCTCCCTTTCTCTCTTCCCCTCCTCTTCTCTCCTCTCCTCTACTCCCTTCCTCTCCACTTCTCTCCTCTCCTCCCCTCCCCTTCTCTCCTCTCCTCCTCTCTCCTCTCCTCTCCACTTCTCTCCTCCCCTCCTCTCCCCCCCTCCCCTTCTCTCCACTCCTCCCTTCCCCTTCTCTCCACTCCTCTCCTCCCTTCCCCTTCTCTTCCCTCCTCATCCTCCTCCCTTCTCTCCTCCCTTCTCTCCTTTCTTCCCTTTCTCTCCTCTTCTCCCCTTCTCTCCTCTACTCTCCTCCCCTCCTCTCCCCTTCTCTCCTTTCTTCCCTTTCTCTCCTCCTCCCCTTCTCTCCTCTACTCTCCTCCCCTCCTCTCCCCTTCTCTCCTCCCCTCCTCTCCTCCCCTCGACCTTCTCTCCTCTCCTCCCCTTCTCCCCTTCTCCCCTTCTCCCCTCCTCTCTCTCCTTCTCTGTTCCCTTTCTCTCCTCTCTCCCTTCTCTCCTCCCTCCTTCCATCCTCCCTCCTTCTCTCCACTCCTCTCCTCCCCTCCCCTTCTCTCCACTACTCTCCTCCCCTTCTATTCCCTCGTCTGTCCTCCCCTTCTCTCCTCCCCTCCTTCCCCTCCCCTTCTCTTCTCTCCTCCCCTTCTCTTCCCTCCCTCGTCCTCCCCTTCTCTCCACTCCTCTCCTCCCCTCCCCTCCCCTTCTCTCCACTACTCTCCTCCCCTTCTCTTCCCTCCTCGTCCTCCCCTTCTCTCCTCTCGTCCCTTTCTTTCCCCTCCCCTCCTCTCCTCTCCTCCCCTCCCCTCGACCTTCTCTCCTCACCTCTCCGCTCCTCCCCTCCCCTTCTCCCCTCCTCTCACCCCTTCTCTGTTCCCTTTCTCTCCTCTCCTCTCTCTTCCTCGCTTCTCCTCCTCTCCTCGCTGATCCTCTCCTCTCTTCCCCTCCCTTCCCCTTCTGTTCTCTCGTCACCTCTCCTCCCCTTCTATCCTCTCTTCCCTTTCACTCCCCTCCTCTCTTCTCCTCCCCTTCTCTTCTCTCCTCGCCTCTCCTCCCTTCCCCTTCTCGCCTCTCCTCCCCTTCTCTTCTCTCCTCTCCTCCCCACCCCTTCTCTCCTCGCCTCTCCTCCCCTTCTCTACTCGCCTTTCCTCCCCTTCTCTTCCCTTCTCTCCTCCCCTCCTCTCCTCCCCTTCGATCCACTCCTCTCCTCCCATCCCCTTCTCTCCACTCCTCTCCTCCCCTCCCCTTCTCTTTTCTCCTCTTCTCCCCTCTCCTTCTCTTTTCTCCTCTTCTCCCCTCCCCTCCCCTTTTCTCCTCGCCTCTCCTCCCTTTCTCTTATCCCTGTCTCCCGTCCTGTCCCCTCCACTCCCCTTTCTCCTCTCCTCTCCTCCCCTCCTTTCCCCTTTTCTCTTCCCCTCCCCTTCTCTTCTCTCCTCACCTCTCCTCCAATTCTCTCCTCTCGTCCCTTTCTCTCCTCTCCTCTCCTCCAAATCTCTCCTCTCATTCCTTTCTCTTCCCTCCTTTCCCCCCCTTCTCTCCTCCTCCCCTTCTCTCCACTCCTCTCCTCCCTTCCCCTTCTCTCCTCGCCTCTCCTCCCCTTCTCTATTCCCTTTCTCTCTTCCCCTCCCCTTCTCTCCACTCCTCCCCTCCCCTCCCCTTCTCTCCTCGCCTCTCCTCCCCTTTCTCTCTTCCCCTCCCCTTCTCTCCTCTCCTCCCCTTCTCTCCTCCCCTCCCCTTCTCTTCTCTCCTCGCCTCTCCTCCAATTCTCTCCTCTCGTACCTTTCTCTCCACTCCTCTCCCCTTCTCTCCTCCCACCCCCTCCTCTCCTCTCATCCCCTCTCCTCCCCTCCCCTTCTCTTTTCTCCTCTTCTCCCCTCCCCTCCCCTCCCCTCCCCTTTTCTCCTTGCCTCTCCTCCCTTTCTCTTATCCCTGTCTCCCTGTCCTCTCCCCTCAACTCCCCTTTCTCCTCTCCCTCTCCTCCCCTCCTTTCCCCTTTTCTCTTCCCCTTCTCTTCTCTCCTCACCTCTCCTCCAATTCTCTCCTCTCACCCCTTTCTCTCCTCTCCTCCAAATCTCTCCTCTCATTCCTTTCTCTTCCCTCCTTTCCCCCCCTTCTCTCCTCCTCCCCTTCTCTCCACTCCTCTCCTCCCTCCCTCCCTTCTCTCCTCGCCTCTCCTCCCTTCTCTCTTCCCTTTCTCTCTTCCCTCCCCTTCTCTCCTCTCTCCTCCCCTTTCTCTCCTCTCCTCTCCTCCCCTTCTCTCCTCCCCTCCCCTTCTCTTCTCTCCTCGCCTCTCCTCCAATTCTCTCCTCTCGGACCTTTCTCTCCACTCCTCTCCTCTCCCCTTCTCTCCTCCCCTCCACTCCTCTCCTCTCATCCCCTTCCCTTCTCTCCTCGCCTCTCCGCTCCTCTCCTCTCCTCCCCTTCTCTTCTCGCCTCCCCCCTTCTCTCCTCTCTTCCCTTTATCTCCTCCTCTCCTCTCCCCTTCTCTCCTCACCTCTCCTCTCCTCCCTTTCTCTTATCCCTGTCTCCCCTCCTCTCCCCTCAACTCCCCTTTCTCCTCTCCTCTCCTCCCTTCCTTTCCCCTTTTCTCTTCCCCTTCTCTTCTCTCCTCACCTCTCCTCCAATTCTCTCCTCTCACCCCTTTCTCTCCTCTCCTCTCCTCCAAATCTCTCCTCTCATTCCTTTCTCTTCCCTCCTTTCCCCCCCTTCTCTCCTCCTCCCCTTCTCTCCACTCCTCTCCTCCCCTCCCCTTCTCTCCTCGCCTCTCCTCCCCTTCTCTCTTCCCTTTCTCTCTTCCCCTCCCCTTCTCTCCTCTCCTCCCCTTCTCTCCTCTCCTCTCCTCCCCTTCTCTCCTCCCCTCCCCTTCTCTTCTCTCCTCGCCTCTCCTCCAATTCTCTCCTCTCGTACCTTTCTCTCCACTCCTCTCCCCTTCTCTCCTCCCCTCCCCTCCTATCCTCTCATCCCCTTCCCTTCTCTCCTCGCCTCTCCGCTCCTCTCCTCTCCTCCCCTTCTCTTCTCGCCTCCCCCCTTCTCTCCTCTCTTCCCTTTATCTCCTCCTCTCCTCTCCTCTCCTCTCCCCTTCTCTCCTCACCTCTCCTCTCTTCCCTTTCTCTCCTCTCCCCTTCATTCCTCTCCTCTCCTCTCCCTGTGATCACATTGCATAAAATAACAACTGTGATCACAATGCATAAAATAATGACTGTGATCTCATTTTTAAACCTTACAATGATATCAGAAAATTAGAAAATTACTTTGAAAATTAACAGGAGTCTTAAAAGATGTAACATATTTAATAATGCGTTAGTTCTTGGAAGTGTTTAATGTTGCCATAGAGATTCATGTAGTTTTGTGTTATGGCTATCTATTATTATGCTGTATTGTCCATGTGGGATCTAGACCAGTAAGCCACTTAATCATTTGTCATCTGCAGCAATGCCAGAATGCAAAGCCAGGCAGCTCAAAGTTTTGCCCTGTTTTAGTTAGCATGAGAGTATGACTGCCGTCAGAGGCTAAACCAGGGGATTTAACTCGCAATATGACGCACGAGCTGGCAAACAGACACACAGACACCTACAGTCGTGGCCAAAAGTTTTGAGAATGACACAAATTTTCACAAAGTCTGCTGCCTCAGTTTGTATGATGGCAATTTGCATATACTCCAGAATGTCATGAAGAGTGATCAGATGAATTGCAATTAATTGCAAAGGCCCCATTTGCCATGCAAATGAACTGAATCACCAAAAAACATTTCCACTGCATTTCAGCCCTGCCACAAAAAGACCAGCTGACATCATGTCAGTGATTCTCTCGTTAACACAGGTGTGTGTTGACGAGGACAAGGCTGGAGATCACTCTGTCATGCTGATTGAGTTTTAATAACAGACTGGAAGCTTCAAATGGAGGGTGGTGCTTGGAATCATTGTTGTTCATCTGTCAACCATGGTGAACTGCAAGGAAACACGTGCCGTCATCATTGCTTTGCACAAAAAGGGCTTCACAGGCAAGGATATTGCTGCCAGTAAGATTGCACCTAAATCAACCATTTATCAGATCATCAAGAACTTCAAGGAGAGTGGTTCAATTGTTGTGAAGAAGGCTTCAGGGCGCCCAAGAAAGTCCAGCAAGCGACAGGACCGTCTCCTAAAGTTGATTCAGCTGCGGGATCGGGGCACCACCAGTACAGAGCTTGCTCAGGAATGTCAGCAGGCAGGTGTGAGTGCATCTGCACACACAGTGAGGCGAAGACTTTTGGAGGATGGCCTTGTGTCAAGAAGGGCAGCAAAGAAGCCACTTCTCTCCAGGAAAAACATCAGGGACAGACTGATATTCTGCAAAAGTTACAGTTATTGGACTGCTGAGGACCGGGGTGAAGTCATTTTCTCTGATGAATCCCCTTTCCGATTGTTTGGGGCATCTGGAAAAAAGCTTGTCCGGAGAAGACTAGGTGAGCTCTACCATCAGTCCTGTGTCATACCAACAGTAAAGCATCCTGAGACCATTCATGTGTGGGGTTGCTTCTCAGCCAAGGGAGTGGGATCACTCACAATTTAGCATAAGAACACAGCCATGAATAAAGAATGGTAACAACACTGATATGAGCCTAATCCTGGTCTTTAGTCTGACCTGATCCTGGTCTTTAGTCTGGCCTGATCCTGGTCTTTAGTCTGGCCTGATCCTGGTCTTTAGTCTGGCCTGATCCTGGTCTATAGTCTGGCCTGATCCTGGTCTATAGTCTGGCCTGATCCTGGTCTTTAGTCTGGCCTGATCCTGGTCTATAGTCTGGCCTGATCCTGGTCTTTAGCCTGACCTGATCCTGGTCTTTAGTCTGGCCTGATCCTGGTCTTTAGCCTGACCTGATCCTGGTCTTTAGCCTGACCTGATCCTGGTCTTTAGCCTGACCTGATCCTGGTCTTTAGTCTGGCCTGATCCTGGTCTTTAGCCTGACCTGATCCTGGTCTTTAGCCTGACCTGATCCTGGTCTATAGTCTGGCCTGATCCTGGTCTATAGTCTGGCCTGATCCTGGTCTTTAGCCTGTGTTTTCTGGGGATTGTTAAAGACTGCCTTTAGAATCGTACTGTGCTAATGTCCTCTTGCAGCACTGGGGTATTAAACACTTTAAACTCAATACACTGACACTCTCGTTTCACCCAGCCTGTCCCCTTGTGTCTGTGTGTGTGTTAGTGTGTGTGTGTGTGTGTGTGTGTGGATTATGAGATGATGGGGAATCCCAGGCTAGCACAGACTATAAAGGATATTTTTGTCCCTTTCTCCCCATTTCCTCTCTTTCTTTCACTCTTATATAGACACACACACACACACACAAACACACACCAACCCAAACACGTCACCCAAAGACCTCTATCCCATTGTCAGCAGGTCTCTACCGTATCCTGTATTCACTTGCCATCCCTACATTCTTCCTCTCTGTAATTCCATAATCCCCTCTGGACATGCCCAGTGGGCGGGTAGCGGGAACCCTCCTGGGAGGGGGCTGTGAGGCGGCATGTTGAGACATCAGAGCCTGCTTCCCAAATTGCTCCCTATGCCCTTTATAGTTCAATACTTTCTACAAGGGCCCATAAGGAACAGGGTGCCATTTGGGACGGATCTCAGGTGCAGCCTGCCAGGCTGAATGGGGTCTGGGAGGCTGATCTCAGGTGCAGCCTGTCAGGCTGAATGGGGTCTGGGAGGCTGATCTCAGGTGCAGCCTGTCAGGCTGAATGGGGTCTGGGAGGCTGATCTCAGGTGCAGGCTGAATGGGGTCTGGGAGGCTGATCTCAGGTGCAGCCTGTCAGGCTGATCTCGGGTGCAGCCTGTCAGGCTGAATGGGGTCTGGGAGGCTGATCTCAGGTGCAGGCTGAATGGGGTCTGGGAGGCTGATCTCAGGTGCAGCCTGTCAGGCTGAATGGGGTCTGGGAGGCTGATCTCAGGTGCAGGCTGAATGGGGTCTGGGAGGCTGATCTCAGGTGCAGCCTGCCAGGCTGAATGGGGTCTAGAAGGCTGATGGTAAGGATGGGTCATGACAGCAAGCAGACACAAGCACAATGCTGCTGGGTGCCACTTGGGCCATTACCTGGATTACTTCTGTACTGCATGTGTGCAGAAGTGTGTGTGTGTGTCTATGTTGTGTGTGTGTGTGTGAGAGAGATAGAGAGAGAGAGAGAGAGAGCACACACACACGCACGCAGTCAGTCAGACAGACAGACAGACGTGTGTACGCACGCACACACAAACTCACACATACAAAAACACACACTGGTGTTCTGTAATGACACACTGGTGTTCTGTAATGACCTTGTGTGTGTGAGAACACTGCGTCTCTGTTTGTATAGATGGCTTAGGTGGGGATTTGTGTGTGTTTGATGGGGATAATGGGTTTGAATTGGAGGCTTCACAAATAAATATGTCTCTGGGTTTTAATGGGTTTTTGTGAATGTAAAGTAGCTGTTTTCCTTCAAAAACATTTTGTCCTTTCATCGGCCTCTCTCTTTCTCTTTCTCTCACAGTATTATAATATTTACTTACACTGTAGGGAATCTACACTGAACATAAATATAAACGCAACATGTAAAGTGTTGGTCCCATGTTTCATGAGCTTAAATAAAAGATCCCAGACATTTTCCATACTCCCCCCAAAAATTATTTATCTCACATTTTTTGCACAAATTTGTTTACATATCTGTTAGTGAGCATTTCTCCTTTGCCAAGATAATCCATCCTCCTGACAGGTGTGGCTGATTAAACAGTGTGGCTCATTAAACATATCAGAAGCTGATTAAACAGCATAATCATTACACAGCTGCACCTTGTGCTGGGGACAATAAAAGTGCACTATAAAATGTGTAGTTTTGTCACATAACACAATGCCACAGATGTCTCAAGTTTTGAGGAAGCGTGCAATTGGCATGCAGACTGCAGGAATGTCCCCCAGAGCTGTTGCCAGATAATTGAATGTTCATTTCTCTACCATAAGCCGCATCCAACGTTGTTTTAGAGAATTTGGCAATACATCCAACTGGCCTCACAACCGCAGACCATGTGTTACCACGCTAGCCCAGAACGTCCACATCTGGCGTCTTCACCTTTGGGATCGTCTGAGACCAGCCACCCGGACAGCTGATGAAACTGTAGTTTTGTACAACCGAAGAATTTCTGCACAAACTGTCAAAAACCATCTCAGGGAAGCTCATCTGCATGCTCGTCGTCCTCACCTGACTGGTGTTCGGCGTCGTAACCGACTTCAGCTCACCTTCAATGGCCACTAGCAGTGTGCTAGTGAAGTGTGCTCTTCACAGATGAATACGTGTATGTGGGTGAGCGGTTGGCTGATGTCACGTTGTGAATAGAGTGCCCCATGGTGGAGGTGAGGTTATGGTATGGGGAGGAATAAGTATACGGACAACAAACACAATTGCATTTTATCGATGGCAATTTGATGAGATCCTGAGGCCCATTGTCATACCATTCATCTGCCACCATCACCTCATGTTTCAGCATGATAATGCACGCCCCCATGTCACAAGGATCTGTACACAATTCCTGGAAGCTGAAAATGTCCCAGTTCTTCCATGGCCTGCATACTCACTAGACATCCAGTTCCCTCCAATATCCAGAAACTTCGCACAACCATTGAAGAGGAGTAGGACAACATTCCACAGGCCACAATCAACAGCTTGGTAAACTCTATGCGAAGGAGATGTGTCGCGCTGCATGAGGAAAATGGTGGTCACAGCAGATACTGACTGGTTTTCTGATCCACACCCCTACCTATTTTTGTAGGTATCTGTGACCAACAGATGCATATCTGTATTCCCAGTCATGTGAAATCCATAGATTAGGGCCTAGTGAATTTATTTTAATTGACTGATTTCCTATGAACTGTAACTCAGTAAAATCTCACAATTTTTGCCACGCATAAGTGAGAAACCTACATGCCGTTGAGACCATATGTTGTGTTCCCTACAGGTTATAGAAAAGACAAGAAGCGATCCGTTCAGACCCCAGTTCTACCCACCCACCTACCTAACCTAGCCACCCACCCACCTACCCATCTACCTATTTACCTACCTACAGGTTATGGAAGATCTTTTTTTTTTTTTTTTTTTTTCCAGTAGGCTTCCTGAAGGAGAAAGACTCAATTTCTATGTCAAACATAATAAAACAAAAACACTACAGTAAATATTATGGTAATTTATGCAAAATCACTACAGTAAATACTACAGTATAGTACAGTCTGCAAAAATACTACAGTAAGTACTACAGTGTAGTGCAGTCCACAAAAATACTAAAGTAAATACTACAGTATACTACAATCCCAAAAACACTACTGTAAATACTACAGTGATTCAGAGGGGTTGGGCTAAATGTAGAAGACACATTTCAGTTGTACAGCTGACTAGGTATCCCCCTTTCCTTTCCTTTACAGTATACTACAATCCGCAAACCACTACATTCATTACCTACAGTTTTCTTTTTACAGTATTTATACTATAGTTAACTGTAAATACTACAGCATACTACAGTAAATACTACAGTAAAATCCACAAAAACACTACAGTGAATACTATAGTACTCATACCATAGTTTACTATAGTATTTTTTTCACGTGGGATTTTCCAACATTAGCTCAATGCTCTGCTATATGTAGACAACATCTTGGCAACGTTACTGGATCAATACAACCTGGTTTTGCTCTTCAGGAACAATACGTTGGAGCAGACAAGCTAATACATTTTGTTCTGATGCTGTCAAGGATCTACGGGCCCAAATCAGACATAAACAAGGAGACACTTGAATACACTGACAGACGGTTTCCAAGAAGAGCAGCCCTTGTCTCTCTCAAGAGCTTTTCCATTTGATAGATGTCATGTTCCTCCCATTCCCAACGGAAGTGGACAAATCCATCTGCGGCCCCACAGAATGTCTGTGTGTGAGTGAGTGTATGTGTGTGTTTGTGTGTGTGTTTGTGTGTGTGCATGTGCACGATCTTACGCACGTTCCTATGTGTGTGTTTATTGAACCGGCTTAGTTCAACAGTACATTTTGTTATAGCTGTTGAGAATCGAGCATAGAGGAATTGGTGGTTGAGTTATAGCTAGGAGTTTGTGAGGCCAAGAGAATGAATCAGGGAGAATGAGTGTGCCTGGAGTGCGTCTTAAATGGCACCCTACTCCCTACACTATGTAGTACACTTCTTTTGACCATAGCCCTATTGGTTTCCTGATGGGCCCTGGTGAAAAGTACTTATTAGGGAATAGGGTGCCATTTGGAACACAGCCATAGTCCACAGAAAGATGACCCACTACGGGAGTCAACATGGCACAGGGATGCAAACCTCTTTCTCTTTACGTTATCGTCTACCCCCCACGTCCATTACCTACCACTGTGTAGTAGCTTCACAATGAATAGAGGGTAGGGGGCCAATATGTCCTAGATATGCTGTTTACAAGTGAAGTACACAGATACACATATGCATTAACACACAGACACACCCTAAACACAAAATGACAGACTCATGCCACGTGGCTCTTAAAGCCTTTTTCACCTGCCTAGATACCGCTGTAGTACACTGTAGTATTTCCTGTAGCTGACTCACAATGCTTCCTGTTTATGTGTCTATTCTGGTTCACTTGACAGGTCACTACAGGGTTAACTTTCATCACATCACACTGTAGCGTACTCCCCCTTCCAGGGCTGGGCCTAACCCTCCTAACCCTGTGGAGTTCCCCTCTCTCCTCGACGGCCGGTCAGCCTTCTGCTGCAGACCTCCCTGCAGCCCTGGAGCTCTGCAGCCCCTCTGCTTAAATCTTCACTTTAAGAGGTCCTGCCCTCTCTCTCTCTCTCTCTCTCTCTCTCTCTCTCTCTCTCTCTCTCTCTCTCTCTCTCTCTCTCAATTTAAATTCAAAGGGCTTTATTGGAATGGGAAAAATAATTTCTAATTGTTTATTACACATTTGTTTATGTTAAATAAAACTTACTTTTGCAATGAAAAAATAAAAGTAAGCATTACACTCATAAATGTTTAAAAAATATATAAAATGTTATATTATG
This sequence comes from Brachymystax lenok tsinlingensis, assembly GCA_030435695.1. Lineage (NCBI taxonomy): Eukaryota > Metazoa > Chordata > Actinopteri > Salmoniformes > Salmonidae > Brachymystax > Brachymystax lenok. Next base: position 29,616,257 of record CM059806.1, read on the forward strand.
GCTAGTGTTGTAAAATGTGCAAATAGTTGAAGTACTAAAGGGAAAATAAATAAACATAAATATAGGTTGTATTTACAATGGTGTTTGTTCTTCACTGGTTGCCCTTTTCTTGTGGAAACAGGTCACAAATCTTCCTGCTGTGATTGCACACTATGGTATTTCACCCAGTGGATATGGGAGTTTATCAAAATTGCATTTGTTTTCAAACTCCTTGTGGGTCTGTGTAATCTGAGGGAAATATGTGCCTCTAATATGGTCATACATTTGGCAGGAGGTTAGGAAGTGCAGCTCGGTTTCTACCTCATTTTGTGGGCAGTGTGCACATAGCCTGTCTTCTCTTGAGAGCAAGATCTGCCTATGGCAGCCTATCTCAATAGCAAGGCTATGCTTACTGAGTCTGTACATAGTCAAAGCTTTCCTTAATTTTGGGTCAGTCACAGTGGTCAGGTATTCTGCCACTGTGTACTCTCTGTTTAGGGACAAATAACATTCCAGTTTGCTCTGTTTTTTTGTTAATTCTTTCCAATGTGTCAAGTAATGATCTTTTTGTTTTCTCGTGATTTGGTTGGGTCTAATTGTGTTGCTGTCCTGGGGCTCTGTGCGGTCTGTTTGTGTTTGTGAACAGAGCCCCAAGACCAGCTTGCTTAGGGGAGTCTTCTCCGGGTTAATCTCTAAGTAGGTGATGGCTTTGTTATGGAAGGTTTGGGACTCGCTTCCTTTTAGGTAGTTCTACTATGAGACACACTTTTCAGTATACATGACCTCCTAAGCTGTAAGTCGTCCGGGGTGTGTGGAAGGAGTCAGGCACAGGAGATATGTTGAATGTTGAGTATTTTAATATATAAGCAAAGATATTTCTGTACCCTACTGTGTCTGCCTCATGCTGCATTCAGCAGTAACAGATGCATGTTTTCCCCAGAGTCCCTAAAAGACCACTACTCGCCCAGGGTTAAGTCAACATTAGTTCAGCAACACATGCAGCTCACTTCGTCCTCTGTTTAATATCGAGTGCTTGAGACTCAACGGGAACTAAGAAGCAATTTTCTTGAGCCTAATTTATATTCTAACATATTAATTGACAATTACAAATGGTTTCAGCTGGGGGGAATACTGAGACTAAATTAACAGAGAAATAACTGATGTCTGTCCAAATCTCAGTAGGGGTTCAGGGTCCACTGGAGGTTGTCCACAGGCAGGCATGCTTCCGGGCTGGCACCCTATTCCCTAAGTAGTTTAATAGTTTTGACCAGGACAAAAGAAGTGCACTATATAAGAATAGGTTGCCATTTGGGATAGAGACATCGTCTTTACAAAGTTAATCAGAGAACAGTGGAGAACAGTGCAATTAGAGCTTACTGTATCTCTGGGTGGATATCCCCAGCTAGTATCCCCTCTAACCTACTGTCTGGTCTGGGGTACTCTCAAGGTTTCTTCCTACCCAAGGTGTTATTGCTTGCCACTGTCTATCGCCTCTGCTCGCTGTCTTTGGGGTGTAGGCCCGCATTGCTGTTAGTAAGCACTTTGTCCCAAATATATCTTTAAAAAGCACTATACAAATAAGACCTGATATGACATGATGACTCATTACCCCCACTATCTCTCTCTCTCTCTCTCTCTCTCTCTCTCTCTCTCTCTCTCTCTCTCTCTCTCTCTCTCTTTGTCTCTCTCTCCCAGGTGAGGAATGACTTGACCAATGAGCTGGAAAAGGCGGACATCCAGATCGCTGACACCGAGAGCTTCTCCAACGACCCCTGTGTCAATGTCAAGAAGCTGAAGGTTAGTGATCCACAGAACCAGTTACAGTACGGCATAGGTACTTAGTGTACTGTGGAATAAGACCAGAACCTCTTAGAAATGAAAGTAATAAGTGTCTCATGTTGATCTTGATATTACTGTAGTAGCACCCGGTATGTTTCTAAGACCTTCCTGTATTCACTGGAGTAAATGAACTGGAGGTCACACGCATCAGATGTACTGTATGCCCTAAATGGATTTGTTTCTTGAATTTTACAGTACCAAGACCAGTATTCCTCTTCCTCAATACTGGTTGACACTGGTGTGTCTTAATGCGTAGTTCTGAGAGTTTGGACAGTTACCCATAATGACCTGCTGCTGTTACGCACACGCACACACACACACTAGCTGTGACCCTGTGAGCCCAAAGTGGAACTGCAGTGGCCGATTATAGTCTTAGACAACACTGTCTAATGCCCTCACTCCACAGGCCTCTCAGCTTTCACAACACTGTCTAAGCCCCTCACTCCCCAGGCCTCTCAGCTCTCTGATCAACTCACATCACATAAGAGCTGGCGAAGCCTCACACAGACACTCTGTCTCTCTCTCTCTTTCTCTCTCTGACACGCACACGCATACACGCACAAGCACACACACACAAACACACACACAGAGAAAGAGAACTACGAGCCTTTCTAAAATATACATGTACTTGTGTAAAGCTGACATTTTAAGCTGATCAGAGTTAAAAATGCAAATTATCCTATGTCTCGCAATGCTTTAAATCCCTGTCTTTTAAACGGGACAGGCTGTGACAGCTCTGACACCTGATTGGATAGCTCCTCTCTCATCTCTCCATTCGGTTGCCTGTCCCCCTGTTTCCATGTAATGTGATAAGAAACGGTGACACGTATCAGTCAGTCTGGAGCAGGAAGTGTTGCCATGGCATCTGGTATGATGTGTGTAGCCACCAATAGACTGTAGTTTACATCTGTAGTAGTGATAGGATTTCTAGAAAGAGAACTGCAGTCGGACAACCACCATCAGACAACCACCATCAGATAGGAACTGTACTGTACAGGGGCCGAAACAGACAACCACCATCAGATAGGAACTGTACTGTACAGGGGCCGAAACAGACAACCACCATCAGATAGGAACTGTACTGTACAGGGGCCGTTTCTCTTGTGTGTCTGTGTGTCTCTTTCTTTCTCTTTATCTCCCATGCACTCTGTCTAGCCTCTGTCTTTCCTCACTCACTCGCTCTCTCAATTCAATTCAATTTCAGTTGAAAGGCTTTATTGGCATAGGAAACATATGTTATGATTGCCAAAGCAAGTTGAAGTCTCTCTCTCTATATATCTCTCTCTCGCGCGCTTTCTCTCTTTTTCTCTTTTTCTCATACAGTGAGGGAAAAAAGTATTTGATCCCCTGCTGATTTTGTACGTTTGCCCACTGACAAAGAAATGATCAGTCTATAATTTTAATGGTAGGTTTATTTGAACAGTGAGAGACAGAATAACAACAAAAAAATCCAGAAAAAAGCATGTGAACATTTTTATAAATAGAATTGCATTTTAATGAGGGAAATAAGTATTTGACCCCCTGTCAATCAGAAAGATTTCTGTCTCCCATGTGTCTTTTATACAGGTAACGACCTGAGATTAGGAGCACACTCTTACAGGGAGTGCTCTAATCTCAGTTTGTTACCTGTATAAAAGACACCTGTCCACAGAAGCAATCAATCAGATTCCAAACTCTCCACCACGGCCAAGACCAAAGAGCTCTCCAGGAATGTCAGGGACAAGATTGTAGACCTACACACGGCTGGAATGGGATAGAAGACCATCGCCAAACAGCTTGGTGAGAAGGTGACAACAGTTGGTGCGATTATTCGCAAATGGAAGAAACACAAAAACACAATCTCCCTCGGCCTGGTGCTCCATGCAAGATCTCACCTCGTGGAGTTGCAATGATCATGAGAACGGTGAGGAATCAGCCCAGAACTACACGGGAGGATCTTGTCAATGATCTCAAGGCAGCTGGGACCATAGTCACCAAGAAAACAATTGGTAACACACTACGCCGTGAAGGACTGAAATCCTGCAGCGCCCGCAAGGTCCCCCTGCTCAAGAAAGCACAAATACATGCCCGTCTGAAGTTTGCCAATGAACATCTGAATGATTCAGAGGACATCTGGGTGAAAGTGTTGTGGTCAGATGAGACCAAAATGGAGCTCTTTGGCATCGACTCAACTCGCCGTGTTTGGAGTAGGAGGAATGCTGCCTATGACCCCAAGAACAGCATGCCCACCGTCAAACATGGAGGTGGAAACATTATGCTTTGGGGGTGTTCTTCTGCTAAGGGGACCGGACAACTTCACCGCATCAAAGGGACGATGGACGGGGCCATGTACCGTCAAATCTTGGGTGAGAACCTCCTTCCCTCAGCCAGGGCATTGAAAATGGAGTCGTGGATGGGTATTCCAGCATGACAATGACCCAAAACACACGGCCAAGGCAACAAAGGAGTGGCTCAAGAAGAAGCACATTAAGGTCCTGGAGTGGCCTAGCCAGTCTCCAGACCTTAATCCCATAGAAAATCTGTGGAGGGAGCTGAAGGTTCGAGTTGCTAAACGTCAGCCTCAAAACCTTAATGACTTGGAGAAGATCTGCAAAGAGGAGTGGGACAAAATCCCTCCTGAGATGTGTGCTAACCTGGTGGCCATCTGCAAGAAACGTCTGACCTCTATGATTGCCAACAAGGGTTTTGCCACCAAGTACTAAGACATGTTTTGCAGAGGGGTCAAATTCTTATTTCCCTCATTAAAATGCAATTCCATTTATAACATTTTTCACATGCGTTTTTCTGGATTTTTGTTGTTGTTATTCTGTCTCTCACTGTTCAAATAAACCTACCATTAAAATTATAGACTGATCATTTCTTTGTCAGTGGGCAAACGTACAAAATCAGCAGGGGATCAAATACTTTTATCTCCCATCTCTCTGTCTCTCGCTCTCTTTCATACAGACTTGTCTTTTTCTCTCCTTTTCTTTCTCTTTCTACACTTTTCCAATAACAAACGCTAGTTTTCGTTGCAAAACGTTTTGCTACAGGTTTGCTACGGTGTGCACTCATGAATACACTGACTCCAGCCATATCACAAAACCCACTAACATCTTCAATGGAATTACTGTTTGATGAACTAAAGATAATACTGAGAATTAAACCAAGACGCTGCAATAACAAACACTGCTACTTCCAGCACTAATGCCATTACTAGTGTGTCAGACACTTTATTGCCTGTTATGGCATAAACATTTTGGAGCCACACGTCATTGTCTACTCTGCAACATTTTCCTAGCTGTGCTTTCAAATTGATGTAGTACCTTTGGTGTTCCTAAGTCCCCGAATAGCTGAGAACTGCAGTATGTGTTTCTCATAACACTGCTGCCCCTGGTTCTAACTCATCAGTATCACACCTCTTCTCAAGACACTGCTCTCCCTGATTCTAACTCATCAGTATCACACCTCTTCTAATAACACTGCTGCCCCTGGTTCTATCTCATCAGTATCACACCTCTTCTAATAACACTGCTGCCACTGGTTCTATCTCATCAGTATCACACCTCTTCTAATAACACTGCCGCCCCTGGTTCTAACTCATCAGTATCACACCTCTTCTAATAACACTGCTGCCCCTGGTTCTATCTCATCAGTATCACACCTCTTCTAATAACACTGCCGCCCCTGGTTCTAACTCATCAGTATCACACCTCTTCTAATAACACTGCTGCCCCTGGTTCTATCTCATCAGTATCACACCTCTTCTAATAACACTGCCGCCACTGGTTCTATCTCATCAGTATCACACCTCTTCTAATAACACTGCCGCCCCTGGTTCTAACTCATCAGTATCACACCTCTTCTAATAACACTGCCGCCCCTGGTTCTAACTCATCAGTATCACACCTCTTCTAATAACACTGCTGCCACTGGTTCTATCTCATCAGTATCACACCTCTTCTAATAACACTGCCGCCCCTGGTTCTAACTCATCAGTATCACACCTCTTCTAATAACACTGCTGCCCCTGGTTCTAACTCATTAGTTTCACAGCTCTTTGTTTAGACTAATCCAGTGGTTGGATGGCAATACATCTCCTAATGTATCTGTAATACTCACATAATGCCTTACTATAAGATCAGGGGTCTTCAACTGTCTCCTGTCCTGGAGAGCTATTGAGTGGGCAGGATTTTGTTACAGTCCAGCACTAACACACCAGATTAAACTGGTCACGGTCCAGACTGAAAACCACATCGGTCAGTCGGTTGTTTGAATCAGGTGTTTTAGTGTTGAACATTAGACAATGTCCATTATTAGATCTAGTAAAGGCTCTTGCCATGGAGTAATCATCAAAGCCAAGACGTGATGGTACTGTAATGGGTAGGACAGTGTCAGTCTATAAAACAGATATACAGTTGAAGTCAGAAGTTTACATACACTTAGGTTGGAGTCATTAAAACTTGTTTTTCAACCACTCCACAAAATTTCCACAAACTATAGTTTTGGCAAGTCGGTTAGGACATCTACTTTCTGCATGACACAATTAATTTTTCCAACAATTGTTTACAGACAGATTATTTTGCTTATAATTCACTGTATCACAATTTCAGTGGGTCAGAAGTTAAACAGCTTGGAAAATTCCAGAAAATGATGTCATGGCTTTAGAAGCTTCTGATAGGCTAAGTGACATCATTTGAGTCAATTGGAGGTCTACCTGTGGATGTATTTCAAGGCCTACCTTCAAATTCAGTGCCTCTTTGCTTGACATCATGGGAAAATCTAAATAAATCAGCCAAGACTTCAGAAAAGAAATTGCAGACCTCCACAAGTCTGGTTCCTCCTTGGGAGCAATTTCCAAATGCCTGAATGTACCACGTTCATCTGTACAAACAATAGTACGCAAGTATAAACACCATGGGACCACGCAGCCGTCATATCACTCTGGAAGGAGACGCGTTCTGTCTCCTAGAGATGAACATACTTTGGTGCAAATCAATCCCAGAACAACAGCAAAGGACCTGAAGATACTGGAGGAAACAGGTACAAAAGTATCTATATCCACAGTAAAACGAGTCCTATATTGACATAACCTGAAAGGCCGCTCAGCAAGGAAGAAGCCACTGCTCCAAAACCGGCATAAAAAAGACAGACTACGGTTTGCAACTGCACATAGGGACAAAGATCATACTTTTTTGGAGAAATGTCCTCTGGTCTGATGAAACAAAAATAGAACTGTTTGGCCATAATGACCATCGTTATGTTTGGAGGGAAAAGGGGGAGGCTTGCAAGCCAAAGAACACCATCCCAACCGTGACGCACGGAGGTGGCAGCATCATGTTGTGGGGGTGCTTTGCTGCAGGAGGGACTGATGCACTTCACAAAATAGATGGCAACATGAGGGAGGAACATTATGTGGATATATTGAAGTGACATCTCTTGACATCAGTCAGGAAGTTAAAGCTCGGTCTCAAATGGGTCTTCCAAATTTGTATTTAACATTTTTATTTCACCTTTTTTTTAACCAGGTAGGCTAGTTGAGAACAAGTTCTCATTTGCAACTGCGACCTGGCCAAGATAAAGCAAATCAGTGAGACACAAACAACAACACAGAGTTACACATGGAATAAACAAGCGTACAGTCAATAACACAAATTGAAAAAAAAAAAGTCTATATACAGTGTGTGCAAATGGCGTGGGGAGGTAGGTAATAAATAGCCTGATGATGATGTGCAAGTAAAGATACTGGTGTGCAAAAGAGCATAAAAGTGAGTAAAAACATTATGGGGATGATGTAGTGGTGGGTTCCTTAATGACTTGTGTGAGATTGAGGGCATCTAGCTTAGATTGTAGGACTGTCGGGGTGTTAAGCATATCCCAGTTTAGGTCACCTAACAGAACAAACTCTGAGGATAGATGGGGGGCAATCAATTCACATATGGTGTCCAGGGCACAGCTGGGAGCTGAGGGGGGTCTATAACAGGCGGCAACAGTGAGAGACTTATTTCTGGAGAGATACATTTTTTTAAATTAGAACTGTTTGGGCATAGACCTGGAATGTATGACAGAACTTTGCAGGCTATCTCTGCAGTAGATTGCAACTCCTCCCCCTTTAGCAATTCTATCTTGACGGAAAATGTTGTAGTTGGGTATGGAAATCTCCACATTTTTGGTGGCCTTCCTAAGCCAGGAATCAGACACGGCAAGGACATCAGGGTTGGCGGAGTGTGCTAAAGCACTGAGTAAAACAAACTTAGGGAGGCTTCTGATATTAACATGCATGAAACCAAGGCTTTTTCGATTACAGAAGTCAACAACTGAGAGTGCCTGGGGACACGCAGGGCCTGGGTTAACCTCCACATCACCTGAGGAACAGAGGAGTAGGGTACGGCTAAAGGCTACCCGAACAGGTCGTCTTGTGTGTTGGGGACAGAGAATACAAGGAGCAGATTTCTGGGCGTGGTAGAATAGATTCAGGGCATAATGTGCAGACAGGGGTATGGTGGAGTGCGGGTACTGTGGAGGTAAGCCCAGGCACTGAGTGATGATAAGGGAGGTTGCATCTCTGGATGTGCTGGTTCTACTGGGTGAGGTCATCGCATGTGTGGGAGGTGGGACAAAAGAGGTATCTGAGGCATGTTGAGTGGGGCTAGGGGCTCCACTGTAAACTAAAACAATGATAACTATCCTAAACAACAGTATACAAGGCATATTGACATCTGAGAGAGACATAAATCAATCACAGGTGTTGATTGGGAGAGCTAGCTAAGACAACAACGGGTAAGATAACAACAGCTAATCAGCTAGGACAACAACAACAGGTCAAATGGCGATGAATGGGCAGAGAGGGGCAGTTAACTACACACAGGGCCTGAGATCGGGGCTAGGGCCGACAGATAAACAAACAAAAAAATAAGAAATAATAATAATGATAATGGAGTACCGTGATAAATGACAGTCCAGCAGAATATCAGCTATGTAGCCAAGTGATCATAGGGTCCAGTGAACAGCAATAGATGGGGCAGTCGTTACTACGCTAGCACGTGGGAGACACGGCATTTAAAATTAGCAGGCCGGGGTGAGTAGAAGCGTCTGCGCCGAAGTCCGGCAACGGCCGGTTGAGGGTACAGCGGATGGAATTACGTCTGCGGACCAGTCGTGGTGGTCCAGGGCAGATGGCGAAAGAGGTATTGTACAAATGGACAATGACCCCAAGCATACTTCCAAAGTTGTAGCAAAATGGCTTAGGGACAACAAAGTCAAGGTATTGGAGTGGCCATCACAAAGCCCTGACCTCAATCCTTCTCTCTACTATTATTCTGACATTTAACATTCTTAAAATAAAGTGTGATCCTAACTGACCTAAAACAGGGAATTTTTACTAGGATTAAATGTCAGGAATTGTGAAAAACTGAGTTTAAATGTATTTGGCTAAGGTGTATGTAAACTTCCGACTTCAACTCTACAGTACATCCTCAGTAAAAACTGACCTTTTCTAGACTTGATACATGTGGCACTACCTTAGTGTACATCCTAAATGGCACCCTGTTCCCTACATAATGGACTTCTTTTGACAGGGCCCATAGGGGATAGGGAGAAGGGTACCAGTTGTGTTTTGATAGACATGCACAATCCCGCATTCGAGTCAAGCATCACTCCTACCCCCTTCCTTCCTGTATCAAGATTTAATCACATGTTTTTTGTGTGATTGTATGGGTTGGGGAGGTCTATGCAGTTCACCACCAACGCAGAGTGGTGACAGACAGATTGCTCTTGTCAGAGGCAGAGACGGGAACCTCAGATTTCAATCCTCGCCACTCAAAGCTCCTGCTACTTTAACTGTTTACTGACTCAATCATTCTAGCATGTGCTCTCAATTCCATGTAGATCTCTCCTCCCTGGCCCTGTGGATAGGAAGCAATTCCCCCTGCTGACACTAATAGCTGTGTTGTTATGGATTGACACTTTGTGGCTTTATATTGCAGCCTCTGCCCTATAGCTATCAAAGAAACACTAAGGCTGTGTCCCAAATGGCACCCTATTCCCTTTATAGTGCACTACTTTTGACCAGAAACCTATAAGCCCTGGTTGAAAGTAGTGCACTATAAATGGAATAGGGTGCAATTTGAGACTCAGGCAGCACCTATAACTACACCATCAGACCAGTTCCCTGTAGTCCTTACACTGATAAAGTGACAGTTCCCTGTAGTCCTTACACTGATGAAGTGATCGTTCCCTGTAGTCCTTACACTGAAAAGGTGACTATTACCTATTGTCCTTACACTGATGAGGTGACAGTTCCCTGTAGTCCTTAGCTGATGAGGTGACAGTTCCCTGTAGTCCTTACACTGATGAGGTGACAATTCCCTGTAGTCCTTACGCTCATGAGGTGACAGTTACCTATAGTCCTTACACTGATGATGTGACAGTTCCCTGTAGTCCTTACACTAATGAGGTGACAGTTACCTGTATTCCTTACACTGATGAGGTGACAGTTCCCTGTAGTCCTTACACTGATGAGGTGATAGTTCCCTGTAGTCCTTACACTGATGAGGTGACAGTTCCGTGTAGTCCTTACACTAATGAGGTGACAGTTCTCTATTGTACTTACACTGTTGAGGTGACAGTTCCCTATTGTCCTTACACTGATGAGGTGACAGTTACCTATAGTCTTTACACTGATGAGGTGACAGTTCCCTGTAGTCCTTACACTGATGAGGTGACTGTTACCTGTGGTCCTTACACTGATGAGGTGACAGTTCCCTGTAGTCCTCACACTGATGAGGTGACAGTAGTTACCTATTGTCCTTACACTGATGAGGTGACAGTTACCTGTAGTCCTTACACTGATGAGGTGACTGTTACCTGTAGTCCTTACACCGATGAGGTGACAGTTACTTATAGTCCTTACACTGATGATGTGACAGTTCCCTGTTGCCCTTACACTGATGAGGTGACAGTTCCCTATTGTCCTTACACTGATGAGTTGACAGTTACCTATAGTCCTTACACTGATGAGGTGACAGTTCCTGTAGTCCTTACACTGGTGAGGTTACAGTTACCTATAGTCCTTACACTAAAGAGGTGACAGTTTCCTGTTACCTTACACTGATTAAGTGACAGTTACCTGTAGTCCTTACGCTAAAGAGGTGAAAGTTGCCTGTGTCCTTACACTCATGAGGTGACAGTTCCCTGTAGTCCTTAACTGATGAGGTGACAATTCCCTGTAGTCCTTACGCTCATGAGGTGACAGTTACCTATAGTCCTTACACTGATGATGTGACAGTTCCCTATAGTCCTTACACTGATGATGTGACAGTTCCCTGTAGTCATTACACTGATGACGTGACAGTTACCTTTAGTCCTTACACTGATGAGGCTATAGTTACCTATAGTCCTTACACTAATGAGGTGACAGTTACCTGTATTCCTTACACTGATGAGGTGACAGTTCCCTATAGTCCTTTCACTGATGAGGTGACAGTTACCTATAGTCCTTACACTGTTGAGGTGACTGTTCCCTGTAGTCCTTACACTGATGAGGTGACAGTTCCCTGTAGTCCTTACACTGATGAGGTGACAGTTCCCTGTAGTCCTTACACTGATGAGGTGACAGTTCCTTGTAGTCCTTACACTATTGAGGTTACAGTTCTCTATTGTACTTACACTGATGAGGTGACAGTTCCCTATTGTCCTTACACTGATGAGGTGACAGTTACCTATAGTCCTTACACTGATTAGGTGACGGTTCCCTGTAGTCCTTACACTGATGAGGTGACAGTTACCTGTAGTCCTTACACTGATGAGGCTATAGTTACCTATAGTCCTTACACTAATGAGGTGACAGTTACCTGTATTCCTTACACTGATGAGGTGACAGTTACCTATAGTCCTTACACTGATGAGGTGACAGTTCCCTGTAGTCCTTACACTGATGAGGTGATAGTTCCCTGTAGTCCTTACACTGATGAGGTGACAGTTCCGTGTAGTCCTTACACTAATGAGGTGACAGTTCTCTATTGTACTTACACTGTTGAGGTGACAGTTACCTGTAGTCCTTACACTGATGAGGCTATAGTTACCTATAGTCCTTACACTAATGAGGTGACAGTTACCTGTATTCCTTACACTGATGAGGTGACAGTTCCCTGTAGTCCTTACACTGATGAGGTGATAGTTCCCTGTAGTCCTTACACTGATGAGGTGACAGTTCCGTGTAGTCCTTACACTAATGAGGTGACAGTTCCCTGTGTCCTTACACCGATGAGGAGACAGTTACCTGTAGTCCTTACACTGATGAGGTGACAGTTACTTATAGTCCTTACACTGATGAGATGACAGTTCCCTGTAGTCCTTACACTGATGAGGTGACAGTAGTTACCTATTGTCCTTACACTGATGAGGTGACAGTAACCTGTAGTCCTTACACTGATGAGGTGACTGTTACCTGTAGTCCTTACACCGATGAGGTGACAGTTACTTATAGTCCTTACACTGATGATGTGACAGTTCCCTGTTGCCCTTACACTGATGAGGTGACAGTTCCCTATAGTCCTTAAACTAATGAGGTGATAGTTACCTGTATTCATTACACTGATGAGGTGACAGTTACCTATAGTCCTTACACTGATGAGGTGACAGTTCCCTGTAGTCCTTACACTGGTGAGGTTACAGTTACCTATAGTCCTTACACTAAAGAGGTGACAGTTTCCTGTTACCTTACACTGATTAAGTGACAGTTACCTGTAGTCCTTACGCTAAAGAGGTGAAAGTTGCCTGTGTCCTTACACTCATGAGGTGACAGTTCCCTGTAGTCCTTAACTGATGAGGTGACAATTCCCTGTAGTCCTTACGCTCATGATGTGACAGTTACCTATAGTCCTTACACTGATGATGTGACAGTTCCCTGTAGTCCTTACACTGATGAGGTGACTGTTACCTGTGGTCCTTACACTGATGAGGTGACAGTTCCCTGTAGTCCTCACACTGATGAGGTGACAGTTCCCTGTAGTCCTTACACTGGTTAGGTTACAGTTACCTATAGTCCTTACACTAAAGAGGTGACAGTTTCCTGTTACCTTACACTGATTAAGTGACAGTTACCTGTAGTCCTTACGCTAAAGAGGTGAAAGTTGCCTGTGTCCTTACACTCATGAGGTGACAGTTCCCTGTAGTCCTTACGCTCATGATGTGACAGTTACCTATAGTCCTTACACTGATGATGTGACAGTTCCCTGTAGTCCTTACACTGATGAGGTGACAGTTACCTGTAGTCCTTACACTGATGAGGCTATAGTTACCTATAGTCCTTACACTAATGAGGTGACAGTTACCTGTATTCCTTACACTGATGAGGTGACAGTTCCCTATAGTCCTTTCACTGATGAGGTGACAGTTACCTATAGTCCTTACACTGTTGAGGTGACTGTTCCCTGTAGTCCTTACACTGATGAGGTGACAGTTCCCTGTAGTCCTTACACTGATGAGGTGACAGTTCCCTGTAGTCCTTACACTGATGAGGTGACAGTTCCTTGTAGTCCTTACACTAATGAGGTTACAGTTCTCTATTGTACTTACACTGATGAGGTGACGGTTCCCTGTAGTCCTTACACTGATGAGGTGACAGTTACCTGTAGTCCTTACACTGATGAGGCTATAGTTACCTATAGTCCTTACACTAATGAGGTGACAGTTACCTGTATTCCTTACACTGATGAGGTGACAGTTCCCTGTAGTCCTTACACTGATGAGGTGATAGTTCCCTGTAGTCCTTACACTGATGAGGTGACAGTTCCGTGTAGTCCTTACACTAATGAGGTGACAGTTCTCTATTGTACTTACACTGTTGAGGTGACAGTTCCCTATTGTCCTTACACTGATGAGGTGACAGTTACCTATAGTCTTTACACTGATGAGGTGACAGTTCCCTGTAGTCCTTACACTGATGAGGTGACTGTTACCTGTGGTCCTTACACTGATGAGGTGACAGTTCCCTGTAGTCCTCACACTGATGAGGTGACAGTAGTTACCTATTGTCCTTACACTGATGAGGTGACAGTTACCTGTAGTCCTTACACTGATGAGGTGACTGTTACCTGTAGTCCTTACACCGATGAGGTGACAGTTACTTATAGTCCTTACACTGATGATGTGACAGTTCCCTGTTGCCCTTACACTGATGAGGTGACAGTTCCCTATTGTCCTTACACTGATGAGTTGACAGTTACCTATAGTCCTTACACTGATGAGGTGACAGTTCCCTGTAGTCCTTACACTGGTGAGGTTACAGTTACCTATAGTCCTTACACTAAAGAGGTGACAGTTTCCTGTTACCTTACACTGATTAAGTGACAGTTACCTGTAGTCCTTACGCTAAAGAGGTGAACGTTGCCTGTGTCCTTACACTCATGAGGTGACAGTTCCCTGTAGTCCTTAACTGATGAGGTGACAATTCCCTGTAGTCCTTACGCTCATGAGGTGACAGTTACCTATAGTCCTTACACTGATGAGGCTATAGTTACCTATAGTCCTTACACTAATGAGGTGACAGTTACCTGTATTCCTTACACTGATGAGGTGACAGTTCCCTATAGTCCTTTCACTGATGAGGTGACAGTTACCTATAGTCCTTACACTGTTGAGGTGACTGTTCCCTGTAGTCCTTACACTGATGAGGTGACAGTTCCCTGTAGTCCTTACACTGATGAGGTGACAGTTCCCTGTAGTCCTTACACTGATGAGGTGACAGTTCCTTGTAGTCCTTACACTAATGAGGTTACAGTTCTCTATTGTACTTACACTGATGAGGTGACGGTTCCCTGTAGTCCTTACACTGATGAGGTGACAGTTACCTGTAGTCCTTACACTGATGAGGCTATAGTTACCTATAGTCCTTACACTAATGAGGTGACAGTTACCTGTATTCCTTACACTGATGAGGTGACAGTTCCCTGTAGTCCTTACACTGATGAGGTGATAGTTCCCTGTAGTCCTTACACTGATGAGGTGACAGTTCCGTGTAGTCCTTACACTAATGAGGTGACAGTTCTCTATTGTACTTACACTGTTGAGGTGACAGTTCCCTATTGTCCTTACACTGATGAGGTGACAGTTACCTATAGTCTTTACACTGATGAGGTGACAGTTCCCTGTAGTCCTTACACTGATGAGGTGACTGTTACCTGTGGTCCTTACACTGATGAGGTGACAGTTCCCTTTAGTCCTCACACTGATGAGGTGACAGTAGTTACCTATTGTCCTTACACTGATGAGGTGACAGTTACCTGTAGTCCTTACACTGATGAGGTGACTGTTACCTGTAGTCCTTACACCGATGAGGTGACAGTTACTTATAGTCCTTACACTGATGATGTGACAGTTCCCTGTTGCCCTTACACTGATGAGGTGACAGTTCCCTATTGTCCTTACACTGATGAGTTGACAGTTACCTATAGTCCTTACACTGATGAGGTGACAGTTCCCTGTAGTCCTTACACTGGTGAGGTTACAGTTACCTATAGTCCTTACACTAAAGAGGTGACAGTTTCCTGTTACCTTACACTGATTAAGTGACAGTTACCTGTAGTCCTTACGCTAAAGAGGTGAAAGTTGCCTGTGTCCTTACACTCATGAGGTGACAGTTCCCTGTAGTCCTTAACTGATGAGGTGACAATTCCCTGTAGTCCTTACGCTCATGAGGTGACAGTTACCTATAGTCCTTACACTGATGATGTGACAGTTCCCTATAGTCCTTACACTGATGATGTGACAGTTCCCTGTAGTCCTTACACTGATGACGTGACAGTTACCTTTAGTCCTTACACTTATGAGGCTATAGTTACCTATAGTCCTTACACTAATGAGGTGTCTTTTACCTGTATTCCTTACACTGATGAGGTGACAGTTCCCTATAGTCCTTTCACTGATGAGGTGACAGTTACCTATAGTCCTTACAATGTTGAGGTGACTGTTCCCTGTAGTCCTTACACTGATGAGGTGACAGTTCCCTGTAGTCCTTACACTGATGAGGTGACAGTTCCCTGTAGTCCTTACACTGATGAGGTGACAGTTCCTTGTAGTCCTTACACTATTGAGGTTACAGTTCTCTATTGTACTTACACTGATGAGGTGACAGTTCCCTATTGTCCTTACACTGATGAGGTGACAGTTACCTATAGTCCTTACACTGATGAGGTGACGGTTCCCTGTAGTCCTTACACTGATGAGGTGACAGTTACCTGTAGTCCTTACACTGATGAGGCTATAGTTACCTATAGTCCTTACACTAATGAGGTGACAGTTACCTGTATTCCTTACACTGATGAGGTGACAGTTACCTATAGTCCTTACACTGATGAGGTGACAGTTCCCTGTAGTCCTTACACTGATGAGGTGATAGTTCCCTGTAGTCCTTACACTGATGAGGTGACAGTTCCGTGTAGTCCTTACACTAATGAGGTGACAGTTCTCTATTGTACTTACACTGTTGAGGTGACAGTTACCTGTAGTCCTTACACTGATGAGGCTATAGTTACCTATAGTCCTTACACTAATGAGGTGACAGTTACCTGTATTCCTTACACTGATGAGGTGACAGTTCCCTGTAGTCTTTACACTGATGAGGTGATAGTTCCCTGTAGTCCTTACACTGATGAGGTGACAGTTCCGTGTAGTCCTTACACTAATGAGGTGACAGTTCCCTGTGTCCTTACACCGATGAGGAGACAGTTACCTGTAGTCCTTACACTGATGAGGTGACAGTTACCTATAGTCCTTACACTGATGAGATGACAGTTCCCTGTAGTCCTTACACTGATGAGGTGACAGTAGTTACCTATTGTCCTTACACTGATGAGGTGACAGTAACCTGTAGTCCTTACACTGATGAGGTGACTGTTACCTGTAGTCCTTACACCGATGAGGTGACAGTTACTTATAGTCCTTACACTGATGATGTGACAGTTCCCTGTTGCCCTTACACTGATGAGGTGACAGTTCCCTATAGTCCTTAAACTAATGAGGTGATAGTTACCTGTATTCATTACACTGATGAGGTGACAGTTACCTATAGTCCTTACACTGATGAGGTGACAGTTCCCTGTAGTCCTTACACTGGTGAGGTTACAGTTACCTATAGTCCTTACACTAAAGAGTTGACAGTTTCCTGTTACCTTACACTGATTAAGTGACAGTTACCTGTAGTCCTTACGCTAAAGAGGTGAAAGTTGCCTGTGTCCTTACACTCATGAGGTGACAGTTCCCTGTAGTCCTTAACTGATGAGGTGACAATTCCCTGTAGTCCTTACGCTCATGATGTGACAGTTACCTATAGTCCTTACACTGATGATGTGACAGTTCCCTGTAATCCTTACACTGATGAGGTGACTGTTACCTGTGGTCCTTACACTGATGAGGTGACAGTTCCCTGTAGTCCTCACACTGATGAGGTGACAGTTCCCTGTAGTCCTTACACTGGTGAGGTTACAGTTACCTATAGTCCTTACACTAAAGAGGTGACAGTTTCCTGTTACCTTACACTGATTAAGTGACAGTTACCTGTAGTCCTTACGCTAAAGAGGTGAAAGTTGCCTGTGTCCTTACACTCATGAGGTGACAGTTCCCTGTAGTCCTTAACTGATGAGGTGACAATTCCCTGTAGTCCTTACGCTCATGATGTGACAGTTACCTATAGTCCTTACACTGATGATGTGACAGTTCCCTGTAGTCCTTACACTGATGAGGTGACAGTTACCTGTAGTCCTTACACTGATGAGGTGACAGTTACCTGTATTCCTTACACTGATGAGGTGACAGTTCCCTATAGTCCTTTCACTGATGAGGTGACAGTTCCTTGTAGTCCTTACACTAATGAGGTTACAGTTCTCTATTGTACTTACACTGATGAGGTGACGGTTCCCTGTAGTCCTTACACTGATGAGGTGACAGTTACCTGTAGTCCTTACACTGATGAGGCTATAGTTACCTATAGTCCTTACACTAATGAGGTGACAGTTACCTGTATTCCTTACACTGATGAGGTGACAGTTCCCTGTAGTCCTTACACTGATGAGGTGATAGTTCCCTGTAGTCCTTACACTGATGAGGTGACAGTTCCGTGTAGTCCTTACACTAATGAGGTGACAGTTCTCTATTGTACTTACACTGTTGAGGTGACAGTTCCCTATTGTCCTTACACTGATGAGGTGACAGTTACCTATAGTCTTTACACTGATGAGGTGACAGTTCCCTGTAGTCCTTACACTGATGAGGTGACTGTTACCTGTGGTCCTTACACTGATGAGGTGACAGTTCCCTGTAGTCCTCACACTGATGAGGTGACAGTAGTTACCTATTGTCCTTACACTGATGAGGTGACAGTTACCTGTAGTCCTTACACTGATGAGGTGACTGTTACCTGTAGTCCTTACACCGATGAGGTGACAGTTACTTATAGTCCTTACACTGATGAGGTGACAGTTCCCTGTAGTCCTTACACTGGTGAGGTTACAGTTACCTATAGTCCTTACACTAAAGAGGTGACAGTTTCCTGTTACCTTACACTGATTAAGTGACAGTTACCTGTAGTCCTTACGCTAAAGAGGTGAAAGTTGCCTGTTACCTTACACTGATTAAGTGACAGTTACCTGTAGTCCTTACGCTAAAGAGGTGAAAGTTGCCTGTGTCCTTACACTGATGACGTGACAGTTACCTTTAGTCCTTACACTGATGAGGCTATAGTTACCTATAGTCCTTACAATAATGAGGTGACAGTTCCCTGTAGTCCTTACACTGATGACGTGACAGTTACCTTTAGTCCTTACACTGATGAGGCTATAGTTACCTATAGTCCTTACACTAATGAGGTGACAGTTACCTGTATTCCTTACACTGATGAGGTGACAGTTCCCTATAGTCCTTTCACTGATGAGGTGACAGTTACCTATAGTCCTTACACTGTTGAGGTGACTGTTCCCTGTAGTCCTTACACTGATGAGGTGACAGTTCCCTGTAGTCCTTACACTGATGAGGTGACAGTTCCCTGTAGTCCTTACACTGATGAGGTGACAGTTCCTTGTAGTCCTTACACTATTGAGGTTACAGTTCTCTTTTGTACTTACACTGATGAGGTGACAGTTCCCTATTGTCCTTACACTGATGAGGTGACAGTTACCTATAGTCCTTACACTGATGAGGTGACGGTTCCCTGTAGTCCTTACACTGATGAGGTGACAGTTACCTGTAGTCCTTACACTGATGAGGTGACAGTTACCTATAGTCCTTACGCTAATGAGGTGACAGTTACCTGTATTCCTTACACTGATGAGGTGACAGTTCCCTGTAGTCCTTACACTGATGAGGTGACAGTTACCTATAGTCCTTACACTGATGAGGTGACAGTTCCCTGTAGTCCTTACACTGATGAGGTGATAGTTCCCTGTAGTCCTTACACTGATGAGGTGACAGTTCCGTGTAGTCCTTACACTAATGAGGTGACAGTTCTCTATTGTACTTACACTGTTGAGGTGACAGTTCCCTATTGTCCTTACACTGATGAGGTGACAGTTACCTATAGTCTTTACACTGATGAGGTGACAGTTCCCTGTAGTCCTTACACTGATGAGGTGACTGTTACCTGTGGTCCTTACACTGATGAGGTGACAGTTACCTATAGTCCTTACGCTAATGAGGTGACAGTTACCTGTATTCCTTACACTGATGAGGTGACAGTTCCCTATAGTCCTTTCACTGATGAGGTGACAGTTCCTATAGTCCTTTCACTGATGAGGTGACAGTTACCTATAGTCCTTACACTGTTGAGGTGACTGTTCCCTGTAGTCCTTACACTGATGAGGTGACAGTTCCCTGTAGTCCTTACACTGATGAGGTGACTGTTACCTGTGGTCCTTACACTGATGAGGTGACAGTTACCTATAGTCCTTACGCTAATGAGGTGACAGTTACCTGTATTCCTTACACTGATGAGGTGACAGTTCCCTATAGTCCTTTCACTGATGAGGTGACAGTTACCTATAGTCCTTACACTGATGAGGTGACAGTTCCTTATTGTCCTTACACTGATGAGGTGACTGTTACCTGTGGTCCTTACACTGATGAGGTGACAGTTACCTATAGTCCTTACACTGATGAGGTGACAGTTCCCTGTAGTCCTTACACTGATGAGGTGACAGTTCCCTGTAGTCCTTACACTGATGAGGTGACAGTTACCTGTAGTCCTTACACTGATGAGGTTATAGTTACCTATAGTCCTTACACTGATGAGGTGACAGTTCCCTGTAGTCCTTACACTGATGAGGTGACAGTTACCTGTAGTCCTTACACTGATGAGGTGACGGTTCCCTGTAGTCCTTACACTGATGAGGTGACAGTTACCTGTAGTCCTTACACTGATGAGGTGATAGTTACCTATAGTCCTTACACTGATGAGGTGACAGTTACCTGTAGTCCTTACACTGATGAGGTGACAGTTACCTATAGTCCTTAACTGATGAGGTGACAGTTCCCTGTAGTCCTTACACTCATGAGGTGACAGTTACCTATAGTCCTTACACTGATGAGGTGACAGTTCCCTGTAGTCCTTACACTGATGAGGTGACAGTTACCTATAGTCCTTACACTGATGAGGTGACAGTTACCTATAGTCCTTACACTAATGAGGTGACAGTTCTCTATTGTACTTACACTGATGAGGTGACAGTTCCCTATTGTCCTTACACTGATGAGGTGACAGTTACCTATAGTCCTTACACTGATGAGGTGACAGTTCCCTGTAGTCCTTACACTGATGAGGTGACAGTTACCTGTAGTCCTTACACTGATGAGGTGACAGTTACCTATAGTCCTTACACTAATGAGGTTACAGTTCTCTATTGTACTTACACTGATGAGGTGACAGTTCCCTATTGTCCTTACACTGATGAGGTGACAGTTACCTATAGTCCTTACACTGATGAGGTGACGGTTCCCTGTAGTCCTTACACTGATGAGGTGACAGTTACCTGTAGTCCTTACACTGATGAGGCTATAGTTACCTATAGTCCTTACACTAATGAGGTGACAGTTACCTGTATTCCTTACACTGATGAGGTGACAGTTACCTATAGTCCTTACACTGATGAGGTGACAGTTCCCTGTAGTCCTTACACTGATGAGGTGATAGTTCCCTGTAGTCCTTACACTGATGAGGTGACAGTTCCCTGTAGTCCTTACACTAATGAGGTGACAGTTCTCTATTGTCCTTACACTGTTGAGGTGACAGTTACCTATTGTCCTTACACTGATGAGGTGACAGTTACCTATAGTCCTTACACTGATGAGGTGACCATTACCTGTGGTCCTTACACTGATGAGGTGACAGTTACCTGTAGTCCTTACGCTAAAGAGGTGACAGTTACCTATAGTCCTTACACTGATGATGTGACAGTTCCCTGTAGTCCTTACACTGATGAGGTGACAGTTCCCTATAGTCCTTCACTGATGAGGTGACAGTTACCTGTAGTCCTTACACTGATGAGGTGACAGTTACCTGTAGTCATTACACTGATGAGTCCTTACACTGATGAGGTGACAGTTACCTATAGTCCTTACACTGATGAGGTGACAGTTCCCTGTAGTCCTTACACTGATGAGGTGACAGTTACCTATAGTCCTTACACTGATGAGGTGACAGTTACCTATTGTCCTTTCACTAAAGAGGTGACAGTTCCCTGTGCCCTTACACTGATTAAGTGACAGTTACTTGTAGTCCTTACATTGAAGAGGTGACAGTTCCCTGTGTCCTTACACTGATGAGGTGACAGTTACCTGTAGTTCTTACACTGATGAGGTGACCGTTACCAATAGTCCTTACACTGATGAGGTGACAGTTCCCTGTAGTCCTTACACTGATGAGGTGACAGTTCCCTGTAGTCCTTACACTGATGAGATGACAGTTACCTCTATACCTTACACTAAAGAAGTGACAGTTCCCTGTGTCCTTACACTGATGAGGAGACAGTTACCTGTAGTCCTTACACTGATGAGGTGACAGTTACCTATAGTCCTTACACTGATGAGATGACAGTTCCCTGTAGTCCTTACACTGATGAGGTGACAGTTACCTGTAGTCCTTACACTGATGAGGTGACTGTTACCTGTAGTCCTTACACCGATGAGGTGACACTTACTTATAGTCCTTACACTGATGAGGTGACAGTTACCTATAGTCCTTTCACTGATGAGATGACAGTTACCTATAGTCCTTACATTGATGAGGTGACAGTTCCCTGTAGTCCTTACACTGGTGAGGTTACAGTTACCTATAGTCCTTACACTAAAGAGGTGACAGTTTCCTGTTACCTTACACTGATTAAGTGACAGTTACCTGTAGTCCTTACGCTAAAGAGGTGACAGTTGCCTGTGTCCTTACACTCATGAGGTGACAGTTACCTGTAGTCCTTACACTGATGAGGTGACAGTTACCTGTAGTCCTTACACTGATGAGGTGATAGTTCCTATAGTCCTTACACTAATGAGGTGACAGTTACCTGTATTCCTTACATTGATGAGGTGACAGTTGCCTATAGTCCTTTCACTGATGAGATGACAGTTACCTATAGTCCTTACACTGATGAGGTGACAGTTACCTATAGTCCTTACACTGATGAGGTGACAGTTACCTGTAGTCCTTACACTGATGAGGTGACAGTTACCTATATTCCTTACACTGAAGAGGTGACAGTTCCCTGTGTCCTTACACTGATGAGGTGACAGTTCCCTGTGTCCTTACATTGATGAGGTGACAGTTCCCTGTATTCTTTACACTGATGAGGTGACAGTTCCCTGTAGTCCTTACACTGATGAGGTGACAGTTACCTATAGTCCTTACACTGATGAGGTGACAGTTCCCTGTAGTCCTTACACTGATGAGGTGATAGTTACCTGTAGTCCTTACACTGATGAGGTGACAGTTCCCTGTAGTTCTTACACTAATGAGGTGACAGTTCTCTATTGTACTTACACTGATGAGGTGACAGTTCCCTATTGTCCTTACACTGATGAGGTGACAGTTACCTATAGTCCTTACACTGATGAGGTGACAGTTCCCTGTAGTCCTTACACTGATGAGGTGACTGTTACCTGTGGTCCTTACACTGATGAGGTGACAGTTCCCTGTAGTCCTTACACTGATGAGGTGACAGTTACCTATAGTCCTTACACTGATGAGGTGACAGTTCCCTGTAGTCCTTACATTGATGAGGTGACAATATCCTGTAGTCCTTACACTGATGAGGTGACAGTTACCTATAGTCCTTACACTGATGAGGTGACAGTTCCTATAGTCCTTACACTGATGAGGTGACAGTTCCCTGTAGTCCTTACACTGATGAGGTGACAGTTACCTATAGTCCTTACACTGATGAGGTGACAGTTACCTGTAGTCCTTACACTGATGAGGTCACAGTTACCTGTAGTCCTTACACTGATGAGGTGACAGTTCCCTGTAGTCCTTACACTGATGAGGTGACAGTTACCTATAGTCCTTACACTGATGAGGTGACAGTTCCCTGTAGTCCTTACACTGATGAGGTGACAGTTACCTATAGTCCTTACACTGATGAGGTGACAGTTACCTATAGTCCTTACACTGATGAGGTGACAGTTCCCTGTAGTCCTTACACTGATGAGGTGACAGTTCCCTGTAGTCCTTACACTGATGAGGTGACAGTTACCTGTAGTCCTTACACTGATGAAGTGACAGTTATCAATAGTCCTTACACTGATGAGGTGACTGTTCCCTGTAGTCCTTACACTGATGAGGTGACTGTTACCTGTAGTCCTTACACTGATGAGGTGACAACTCCTGTAGTCCTTACACTCATGAGGTGACAGTTCCCTATTGTCCTTACACTGATGAGGTGACAGTTACCTATTGTCCTTACACTGATGAGGTGACAGTTACCTGTAGTCCTTACACTGATGAGGTGACAGTTACCTTAAGTCCTTACACAGATGAGGTCACAGTTCCCTGTAGTCCTTACACTGATTAGTTGAAAGTTACCTATAGTCCTTACACTGATGAGGTGACAGTTCCCTGTAGTCCTTACACTGATGAGGTGACAGTTACCTGTAGTCCTTACACTGATGAGGCTATAGTTACCTATAGTCCTTACACTAATGAGGTGACAGTTCTCTATTGTACTTACACTGATGAGGTGACAGTTCCCTATTGTCCTTATACTGATGAGGTGACAGTTACCTATAGTCCTTATAATGATGAGGTGACGGTTCCCTGTAGTCCTTACACTGATGAGGTGACAGTTACCTGTAGTCCTTACACTGATGAGGCTATAGTTACCTATAGTCCTTACACTAATGAGGTGACAGTTCTCTATTGTACTTACACTGATGAGGTGACAGTTCCCTATTGTCCTTATACTGATGAGGTGACAGTTACCTATAGTCCTTATAATGATGAGGTGACGGTTCCCTGTAGTCCTTACACTGATGAGGTGACAGTTACCTGTAGTCCTTACACTGATGAGGCTATAGTTACCTATAGTCCTTACACTAATGAGGTGACAGTTACCTGTATTCCTTACACTGATGAGGTGACAGTTACCTATAGTCCTTACACTGATGAGGTGACAGTTCCCTGTAGTCCTTACACTGATGAGGTGATAGTTCCCTGTAGTCCTTACACTGATGAGGTGACAGTTCCCTGTAGTCCTTACACTCATGAGGTGACAGTTCCTATTGTCCTTACACTGATGAGGTGACAGTTACCTATTGTCCTAACACTGATGAGGTGACAGTTACCTGTAGTCCTTACACTATTAGGTGACCATTACCTGTGGTCCTTACACTGATGAGGTGACAGTTCCCTGTAGTCCTTACGCTAAAGAGGTGACAGTTCCCTGTGTCCTTACACTGATGAGGTGACAGTTCCCTGTAGTCCTTACACTGATGAGGTGACATTTCCCTGTAGTCCTTAACTGATAAGCTGACAGTTACCTGTAGTCCTTACACTGATGAGGTGACAATTCCCTGTAGTCCTTACGCTCATAGGGTGACAGTTACCTATAGTCCTTACACTGATGAGGTGACAGTTCCCTGTAGTCCTCACACTGATGAAGTGACAGTTCCTTATATTCCTTAAACTGATGAGGTGACAGTTCCCTGTATTCTTTACACTGATGAGGTGACAGTTCCCTGTAGTCCTTACACTGATGAGGTGACAGTTACCTATAGTCCTTACACTGATGAGGTGACAGTTCCCTGTAGTCCTTACACTGATGAGGTGATAGTTACCTGTAGTCCTTACACTGATGAGGTGACAGTTCCCTGTAGTTCTTACACTAATGAGGTGACAGTTCTCTATTGTACTTACACTGATGAGGTGACAGTTCCCTATTGTCCTTACACTGAGGAGGTGACAGTTACCTATAGTCCTTACACTGATGAGGTGACAGTTCCCCTGTAGTCCTTACACTGATGAGGTGACTGTTACCTGTGGTCCTTAAACTGATGAGGTGACAGTTCCCCGTAGTCGTTACACTGATGTGGTGACAGTTACCTATAGTCCTTACACTGATGAGGAGACAGTTCCCTGTAGTCCTTACATTGATGAGGTGACAATATCCTGTAGTCCTTACACTCATGAGGTGACAGTTACCTATAGTCCTTACACTGATGAGGTGACAGTTCCCTATAGTCCTTACACTGATGAGGTCACAGTTCCCTGTAGTCCTTACACTGATTAGTTGACAGTTACCTATAGTCCTTACACTGATGAGGTGACAGTTACCTATATTCCTTACACTGATGAGGTCACAGTTACCTGTAGTCCTTACATTGATGAGGTGACAATTCCCTGTAGTCCTTACACTCATGAGGTGACAGTTACCTATAGTCCTTACACTGATGAGGTGACAGTTCCCTGTAGTCCTTACACTGATGAGTTGACAGTTACCTATAGTCCTTACACTGATGAGGTGACAGTTACCTATATTCCTTACACTGAAGAGGTGACAGTTCCCTGTGTCCTTACACTGATGAGGTGACAGTTCCCTGTAGTCCTTACACTGATGAGGTGACAGTTACCTGTAGTCCTTACACTGATGAAGTGACAGTTATCAATAGTCCTTACACTGATGAGGTGACTGTTCCCTGTAGTCCTTACACTGATGAGGTGACTGTTACCTGTAGTCCTTACACTGATGAGGTGACAACTCCCTGTAGTCCTTACACTCATGAGGTGACAGTTCCCTATTGTCCTTACACTGATGAGGTGACAGTTACCTATTGTCCTTACACTGATGAGGTGACAGTTACCTGTAGTCCTTACACTGATGAGGTGACAGTTACCTTAAGTCCTTACACTGATGAGGTCACAGTTCCCTGTAGTCCTTACACTGATTAGTTGAAAGTTACCTATAGTCCTTACACTGATGAGGTGACAGTTCCCTGTAGTCCTTACACTGATGAGGTGACGGTTACCTGTAGTCCTTACACTGATGAGGCTATAGTTACCTATAGTCCTTACACTAATGAGGTGACAGTTCTCTATTGTACTTACACTGATGAGGTGACAGTTCCATTGTCCTTATACTGATGAGGTGACAGTTACCTATAGTCCTTATAATGATGAGGTGACGGTTCCCTGTAGTCCTTACACTGATGAGGTGACAGTTACCTGTAGTCCTTACACTGATGAGGCTATAGTTACCTATAGTCCTTACACTAATGAGGTGACAGTTCTCTATTGTACTTACACTGATGAGGTGACAGTTCCCTATTGTCCTTATACTGATGAGGTGACAGTTACCTATAGTCCTTATAATGATGAGGTGACGGTTCCCTGTAGTCCTTACACTGATGAGGTGACAGTTACCTGTAGTCCTTACACTGATGAGGCTATAGTTACCTATAGTCCTTACACTAATGAGGTGACAGTTACCTGTATTCCTTACACTGATGAGGTGACAGTTACCTATAGTCCTTACACTGATGAGGTGACAGTTCCCTGTAGTCCTTACACTGATGAGGTGATAGTTCCCTGTAGTCCTTACACTGATGAGGTGACAGTTCCCTGTAGTCCTTACACTGATGAGGTGATAGTTACCTGTAGTCCTTACACTGATGAGGTGACAGTTCCCTGTAGTTCTTACACTAATGAGGTGACAGTTCTCTATTGTACTTACACTGATGAGGTGACAGTTCCCTATTGTCCTTACACTGAGGAGGTGACAGTTACCTATAGTCCTTACACTGATGAGGTGACAGTTCCCCTGTAGTCCTTACACTGATGAGGTGACTGTTACCTGTGGTCCTTAAACTGATGAGGTGACAGTTCCCCGTAGTCGTTACACTGATGTGGTGACAGTTACCTATAGTCCTTACACTGATGAGGAGACAGTTCCCTGTAGTCCTTACATTGATGAGGTGACAATATCCTGTAGTCCTTACACTCATGAGGTGACAGTTACCTATAGTCCTTACACTGATGAGGTGACAGTTCCTATAGTCCTTACACTGATGAGGTCACAGTTCCCTGTAGTCCTTACACTGATTAGTTGACAGTTACCTATAGTCCTTACACTGATGAGGTGACAGTTACCTATATTCCTTACACTGATGAGGTCACAGTTACCTGTAGTCCTTACATTGATGAGGTGACAATTCCCTGTAGTCCTTACACTCATGAGGTGACAGTTACCTATAGTCCTTACACTGATGAGGTGACAGTTCCCTGTAGTCCTTACACTGATGAGTTGACAGTTACCTATAGTCCTTACACTGATGAGGTGACAGTTACCTATATTCCTTACACTGAAGAGGTGACAGTTCCTGTGTCCTTACACTGATGAGGTGACAGTTCCTGTAGTCCTTACACTGATGAGGTGACAGTTACCTGTAGTCCTTACACTGATGAAGTGACAGTTATCAATAGTCCTTACACTGATGAGGTGACTGTTCCCTGTAGTCCTTACACTGATGAGGTGACTGTTACCTGTAGTCCTTACACTGATGAGGTGACAACTCCCTGTAGTCCTTACACTCATGAGGTGACAGTTCCCTATTGTCCTTACACTGATGAGGTGACAGTTACCTATTGTCCTTACACTGATGAGGTGACAGTTACCTGTAGTCCTTACACTGATGAGGTGACAGTTACCTTAAGTCCTTACACTGATGAGGTCACAGTTCCCTGTAGTCCTTACACTGATTAGTTGAAAGTTACCTATAGTCCTTACACTGATGAGGTGACAGTTCCCTGTAGTCCTTACACTGATGAGGTGACGGTTACCTGTAGTCCTTACACTGATGAGGCTATAGTTACCTATAGTCCTTACACTAATGAGGTGACAGTTCTCTATTGTACTTACACTGATGAGGTGACAGTTCCCTATTGTCCTTATACTGATGAGGTGACAGTTACCTATAGTCCTTATAATGATGAGGTGACGGTTCCTGTAGTCCTTACACTGATGAGGTGACAGTTACCTGTAGTCCTTACACTGATGAGGCTATAGTTACCTATAGTCCTTACACTAATGAGGTGACAGTTCTCTATTGTACTTACACTGATGAGGTGACAGTTCCCTATTGTCCTTATACTGATGAGGTGACAGTTACCTATAGTCCTTATAATGATGAGGTGACGGTTCCCTGTAGTCCTTACACTGATGAGGTGACAGTTACCTGTAGTCCTTACACTGATGAGGCTATAGTTACCTATAGTCCTTACACTAATGAGGTGACAGTTACCTGTATTCCTTACACTGATGAGGTGACAGTTACCTATAGTCCTTACACTGATGAGGTGACAGTTCCCTGTAGTCCTTACACTGATGAGGTGATAGTTCCCTGTAGTCCTTACACTGATGAG
The DNA here is from genome assembly GCA_030435695.1 of Brachymystax lenok tsinlingensis. Lineage (NCBI taxonomy): Eukaryota > Metazoa > Chordata > Actinopteri > Salmoniformes > Salmonidae > Brachymystax > Brachymystax lenok. Next base: position 29,644,941 of record CM059806.1, read on the forward strand.
GTGACAGTTCCCTGTAGTCCTTACACTCATGAGGTGACAGTTCCCTATTGTCCTTACACTGATGAGGTGACAGTTACCTATTGTCCTAACACTGATGAGGTGACAGTTACCTGTAGTCCTTACACTATTAGGTGACCATTACCTGTGGTCCTTACACTGATGAGGTGACAGTTCCCTGTAGTCCTTACGCTAAAGAGGTGACAGTTCCCTGTGTCCTTACACTGATGAGGTGACAGTTCCCTGTAGTCCTTACACTGATGAGGTGACATTTCCCTGTAGTCCTTAACTGATAAGCTGACAGTTACCTGTAGTCCTTACACTGATGAGGTGACAATTCCCTGTAGTCCTTACGCTCATAGGGTGACAGTTACCTATAGTCCTTACACTGATGAGGTGACAGTTCCCTGTAGTCCTCACACTGATGAAGTGACAGTTCCTTATATTCCTTAAACTGATGAGGTGACAGTTCTCTGTAGTCCTTACACTGACGAGGTGACAGTTACCTGTAGTCATTAAACTGATGAGTCCTTACACTGATGAGGTGACAGTTACCTATAGTCCTTACACTGATGAGGTGACAGTTCCCTGTAGTCCTTACACTGATGAGGTGACAGTTACCTATAGTCCTTACACTGATGAGGTGACAGTTACCTATTGTCCTTTCACTAAAGAGGTGACAGTTCCCTGTGCCCTTACACTGATTAAGTGACAGTTACTTGTAGTCCTTACATTGAAGAGGTGACAGTTCCCTGTGTCCTTACACTGATGAGGTGACAGTTACCTGTAGTTCTTACACTGATGAGGTGACCGTTACCAATAGTCCTTACACTGATGAGGTGACAGTTCCCTGTAGTCCTTACACTGATGAGGTGACAGTTCCCTGTAGTCCTTACACTGATGAGATGACAGTTACCTCTATACCTTACACTAAAGAAGTGACAGTTCCCTGTGTCCTTACACTGATGAGGAGACAGTTACCTGTAGTCCTTACACTGATGAGGTGACAGTTACCTATAGTCCTTACACTGATGAGATGACAGTTCCCTGTAGTCCTTACACTGATGAGGTGACAGTAGTTACCTATTGTCCTTACACTGATGAGGTGACAGTTACCTGTAGTCCTTACACTGATGAGGTGACTGTTACCTGTAGTCCTTACACCAATTAGGTGACACTTACTTATAGTCCTTACACTGATTATGTGACTGTTCCCTGTAGTCCTTACACTGATGAAGTGACAGTTCCCTGTTGCCCTTACCCTGATGAGGTGACAGTTCCCTATAGTCCTTTCACTGATGAGATGACAGTTACCTGTATTCATTACACTGATGAGGTGACAGTTACCTATAGTCCTTTCACTGATGAGATGACAGTTACCTATAGTCCTTACATTGATGAGGTGACAGTTCCCTGTAGTCCTTACACTGGTGAGGTTACAGTTACCTATAGTCCTTACACTAAAGAGGTGACAGTTTCCTGTTACCTTACACTGATTAAGTGACAGTTACCTGTAGTCCTTACGCTAAAGAGGTGACAGTTGCCTGTGTCCTTACACTCATGAGGTGACAGTTACCTGTAGTCCTTACACTGATGAGGTGACAGTTAACTGTAGTCCTTACACTGATGAGGTGATAGTTCCTATAGTCCTTACACTAATGAGGTGACAGTTACCTGTATTCCTTACATTGACGAGGTGACAGTTGCCTATAGTCCTTTCACTGATGAGATGACAGTTACCTATAGTCCTTTCACTCATGAGGTGACAGTTACCTATAGTCCTTACACTGATGAGTTGACAGTTACCTTTAGTCCTTACACTGATGAGGTGACAGTTACCTATATTCCTTACACTGAAGAGGTGACAGTTCCCTGTGTCCTTACACTGATGAGGTGACAGTTCCCTGTGTCCTTACATTGATGAGGTGACAATTCCCTGTATTCTTTACACTGATGAGGTGACAGTTCCCTGTAGTCCTTACACTGATGAGGTGACAGTTACCTATAGTCCTTACACTGATGAGGTGACAGTTACCTATTGTCCTTACACTAAAGAGGTGACAGTTCCCTGTGTCCTTACACTGATTAAGTGACAGTTACTTGTAGTCCTTACACTAAAGAGGTGACATTTCCCTGTGTCCTTACACTGATGAGGTGACAGTTACCTGTAGTTCTTACACTGATGAGGTGACCGTTACCAATAGTCCTTACACTGATGAGGTGACAGTTCCCTGTAGTCCTTACACTGATGAGTTGACAATTCACTGATATCAACATCTAAAGTGCCGATATCACAGTTTATTTGAATGTGATAAAACGATCATATATATAATAATCCAATGCTGTATAATAATATAATATATATCATTTAGCAGCGTATGGGTGGTCCCGGGAATTGAACCCAGTTTCAACTGAGCTACAGAGAACTAAAATGACAAAATTCTCGCGCTAGTACAGCTGTTACATTTGTTTAGGAATTGTTAATGTGGTGATAATGCTTAGCACATCTCATACTGCACAGTACAGAGTCTTCAGACAGAGCCTAGAATACGTATGTTATGCAAAGTGCACTATTGTTATGTGATTGCTGCTAATGATTAGCTGCTTGTAGCGGAAGGCTAACCCTTCTGTCTGTTATGCCATCTCTTTAGGATAATGACGTAAGGATCATTATCGGACAGTTTGATGAGAACTTGGCCTCCAAAGTATTCTGCTGTGTGAGTATTGTTTGTATATATACACACACACACACCTATGCACGCACGCACTCACACCCACACACACGCACGCACGCACACACACACACACACACACACACACACACACACACACACACACACACACACACACACACACACACACACACACACACACACACACACACACACACACACATCAAGTTGTCAAACCAATGAGTGTGGCAGATGTTTCCCATGTATGGTACATTTACTGACACTTACCATTATAAGTGTAAGTAAAATCTGAAATCATATTCATATTGACATTAATAACCGATATCTCAGTGACCAGTGTTTTACAGAATATTATACCACTGACATGTCTGTCTCAGTGACCAGTTTCTTACAGAACATCATACCACTGACATGTCTGTCTCAGTGAACAGTGTCTTACAGAACATCATACCACTGACATGACTGTCTCAGTGACCAGTGTCTTACAGAACATCATACCACTGACATGACTGTCTCAGTGACCAGTGTCTTACAGAACATCGTACCACTGACATGACTGTCTCAGTGAACAGTGTGTTACAGAACATCATACCACTGACATGACTGTCTCAGTGACCAGTGTCTTACAGAACATCATACCACTGACATGACTGTCTCAGTGACCAGTGTCTTACAGAACATCATACCACTGACATGACTGTCTCAGTGACCAGTGTCTTACAGAACATCGTACCACTGACATGACTGTCTCAGTGACCAGTGTGTTACAGAACATCATACCACTGACATGACTGTCTCAGTGACCAGTGTGTTACAGAACATCATACCACTGACATGACTGTCTGCAATGATTAGCAATGTGTCTAGGACAGATTACAATGTCAATGCAGACTGCTGTTTGACATAGAATAGGTACAAGGTTGGTGCTTGTTTGTTTGTGGGTGCACGTGCGCCCCGTGTATGTACTGTAGCGTGCGTGTGTGTAGTTGTTTGCATACACTGTATGTGGTGTGTGTTTGTAAGGACACACCTGTATGTGTGTGTACTAACCAAACATCCCTCCCCCAGGCGTACAACCTGAACATGTATGGTAGTAAGTACCAGTGGATCATACCAGGCTGGTACCAGGGCAACTGGTGGGAGCAGGCCAACTCCACCAACTGCACCACCAGGAAGCTGCTGACCGCTATGGAGGGATACATCGCTGTGGACTTTGAACCCCTCAGCGCCAAACAGGTCAAGGGGATCTCTGGAATGGTGAGTGTTCCTGATAAGCATTCTGATACACGGTATAGCGTATAACTGTTTTGTACCTGCGGGGTGAGGACTATTTACAAAGTATTACAACTCACACATATGCTAAAAAGATCACAGTTGGTTTACTTTGGAGCATGAGCGACATCAATACAGATTGGATCCTACAGATGTAGGATCTTAATTTTTGAGCCAGTTTGCTACGGCAGGAAAATAATCCTGCAGCAACAGGGAATGTGAATTACTATGTGAATTATAATTAATGGACATTTTTGTAGTGGTTGATACATTTTTCGTAAGGGAATATCAAGTCTGAAATTTCAAATTGGAAATTACAAACTTCAGATGGCCTTTTTAAACCTCAAATACATTACAAGTATTTAATTTTCTGGGTGATCAAATTATAATCCTACAGTATATGACCATAACTATTATAACTATCCCAGCAGCTTCCCAGGTCCTGCATTTAGGACGTTGATGGCTATTGTGGATGAAGTGCTTGTACCTGTTGCTCCAAAGGAGTCGTTGTCCTGTATAGTGGATAGAAGAAAAGCATTCTATCTACGGCTATGTCCCAGTGCCACATTGTTCCCTATTCCCTATTCCCCCCATAGGGCTCTGGTGAAAAGTAATACACAATGGGAATAGGGAATAGAGTGGCATTTGGGAGGCAACCTAAAAAGCTTATATTGTCCCCTCTCTTTCCCTACATTCAGACACCTAAAGAGTACGAGAGGGAGTACAGTAAAGAGCTGCAGCAGAAGGGGGTGGAGCCCTCGAAGTACCACGGCTTTGCCTACGACGGGATTTGGGTGATAGCTAAGACCCTGACCCGCGTCATGGACTTACTGCAGCACAAGGAGAAGCAGGACATGTATCACAACTTCACTGTGGACGACCGGGAGGTGGGCAGGCTGGTGCTGGACGTCATGAACGAAACCAACTTCTATGGTGTCACGGTGAGTCAATGGTCTTTCCCTGATATAAGGAAAAGGGCTAGCATCCTGTCCAGAGGGTATACCTGATCATCAAGCTGCCTCACGTTACAGAAACAGGAGACAGACTAGTGTCCTGTCCAGAGGGTATACCTGATCATCAAGCTGCCTCACGTTACAGAAACAGGAGATAAACTAGTGTCCTTTCCAGAGGGTATACCTGATCATCAAGCTGCCTCACATTACAGAAACAGGAGATAGATTCCTGCTATACTGTATATGGGCCATTCTGTCTGGAACAAGGCTTGCTTTTACATGAGGAAAGGTAATGGTGATTCGTTATGGAACATTATCAATATTATAATGAATAGCAGCAATATATAGAAGACAGGTTTTTATCAAAAGTCAAGCTTTTTCAAGACTGTGAGTATGTGTCTACTTTTCTATTCTATATTGACTCTCTCTACAGTATATATTTAGTACATCATTCTTTCTACAATAAAACAGTTACATCAGGTCCCGAATTGTGTTTATCTGAAGGTGGCTCAGACCAAGTCTCTCGAGGTCAGAGGCAAGCCTTCAGTATTGAGGTCAGCCATGTTATAGGCGGCCCAGCGTGAAACGACCTCTACAGTAACCAGGACTATGGAGTCCAACCTGGCCAGACCTTTCAGCAACAGCCGGGCCCTCCCCACTCCCACTGTGCCCCATCCTGATTCAATGACACACTAACACAAACAAATGTGTACACACACACACACCGTCATGTTCTCAAGCACACACAGACTGATGTATACTTATGCACATGTGCACATACAGACACGTAGACACACACACAAACGCACACACACAAACACACACACAAACTCTGATTTAACTCTGGAGAGCTGCTAGGCCAGGCACCAGCCACATTAATGTAAAGGAATACAGTAAAGAAATGTCAAAGGGGCACTTAAAGCATACCTTTTTAATAAAAGTTAATTTTAGAGACCGTTACCAACCTAATACAGAATATTGGTGGTTGGGCTGTTCCTTTTGGTGGTTAGGGCTGTCACTATGACAATCCCAGTGTTCTTATTGGCTATGCTCGTTACAAGCAACTTGCTTTTCACAACATGCAACCAAGCGCTATTGTGAGCGTGCCACTTAACATGGAATTGTGACGAGACATTTCCTCAGGCCCAAACCACATTAAAGGCCATTTCATCATGATTAGTGGCTCTACATCAAGAACATTATGGAGAAATGAGGCCTCCATCAGACCACGGATCAGTCTGACTAGCAAATACTTACAAAGACAATTAGAGAGAGAAGACGCGTGTGTGTGTGTGTGTGTGTGTGTGTGTGTGTGTGTGTGTGTGTGTGTGTGTGTGTGTGTGTGTGTGTGTGTGTGTGTGTGTGTGTGTGTGTGTGTGTGTGTGTGTGTGTGTGTGTGCGGGCGTGCGCGTGTGCATGTGCATGTGTGTGTGCACGTGTGTGTGTTTGTGTAGGATATGGCCGCTGGCTGAGGATGTGAAGAGATGGACAGAGATCAAAGAGGGAGGAGGGGATGAAGAAGAATAGTGATGTGGTAGATAGAGGAAAAGAGAGAGGAGAAACAGAGAGGGGGCAGAAAGAAAGAGTGAGAGCAAGAGGGAAGTGAAAGAGAGAACAGGAAAACAGCAAGGGAGAAAGAGGAATAGTGAAGGATAGATGGCTGAAGAGGTAGAGAGGGAAAGAGGGAGAGATGGTGTCGTAACTAGTATTGAGAGGTTGATCTCCCTTGGGGCATTACAGTACACCATACTCTCTCTCCCCCCAGTTCCCTCAGCCTCTCTGGGGTGAAGTGGGCTGCCAGTGGGTCTGTCTCTGGAGACTACTGGAGGACAGTGGCAGGGAGGGAGACATGGATAGTCCAGATAGCCTCATCTCCCCGGGGTCCTTCTGCCAGGGTGGCTGCCTGAGGTGTGTGTGTGTGTGTGTGTGTGTGTGTGTGTGTGTGTGTGTGTGTGTGTGTGTGTGTGTGTGTGTGTGTGTGTGTGTGTGTGTGTGTGTGTGTGTGTTTCTGCGTGTCTGTGTGTGTGTCTCCAGGGGGATAACATACAGCAGCACTATTACCATCTATTCAGAAAGCAACACAGACAGCAACACTATTGTATAATATGATTTACAATTGTGTTCATTTGAGCAGAAAATACCCCAGTAATGGTATTGAAAAATAATTATCACATTTGCTCCAGGTCTATAGGAAATATTTTTCAAATGCTCTATTTAGGAGAATACTCTGCAGTAATTTATACTTAATTTCAGTTATGATTTATGACTTATTTTGTATTCAGGATGTTTGATCCATCTGATCAAACTGTACATGACATGAGACGATAAAAAAGCTTGACACGGTTTATACATTCTGTCTGCACAGAACCAGCCATGCATTACAGTAATAACTGAGATATAAGGTCCGTTCCAAATGGCAGACTATTACCTATGTAGTGAACTACTTTTGACTAGAGCACTGCACCATGTAGGGAATAGGCTGCCATTTTAGACACACACATAACCTGTCAGGATAATTAACCCCTTTACTGTGCCTTTATAGAGCATCAGAGTATAGGTGCATATTTCTATTAGAGGAGAAGGAGAGTCATGGGGAACACACACACACCACACACACACACACCACACACACACCACACACACACCATACCCCATCTTTAGAGGAGAAGGAGAATCATGGGGAACACACACACACCACACACACACCATACCCCATTGTGGCTCTGCGTTTCCACACACACACCACACACACACCACACACACACCACACACCATACCACATCGTGGCTCTGTGTTTCCACACACACACCCCACACACACACCATACACACACACACCACACAGACACACCACACCCCATCGTGGCTCTGCGTTTCCACACACACCACACCCCATCGTGGCTCTGCGTTTCCACACACACACCACACCCCATCATGGCTCTGCGTTTCCACACACACACCACACACCATCGTGGCTCTGCGTTTCCACACACACGCCACACCCCATCGTGGCTCTGCGTTTCCACACACACACCACACCCCATCGTGGCTCTGCGTTTCCACACACACACCCCACACACACACCATACACACACACCACACAGACACACCACACCCCATCGTGGCTCTGCGTTTCCACACACACACCACACCCCATCGTGGCTCTGCGTTTCCACACACACACCACACCCCATCATGGCTCTGCGTTTCACACACACACCACACCCCATCGTGGCTCTGCGTTTCCACACACACACCACACCCCATCGTGGCTCTGCGTTTCCACACACACGCCACACCCCATCGTGGCTCTGCGTTTCCACACACACACATCACCCGTGTACTAGACCCGCTGCCTAAACATCCCCAGTGTGAACCACAACACGTGACACTAACACTCTCTGGGTGCCGCCTACTATTGATCTAGTCTAGTGGCAGAACAATAGAGGAAGTGAAACATTAGCTCAGAGAAGCCTCCAGGGCTTGGCCAGGGCTGTTAGCAGCACTGTGAACATGTACAGTGGAATTCACCCTCTTCATGTATGGCCTGGAGGGGAGAGGAGACCGGGAGACAGGGAGACAGGGGAGACAGGGGAGACAGAGGAGACAGGGGCTCTTGTCTGTCCAGACAGAGGCTGCGGCTCAAATGGCACCCTATTCCCTATGTAGTGCACTATTTTCTTCCAGGGCCCTATTCCCTATGTAGTGCAATTTACTTTCTACCAGGGCCCATAGGCCAGTGTATTGGTCTTAGTGCCTCCTGTCTAACGGATGGTAACACAGCCTGAGGGCAGATAGTCCTTGACACAGTGAGGTGTCAGTGTGTGTGTGTGTGCGTGCATGTGTGTGTGTGTGTGTCAGGCTGCTGCTTTCTGTCTCCAGACCTCCAGGGAGCTCCCTCTTTTCACACCTGCAGCCCACAACCATAGACTCTCTCTGGGGCAAACATCCCGCTTTCTTCCCGTCCTCCCTTTTCTCACCTCCAGAAACAAAGTAGCAAAGTGATACCGCCATCTCACCTCCACAAACACAGTTATACCGCCCTCATCAACAAGGGCAGGCTGGGTCTGTGAGTCCCAGAGAGGGCTGTTAGTCTGGGTCAACTCACCCTAGCTCCCTCCCTCCCTATACCAGCTGAACCAGAGCTCCACAAGCTGGAGAACAATGGAAGAGGGACATTTTGTTTCTTCGTTTATTTATCTGCCATTAGTGAGATATGAATATCAAGGCCCTCCAGATTAGAAATACAACATTCGGTATTGAATGTGAATACTGATATTTCTACCCTTTATTTAGACAGGGAATTAGTCAGTGGACACAGGCAGTTGGAAGTAACAGACAAAATGGTTGGATCAGGGATTGAACCCTGGTCTCTGGTGGGGAGAGGAGGCAGGAGCATTGACACTAGACCACAGGCTCTGCAAACATTTCACACATATTTCTACACTTTTTAAAGTTTCTTAAGTGCACTACACTCCCACACACACTTACGTAACCAGGGGCCAATGCCTCAGGCCCAGGAATGTCAGCGATCGCTCAATATGACTTCCGGCAGCAAAATACGGTGAACCTCCTGGCAACAGTCATGCAGCCTGAGCCCCACAGTGGGGAAAAGATTGGGAACTACAACATACTCTGTCTCGGCACAGCTTCTCATAGTCACATGCTTAACAGGACCATGGGCTGAATGTATCAAAGGTCTTATAGTAGGAGTGCTGATTTAGGATCAGTTTTGCCTTTTAGATCACAATTAATACGATTAAATGGACAGGGGGGACCTAGATCAGACCTGATCCTAGATTTTGTTGCCTTACAACCTGTAATTTAAATATATTTTTATTTGGATATCATGTAATGGACATACACAAAATAGTCCAAATTGGTGAAGTGAAATGAAAAAAATAACTTGTTTAAAAAAATGAAAAACAACTAACAAAAAAATAGTGGTGTGTGCATATGTTTTTACCCCCTTTGCTATGAAGCCCCTAAATAAGATCTGGTGCAACCAATTACCTTCAAAAGTCACGTAATTAGTTAAATAAAGTCCACCTGTGTGCAATCTAAGTGTCACATGATCTGTCACATGATCTCAGTATATATACACCTGTTCTGAAAGGCCCCAGAGTCTGCAACACCACTAAGCAAGGGGCACCACCAAGCAAGCGGCACCATGAAGACCAAGGAGCTCTTCAAACAGGTCAGGGACAAAGTTGTGGAGAAGTACAGATCAGGGTTGGGTTATGAAAAAATATCCGAAACTTTGAACATCTCACGGAGCACCATTAAATCTATGATAAAAAAATGGAAAGAATATGGCACCACAACAAACCTGCCAAGAGAGGGACACCCACCAAAACCCACGGACCAGGCAAGGAGGGCATTAATCAGAGAGGCAACAAAGAGACCAAAGATAACCCTGAAGGAGCTGCAAAGCTCCACTGCGGAGATTTGAGTATCTGTCCATAGGACCACTTTAAGCCATACACTCCACAGAGTTGGGCTTTACGGAAGAGTGGCCAGAAAAAAAGCCATTGCATAAAGAAATAAATAAGCAAACACGTTTGGTGTTCGCCAAAAGGCACGTGGGAGACTCCCCAAACATATGGAAGAAGGTACTCTGGTTAGATGACACTAAAATTTAGCTTTTTGGCCATCAAGGAAAACGCTATGTCTGGCGCAAACACAACACCTCTCATTTTTGTATTCAATTTTTTATTTTACCTTTATTTAACCAGGTAGGCTAGTTGAGAACAAGTTCTCATTTACAACTGCGACCATCACCCCGAAAACACCATCCCCACAGTGAAGCGTGGTGGCAGCATCATGCTGTGGGTATGTTTTTCATCGACAGGGACTGGGAAACTGATCAGAATTGAAGGAATGATGGATAGCGCTAAATACAAGGAAATTCTTGTTTCAGTTTTCAAGAGATTTGATACTGGGAGGTTCACCTTCCAGCAGGACAATGACCCTAAGCATACAGCTAAAGCAACACTTTAGTGGTTTAAGGGGAAACAATGAAATGTCTTGGAATGGCCTAGTCAAAGCCCAGACCTCAATCCAATTGAGAATCTGTGGTATGACTTAAAGATTGCTGTACACCAGCGGAACCCATCCAACTTGAAGGAGCTGGAGCAGTTTTGCTTTGAAGAATGGGCAAAAATCCCAGTGGCTAGATGCGCCAAGCTTATAAAGACATACCCCAAGAGACTTGCAGCTGTAATTGCTGCAAAAGGTGGCTCTACAAAGTATTGTCTTTGGGGGGGTCAATAATTATGCACGCTCAAGTTTTCAGTTTTTTGGTCTTATTTCTTGTTTGTTTCACAATAAAAAAATATTGCATCTTCAAAGTGGTAAGCATGTTGTGTAAATCAAATGATACAAACCCTCAAAAAATCATTTATAATTCCAGGTTGTAAGGCAACAAAATAGGAAAAATGCCAAGGGGGTGAATACTTTCGCAAGCCACTGTAAAGAAAAACACTACCGGAGTCTCAGAACAGGAAGCAGGAAACACTAATAGTGGTTTTCTACTGCAGTTTTATACCGATGCTTGGCCTAAAGACTCTTTTGTTTTAGCTCCATCTCACCACTGTTAGCATATAGCACAGAGGCAAAAGCTGTATTAGCAGCAGTGTCAAGCCTAGCTACAGGTAACTGCCAAAAGAAAGGAAACACCAACATAAAGTGTCTTAATAGGGCGTTGGGCCACCACGAGCCGCCAGAACAGCTTCAATACGCCCTGGCATAGATTCTACAAGTGTCTGTAACTCTATTGGAGGAATGTGACACCGTTCATCCAGAATCTCCCATAAGTGTTCAGTTGGGTTGAGATCTGGTGACTGAGATACACATCCATTAAACATCCCATGAACTTTTGAGAACCCTCTTTCAAAGTCACTTAGATCTTCTAGCCATGCTTGCCAAAATAGTAGGTAACTGGGCATTTTTATACATGACCCGAAGCATGATGGGATGTTAATTGCTTAAATAACTCAGGAACCACACCTGTGTGGAAGCACCTGCTTTCAATATACTATGTATCCCTCATTTACTCAAGCCCTTCCTTTATTTTGGCAGTTACCTGCAGGTAGCTCTCTCTCTCTCTGAGCTTACACTTTCAGTCACTTTTTTAAATGCCATACAACAGCAGATAACTCTCCATCCCACTGCAGTTAGCCTAGCACTGCTGTCTGTGAGGACAGTAGGTTTAGCTAGCTCTCTCTCTCCAAGCTCACACAGACAGACACTCAGTCACATCACAGATGCGTACAAATACAGGGTACCAATCAGGGTGCAGAAACGCGCCCAGTGACTGACTTCAAAGCCTCAGCGTCTTTTTGAACTGAAATTGGCTCTTCAATAGGTTTCCTTCCTTCCCATCTCTCTGTCAGCGCTGCTTTAATCAGCTCCATGCTAACTCTCGCTCTCTGTCTCTCTCATTCACCTGTTTTTCTGTAGCCGCCAGTAATCCCAGATCCAGTTAAATGTTTAATTAGGGAGTTCTATGGGCAGATGGCTGGACGAATTAATTGAACAGTCTTGATGGATGAGGATGGATAAGGGAGGGAAGGCAATGTGTTAGTTGCCAGACTTTTTTGTGTGAAAATATCTGCATATATTTGATGATTTTATTTGGGCTTGATTGATGTTTTTTGATATATCAGTGATGATCCATGTGAAGATTAGTCATTAGTTTCCAGTCGCTTTCACTTAAGGCTGACATCAAAGACATGTCAAAGTTTTAACGGTAGTAGGACTGACTAATGATGTCTGTTCAATAGCCAAAGGTGCTATTCCCACTTAAGACATTACTTTGTAAAGCCCCTTAAAGAAGATTTGTGATAAGAGTCACATTATGGAATCAGACAGCCCTTTGCTGACCCTCATGGGATTTTTATTTATTTATTTATTTCACCTTTATTTAACCATGTAGTCCAGTTGAGAACAAGTTCTCATTTACAATTGCGACCTGGCCAAGATAAAGCAAAGCAGTGCGACACAAACAACAACACAGAGTTACACATAAATAAATGTACAGTCAATAACACAATAGAACAATATATGTACAGTGTGTGCACATGTAGAAGAGTAGGGAGGTAAGGTAATAAATAGGCCATAGAGGCGAAATAATTACAATTTAACATTAAAACTGGAGTGATAGATGTGCAGATGATGTGTAAGTAGAGATACTGGGGTGCAAAGGAGCAAGAGGATACATAACAATTTGGGGATGAGGTAGTAGGGTATGCTATTTGCAGATTGTCTGTGTACAGGTACAGTGATCGGTAAGCTGCTCTGACAGCTGATGCTTAAAGTTAGAGAGGGAGATATAAGACTCCAGCTTCAGTGATTTTTGCAATTCGTTCCAGTCATTGGCAGCAGAGAAGTGGAAGGAAAGGTGTTGGCTTTGGGGATAACCAGTGAAATATACCTGCTGGAGCGGCTGCTACAGCAGGTATATTCTTGGGATATCAGCAAATGAATCAGCTGACCAATCATTTTGTTTACTTTGTATTTACAGATACATTTTTACAAACTTATAATCCAAAAAGAAGCCCAGTGCTAGTCCACTAAAATATGTTAATGTGCCAACACTTGGGGCCTCCCGAGTTGTGCAGCGTCCTAAGGCACTGCATCGCAGTGCTAGCTGCGTCACTACAGATCCTGGTTCGATCCCAGGCTGTGTTGCAGCCGGCCATGACTGGGAGACCCATGAGGCGGCGCACAATTGGCCCTGCGTTGTCGGGTTAGGGGAGGGTTTGGCCGGCCGGGTTGTCCTTGTCCCATCGTGCTCTAGCGACTACTGTGGCGGGCTGGGCGCAATGCACGCTGACACAGTCGCCAGGTGTACGGCGTTTCCTCCAACATGTTGATGCGGCTGGCTTCCGGGTTAAGCGAGCGTTGTGTCAAGAAGCAGTGCGGCTTGGCGGCTTCGTGTTTTGGAGGATGCACGGCTCTCGACCTTCGCCTTTCCCGAGTCCGTATGGGAGTTGCAGTGATGGGACAAGACGGTAACTAACAACTGGATACCCCGAAAAAGGGGTTCAAGTAAAAAAAATCATAAATGTGCCAACACTTAATGGCTCATCAAGAAAATAGTGCATCTAAATTCAAATGAAATCAAGACTATGTCTAGCTCTACTGCTTCCTCTGCTGTAGCCCAGCGGCCAACAATTCAGATGGTTTAGCTGGTTAGAGTTTAGGCCTGGGCATTAACAAGGGCCAAAAATGTTTGGTTTCAGCTTGGTAGCTGTCCATCACATGGACAAGGCAGCATCATATGGACAAGGCAACAAGTGTATTGTATTGAACATGTGATTCCTAATTGAGTCCTGAAGTACTTTAAATGCTTTAAAATGTTCTACATGTGTTTTTCATTACTTTTCTATCCAGGGCCAAGTCATGTTCAGGAACGGAGAACGGATGGGTACCATCAAATTCACACAGTTTCAAGGTACAGTAAGCACATGTTGTAGGATTGTTGCATTGCTGTGATGTTTTGTTGAATTGCTCTAGTATTATGACTGGTTGCTGTCTGGCTGGTGATGATGTCATAGTAATCCTACTCTGGGGTTACCCAACCAGTGGTGGTTGACTGCCAGGGGGCTGCCGGGTGGGATTTTCTTCCCAGGGGTGTGATATGTGTTTGGGGGAATCCCCCCAGCTCCCGGCCCAACCCTCCCTCAGCACCAGTATGCCTTTATTAATCCCCTCACCCCCATCTTATCTACCCCACTGCAGAGGTCCCCCCTGTGGCAGCTTAAATGTGATGTAGGTGTGTTTGTGTGTGTGCATGTGTGTGTGTGTGGAAACACTCGGGAGAGGCAGACCTGTTTGGTTGTGGTGGAGTGATGAGTTTTTCAATTGAAGGCAACTGGCAGTCATGTCATGGATAAGCAAATACATGTTATCATCAGTGAACTGGAGAGCTCTTGCTCCATAGCGCTGTGAAAATGTCGTTATGAGTTCCTATTCTTAGGCAGAACCCCCCTTCCCCGCCACTCTCCCTCCTCCATGACACACACCTGCCTTTCTCCTTTTCTCCCCTCTCTCTCTGAATCTCCTCCTAACTCTTCCACATGCTCATCTCTTCTTTTCACCTCCCTCCCTCCCTCCCTCCATTCATATCATGCCCTTATTATGTCTACCATCCTTCCCTCCCTCCCTCCCTCCCTCCCTCCCTCCCTACCTCTGTCTCTCCCCCTCCTCTCTCTCTCCCTCCCTCCCTCACCCTCACCCCTCTCTCCCATTCT
Source organism: Brachymystax lenok tsinlingensis (assembly GCA_030435695.1). Taxonomy (NCBI): domain Eukaryota; kingdom Metazoa; phylum Chordata; class Actinopteri; order Salmoniformes; family Salmonidae; genus Brachymystax; species Brachymystax lenok. Next base: position 29,660,111 of record CM059806.1, read on the forward strand.
CCCTCCCTCCCTCTCTCCTTCTTTCCCTCCCTCCCACCTGGCTTTTCAGGGAGTGTGTGACGACTGTTTGACACAGGAGATGAAGAGAAAGTGAGAGAGAGTCGAGAGAAAGAGGAGAGGAGAAGTGAAAAGAGAAGAGAGAGTGAGAGAGGAGAGTAGGAGTGGAGAGAGAGGAGGGATTGCCCTGGCTGAATATCCTAACCTGAACCATTAGTGGGGGAAATGCAACTCTGACCCAAGATCAGCATCTAGGGGCAACTTCACCCTACATCCCCCCTCAACTCATCAGCCTACAGATCACCTTACATAAAGTCTCCTGGTACGCTGACGGGGACAGCTTTGCATTTTCCTCATTAATGGTTAAGGTTAGGATTGGGAGAAGGGAAGCTGATCTGTACCTAAGACCAAAGAGGAACTTTACCGCTGAGGGTGCAGTGTAAGAACATCGAATTTATTAATATTCAAATAATTTCTTATGGTTTAGTAAATCAAATCAAATTGTATTTGTCACATGCGCCAAATACAACAGGTGTAGACTTTACAGTGAAATGCTTACTTACAAGCCCTTAACCAACAATACAGTTTTAACAAAAAAAGACCAAAAAATAATTTACTTGGTGCTCCGGTACCGCTCACCATGCGGTAGCAGAGAGAACAGTCTATGACTAGGGTGGCTTGAGTCTTTAACCATTTTTATTGCCTTCCTCTGATGACACCGTCTGGTATAGAGGTCCTGCATGGCAGAACGCTTGGCCCCAGTGATGTACTGGGCCGTACGCACTACCCTCTGTAGTACCTTGCGGTCGGAGGCCGAGCAGTTGCCATACCAGGCAGTGATGCAACTAGTCAGGATGCTCTCGATGGTGCAGCTGTAGAACCTTTTGAGGATCTGAGGACCCATGCCAAATAATTTCAGAAATAGGTTTTGACGTGCCCTCTTCATGACTGTATTGGTGTGCTTGACCATTCTAGTTTGTTGGTGATGTGGACACCAAGGAACTTGAAGCTCTCAACCTGCTCCAACACAGCCCCATCGATGAGAATGGGGGCGTGCTCAGTTCTAGTTTTCCTGCAGTCCACAATCATCTCCTTTGTCTTGATCAAGTTGAGGGAGAGGTTGTTGTCCTGGCACCACACAGCCAGGTCTCTGACGTCCTCCCTACAGGCTGTTTCGTCGTTGTCGGTGATCAGGCCTACCACTGTTGTGTCATCGGCAAACTTAATGATGGTGTTGGTGTCGTGCCTGGCCATGCAGTCATGAGTGAACAGGGAGTACAGCAGGGGACTGAGCACGCACCCCTGAGGGGCCCCAGTGTTGAGGATCAGCGTGGCGGATCTGTTGTTACCTACCCTTACCACCTGGAGGCGGCCCGTCAGGAAGTCCAGGATCCAGTTGCAGAGGGAAGTGTTTAGTCCCAGGGTCCTTAGCTTAGTGATGAGCTTTGAGGGCACTATTGTGTTGAACGCTGAGCTGTAGTCAATGAAAAGCATTCTCACATAGGTGTTCCTTTTGTCCAGGTGTGAAAGGGCAGTGTGGAGTGCAATAGCGATTGCATCATCTGTGGATCTGTTGGGGTGGTATGTAAATTGTAGTGGGTCTAGGGTTTCTGGGATAATGTTGTTGATGTGAGCCATGACCAGCCTTTCAAAGCATTTCATGGCTACAGATTTGAGTGCTACGGGTTGGTAGTCATTTAGGCAGATCACCTTAGTGTTCTTGGGCACAGGGACTATGGTGATCTGCTTGAAACATGTTGGTTTTACAGACTCAGACAGGGAGAGGTTGAAAATGTCAGTGAAGACACTTGCTAGTTGGTCAGCGCATGCTCGGAGTACACGTCCTGATAATCCATCTGGCCCTGCGACCTTGTGAATGTTGACTTGCTTAAAGATCTTACTCACATCGGCTACGGAGAGCATGATCACACAGTCATCCGGGGCAGCTGATGCTCTCATGCATGCTTCAGTGTTACTTGTCTCGAACCGAGCATAGAAGTAATTGAGCTCGTCTGGTAGGCTCGTGTCACTGGGCAGTTTGTGGCTGTGCTTCCCTTTGTAGTCTGTAATAGTTTGCAAGCCCTGCAACATTCGACGAGCGTCTGAGCCGGTGTAGCGAAATGTAAATGTGTTTCCCCCTAAGTTTAAAGCTACATAAAGGTTAATTCATTATTGAATGAAATTCACATTCTGTCATCTCCAGCAATAGAGTGCTGAGTTGGTAGGATGGCGTAGGTTTGATTGGGACAGCTGTAGAGAATAACCATGCATAACATGTCTGCATCCCAAATGGTACCCTATTTCCTATGGGCCTTGGTCAATAGTAGTGCACTATATAGGGAACAGGGTGCCATTTGGGACGCAAGCTGGGGTGTATGCAGCAGATGGCTAAAACATTTAGCATCACTATGGTGACATTGTGCTAGCTGCTAGCTGGCCCAGCGTTGCCTGGGTTAGGGGAAGGTTTGGCCGGCAGGGATGTTCTTGTCCCATCGCACACTAGCGACTCCTGTGGCGGGCCGGGCGCAATGCACGTTGACACGGTCGACAGGTTACGCCGTTTCCTCCGACACATTGGTGCAGCTGGCTTACGGGGCAAGCGGGCATTGTGTGAAGAAGCAGTGTGGCTTAGCTGGTTTGTGTATCGGAGGACGCAGACTCTCGACCTTCGCCTCTCCCGAGTCCGTAGGGGAGTTGCAGCGATGGGACAAGACTGTAACTGCCAAATGAATACCACGAAAAAGGGGTAAAAATACATTTAGATTTTTTCAAGTTTGCAACCTAGGTCAGGTAGTCACCCTGTTATACATGGGCAGCAAAACAGTACATAATTAGCCTGGTCCCAGATCTGTTTGTGCTGTCTCCTATGGCCGAACATATCTGTGATCAAGCTGGTGAATCAGCACCTCTGTGTCTGGAACCTCTGGGTTCATCAATCTGAATGTGATTAACAGAAATGCACTGATCCCAGATCTGTTTGTGCTGTAATGCCCGCTCCTATAGTTGTCACGCCAAACAGATATGGGATCAGGCTAGAGTTTAAATCTGCACCTGATTTACAGTAACGAAGGAGGTAATTGAACAAACAAGTGTGAAATGTAATTTCAGAAGTTGGGTGAACATAGCAGCAACAGCTCAGGGACGTAGTAGTCATAATTGCGCAGTGTTTATGTGTATCCGACACAGAACCAACATTTACATTTGTTCTCAATCCTCACACTGTAAATCTATATACACTTATAAATGAGAGAGACCAGTGAAGAACAAACACCAAACACAATCTGTATCACAACCATTAACCCAGTGCCATTACTCTCTCTAATCACTGATTTCCACGCTTAGCTAAAACACACAAGCTGTAAACTCACTCTGCGGTATTCCTTATTCCTTTTGGATTAGATACTGTCTTATTTGAAATGTTCCAGTTATTTTGGGTCAGATCTCTGTAATTTTATACTCTGCGAGAGCTGTCTAGTTGACTGAAAGAGAAAGTTGTCCAAAGTGTTGTCCACATGTTGTCCTAACTGACGTCTTTCCTGTTATGTTCCTAACAGAGGGGCAGGAGGTGAAGGTTGGAGAGTACAACGCTATTGCTGATGTCCTGGATCTCATCAACAACACGATGAGGTTCCAAGGTAAGTACACATGAGATTGTACATGTGTGTTTGTGCATGCGTTACGAATGCGGTGTGCGTGCGTGTTTGTGCGTACGTGCTTGTACGCGCATACACAGGGCATCCAGTATGCTCCTCTCAATCAATCATTCTAATTAATTTTTGCAAATCCAATCAGTTGTCCACATCAATCCAACGTCATCATGTTATTTTGAATGTTGCTGAAATGATGTGGAAACAAGTTTTTGGATGACCAGTTTTTGCTAGTTGGTCTGTGAATGTCCTCATCTTCGTTCAGGAGTGGATCCTCCAAATCAACTTATTTTCCTTTTCCCCTTCTTGTGGAGTTGTTTTTCAATGTTAAATACTGGTGAGGGCTCTTTTTGGTTCTATCCTTCCTCTGTAGGAGTCATTAATATAATTGTTTTTATATGGCTAACTGAGTTCCTCCTCTTCATTTCAGGTGTGGAGCCTCCTAAGGACCGTACGTTTGTGCGTCTGCAGCGTCGCAACATCAACGTACCCCTCTACAGCATCCTGTCTGTTATCACCATCCTGGGCATGCTCATGGCAGGGGCCTTCCTCTTCTTCAACATCAAGAATCGCAACCACAGGTCAGTGGAAGAGGGAGGAGAATGGGGGAAGGAGTGGGTAGAGCTGTAGCTTAGCTGACGCCACTCACGTGATACACAGCAAGGGAGAGCTGTGACACACTGGTCAGGACAAGAGTCCATTGTAAATGCAGTGTTCGTGCAGAAATGAGTTGAGCTTTGATTGGTTCTCTCAAACATTGTCTTCTTTCCTGGGGGTGGGGGTGGGGGGAGTTGAGTGTCTGAGACCTCACGTTGTTTGGATTTGAAAAGTGGGCAGCGTTCGGAGGCTGTGTGTGGTTGTCTATGTTGGTGTTTGAGTGACAAAGACACAAAGGCGAACCAATCAAAGTACAGCCCACTTCGTTATCAACGCATTGTGCTGATAACATCAAGGAGCCTTTCCAGACTATGGAGTCAGGAAAACTTGGAGTTTGGTGGACTAGTGCGATTTAGACTAGTAGATCTCCGGGGGGAAGTTTCTTCTCGGTACAAATCTAGGATTAGATTCCCCTCCCCCAATCCTAATGTTAAATAGATTCACCAGTACTTTTGTATACTTTTTAACAAGTAGTTCTGAAAATAACACACACTAGCAAAAAGTGGTCTCCAAAAATTGGGTACTACGTTACATATGTGCACCACGTCATTGCTCTCTCACTCTGCTGTGTGTGCACCTTGCTAGCTGTCACTCAATTTGCGAGGGGCTGAAGCTCATTGGCTAGAACTCAAATTGCTAGGGAGTTGGCCCACGTGGGGGGAAATGTAGGGAAAATAGCGCAGCGCTGCTTCCAGAAAAACAGTCGCTTTCAAACTAGGGATTTTGTTGCTCATTGAGGTAAGACAGTAATTCTGCTCATCGATTATGCATGTATGAACTATACATTGACACATCCAGCCCAAAGCATGAGGTTTAAAAAATACTTAGTAGTCGCCAACGTTCCGGAGCATGTCTTTAACCATTAAAAATCTAAAATCTAAAACTGACCCAAGATCAGTGTCTAGGCTCAACTTCACCCTACTCCAGTGGTATTCAAAGTCAGGGTCGGGACCACACACACTTCGGGAAGTGGGAATTCACCAAGACAAAAACACTTTTGGAACTGTTCCCCCAAGTCGCTCCGCTGCTGTGATTGCATTGCATCGTGCATTGTTATATAAAAACATGTTTCAATGTTAAAATGGTCCTTCTGAGTTTTTCAATTCTGGAGCTCTGTGTTCCTCTCACAATTCCACACCTTGCTGTACATGCTCCTCTCCTCTCCCTACAGACTGATCAAGATGTCCAGTCCCTACATGAACAACCTTATCATCCTGGGTGGAATGCTCTCCTACTCCTCCATCTTCCTCTTCGGCCTGGACGGCGCCTTGGTGTCCGACAAAGAGTTTGAGGCCTTGTGTACTGTGAGTATATAACCTGTACAGCTAGAACCCCATATATGCTGTGCTAATGACGTGTAAGATCCCAGGCTAACGCTAATACTATATCATTCTCTTCTATCTTCTCCCCCATCGAAAGGTGTACGATCCAGGCTAAGGCTAGCTAGCATTTTCTGTTGATCTCTTCACAAGGTGTGCGATCCAGGCTAACGCTAGCTAGCATTTTCTGTTGATCTCTTCGAAAGGTGTGCAATCCAGGCTAACGCTAGCTAGCATTTTCTGTTGATCCCCTTCGAAAGGTGTGCGACCCAGACTAACGCCAGCTATTAGCTATCATTCTTTTCCTATTTCCAAAAGGTGTGAGATCCAGGTTAAAGCTAGGCTAGCACACTAGTCTTTTCTTCATCCCTTCAAAAGGTGTAAGATCCAGGCTAATACTAGGCTAGCTCACTAGCTAACATTCTCTTCCTCCCTTCAGAATTTAATTTTAATCTTTATTTAACTAGGCAAGTCAGTTACCGCCCTATTGATTCAAACCAGGGTGTCTGTAGTGACGCCTCTAGTACTGAGATGCAGTGCCTTAGACCGCTGTGCCACTCGGGAGGAAGGGGATGGGACTTCATATAATGGGAGTTGATTGGATCAGTCCCTGGGTCTTTCCTAACATGGAGCACATTAAGCTCCTGCTCCCACAGCAAGCATTTGAACGTGACTATCTTAGCCTCTGGTTTAATTAAACAGGTTTGATTACAGCGATAACTGGTTTGCGTCCCAAATGGCCCCTTATTCCCTATATAGTGCACTGCTTTTGACCAGGACCCACAGAGATAAATAATGTTAGCTAGGCGGGTGGCGCAGCACGTATCAACTGCCATCGAGTGCCTGCCTGCCTGCCCGGCTCACCTCAGCCAAAACAATCCAAAATGGAAGCTGTCACATCAGAGAGGAAGTGCTGAGGCAAAGTATGTGATCCAACCAATCAATATGCACTGTTTTCTTTGTATGGCTGCTGTAATTGTTTTTTTGTTATTACTTTCTCTATCCCTGTCTTGCTATCTTTTTGGCCCCCTCCCTCGCCCCACATAAACACCCACACACAGGAACACCTTTTGATTTTACAAAAGTATATTCCAGTTTAAACTCAAAAAACATTGTTTTATCTAGTGCGCAATTGCTCCTCAATGGGAAGGAGAAGGAGAAAGAGAGTGGTCGTAGCCCACAGGAGAGCTGGCTACACAACAGTGATGACACAACAGTGGTAGGCCAAATTACCAACAACAACGAGACAGCCTACAGGGAGGAGGTGAGTGCCTAGGCAGAGTGGAGCCAGGAAAATAACCTCGTCAACAAAATGAAGGAGCTGATTGTGGACTACAGGAGACAGCAGAGAGAGCATGCCCCTGTCCACATTGACAGGGCCACAGTGCAGAGGGTCAAAAGTTCCTCTGCCAGCACATCACTGACGACCTGAAATGGTCCCTTCACACAGACAATGTGGTGAAGAAAGGCGCAACAGCACCTCTTCAACCTCAGGAGGCTGAAGAAATTTGTCTTGGCCCCTAAGACACACATAAACTTTTACAGATGTACCATTGAGAGCATTTTGTCAGGCTGTATCATCACCTGGTACGGCAATTGCACAGTCCGCAACCACAGGGCTCTCCAGAGGGTGGTGCGGTCTGCCCAACGCATCACTGGGGGCAAACTGCTTGCTGTCCAGGACATCTACAGCATCATGTGTCACAGGAAGGCCAAGAAGATCATCAAGGACCTAAGCCACCCGAGCCATGGCCTGTTCACCCTGCTATCATCAAGAAGGCGGAGACAGTACAGGTGCATCAAAGCTTGGACCGAGAGAATGAAAAACAGCTTCTATCTCAAACCCATCAGACAGTAATCTACCATTTTGCTATGGGGTTTTTACTGTGTATTTATATACTGTATTCTCAACATAACTCGTTGTAATTTTGCTGCTAGTGTGCATTGCATTTTAGTTCATATAAACTCAGCAAAAAAAGAAATGTCCTCTCACTGTCAACTGCTTTTATTTTCAGCAAACATAACGAGTAAATACTTGTATGAGCATTCAAACAACTGAGGCATAAACTGAACAAGTTCCACAGACATGTGACTAACAGAAATTGAATATTGTGTCCCTGAACAAAGGGGGGGTCAAAATCAAAAGTAACAGTAACAGTCAGTATCTGGTGCATTAAGTACTGCAGTGCATCTCCTCCTCATGGACTGCACCAGATTTGCCAGTTCTTGCTGTGAGATGTTACCCCACTTTTCCACCAAGGCACCTGCAAGTTCCCAGACATTTCTGGGGGGAATGGCCCTAGCCCTCACCCTCCGATCCAACAGGTCCTAGACGTGCTCAATGGGATTGAGATCCGGGCTCTTTGCTGGCCATGGCAGAACACTGACATTCCTGTCTTGCAGGAAATCACGCACAGAACGAGCAGTATGACTGGTGGCATTGTCATGCTGAAGGGTCATGTCAGGATGAGCCTGCAGGAAGGGTACCACATGAGGGAGGAGGATGTCTTCCCTGTAACGCACAGCGTTGAGATTGCCTGCAATGACAACAAGCTCAGTCCGATGATGCTGTGACACACCACCCCAGACCATGACGGACCCTCCACCTCCAAATTGATCCCACTCCAGAGTTCAGGCCTTGGTGTAATGCTCATTTTTTCGACGATAAACGCAAATCCGACCATCACCCCTGGTGAGACAAAACCGCAACTCGTCAGTGCAGAGCACTTTTTGCCAGTCCTGTCTGGTCCAGCAACGGTGGGTTTGTGCCCATAGAGAACGTTGTTGCCGGTGATGTCTGGTGAGGACCTGCCTTACAACAGGCCTACAAGCCCTCAGCACAGCCACTCTCAGCCTATTGCGAACAGTCTGAGCACTGATGGAGGCATTGTGCGTTCCTGGTGTAACTCGGGCAGTTGTTGTTGCCATCCTGTACCTGTCCTGCAGGTGTGATGTTCAGATGTACCGATCCTGTGCAGGTGTTGTTACACGTGGTCTGCCACTGCGAGGACGATCAGCTGTCCGTCCTGTCTCCCTGTAGCACTGTCTTAGGCATCTCACAGTACGGACATTGCAATTTATTGCCCTGGCCACATCTGCAATCATCATGCCTCCTTGCAGCATGCCTAATGAGCAAATGAGCAGGGACCATGGGCATCTTTTTTTGTGTGTTTTTCAGAGTCAGTAGAAAGGTGAGTTTATATATTAGTAATACATCTACTGCTGTACATATCATTCTCCCACTATATTATATCTACTGCTGTACATATCATTCTCCCACTATGATGTATCTACTGCTGTACAAATCATTCTCCCACTATAATATATCTACTGCTGTACATATCATTCTCCCACTCTAATATATCTACTGCTGTACATATCATTCTCCACTCTAATATATCTACTGCTGTACATATCATTCTCTCACTCTAATATATTTACTGCTGTACATATCATTCTCTCACTCTAATATATCTACTGCTGTACATATCATTCTCCCACTATAATATATCTACTGCTGTACATATCATTCTCCCACTTTAATATGTCTACTGCTGTACATATAATTCTCCCACTCTAATATATCTACTGCTGTACATGTCATTCTCCCACTTTAATATGTCTACTGATGTACATATCATTCTCCACTCTAATATATCTACTGCTGGACGTATCATGCTGCTGTACATATCATTCTCTACTCTAATATATCTACTGCTGTACATATCATTCTCCCACTCTAATATATCTACTGCTGTAGATATCATTCTCTACTCTAATATATCTACTGCTGTACATATCATTCTCCCACTTTAATATGTCTACTGCTGTACGTATCATTCTCCCACTCTAATATATCTACTGCTGTACATATCATTCTCTACTCTAATATATCTACTGCTGTAGGTATCATTCTCCATTCTAATATATCTACTGCTGTACTTATCATTCTCCACTCTAATATATCTACTGCTGTACATATCATTCTCCCACTTTAATATGTCTACTGCTGTACATATAATTCTCCCACTCTAATATATCTACTGCTGTATGTATCATTCTCCCACTCTAATATATCTACTGCTGTACGTATCATTCTACACTCTAATATATCTACTGCGGTACATATCATTCTCCACTCTAATATATCTTCTGCTGTATGTATCATTCTCCCACTCTAATATATCTACTGCTGTACATACCATTCTCCCACTATAATATATCTACTGCTGTACATATCACTCTCCCACTATAATATGTCTACTGATGTACATATCATTCTCCACTCTAATATATCTACTGCTGTACATATCATTCTCCCACTCTAATATATCTACTGCTGTACATATCATTCTCTACTCTAATATATCTACTGCTGTAGGTATCATTCTCCATTCTAATATATCTACTGCTGTACGTATCATTCTACACTCTGAATATATCTACTGCTGTACATATCATTCTCCACTCTAATATATCTACTGCTGTATGTATCATTATCCACTCTAATATATCTACTGCTGTACATACCATTCTCCCACTATAATATATCTACTGCTGTACATAACATTCTCCCACTTTAATATGTCTACTGATGTACATATCATTCTCCACTCTAATATATCTACTGCTGTACATATCATTCTCCCACTCTAATATATCTACTGCTGTACGTATCATTCTCCACTCTAATATATCTACTGCTGTACATATCATTCTCCCACTGTAATATATCTACTGCTGTACATATCATTCTCCCACTTTAATATGTCTACTGCTGTACATATAATTCTCCCACTCTAATATATCTACTGCTGTATGTATCATTCTCCCACTCTAATATATCTACTGCTGTACGTATCATTCTACACTCTAATATATCTACTGCGGTACGTATCATTCTCCACTCTAATATATCTTCTGCTGTATGTATCATTATACACTCTAATATATCTACTGCTGTACATACCATTCTCCCACTATAATATATCTACTGCTGTACATATCATTCTCCCACTTTAATATGTCTACTGATGTACATATCATTCTCCACTCTAATATATCTACTGCTGTACATATCATTCTCCCACTCTAATATATCTACTGCTGTACATATCATTCTCTACTCTAATATATCTACTGCTGTAGGTATCATTCTCCATTCTAATATATCTACTGCTGTACGTATCATTCTACACTCTGAATATATCTACTGCTGTACATATCATTCTCCACTCTAATATATCTACTGCTGTATGTATCATTATCCACTCTAATATATCTACTGCTGTACATACCATTCTCCCACTATAATAGATCTACTGCTGTACATAACATTCTCCCACTTTAATATGTCTACTGATGTACATATCATTCTCCACTCTAATATATCTACTGCTGTACATATCATTCTCCCACTCTAATATATCTACTGCTGTACGTATCATTCTCCACTCTAATATATCTAATGCTGTACATATAATTCTCCCACTGTAATATATCTACTGCTGTACATATCATTCTCCCACTTTAATATGTCTACTGCTGTACATATAATTCTCCCACTCTAATATATCTACTGCTGTACATATCATTCTCCCACTTTAATATGTCTACTGCTGTACATATAATTCTCCCACTCTAATATATCTACTGCTGTATGTATCATTCTCCCACTCTAATATATCTACTGCTGTACGTATCATTCTACACTCTAATATATCTACTGCGGTACGTATCATTCTCCACTCTAATATATCTTCTGCTGTATGTATCATTATACACTCTAATATATCTACTGCTGTACATACCATTCTCCCACTATAATATATCTACTGCTGTACATATCATTCTCCCACTTTAATATGTCTACTGATGTACATATCATTCTCCACTCTAATATATCTACTGCTGTACATATCATTCTCCCACTCTAATATATCTACTGCTGTACATATCATTCTCTACTCTAATATATCTACTGCTGTAGATATCATTCTCTACTCTAATATATCTACTGCTGTACATATCATTCTCCCACTCTAATATATCTACTGCTGTACATATCATTCTCTACTCTAATATATCTACTGCTGTAGATATCATTCTCTACTCTAATATATCTACTGCTGTACGTATCATTCTCCACTCTAATATATCTACTGCTGTATGTATCATTCTCCACTCTAATATATCTACTGCTGTACATACCATTCTCCACTCTAATATATCTACTGCTGTACGTATCATGCTGCTGTACATATCATTCTCTACTCTAATATATCTACTGCTGTACATATCATTCTCCCACTCTAATATATCTACTGCTGTACATATCATTCTCTACTCTAATATATCTACTGATGTACGTATCATTCTCCATTCTAATATATCTACTGCTGTACGTATCATTCTCCACTCTAATTTATCTACTGCTGTACATATAATTCTCCCACTCTAATATATCTACTGCTGTACATATAATTCTCCCACTCTAATATATCTACTGCTGTACATATCATTCTCCCACTCTAATATATCTACTGCTGTACATATCATTCTCCTACTCTAATACATCTACTGCTGTACATATCATTCTCCCACTAATCAATCTACTGCTGTACATATCATTCTCCACTATAATATATCTACTGCTGTATGTATCATTATCCACTCTAATATATCTACTGCTGTACATACCATTCTCCCACTATAATATATCTACTGCTGTACATATCATTCTCCCACTTTATTATGTCTACTGATGTACATATCATTCTCCACTCTAATATATCTACTGCTGTACATATCATTCTCTACTCTAATATATCTACTGCTGTACATATCATTCTCTACTCTAATATATCTACTGCGGTACGTATCATTCTCCATTCTAATATATCTACTGCTGTACGTATCATTCTCCACTCTAATATATCTACTGCTGTACATACCATTCTTCCACTATAATATATTTACTGCTGTACATATCATTCTCTACTCTAATATATCTAGTGCTGTACGTATCATTCTGCTGTACATATCATTCTCTACTCTAATATATCTACTGCTGTACATATCATTCTCCCACTCTAATATATCTACTGATGTACATATCATTCTCCCACTCTAATATATCTACTGCTGTACATATCATTCTCCCAATCTAATATTTCTACTGCTGTACATATCATTCTCCACTCTAATATATCTACTGCTGTTTGTATCATTCTGCTGTACATATCATTCTCTACTCTAATATATCTACTGCTGTACATATCATTCTCCCACTCTAATATATCTACTGCTGTACATATCATTTTCTACTCTAATATATCTACTGCTGTACGTATCATTCTGCTGTACATATCATTCTCTACTCTAATATATCTACTGCTGTACATATCATTCTCCCACTCTAATATATCTACTGATGTACATATCATTCTCCCACTCTAATATATCTACTGCTGTACATATCATTCTCCCAATCTAATATATCTACTGCTGTACATATCATTCTCCACTCTAATATATCTACTGCTGTACGTATCATTCTGCTGTACATATCATTCTCTACTCTAATATATCTACTGCTGTACATATCATTCTCCCACTCTAATATATCTACTGCTGTACATATCATTTTCTACTCTAATATATCTACTGCTGTATGTATCATTCTGCTGTACATATCATTCTCTACTCTAATATATCGACTGCTGTACGTATCATTCTGCTGTACATATCATTCTCCACTCTAATATATCTACTGCTGTACATATAATTCTCCCACTCTAATATATCTACTGCTGTACATATAATTCTCCCACTCTAATATATCTACTGCTGTACGTATCATTCTCCACTCTAATATATCTACTGCTGTACGTATCATTCTCCCACTCTAATATATCTACTGCTGTGCATATCATTCTTAGTATATATTGTGTAAATTCATCAGGGTTATAAACAGATTTAATTTGGATTACTGTTCCAGTGCTATTTGTGTTGTTCATTTCTTTATTTTTATTTGTTGGATTTTGTGTCTATTGTTTTGTATTGCTAGGTATTACTCCACTGTTGGAGCTAGAAAGGTATTACGCTGCACCAGCAATAGCATCTTCAAATCGGTGTACGCGACTAATAAACTTTGATTTGATTTACAGTCATATATCTTTTTCATCCCCCACACAGACCAGACCTAGTAATTTGTCAAGGGGCCCCTAGAACGATCTCTGTTCCTCAGGCGTCTGGTAGCACAGCTGCCAGGGCTGCTGGGGCTCCTTGGGTTGATTTCAGCAGGGCTCCTATTTTCCTCAGGCAACAATGGGGGGAGAATAGGGTTGCTGCTGAATCTCCTGCCTTGGTCCGTTCTATTGTGACTGTGCCTCCCTGCCAAGAATGCCTTTCAACAGACAGACAAACAAACACAAACAGCATTTAGTGCAGTGGGTGTTAAAGTAGTGTTTTTCCGGCTTGGTAAATTAGATACTGTGGGAGTTATTACAGGATATAGCTTTGTTGCTCTTATTTAGTTACAACTCATTCTAAATACAGATATAGCCTACAGAAGGCACCGTAGTATTTGGTTTGTTTTAATATCCTTGAATTTCAAGTAAGGAGATGCTGCTAGGTCTCTCATTTTAATAACACATATTCATAAGTTTGACAGCCATGATGCTGGTATACGACTTCCTCTGAAGTTTGCACATTCACTTTCATGGAATTATGACAGGATTCGGACTATTTTTAGTGCACCTTTAGAGCTTTTGGTGAATTTGTCGGCTAAGAAAAAATAAATGCTAACATCTTGTCAGTCTAGATCTTTGTTTTAGTCCAGCTCTTTGACAGTTTTTGACTGTTTCTGTCCTCGTCTTGCAGGTGCGAACATGGATCCTCATTGTGGGCTACACGACAGCGTTTGGTGCCATGTTTGCCAAGACCTGGAGAGTCCATGCTATCTTCAAGAACGTCAAGATGAAGAAAAAGGTGAGAAAACGTGGTGAGCTGCTGCCCCTGGAACACTGCTGCAGCATGGATTCCAATCCAACCCATTGCTACTCTTCTTGTCTTTCCTATCTATCTGTACCTTATCTAATAAACAAGCCAAAAATATGAGTGTTGAAAAAAATTAAGAATCACTACCTGTGTGGTCTCATGGCCAAAATGATGGCCAACAGCAGGAAATAGTGATGTGTGTTTTTACTAAAATTGTATTATGTGGAATGATGATGATGATTAATTATTATTATTATTATTACTATTATCACCATATCGTCATCATTATGCACCAGCATTGACAATTGCCTTGTCTTATTAATGGGGTGAATGGGGTCACTTCCATTTCAATTCAGTCAAATCAATTTCAAGGTGAATGTTTACATTTTAAGTATTGCATTTCTATTCATTTCCTGAATCGGCTGAATAGATTTGACACCGATCCTACCTCATTGGTCACTGATAATACAGTAGCTGACAGTGTTCAGGTTGTGGAAAGATGCTAGTAGCCAACATACATACAGGTGTTTGTCCCAAATGGCACCCTATCCCCTATATAGTGGACTAACATAAGGCTCTGGCTAAAAGTAGTGCACTATGTAGAGAATAGGGTGCCATATGGGACAAAGCCATAGTGTCACCACAAGGATGAGATGACAGCCACAGGTCTGGGACCTGCTTTATGAGCAACGGAGAGCACATGCCAGATTAACATGCTAACTCCCCTTCTTTAGAAAAGACTATCAACATCAGACTAGCCAAGGTCATCATTTTGTTTTTTGTGTAAACCAGTTAGTTGAAGGAAGAGAGCGTTTTATGTTGCTGTGAACAAGCAGCAGTATATTGTGGTAGTCACACGGTCTGGTCTGCTGAGGCTGGCTGCACTCAAGCAGAACACAGGAGCCTAGAACCATAATTGGCCATTATGGACTGATAGAGAAATCCTCACTGGTTAACAACAGCTTCTTATTCCACTGATTCTTCCTCCAAATGAATGGAGGGAAAAGAAGGTGAAGAAGAGAGAAGGGGAGGGACTGTTATGTGATATTGTTGCTGACCACATTTTCAGGGTTTGCAAAAAAAAAACATGCATTATGTCAGATAAAAAATGAATGGAGGGAAAAGAAGGTGAAGAAGAGAGAAGGGGAGGGACTGTTATGTGATATTGTTGCTGACCACATTTTCAGGGTTTGCAAAAAAAAAACACTGTACCCCTCGCCTCGGAGCGAGTATGCAGCCCAATCACAATCTGGTTATCAAGTAGCAATCACAAGGGGAGCTTCCAGGTTGCTGCCTCTGACAATGTTGCTAAGGTATAGAGGTCCTGGATGGCAGGAAGCTTGGCCCCAGTGATGTGCTGGGCCGTACGCACTACCCTCAATAGTGCCTTGCGGGGCCGAGCAGTTGCCGTACCAGGCAGTGATGCAACCATGTTTCGTTTTCCTGTTTGCTTATGGCCTTATACAGCTCACTGAGTGCGGTCTTAGTGCCAGGAAGGCCAAAAAGATCATCAAGGACAACAACCACCCGAGCCACTGCCTGTTCACCCCGCTATCATCCAGAAGGCGAGGTCAGTACAGGTGCATCAAAGCTGGGACCGAGAGACTGAAAAACAGCTATTATCTCAAGGCCATCAGACTGTTAAACAGCCATCACTAACATTGAGTGGCTGCTGCCAACATACTGACTTAAATCTCTAGCCACTTTAAACAATAGGAATTGGATGTAACAAATGTATTACTAGCCACTTTAAACAATTTTGTATATAATGTCTACATATCCGAAATTACTCATCTCAAATGTATACACTGTACTCTAAACCATCTACTGAATCTTGTCTATGCCGTTCGGCCATCAACTCAAATCTCTAGCCACTTTAATATTTATAATTGGATGAAATAAATGTATCACTAGCCACTTTAAACGATGCCATTTATATAATGTTTACATATCCTACATTACTCATCTCATATGTATATACTGTACTCCATACCATCTACTGCATCTTGCCTACGCCGGTCAGCCATCGCTCATCCATATATTTATGTGTACATACTCGTATTCATTCCTTTACTCTTGTGTGTATAAGGTAGTTGTTGTGAATTTGTTAGATTACTTGTTAGATACTACTGCATGGTCGGAACTAGAAGCACAAGCATTTCGCTACACTCGCATTAACATCTGCTAACCATGTGTATGTGACAAATAACATTTGATTTGATTTGATTTGAGCATCGGTTTGTGATGGTAAATAGACAGCTACGAAAAATATAGGTGAAAACTCTCTTGGTAAATAGTGTGGTCTATAGCTTATCATGAGATACTATCCCTCACGCGAGCGAAACCTCGAGACTTCCTTAATATTTGATTTTGTGCACCAGCTGTTGTTTACAAATATACACAGACCGCCACCCCTTGTCTTACTGGAGGCGGCTGTTCTATCTTGCCGATGCAACGTAAAACCCGCCAGCTGTTTTTATCCATGCACGACTCAGTGAAACATAAGATTTTACTGTTTTTAATGTCCCGTTGGTATGATATTTGTGATTGTAGCTCATCTATTTTGTTATCCAATCATTGTACGTTGGCTAATAGGACTGATGGTAAAGAAAAAATATTTTCGTCCAGTACGAGATGAGTAATCTCTGTCCTGATATGAAATAGCTATTTTCGGTCATAAGAGACGGTGGCAGAAACATTATGCACAAAATAAAAATTTAAAACACACACAATAGCACAATTGGTTAGGAGTCCGTAAAATGTCAGCCATCTCCTCCAGCGCCATTTAATATGATTGATTTCCTACTGGTCATTACCACGTCTTCTAACAGAGGCGCCGGGACAGTTGGACCTAGATCTAAACCTGCACCTTTTACACTTGGTGGTGCTCTTTTTTAACCAAAACATTTCCCCAAACTACATGTGTGTAACTGAGTAACTACTGTAGCAGACCTAAGAGGTGGTGTTTTTCTCCCAGTGAGAGGCCCAGCAGCAAGGCAGGTTGTTAGCCCCACTCAGTCACCCCAAGCCCCAGAGGAGCTGCAACGATCCAGCCACAAAAAGCATTACAGACACGCTGCTCAGCTCAGACTGTACACACACACACACACACACACACACACACACACACACACACACACACACACACACACACACACACACACACACACACACACACACACACACACACACACACACACACACACACACACACACACACACACACACACACACACAGTGTACAGTTCAGGGACAGCTGGAGCTCCCCCTGGGTATATGCTGCTGCTGCTGCGATCTTTCTCTAGAAAAAGCCAAGCTGAAAAAGCCAAGCTAGAGTTTGGCTCAAGCACTAAAGAATTTACCACACACACCTTTTGTTCATTGCACACGCATACAAGCACACACACATGCTCCCTGTGGTGAACCTGATGGACTGTGTGTGGGGTATATTTTACTGCTGTGTGAGACTGGCTGATCATTAGGGAGAGTGGAGATTCATTTCGTTGTTTAAGCCTGCAGTTTTTTACAGGATTAAAGGGCTGTGTGTTTGCGTCCTTGTGTCCGTATGTGTGTGTGCTTTTCTGTAACACACACTCTACCCACTGACCTGTTTTTGATTGACATATTTCCATTCCTCTCTTCAATAGAAATACAAAACAGCAAACCAATATCTATCTGACACAATATGCTTTTGTAGCTCGTGTGATTATGTAAAGGCTTGCCAGGCCTCTGTGGCAGAGTCTCTGCTGGCCTTTTGATATTTATAGTCCACCTCACATCACATCCTGGATAGATGTGTCGGATGGCAACGGCTGCAGGAGGGAGTGTGGGAGAGCTGTCAGAGAGAGTGGGAGAGAGAGAGTGCGTGGGAGGCAGAGAGAAAAAGAGAGAGAGATAAATATTTAAAGATGAAAAGAGACAGGGACGGGGTCAGTGCTCGTTTGCATCTCTCCTTTAGTCTGCGGTCATCTGAAACACAAGCACATTTTGATATCTTCAAATGTGCTAGAAAAGGGATGATCTTTTGTGTTTACTTCTAAAAAGATTTATGAAAAGGTTATTTTTGATTCGTAATTCAAAGAAAAACAAAACACAACAACAAAACAGCTCTTGCTCCTGTGAAATGTGTTGCTATGGCAATTATGCAGACTCAGTTTTTCCTCCTCTCTTCCTCTTCCTCTTCTTCTTGTTTCTCCTCTTCCTCTTGTTCCTCCTCCTCCTCTTCCTCCTCCTCTTCTTGTTCATCCTCCTCTTCTTGTTCCTCCTCTTCCTCCTCCTCTTCTTGTTCATCCTCCTCTTCTTGTTCCTCCTCTTCCTCCTCCTCCTCCTTCTCCATCAGAGCAGAGAGACTAAACTGAGTGCTCCCCAGGTGGAGCTAGACAGCCCTTAAATCTAAAGACCTATTCCCTGGTGGTTCAGCAGGGCCAGGATCTGTCTGTCAGGCAGCAGTTAACCTAGCTCGGTCCCTCCCCTCCTTTTCCCTCCCTCCCCACACACACTGATTGAGTGCAGGGGCTTTGGAAGTGATAGCTGTTGTCAGTCATCAGAGTGTTGCTGGGGGTTTTCCATGGAACCCCAGTGATCTTTTCCCATCTCTTCATCAATCCCTTCCTCCCTTCGTCAGTCCCTACATCTCTGTCCCTCCTTCCCCCCTCCCCCAGAGAGAAGACTGTAAATCAGGGTGTGCTCAATAAGGGTTCCGCTCGGCAAGGTTCGCCCAGCACTCCTTCACTCCTTAAAGAGGCCTGGCTCAGTGTTGGGTAAGCACAGGGCTTGTCAATCAAACAGGTTGCTCTGCAGCCTCCCTCCGTGTCTGCCTGGTAGTCTGTCTCTGAGATTTACTTTAGAGTATTCTCGGACGTGCACACAGTGAGATACAGCTTCGGACACACACCATCGCAAACACACAATGAAAACTGCGCACAGACACACACACAGACATACACACACACAATAATGTGTACACACATAGAGAAGGCAAAACATGGTGTACACATGGTGTCCACATTAAAGTGTACATGCTCACACAGAACAGTGACCTCACGCGTGTGTGTACATGATCTGATATGAGCTGTGCATTTCATACTAAAATAAATACACATCCCTTTGCACACGTTTGATCATCCCTGACAATCCCATTCCCCAACAATCAGAGCCTTGAAAGCATACTGCTCTGTTCCCTGATCACAACTAGTGTACAGTGTATTCTATAGTTCACACAGTCCACATCCCCATGCTTTTAATGATGAATCAGCAGTAGAATATAGAAATACTTCCACCAGGGTAGGCAGAAGCATTTAAAATACAATAAAGAAAGCCTGATGTAGCCAGCTTTAACGTTAGCTGGCCTGATGTAGCCAGCTTTAACATTAGCAGGCCTGATGTAGCCAGCTTTAACGTTAGCAGGCCTGATGTAGCCCATTCTAACATTAGCAGGCCTGATGTAGCCAGCTTTAATGTTAGCAGGCCTGATGTAGCCCATTCTAACGTTAGCAGGCCTGATGTAGCCAGCTTTAACATTAGCTGGTCTGATGTAGCCAGCTCTAATGTTAGCAGGCCTGATGAGGCCAGCTCTAACATTAGCAGGCCTGATGTAGCCAGCTTTAACGTTAGCAGGCCTGATGTAGCCCATTCTAACGTTAGCAGGCCTGATGTAGCCAGCTTTAACATTAGCTGGTCTGATGTAGCCAGCTCTAATGTTAGCAGGCCTGATGAGGCCAGCTCTAACATTAGCAGGCCTGATGTAGCCAGCTTTAATGTTAGCAGGCCTGATGTAGCCCATTCTAACGTTAGCAGGCCTGATGTAGCCAGCTTTAACGTTAGCAGGCCTGATGTAGCCCATTCTAACGTTAGCAGGCCTGATGTAGCCAGCTTTAACATTAGCAGGCCTGATGTAGCCAGCTCTAATGTTAGCAGGCCTGATGTAGCCAGCTTTAACATTAGCAGGCCTGATGTAGCCAGCTTTAACGTTAGCAGGCCTGATGTAGCCCATTCTAACATTAGCAGGCCTGATGTAGCCAGCTTTAACGTTAGCAGGCCTGATGTAGCCCATTCTAACGTTAGCAGGCCTGATGTAGCCAGCTTTAACATTAGCTGGTCTGATGTAGCCAGCTCTAATGTTAGCAGGCCTGATGAGGCCAGCTCTAACATTAGCAGGCCTGATGTAGCCAGCTTTAACGTTAGCAGGCCTGATGTAGCCTATTCTAACATTAGCAGGCCTGATGTAGCCAGCTTTAACGTTAGCAGGCCTGATGTAGCCCATTCTAACGTTAGCAGGCCTGATGTAGCCAGCTTTAACGTTAGCTGATCTGATGTAGCCAGCTCTAATGTTAGCAGGCCTGAGGTAACGGAGAGCAGAGAGCATATTTGTTTTATTATGGGGCACAGCTATACAGATTCGCTCAGATACTGTAGGTGGTGTACTGTGCTGTGTGCATCTTATATTGCTTCCAGTACACAACAACACTATGTCCTATTGGGAATAGCAGAATGTGATATTTTATTAATTTGACATGAAGAAATGACAGAAATATTAATAGGCTTCAACAACAAAGGGACATGAGACCATGGTCAATCTTCTGATGTGATTCTTCCGTCATTCTGAGTGATATAATGATTATTTTAATTAGTATTATTTAAATTTCGATTTCATTTACATTATAGATCATCTATTCTGGCTCTGTGTCCTTTCATTTTCTATGATGCTAAGAGACTGAGAACATTGTTGCGGTAATACATCGAATTCTAGCTCTGTGGTTACGGTCAGACAGTAACTTGTAGTTATTGTAGCTATTTGGAAACCTCTGGCTCATTGAATACATCGTCAGTCCCTGTCTCTTTGTGCCCTCTAATGCATTGCTATATGCCCGGCAACACAACGTTCCTCTCTCCTATTTGTCCAATCCCAGTAGCCATCAGAAGACGGCACATCAAAACCAATCCACCGTCTTCTGTCTGTGGCGGTGGAGAGAGAGTGAGAGAGAGTTAAAGAGAGACCACATCATTTATATGAAGTGATTTCTCTCAAGTGCATCCGTGTCTGTGTTGTCCTGACCTTTGCTTTGATGTGGACGGCGGGCGGGGTCAAACGCTGTTCAAAATAAAGATCAGACGGGAGGGGGCGGGGTGGCCCACCTTTCATCCTCTAAAGTTCACCAACACAAAAGAGGGTCTTTGTTGATTTATGCGTCTCCCGCTCAGGTTGGTGTCTTTTACCAGCTCACTGTATCCTACCTCTCATCCATTCCTACCCTCCCTACATTTAAAAAGGAGCTACCTTCGTGTGTCACTGTAGCATTTTTTGTCCCAAGCAGAGCCCTATTTGGTTCCAGGTAGAGCCCTTTTTGGTTCCAGGTATAGCCCTATTAGGTTCCAGGTAGAGCCCTTTTTGGTTCCAGGTAGCACCCTTTCCAAGTACATGTCCCTTTTTTCTAAAAGTGTACCTACTGCCACCTCTCTCACCCTCTCTCCCTCATCATTCTCTCTCTTCTCTGCTTCCCTCCAGATTATCAAGGACCAAAAGCTGCTGATCATTGTGGGTGGGATGCTGCTGATTGACCTGTGCATCCTCATCTGCTGGCAGATCGTTGATCCGCTGAAGAGGACCGTGGAGGAGTACAGCTTGGAGGTACATCTGACCACCCTTTTTCCCCCATTTATATTATCAAAAACGTACTCTGACCACGTTTGTCATGTGACCTTTCCAGGGAAAAACTGTCCCCTATAATTGTAAAGTATTACTAGGACCCAGAGCATTTCCTTGCCATAACTGACCGGGGAAAATGCTGGACCGTCTTGGTGGCACCGCTAGATTCTCTAATAAGGATAATGGTTCTGGATCTGGGGCACCAACATGTCCGCCAGTGAGGCCAGATCAGCAGCAGGCTTCGTTGTGGTTATTTTTGGTTCAGGAGGATATGAGCCACTCTGCCACCTCCTGTCCTCTTCCTCTGCTAGCCAGACCCTGTCCTCGCCAAGCCAGCTGGGATGTGGGGTGTTGGCAAGGCCTGCCGGAAAGAAACTCTTGGCAACCCTCTACCCCTGCTACTGGGTAAGGGCCGATGTGTAGGGAGCTGGTGGACTCAGCTCTGCCAGGATTAGTTGAGGGATGGACCTTGCTAGGATTGATTACGGTTGGACTTAGCCTTGCCAGGATTGGTTGGGGTAAACTTAGCCTTGCCAGGATTGATTGATGGGTGGATTTTGATTTGACAGGACTGTTTGGCGTGTGAATGGCTTTTTGGATCCTATCACACCATATTTGGACCACAAACTGTCATGAGTGATTAGTAGTTAGAGATGGTGACTGTAATGTTTGGCTTTGTTAAATCTGTGATTGATATTGCTGCTGTAACTGTTATTTAGGTCACTAAACACTATAAAGGACGCTGAGGGATTGTTGTTGATTGATTATTGTTCTGTGCATCTGTAACAGTGGACATACTGTATTATGTGTTTTGTGAACGGAGCACAAATTTGATCAGTCAAATATCCTCCACAAATGAACATTGTTGTACTGTACGTCTTAATGGGTGGCAGGTACTGTAGCCTAGTTTTTATAGTGTTGGACTAGTAACCTGTGTACATTGATATGTGTGTGCCTGTGTGTGTGCGTGTGCTTTCATGCATACAGTGCATTTGGAAAGTATTCAGACCCCTTGACTTTTTCCACATTTTGTTACGTTACTGCTTTGTTCTAAAATTGATTAAATTGTTTTTCCCCCTTATCAATCTACACACAATACCCCATAATGACAAAGTGGCAGGGTAGCCTAGTGGTTAGCGCGTTGGACTAGTAACTGAAAAGGTTGCAAAAAAAATCTGTCGTTCTGCTCCTGAACAGGCAGTTAACCCACTGTTCCTAGGCCATCATTGAAAATAAGAATTTATTCTTAACTGACTTGCCTAGTTAAATAAAGGTTTAATCATTCTTTTTTTTTAATAGGCTCTTCTAACACAGCAAAGAGTCTGTTTGCATGACAGCCCAACTACCATCCCACCACCACGGTTTAACTTCAAACCGAATTACATGACAGCCCACTAACTACCATCCCACCACCACGGTTTAACAGCAAACCGAATTACATGACAGCCCACTAACTACCATCCCTCCACCACGGTTTAACAGCAAACCAAATTACATGACAGCCCACTAACTACCATCCCACCACCACGGTTTAACAGCAAACCGAATTACATGACAGCCCACTAACTACCATCCCACCACCACGGTTTAACAGCAAACCGAATTACAGATCTAAATTTGACTTCCAAAGTCGATTTGCCTTTGATGTTGTTGGCGGTGGGCACAGACTTGACAGGGTACACCGGGGGTACGGACTAAGTGGATGTTCAGAGCTAATTAAGAAATCCTTTCATCTCCTCCAGACACCTCCTCAGCTCCTCAGAGCCTGTCAAGTTTGGAGCTTCTGACAGGGCAACATCCTCTCTAAACGCCAACGCCATTGGTTGAGATGTTTAAAAGAGCCCTGGTGACCTCGACAAATCAGCAGTGTGATTGGAAGTTCAGGGTGCTGAGTCGTGATGAAAGACGGCCCTCAGTGGTGTATTCCGGGAGGATTCCGGGAGGGTTGGGGGAGGTTTTTGAAAGGTCTTTGATGCTATTGACCCGACGTGAAGCTGTTGCTTTTTCATGTTTGTTTGCTCTGCTTGGTCCTGCGGGGGAAAAGGGTGGGATGGATGGATGAAACTCTCCCTCGGAGTCAATTACTTTTCTGTGACTTCAAATAAACGAGATGCCTCTGAAATGATAAGTAGTGCTTAGCTGGTTACAGCCCCCGAAG
The DNA here is from genome assembly GCA_030435695.1 of Brachymystax lenok tsinlingensis. Classification (NCBI taxonomy): domain Eukaryota; kingdom Metazoa; phylum Chordata; class Actinopteri; order Salmoniformes; family Salmonidae; genus Brachymystax; species Brachymystax lenok. The sequence goes on from CM059806.1 coordinate 29,684,534, forward strand.
CAGCGGGTCACAACGCATTCACACTCTGGTTTCTTAATGCTTCTTGGAAAGGAAAATATTTATTTATTTTGGGTCACTGAGTAAAAACCTTCCAACTCGTGGTGTTCTCACGCCCCTAAGTCAATGGAGTGTTCTCACACCCCTAAGTCAATGGAGTGTTCTCACAGCCCCTAAGTCAATGGAGTGTTCTCATGCCCCTAAGTCAATGGAGTGTTCTCACAGCCCCTAAGTCAATGGAGTGTTCTCACGCCCCTAAGTCAATGGAGTGTTCTCACAGCCCCAAGTCAATGGAGTGTTCTCACAGCCCTAAGTCAATGGAGTGCTCACAGCCCTAAGTCAATGGAGTGTTCTCACAGCCCCAAGTCAATGGAGTGTTCTCACAGCCCCTAAGTCAATGGAGTGTTCTCACAGCCCCAAGTCAATGGAGTGTTCTCACAGCCCCTAAGTCAATGGAGTGTTCTCACAGCCCCTAAGTCAATGGAGTGTTCTCACAGCCCCTAAGTCAATGGAGTGTTCTCACGCCCCTAAGTCAATGGAGTGTTCTCACAGCCCCAAGTCAATGGAGAGAGAGAGAGAGAGAGAGCGCTCTGGGATTGGAGTGAGTGAGAGAGAGAGAGCGCTCTGGGATTGGAGTGAGTGAGAGACAGAGACAGAGAGCTCTGGGATTGGAGTTGTTTGGTGTTGCGTCCTGGCTGACTGGACCGTTTTGCGGGCGGCGGTGGCGAGGGAGAGATGGGATCATGGCGTCACGCCGGATGGCGAACCACTCTGGGGAACGCAGGGAGAGAGAGAGATTAGCCGTGATTGATTGGTGCGAGAAGAAGGACCATTAACTCTGAATCTGTGTCCCAAATGTAAACCTATTTATTCCCCATGTAGTGCACTATCTTTGACCAAAGCCCTGTGGAATATGGCCCTATGGGCTCTGGCCAAAAGTGCACGAAATAGGGAATAGGCTGCTATTTGGGACCCAAGGCTTCAGGCATGGTTTCCCTGCCGTCCCTCCCCTAGCTTCCTCCTCCCTTTCCCTTCCTCTCCCTCAGTCTCCCCTGATTCTGTCTCTCCTTCCATCCTCCATTACGCTGCTACTCCAATATCAGGATGTGTTAGGAGGACTGGGAGGAGGAACAGCTGGCGACCTTGGGCTGGCAGACTGTGTCCACATGCAGCATCCAAGGACATACAGTGATGTGGCTGTATTGACCTGAACTGTCAGTGTTTAGTCTGCTCTGCTGAGAGGTTGTTGTCTGTCATACAGGGCAACAGAATGTAGGCTATGCTATTGATTTAAGATGTACCTGTACCTGCTGTGTACATTGATATGTGTGTGCCTGTGTGTGTGCGTGTGCTTTCATGCATACAGTGCATTTGGAAAGTATTCAGACCCCTTGACTTTTTCCATATTTTGTTACGTTACTGCTTTGTTCTAAAATTGATTAAATAGTTTTTCCCCCTTATCAATCTACACACAATACCCCATAATGACAAAGTGGCAGGGTAGCCTAGTGGTTAGAGCGTTGGACTAGTAACCGAAAGGTTGCAAGTTCAATTCCCCCAGCTGACAAGGTACAAATCTGTCGTTCTGCCATGAACAGGCAGTTAACCCACTGTTCCTAGGCCGTCATTGAAAATAAGAATTTGTTCTTAACTGACTTGCCTTATTAAAATAAAAGCAAAAACAGTTTTTTTATATGAAAAATGAGATATCACATTTACATAAGTATTCAGACCCTTTACTCAGTACTTTGTTGAAGCACATTTGACAGCAATTACTGCCTCAAGTCTTCTTGGGTATGACGCTACAAGCTTGGCACACCTGTACTTGGGGAGTTTCTCCCATTCTTCTCTGCAGATCCTCTCAAGCTCTGTCAGGTTGGATGGGGAGCAAAAGTTTGGCTGAGCGGCCAGCTCTAGTTAGTCTTGGTGGTTCCAAACTTTTCCATTTAAGAATGGAGGCCACTGTGTTCTTGGGGACCTTCAATGTTGCAGAAATGTTTTTGTGGCCTTCCCCAGATCGGTAACTCGACACAATCTTGTCTCAGAGCTCTACGGACAATTCCTTCGACCTCATGGCTTGTTTTTTGCTCTGACATGCACTGGCAGCTGTGGGACCTTATATAGACAGGCGTGTGCCTTTCCAAATCATGTCCAATCAATTGAATTTACCACATGTGGACTCCAATCAAGTTTCTCCAATCAACGGAAACAGGATGCACCTGAGCTCAATTTCTAGTCTAATAGCAAAGGGTCTGAATACTTATGTAAATAAGGTATTTCTGTTTTTTGCAAACATTTCTAAAAACCTGTTTCTCTTTGTCATTATGGGGTATTGTGTGTAGATGATTGATGAGAAAAAAAAATATTTAATCAATTTTAAAATAAGGCTGTAACGTAACAAAATATAGAACAAGTCAAGTTGTCTGAATACTTTCCGAATGCACTGTATGTACCGCAAATGTGTGTGTGTTCGACAGTTAAGTGCTTTATCTTGGCCAGGTCGCAGTTGTAAATGAGAACTTGTTCTCAACTAGCCTACCTGGTTAAATAAAGGTAAAATAAATATAAATGAGGACAGTCAAGCCCAGGTCACCGATTTCACAAATTCTATCCGATTACTGTTTCACTCACACTGCTCATCTAAGAGTTACCCAGTGGGACCAGGTGAAAAGTCAATCCGGCTCCCTCCACGCCCTCCCTCGGTGCAACTGGTGATATGAATTCACCTTGAAAAAAGTCAAAATATATTTTATATTTGAGATTCTTCAAAGTAGCCTCCCTTTGCATTAATTACAGCTTTGCACACTCTTGGCATTCTCTCAACCAGCTTCACCTGGAAGGCTTTTCCAACAGTCTTGAAGGAGTTCCCACAATGTAGAACATAGTAAAGATAAAGAAAAACCCTGGAATGAGTAGATGTGTCCAAACATTTGACTGGTACTGTACATATCAGTGTCTTTTCACCCAGTACCAGGCCTCTTTAACAGGGGTAATGCTGGCTACAGCTACAGGAAGGTAGAATTGCACTGCTGGAGAATGCTTTAGACATTCTGCTGTAGAAGGAAATTATGTCAGTTTTGCGTCTTGTGAATAATTAAGTGTTTGTTAACGTCAAGGATGTTTCAGGAGAGGTAGGGGAAGTTTTAGTCATAGCTGGAGGGAGGTTTTCCACTGTGCTTCTGCATCTGCATTGCTTGCTGTTTGGGGTTTCAGGCTGGGTATCTGTAAAGCACATAGTGACAACTGCTGATGTAAAATGGGCTTTATAAAATACATTTGATTGATTTGATTGGTTGGCTGGGTTGGACAGATTAAGCCTATTTTGCACATGCATAGCACAGACTGACATGGGTGTGTATCAGTACACCCGTGTTAGAGAAAAGGCAGTGTGTGTGTGTGTGTGTGTGTTTGCCGGTGCTTGTGTGTGTTTGTGTGTCTGTCTGTGTCCGTGTGTGTGTGTGTCTCTGTGTGTGTGTGTGTCCTTGCGTGTTACCCATATGTGAAAGACCCTCTACTCTGGCCTCAGTAATGTCTCTGGTGTAATGAAGGACAAACCATTGAGGGCCTGATTAGCATTCTGGTGGGGCCTGCAGCAGACCCCCTCTCCTCCTTTCTCCCCTTCCTCTCTTTCTCCCCCTCTCTCTCTTCCCCCTCCCCTCTCTCTCTCTTCCCCCCTCTCCTTCTCCTTCCCCCTCCACCCTCCCTTTCTTCATCCCTCTCCTCCTTTCTCTCCTCCTCTCTCTCTCTCTCTCTCTCTCTCTCTCTCTCTCTCTCTCTCTCTCTCTCTCTCTCTCTCTCTCTCTCTCTCTCTCTCTCTTCTCTCTTCTCTTCTCTCTCTTCTCTCTCCTCTTCTCTCTCTCTCTCTCTCCCTCTTCTCCCCCTCCTCTTCTCTCTCATTCCAAGGCTGAGCAGGCAGACTGCAAAGCAGAAATATTGCAGTATGGCATCGCCATGGCAACGGCCATGGTTTCTGACACCCATAACGGCAGAGAGCCACACTGTTGATCCACGGTTTTTGGCTGTCACTTCAACGTGGTGACACATGCACAGAGGCACAGGCAGGCTGCTTGCAGGCAGGCAGACACACACACACACATAATTGAACATGCACCCACAGACCCACATACTTGAACATGCACCCACAAACACACATACTTGAACATGCACACACACACACACACACGACACACACAACTTTTTTCTCTCCCTACCTAAAGCTGTCTCTTTCTGACCAAGTTAATGTGAGGGCTGTGTGTGTCGGTCAGGTGACCAAGTTAATGTGAGTTAACGCACGCACACACACACACACACACACACACACACACACACACACACACACACACACACACACACACACATACAGGCACAGACACGCACAGACACACACACACACACACAGCACAGACACACACACAGCACAGACACACGCACAAACACACGCACGCACACACACACACACTCACAGCACAGACACAGACACAGCACAGACACACACACACAGACAGACAGACAGACAGCACAGACACACACACACACACACACACACACACACACACACACACACAGCACAGACGCATGCACGCAGGCAGGCAGGCACGCACACACACACATACACACCGCACAGACACACACACACACACACACAGACACACACACACACACACACACACACACACACACACACACACACACACACACACACACACACACACACACACACACACACACACACACACACACACACACACACACACACACACACACACACACACACACACACACACACATACAGGCACAGACACACACACACAGCACAGAGGCATGCACGCAGGCAGGCACGCACACACACACACACACCGCACAGACACACACACACACACACACACACACAGACACACACACACACACAGAGAGACACACACACACACAGCACAGACATGACTCACTGGCTCCTTTGGTGTGTGAATGCGTTTTCTGGATTTGGCCCTTTAATAATCTGGTCTGTAATTGGTCTGACCATGGAAGCCCTCATTATCAGCCGGTGAAGGAAGACAGGGAGGTGGTAATGTCCACAACGGGACAGGGGGCCGAAGGTCAATGCATCAAGGTGGCCATGGAGACAGAATAATATTCTCATGTCCACAGCCATGGCAGACGCATTGAAAAAAATACCACATTCCACACCTGAAAAGAGCTGGTTCCTTTTTCTTTTCAGTTTTCTTTTCACTTCTCCTGTTCCCTCCATTTTGCAACAGTTTCTGCCTTCTAAACACATTCCACCCTCCACTAGTTCCATACCTGTTTCGGGGCCCGTGCTCAGACAGACACAGAACATTCTCCCTCTGTTTTACTCTTTCTGTCCTCCCTTCCTATTTCGTTCCTCCCCTCCTCTAGCAGGTTCTGTCCTGTGGCCTCTTCAAAGAAAGATATAGTAAGATGGAGGACATTGGTGGGCAGGCAGGCAGGCAAGCGGCCCTGTCTGACAAATGACAGAGTGGCAGGTCTCGCTCTCTCTGCAGCTGTGTTGACATGCGGGGAGGGCACTACAAGAACACATAGTTGCATACGCAGAGAGACGTGGAGTACATACAGATACTCATGGACACACACAACCAATAAACACTCATGTGCACATACACATTTAGACGTACTGTAGACACACACACACACACACACACACACACACACACACACACACACACACACACACACACACACACACACACACACACACACACACACACACACACACCAACACACGCACACATGCACACACACACACACACTAGGTGGGAAGTAGTTATCCTATAACGGCCCGATTGTCTTTGATCAGTCATTGATTCCACAGAGATAGAACAAACGCTTTAACTTCCTGACTGATGTCTTGAGATGTTTCTTCAATATATCCACATAATTTTCCTCACTCATGATGCCATCTATTTTGTGAAGTGCACCAGTCCTTCCTGCAGCAAAGCATCCCCACAACATGATGTTGCCACCCCCGCGCTTCATGGTTGGGATGGTGTTCTTTGGCTTGCAAGCCTCCCCCTTTTCCCTCCAAACATAACGATGGTCATTATGGCCAAACAGTTCTATTTTTGTTTCATCAGACCAGAGAACATTTCTCCAGAAAGTACGATCTTTGTCCCCATGTGAAGTTGCAAACCGTAGTTTGGCTTTTTTATGGCTGTTTTGGAGCAGTGGCTTCTTCCTTGCTGGGCAGCCTTGCCAAAACTATAGTTTGTTAACAAGAAAATTGTGGAGTGGTTGAAAAACGAGTTTTAATGACACCAACCTAAGTGTATGTAAACTTCCGACTTCAACTGTATATATTTACTAAATAGGAAATGGGGTGCCATTTGGGAGGCAACCATAGAGGTTATGTTCTGTACTTCATGGCAGTAGGTAGAGGTGTTGATACAGTAGATTCCCTGACATTGTAGGGTTCTTCGGCGGTGTTGGTATAAGTCTGTCACAAGGCTCACCAGGGACACCAGGTGTTTTTAGGACGACTTGTGCCGCCGCCACTTCGCCAAGCTAGCACAAAGTGTCAACGCACCAAGCATACCTGGACCTACTTAGCACTGCATAATACACTGCACCCTAGATAGCACAATAAGTACAAGCATATCATTCTGGGCCCGTATTCAAAAGCATCTCATAGTAGGAGTGCTGATCTAGAATCAGTTTTGCCTTTTAGATCATAATGAATAAGTTAATATGGACAAAGCAGAACTGATCTTAGATCAGAATTTATACTTTTAGACGCTTCATGAATCAGGGATCAGATATCTAGCAAAGTTAAAGTGGAGCCATCTCAATGGACACAATTTGTTCACTAGGAACATCCTTGACAATGTGTATTTATAATGTGGTCTGTGTATACATCTAAACCAACAGAATTATGAGAGCATCACACTGAGAACCAGGGTCGGGGATGTCTACGAAGTTATTGCGTTTGTTTTCTGTCTGGGACCAATGCAAGGAAGGCTCATAAATTGGATGTGTATTTGTGCATGGTTGAGCTTGTTCAAGTCAATCTGTTGAGATGGAACGGGAAGCATTTACCTATTTACCTATTTCTTTTTCCCCTGTCTCCTTAACTCACTCTGTAGGGTTCTCTCTCTCTCTCTCTCTCTCTCTCTCTCTCTCTCTCTCTCTCTCTCTCTCTCTCTCTCTCTCTCTCTCTCTCTTCGTCTCTATCGTTCTCTCTCTCTCTCTCTCTTCCTTCCTTCCTTCCTCCCCCTCCCTCTCTATCTATATCCCCCCTCTCATATCGCAACCCAAAGATTTTCCTGTTCCTCTCCTCCTCTCCTCCCAGTCCAAATTAAAATTGGTGTAAAGAGTATCCCTAGTTACCACAGAGACCAGTCCAGTCAGAACACAACTGTGATACACTCCAAAGAGATACAGACAGAAATGCACTCCATCAAACCAGAGCGTTGACTCTACTGAGCAATAGACCTCTCTTAATCATAGAGGCCCAAATGACACCCTATTCCCTATGTAGTGCACTAAATTTAACCAAACCCCTATGGGCTCTGTTCAAAAGTAATGCACTAAATAAGGAATAGGGTACCATTTGGGATGCAGCCAGTGCCAAATTGTTTACTACTCTGAACTGAAGGTGAAAACTGTAAAGACTTTTCATTGTTACATTTCTTCTCCTCTGTAAAGAAGTGTGTTAGATGTGTAACAGGTTACATATGTGGTTTTATTGTGTTGGTTCTGTGGTGTAACAGTTTACAGATGTGGTTTTATTGTGTTGGTTCTGTGGTGTAACAGTTTACAGATGTGGTTTTATTGTGTTGGTTCTGTGGTGTAACAGTTTACGGATGTGGTTTTATTGTGTTGGTTCTGTGGTGTAACAGTTTACGGATGTGGTTTTATTGTGTTGGTTCTGTGGTGTAACAGTTTACGGATGTGGTTTTATTGTGTTGGTTCTGTGGTGTAACAGTTTACGGATGTGGTTTTATTGTGTTGGTTCTGTGGTGTTCGGCCGTTGACCTTTGCTTCCTTCCTATAGCTCCATTGATTCTGACTGAACTTTGGAATTACCTTTTACACACACACGCACACGCGCACACACACACACACACACACACACACACACACACACACACACACACACACACGCATACACACGCACACGCAGGGCTCTCTATGGGACTCCCTGCTAAAATAAAGGTTAAATAAATAAACACACACACAGGCCCAGCATGTGGGGTGTTTGCTGCTCAAGAGCTAGGAAAGGTGTTTTAGATAGCTCGGCCTCTCATTGACAGTGTGTGGGTGTCGAGGAGGTCAATTATAACGAGATAATTACTGACTTCCCACACCTTCACACCGTCACACTCACACATACGTGCACAAGCAAATGTAAGCACACACATGCACACACACACAAACACAATACACATACACATACACACCTCCCTTCCCCCCTCCATACACACCACTGTAAATCAGGGATCAGGTAGCAGGGAGAGCAAGGTCAGCCACTGATGGGGGAGATGTGAGCTCTTTGTATAAACCTTAAGTGCTGCCTCAGCACACCCAGGAAGGGAGCACAAATAGTGGGAAGCAGGCAGAAAGGGAGGCAGTGAGGGATGGAGAGAGGGAGGGAGGCAGGGAGGGAGGCAGTGAGGGATGGAGAGAGGGAAGGAGGCAGGGAGGGAGGCAGTGAGGGAGGGAGAGAGAGGAAGTGAGGGATAGAGAGGGAGGGAGGGAGGCAGTGAGGGATAGAGAGAGGGAGGGAGGGAGGAAGGGAGTGAGGCAGGGAAGCAGTGAGGGATAGAGAGAGGGAGGGAAGGAGGCAGGGAGGTAGGGAGGGAGGCAGTGAAGGATGGAGAGAGGGAGGGAGGCAGTGAGGGATGGAGAGAGGGAGGGAGTCAGAGAGGGAGGGAGGGAGGGAGTCAGTGAGGGATGGAGAGAGGGAGGGGGCAGTGAGGGATAGAGAGAGGGAGGGAGGGGGAGGAAGTGAGGGATAGAGAGAGGGAGGAAGGCAGTGAGGGATGGAGAGAGGGAGGCAGTGAGGGATGGAGAGAGGGAAGCAGTGAGGGATGGAGAGAGGGAGGGAGGCATGGAGGTAGGGAGAGAGGCAGTGAGTGATAGAGAGAGGGAGGGAGGCAGGGAGGCAGTGAGGGATAGAGGGATGGAGAGAGGGAGGCAATGAGGGATGGAGAGAGGGAGGGAGGCAGGAGGTAGGGAGGTAGGCAGTGAGTGATAGAGAGAGGGAGGGAGGCAGGGAATGATAGAGGGAGGCAGTAAGGGATGGAGAGAGGGAGGGAGGCAGGAAGGCAGTGAGGTATGGAGAGAGGGCCTCCCTCCCTACCTCTGTCCCTCCCTCCATCCCTCCCTGCTTCCCTCCGTCCTTCCCTCCATCCCTGAGCCCCGCTTCGCTGCTCTTTACCAGATACAGAGGAAGAGAGGGAGGTCTGCTGGTGGATCAGCTTTACTGAGATGAAGAGATGGGTGAGATGTCTGCCCCTGGCCCAGGCTAGCTGTCTGCTGAGAGGAGTGAGGGATGAGAGGGGAAGTAGGAGAGGTTGGGGGTATGGCAGGTGGAGGTGTTATGGCTGGTCAACGTCACCCACCGCGGGTGACATTGATAAGCTCCTGGGATTCACCAGGCTCCGGGCTTGGGCAACAGACACGCATGCACACACACACACTTAAATACACACGCTCCGGGCTGGGCGAAGGGGAAGGTCAGATGATTAAACCTGTCTTCGTGGTGACAACAAGCTGGCACGCTGCCAATCTACCTGCCCCTGCGCAGGATGGCGAGGGAGAGTGTGACGCAAACAGCTGGTGACACAGACCAAGGGACCGTCACTGTACCGTACCCTCAGGAACACATTATTGAACACACATCTGGTCTACCACAAATGAGGCTTCAATGTCTCTGTTTCTGTCTAGGAATCACTGTAAGATATATATATATATATCTTGTTTTACCATGTAATCTGACAGAGAAACTCAGGGCCCTAGTTACAGGGGGTCTATAACAAAGACCTATAGTTTTTCCTGGTCATGTGACATGGTCAGAACTCTAGGCCCTAGAAATACGCTGTACACACCAAACAAACATAGGAGCTTGTCTGCTGTAACATTGATATGTTGTTTTTATCTGTCCCAAAGCTACAAAAGGGACCATATTACTGTCAAAAATACACTCTACAAATCAACACTCATTATGCCTTCAGATAACTCTCCTTGTATAGGTAAGTAGCCTTGTCTGAGCCAGAATGGCCCATTCCCTGTTTCTGTAGCGTGAGGCACCTTGATGTACAACTACACCCCCTGGACAGCACGCTAGTCTATCTCCTGTTTCTGTAGCGTGAGGCACCTTGATGTACAAGTACATCTGTGCTAATCTATCGCATGGCTTTACCCCCAATCTGTCTTGCTGACCGCTAAGCAGAGACGCATCGAGTCTGTAGACTCGACCGGGAACCCCCAACTTTGCAGCAGACACTCTAACCACAAAAACACTGTGTTGGATTTACTCTACTTGTATAAGTACAGGATATCATTGTTCCAAAAGGAGGATACTGAGGTATTGATACTTATTTGTCCTGTTCCTCTCTCTGTGTGTGACGAATGGGTTCCATCTCCATCCAGGGGGATTTATTGGGCACCACGGGGCACACACAGACACATAAACACGCACGCACACACACACACACTCCCATCTCCAGGTCCATGTCATGCCACCGCTGTCGTCAGAAACACGTAGGGGAAAGATGATGAATGTCCTGGATCAATACTAGCAGAGAGCATCAGTAAACACATGCAGAGAGGAAGAGATGTATACAATATGAGACTATTAAACCTTCCACCAGTCACTTTCTGCCCTCTTCCCAGATGGCACCATATTTCCATGAAGCCATATGGGCCCTGGTCAAAAATAGGGCACTATATAGGGAATAGGATGCCATTTGCAGTCCTTGTGTCTTGAAGGAAACTTAACACCCCCTCTGCAAGGCTAATATCCTCAGAGAAACTCTTAACGAATGTCCTCATTAAACCTGAGGTCTCAACCTTTAAGTGCTTGTGTTCAAATAGCATATATCAAATTCCTGGCATAATGGTGGTCGCTAGTAAAAACGACAAGCCAAACCGTTGTTCATTAAGATATAATGACTGCTTATGATACATTAAAGGCCCAATCCGTAATTTGTAAGACAACAAAACAGCAGACCCGCCATTTGGTTTCCTAATGAGGCATTTAAACATAATATTCTTCAATGGGTATATCAGTAATTTAGTCTGTAAATATCACAGAGTGGGCCTTTAAGTGAGAGTGAATTAGTCATCAGCGATAACATGTCAACCTTTTGTATATTTGGCTGTTAAATCAAGTTATCTTTGCTCTGTGGTATATTTCTTATTATAAACTGGGTCGTTTGAGCCCTGGATGCTGATTGGCAAGGTATATGAGACAATATACCAGGGGTATGACGTAAAACTACCTGTTTGCTGTTCTAATTATGTTGGTAATCAGCTTTTAATTAGCAATAAGGCACCTTGGGGGTTTGTGGTATATGGCCAATATACCAAGGCTAAGGGCTGAATCCAGGCACTCCTAGCTGTTCATGCATAAAAACAGCCCTTAGCCATGGTATATTAGCCATGTACAGTACCACACCCCCTCGGGCCTTATTGCTTCATTACCAGCGGTCACCTAGCATTCAGGCTCTGTGTGAGGTGATGAAATGTGACAAGAAGTGAAGCTCCATTTTGGGTTCGAGAGCACAGGGTTAGGAAAGGTACCAAAAGAAAGCACCAAAAATAACTACGTGAGACACATAAAGAGCAGGAGAGAAAGAGGGAGATGGGGGGGTATGAAGGGAGGAGGGCAGGAGAGAAATGGCAGTATGATAGAATTATGTTTATCCTCTAGTCCTGGAGAGAGAGGAGGATAGAAGGGGAGAGAGTAGAGAGGGAGGAAGTCTCACCAAATGACAGAGCAGTAATTAACCTCTATGGCACGTTGCACTTTCCCGCCCGCCATACTAGGGCTCAGCCAATCAAATCAAATCAAATCAAATTTATTTATAAAGCCCCCCTTACATCAGCTGATGTCACAGAGTGCTGTACAGAAACCCAGCCTAAAACCCCAAACAGCAAGCAATGCAGGTGTAAAAGCACCCTATCTCCATTCCTGAGCATGTGGCTGCTGAAAGCGAGTGGTTGTATCTACGAAGGTTTGTTTGTGTACTAGAGATATAGAGAGTGGTTGTATCTACGAAGGTTTGTTTGTGTACTAGAGATATAGAGAGTGGTTGTATCTATGAAGGTGTGTTTGCGTACTAGAGAAATAGAGAGTGGTTGTATCTACGAAGGCTTGTTTGTGTACTAGAGATATAGAGAGTGGTTGTATCTATGAAGGTGTGTTTGTGTACTAGAGAAATAGAGAGTGGTTGTATCTATGAAGGTTTGTTTGTGTACTAGAGAAATAGAGAGTGGTTGTATCTATGAAGGTGTGTTTGCGTACTAGAGAAATAGATTGTGGTTGTATCTACGAAGGTTTGTTTGTGTACTAGAGATATAGAGAGTGGTTGTATCTATGAAGGTTTGTTTGTGTACTAGAGAAATAGAGAGTGGTTGTATCTATGAAGGTGTGTTTGTGTACTAGGGAAATAGAGAGTGGTTGTATCTATGAAGGTGTGTTTGTGTACTAGAGAAATAGAGAGTGGTTGTATCTATGAAGGTTTGTTTGTGTACTAGGGAAATAGAGAGTGGTTGTATCTATGAAGGTTTGTTTGTGTACTAGGGAAATAGAGAGTGGTTGTATCTATGAAGGTGTGTTTGCGTACTAGAGAAATAGAGAGTGGTTGTATCTATGAAGGTGTGTTTGTGTACTAGAGAAATAGAGAGTGGTTGTATCTATGAAGGTGTGTTTGCGTACTAGAGAAATAGAGAGTGGTTGTATCTATGAAGGTGTGTTTGTGTACTAGAGAAATAGAGAGTGGTTGTATCTATGAAGGTTTGTTTGTGTACTAGGGAAATAGAGAGTGGTTGTATCTATGAAGGTTTGTTTGTGTACTAGGGAAATAGAGAGTGGTTGTATCTATGAAGGTGTATTTGCGTACTAGAGAAATAGAGAGTGGTTGTATCTATGAAGGTGTGTTTGCGTACTAGAGAAATAGAGAGTGGTTGTATCTATGAAGGTGTGTTTGCGTACTAGAGAAATAGAGAGTGGTTGTATCTATGAAGGTGTGTTTGCGTACTAGAGAAATAGAGAGTGGTTGTATCTATGAAGGTGTGTTTGTGTACTAGAGAAATAGAGAGTGGTTGTATCTATGAAGGTGTGTTTGTGTACTAGAGATATAGAGAGTGGTTGTATCTATGAAGGTGTGTTTGTGTACTAGAGAAATAGAAAGTGGTTGTATCTATGAAGGTGTGTTTGTGTACTAGAGAAATAGAGAGTGGTTGTATCTATGAAGGTGTGTTTGTGTACTAGAGAAATAGAAAGTGGTTGTATCTATGAAGGTGTGTTTGTGTACTAGAGAAATAGAGAGTGGTTGTATCTATGAAGGTTTGTTTGTGTACTAGGGAAATAGAGAGTGGGCATCTGTGTGTCTGTGTGTGCCTCTCCAACTATCACTATATTTGACTCAGAGTCCTATTTGCGTGACTGAGTGTATGTTGTTGTTTTGTGTGATGTAATGTGTAGTGTAGGGGAAAACTTCCTTCCTACTTCCTTTCTGATCATTCATTAGTCATTGTGCTAAAGCGCATGACCGGATGGCTATCTGTGAGAGAGAGAGAGAGAGAGAGAGAGAGAGAGAGAGAGAGAGAGAGAGAGAGAGAGAGAGAGAGAGAGAGATTAAGTACCAAACGTTAAGAACACCCACCCCCCATCCTTTTGCCCTCAGAACAGCCTGAATTCGTCAGGAAATGGACTCTACAAGGTGTCGAATGCGTTCCACAGGGATGCTGGCCCATGTTCCCTCTAATTTATTTCAGCACTGAGCAAATGTCAGGTCTGCTGAGCACAAACTTGAATGTTGTGAACATTTTGTGCAACTTCCGCGCACGTTTACTGTGGACACTGAGGCTGTCCCGCTTTAAGTTACAGTTTTCACAGTGGCCAAGTAGACAACTGTGGCTATTTGATCATAATGTAGGCCTACCAGAGTGGCCTACCATCAACAATAATGGAGGAAATGTATCCCATAACATTTTAACATGGAAATAGCTGTTCTATTATTCAACCTACAGTAGCAGCCAATGTGTGGTGTTCAATGTATTCCTACATTCAATGAGACTTTAGAAAAAAACATGCAGGACTTGACATTAACCCGTTTATCCACGTTTGTCCATGTTTTTACTATTTTCTACATTGTAGAATAATAGTGAAGACATCAAAACTATGAAATAACACATGGAATCATGTAGTAACCAAAAAAGTGTTAAACAAATCAAAATATATTTTATATTTGAGATTCTTCAAATAGCCACCATTTGCCTTGATGACAGCTTTGCACACTCTTGGCATTCTCTCAACCAGCTTCAATTAACAAGTGTGCCTTCTTAAAAGTTAATTTGTGGAATTTCTTTCCTTCGTTTGAGCCAATCAGTTGTGTTAAAACAAGGTAGCGATGGTGTACAGAAGATAGCCCTATTTGGTAAAAGTCCAAGTCCATATTATGGCAAGAACAGCTCAAATAAGCAAAGAGAAACGACAGTCCATCGTTACTTTGAGACATGAAGGTCAGTCAATACGGAAAATTTCAAGACCTTAGACATTTCTTCAAGTGCAGTCGTAAAAACCATTAAGCGCTATGATGAAACTGGCTCTCATGACCGCCACAGGAATGGAAGACCCAGAGTTACCTCTGCTGCAGAGGATAAGTTCATTAGAGTTAACAACCTCAGAAATTGGAGCCCAAAGAAATGCTTCGCAGAGTTCAAGTAACAGACACATCTCGACATCAACTGTTCAGAGGAGACTGTGTGAATCAGGCCTTCATGATTGAATTGCTGCAAAGAAACCACTACCAAAGGACACCAATAAGAAGAAGAGACTTGCTTGGTCAAGAAACATGAGCAATGGACATTAAACCGATGGATATTGTGCTTTGGTCTGGTGTCCAAATTTGAGATTTTTGGTTCCAACCGCCGTGTCTTTGTGAGACGTGGTGTGGGTGAACGGATGATCTCTGCATGTGTATTTCCCACCGTAAAGCATTGAGGAGGAGGTGCTTTGCTGGTGACATAGTCTGTGATTTATTTAGAATTCAAGGGCGCACTTAACCAGCATGGCTACCACAGCATTCTGCAGCGCGATACGCCATCTCATCTGGTTTGCACTTTGTGGGACTATCATTTGTTTTTCAAAGGGACAATGACCCAACACACCACCAGGCTGTGTAAGGGCTATTTGATCAAGAGGGAGAGTGATGGAGTGCTGCATCAGATGACCTGGCCTCCACAATCCCCCGACCTCAACCAAATTGAGATGGTTTGGGATGAGTTGGACCGCAGAGTGAAGGAAAAGCAGCCAACAAATGCTCAGCATATGTGGGAACTCCTTCAAGACTGTTGGAAAAGCATTCCAGGTGAAGCTGGTTGAGAGAATGCCAAGAGTGTGCAAAGCTGTCATCAAGGCAAAGTGTTTAACACTTTTTTTGGTTACTACATGATTCCATATGTGTTATTTCATAGTTTTGATGTCTTCACTATTGTTCTACAAAGTAGAAAATAGTACAAATAAAGAAAAAAAACCTTGAATAAGTAGTAGGTGTTCTAAAACTTTTAGTGTGTACATGTAGGTAGAGGTAAAGTGGCTATGCATGGATCATAAACAGAGAGTAGCAGCAGTGTAAAAATGGGGGTTGGGGTGGGGACAATGAATATAGTCCTACTGGTCACTACCACGTCTTCTGACAGAGGCGCCGGGACAGTTGTACCTAGATCTAAACCGGCACCTCTATCTGAGTTCACTCTATTTCAGTGAGCGAGAAACAGAGAGAGTGAAACAGATGAGAGAGCATGCAGTTCTAAGAGAGAACCTTACAGCTGACGGATCATGTGCGTCATATCTTGCTAGCTCATCTACAGTAGAGGTGAAAGTGTACATTCATCCTGTTCTGTATGCTCCTGCGGGATGAGTGTGTGTGTGTGTGTGTTTGCGTGGTGCAGGATGCTTAATAAGAGAGGATGCAGAATAGCTGGCACAGCATGCAGGGTATATCTGCTGCATGGTGGAGTCAAGTCACAGGGTATATCTGCTGCATGGTGGAGTCAAGTCACAGGGTATATCTGCTGCATGGTGGAGTCAAGTCACAGGGTATATCTGCTGCATGGTGGAGTCAAGTCACAGGGTATATCTGCTGCATGGTGGAGTTAAGTCACAGGGTATATCTGCTGCATGGTGGAGTCAAGTCACAGGGTATATCTGCTGCATGGTGGAGTCAAGTCACAGGGTATATCTGCTGCATGGTGGAGTCAAGTCACAGGGTATATCTGCTGCATGGTGGAGTCAAGTCACAGGGTATATCTGCTGCATGGTGGAGTCAAGTCACAGGGTATATCTGCTGCATGGTGGAGTCAAGTCGCAGGCTGTGTCCTTGAAAGACAATAGCCCCTCTCATTCAATCTGTGTGTTACTATTCAGCTCTGGGGGGAAGATTCTCTTACAGTAGGTACAGGTCTAGAATCAGCTTCCCCTCGCCAATCCTAACCAGCCACCACTACAATAGGGTACCATTTGGGCGGCAGGCTGAGAGTAGAGAGAGGCTGATTGGATGTGGTGGATCGATGGTGCTGGTGATTGAACACTCCTCCTGAATCAGACGACTCTGGCTGCTCCCTGCTGTCTGCTGATCTCCATAACTCCCAGAAATACTCCTTCTTGATGTGTATGTGTGCCTTTGTGTGTGTGGTGGGGGGTATCAATCAGTGATCAGGGATGGAAGGAGGGAGAGTTGGGCAGGGGGAGAGAAGAGGAAGGGAAGGAACGAGGGGGGAATTGAGAAAGGGATGGAAGGACAAATGGATATTGGGAGGAGGAGGAGGAGGAGGAGGAGGAGGAGGAGGAGGAGGAGGAGGAGGGAGGGAGGTAGGGAAGGAGGAAGGGCGCAAAGTAGGGAGAGATAGAGAGAGTGAGAGAAAGACAGAAAAAAGAAAGGGGGGGACAGAAAGGGAACCCTTCAGAGAAATCATTAGTGTGATATGTCTGAATATAATTAAGATGGTTCAGTTTTAATTAATCTCATTCAATCATCTTGGCAGAAGGATCATGATACGCACCAGTTTGTCTCTCTATATTTAAGCTGGTCACACTTAGCCCATTTTGTTACAGGCAACACTGGAATAACTGCTGCTATGGATGTGTAGAGAATAAAGGGACCATTCTGATTGTACTGATCCAGTCATAGTAAGCCTATACACATCCAGAGAAGCAGTTTTTTCACCATGGACTACCATGTCTAGAGATGTGTCCCAATTAGCACTACTTTATAGTGCACTACTTTTGGCCAGAGCCCTATGTAGGGAATAAGGTGCCATTTGGGATGCAGATTTGTTACGTGTAGGTCACATGCTGTAGCTCCACCCGTTGCCGCCCCGTGCTCCCACCACTAAGCTCCCCCTGTCAGCGCCAACCCTCTGATGCCCCACTCTGGTGGGCATCTGCCCAGGCCTGGCGCCGCAGCACCTGCCCACCCGCAATCATCTGGTGATGGCCTGCCTGTGTATCCAGCCCCAGCAGCTAAGCCCTGGTAATAAACCCACTCTGACCATCTGACTGACAGTTATTAAGACACCAAGCCAACCTGCCAGCACAGACAGCACAGCCAGCCTGCCCTCCTCTCCCCCCTCCTCTTTCCCTCCCCCTCTCTCTCCCCTCTCCCTCCCCTCTCCCTTGCCCAGTCATGCCCAGTCTAGAGTCCACCATTGAGAGAGAGAGAGAGAGAGAGAGAGAGAGAGAGAGAGAGAGAGAGAGAGAGAGAGAGAGAGAGAGAGAGAGAGAGAGAGAGAGAGAGACCCCCAACCAAATCATGATAAAACAAAAAGATAATTACTTAACACAATGGAAAGAATTAACAAAAAAACTGAGCAAACTAGAATGCTATTTGGCCCTAAACAGAGAGTACACAGTGGCAGAATACCTGACCACTGTGACTGACCCAAACAGACTCAGTGAGCATAGCCTTGCTATTGAGAAAGGCCGCTGTAGGCAGACCTCTTCTTCACTGTCTTCTCAAGAGAAGACAGGCTATGTGCACACTGCCAACAAAATGAGGTGGAAACTGAGCTGCACTTCAACCAGTGAAGAACATACACCATTGTAAACGCAACCCATATTTATGTTTATTTATTTTCCCTTCTGTACTTTAACTATTTTCACATAATATGACATTTGAAATGTCTTTATTATTTTGGAACCTTTGTGAGTGTAATGTTCACTGTTCATTTAAATTGTTTATTTCACTATTGTTTATTATCTACTTCACTTGCTTTGGCATGTTAACATATGTTTCCCATGCCAATAAAGCCCTTCAATTTAAATTGAATTGAGAAGGAGCAGAGAGCGATAGAGAGAGAGAGGGACAGGGAGAGAGAGGGACAGGGAGAGAGAGAGAGAGGGAGGGGGAGCGCAATAGCACCAGTCACCATGGTCTGTGAGCTTCTGAGAGCCTCTGTGCCCCCCCAACCCTTCACCCCTCCGCCAGTTCCTGATCTTTTAAACCAGGCTGTGGCGTTGTCTCCCTCACGGAAGACCCAGCAGTTATCCTCTTCAGCTCCCTAATTCTGCCAGCAGTATTATAATTATTGCGTCCAAAATTGCACCCTAGTCCTCATATAGTGCACTACTTTTGACCAGGGCCTAGGGTTCTGCTCAAAAGAAGTGCACTATGTAGGGAATATGGTGCCCTTTTGGGCACAGTGAATGAAGGCAATTAGAAAATGAGATTAGAACATGAGGTAAATGAGACTAGAACATGAGGTAAATGAGACTAGAACATGAGGTAAATGAGACTAGAACATGAGGTAAATGAGACTAGAACATGAGGTAAATGAGATTAGAACATGAGGGAAATGAGATTAGAACATGAGGGAAGTGAGATTAGAACATGAGGTAAATGAGATTAGAACATGAGGGAAATTAGATTAGAACATGAGGGAAATTAGATTAGAACATGAGGGAAATGAGATTAGAACATGAGGTAAATGAGATTAGAACATGAGGAAAATTAGATTAGAATATGAGGTAAATGAGACTAGAACATGAGGTAAATAAGACTAGAACATGAGGTAAATGAGACTAGAACATGAGGTAAATGAGATTAGAACATTAGATAAATGAGATTAGAACATTAGATAAATTAGATTAGAGCATGAGGGAAATTAGACTAGAACATGAGGGAAATTAGACTAGAACATGAGGGAAATGAAACTAGAACATGAGGTAAATTAGATTAGAACATGAGATAAATGAGACTAGAACATGAGGGAAATTAGATTAGAACATGAGGGAAATTAGACTAGAACATGAGGGAAATGAGACTAGAACATGAGGGAAATGAGACTGGAACATGAGGGAAATGAGATTAGAACATGAGGGAAATGAGATTAGAACATGAGGGAAATGAGATAAATAAGGGACATCTACAGCACAGTAAGTGCAAAGCATTAACTTTGGGACTAGTTTCTTACGGCACAACGAATGTGTGATTTGTGTAGTGTATTAGAAGAGGAGGTGTCTAAGCTACAGAGGGATTTTTATCTCTCAAATTGAAATAGACATTAGTATTTGGTTCCGTTGAAATAAATGAATAAATGTCATCCATGTTGGTTATTAACTTCTAAGCCATGCATGTTGAGATTTTGTTTTTGCACCTCAGCACCAGAAAACAGTAGGGTTGCATCCCAAATGGCACCCTATTCCATTAGGGACAAAGCTTAAGTCTGTGAGAGATATGCAATACATCATCATTATCCACAACGTCATTATCAATCAATACTGTGTACATACCATTTTCACATATCAAACATCCAACTCCAAAGTATACTTGGCTGTGCCTGCAGCACAGAAGCCATTTATAGGGAAAAGCAGCACATCCAAAAGGTTAGTGTGATGGGACGGTAGTTTGCTGCCTAGCTATGCTTTCTGTTGTAAATCATCAACTTGTCACAGTTTGCTACCTAGATATGCTTTCTGTTGTAAATCATCAACTTGAGTAAATTCAACTTGTTCAGCATTGATACCTGGTCTAGATGTTCAACTATTTATCCACCTATCGGAGACCCTCTTCTTGTCGTGACTGTGATTTGGTGGATGTCCTTGGGGGGGAGGCCTGGCTGTGGCACGCTTTGACTGGTTGAATAATTTACTATGAGGCTCCTATGGATTTCCTAGCCAGCACTGATGTCCTAGCCAGCACTGATGTCCTAGCCTGCACTGATGTCCTAGCCTGCACTGATGTCCTAGCCAGCACTGATGTCCGAGCCTGCACTGATGTCCTAGCCTGCACTGATGTCCTAGCCTGCACTGATGTCCTAGCCTACACTGATGTCCTAGCCTGCACTGATGTCCTAGCCTGCACTGATGTCCTAGCCTGCACTGATGTCCTAGCCTGCACTGATGTTGTGCCTCTCTGCTGCCCCAGTCAGTAAATGTCAGCCTTGTCTGTGTGCTGCCATCTTTGAGCCCTGAACCCCCTCAGTGCTGTACAAGTATAAATGCTGTACACATGCACGCATACGCAGGTAGGCAGGCACATATGTACACACACGTACACACACAGATACACTCAGACACACAATCACACACACACGCTATACTGTTTTACCGAAACATCCCTGGGCAACACAAAGCAGCCATAAGGTGTTTGTTTGTCACAGTGAACTGAAAAGAAGGTGGAGGGTCCCTCCGGGTGTTCTCTGGTTCGTGCTGCTCTCTCCTCTCACCGGCTGGGTGTGTTTGTGTGATGGGAGGGGGGTGGAGGAGAGTTGTGTGTGTGTGTGTGTGTTTGCAAATGTCCCCGTGGCCACAGTGAGGTGTTCTCCAAGCTCTCATGTGAACACAACAGGACTGTTCAGCGTGTCATCTCCCACAGGCTCCGTCATATCCACGTCCCCATCATCTCTCTGACTGCGAGACTGTACCACTGTGTGTGTGTGTGTTTGTATAAGTGTGTGTGTGTTTGTATAAGTGTGTGTGTGTTGATGTGTGTCATGCAGTGGACCTGTCTGTACAGTATGTCAGAGAGTACCTGGAGAGCACTGCTACATTTCTGCATCATTAGGCTCCTCACAGAGGTCGACAGAGAGCTTGGGCCCCCAGGGTAGCTGTTGGGACTGAGAGAACAGAGAGAGATAGGGGGAGAGAGAGAGAAATAGAAAGAGAGAGAGAGAGAGAGAGAGGGGAGGGTGGAAGAAGAGAGAGAGATATAGGGGAAATGAGGGAGGAAGATAGCGGAGATGAGGGAGAAAAGAGGAGGGAGGGAAAGGGGATAGGGGAGAGAAGGAGGGGCCATATGACACCTCATGCACGTCTCCTCACCTGAGGACGAGCGCTGGCGCTGATCAGATGATCTGGCTCGAGGGCACGAGGGACGCTTCACGCTATCTGCTCTTGTAACTTCTCCCCCTCTACAGCTACACACACCAGGCCAGATAGCTAAAGAGAGAGGTAAAGGAGAGAGGGATGGAGAGAGGGAGAGACACCAGGCCAGATAGCTAAAAAGAGAGAGGGAGAGGAGAGAGGGATGGAGAGAGGGAGAGACACCAGGCCAGATAGCTAAAGAGAGAGGGGGAGAGGAGAGAGGGATGGAGAGAGGGAGAGACACCAGGCCAGATAGCTAAAGAGAGAGAGGGAGAGGAGAGAGGGATGGAGAGAGGGAGAGACACCAGGCCAGATAGCTAAAGAGAGAGAGGGAGAGGAGAGAGGGATGGAGAGAGGGAGAGACACCAGGCCAGATAGCTAAAGAGAGAGAGGGAGAGGAGAGAGGGATGGAGAGAGGGAGAGACACCAGGCCAGATAGCTAAAAAGAGAGAGGGAGAGGAGAGAGGGATGGAGAGAGGGAGAGACACCAGGCCAGATAGCTAAAGAGAGACTTAAGCAGAGGGAGATGGAGAGAGGGAGAGAGACCAGGCCAGATAGCTAAAGACAGAGGTAAAGGAGGGGGAAATGGAGAGAGGGAGAGACCAGGCCAGATAGCTAAAGAGAGACGGAGGGGAGACACAGCAACAGACATCAGGGCAGAACTGAAGAACAAAATAGATAGAGGGAGACAGACAGAGGAAAGGATGAACCACTAAGCTGAAGAGAGCAGAGAGGGGGAGAGAGTGGGGAAGACAGACGTAGGAAGAGTGGTAGAGGAAGATGTGATAGAGAGGATGAAGAGGATAGAAGGAGCAAGATGCCTGAAATACACCATACGTAACTACATTATCATATGTAGCCCCACAAACAGACTACTGTCAAGTTTTAACATACCGTAGATGTTTTAACGTACAGTAGATGTTTTAAACTACAGTAGATGTTTTAATATTCCCTAGATTATTTAACATACAGTAGATGTTTTAACATACAGTAGATGTTTTAATGTAATGTAGATGTTTTAATGTACAGTTGATGTTTTTAACATACAGTAGATGTTTTAATGTACAGTAGATTTTTTAATGTACAGTAGATGTTTTAACATACCGTAGATGTTTTAATGTACAGTAGATGTTTTAACATTCGTAGATGTTTTAACATACAGTAGATGTTTTAACATTCCGTAGATGTTTTAATGTACAGTAGATCTTTTAACATTCCGTAGATGTTTTAACATACAGTAGATGTTTTAACAAACCTTATATGTTTTAATGAACAGTAGATATTTTAACATACAGTAGATGTTTTAACGTACGGTAAATTATTTAACATACAGTAGATGTTTTAACATACAGTAGATGTTTTAA
Source organism: Brachymystax lenok tsinlingensis (assembly GCA_030435695.1). Classification (NCBI taxonomy): domain Eukaryota; kingdom Metazoa; phylum Chordata; class Actinopteri; order Salmoniformes; family Salmonidae; genus Brachymystax; species Brachymystax lenok. The sequence continues at coordinate 29,707,460 of CM059806.1, forward strand.
CAAACAGTAGTTAGATGTTTTACCATACAGTAGATGTTTTAACGTGTAGTAGATGTTCTAACATACAGTAGATGTTTTAACAAACCGTAGGTGTTTTAATGTACAGTAGATGTTTTAACATACAGTAGATGTTTTAACAAACCGTATATGTTTTAATTTACAGGAGATGTTTTAACGTACAGTGGATGCTTTAACATACAGTATATGTTTTAACAAACACAATATGTTTTAACGTACTTTTTACGTTTTAACGTGTTTTAACAAACCGTAGGTGTTTTAATGTACAGTAGATGTTTTAACATACAGTAGATGTTTTAACAAACCGTATATGTTTTAATTTACAGGAGATGTTTTAGCATTACAGTGGATGCTTTAACATACAGTATATGTTTTAACAAACACAATATGTTTTAACGTACTTTTTACGTTTTAACGTGTTTTAACAAACCGTAGGTGTTTTAATGTACAGTAGATGTTTTAACATTCAGAAGATGTTATAACAAACCGTAGATGTTTTAATGTACAGTATATGTTTTAACAAACCATATATGTTTTAATTTACAGTAGATGTTTTAACGTGCAGTAGATGCTTTAACATACTGTAGATGTTTTACCGTACCGTATATGTTTAATTTACAGTAGATGTTTTAACGTACAGTAGATGTTTTAATTTACAGTAGATGTTTTAACGTACAGTGGATGCTTTAACATACAGTATATGTTTTAACAAACACAAGATGTTTTAATGTACAGTACATGTTTTAACGTACAGTATATGTTTTAACATACAGTAGATGTTTTTTCGTATGGTAGATGTTTTAATATTCCGTAGATTATTTAACATACAGTAAATGTTTTAATGTCCGTAGATGGGGGCGGCAGGTAGCCTAGTGGTTAGAGCGTTGGACTTGTAACCGGAGGGCTGCAAGTTCAAATCCCCGAGCTGACAAGGTAAAAATCTGTCGTTCTGCCCCTGAACAAGGCAGTTAACCCACTGTTCCCGGGCGCCAAGACGTGGATGTCGATTAAAGGCAGCCCCGCACCTCTCTGATTCAGAGGGGTTGGGTTAAATGCGGAAGACACATTTCGGTTGATGGCATTCGGTTGTACAACTGACTAATAATGGTGACTTTGACTTTGACTTAGATGTTTTAACATACAGTAGATGTTTTAACGTACAGTAGATGTTTTAATATTCCGTAGATGATTTAACATACAGTAGATGTTTTAATGTCCCATAAATGTTTTAATGTAAAATAGATGTTTTAACATCTAGAAGATGTTTTAACAAACCGTAGATGTTTTAATGTACAGTAGATGTTTTAACATACAGTAGATGTTTTAATGTACAGTAGATTGTTTAATGTACAGTAGATGTTTTAACGTATTGTCTATGTTTTTACGTACAGTAGATGTTTTACCGTACCGTAGATGTTTTAACATACATTAGATGTTTTAACATACCGTAGATGTTTTAACATACAGAAGATGTTTTAACAAACCGTAATGTTTTAATGTACAGTAGATGTTTTAACATACTGTAGATGTTTTAATGTACAGTAGATTATTTAATGTACAGTAGATATTTTAACATATTGTCGATGTTTTTACGTACAGTAGCTGTTTTACCGTACCGTAGATGTTTTAACATACATTAGATGTTTTAACATACCATAGATTTTTTTACATATCGTAGATGTTTTAACGTACAGTAGATGTTTCAACGTATAGAAGATGTTTTAACAAACAGTCAATGTTTTAATGTACAGTAGATGTTTTAACATACAGTAGATGTTTTAACAAACCGTATATGTTTTAATGAACAGTAGATATTTTAACATACAGTAGATGTTTTAACGTATGGTAGATGTTCTAACATACAGTAGATGTTTTAACAAACCGTAGATGTTTTAATGTACAGTAGATGTTTTAACATTCAGAAGAGGTTTTAACAAACCGTAGGTGTTTTAATGTACAGTAGATGTTTTAACATTCAGAAGATGTTATAACAAACCGTAGATAGTTTAATGTACAGTATATGTTATAACAAACCATATATGTTTTAATTTACAGTAGATGTTTTAACGTGCAGTAGATGCTTTAACATACTGTAGATGTTTTACCGTACCGTATATGTTTTAATTTACAGTAGATGTTTTAACGTACAGTAGATGTTTTACCGTACCGTAGATGTTTTAACATACAGTAGATGTTTTAACGTACAGAAGATGTTTTAACAAACAGTGGATGTTTTAACGTACAGTAGATGTTTTAACATAAAGTAGATGTTTTAATGTACAGTAGATGATTTAATGTACAGTAGATGTTTTAACATATTGTAGATGTTTTAATGTACAGTAGATGTTTTACCGTACCATAGATGTTTTAACAAAGAGTAGATGTTTTAACATACAGTAGATGTTTTAACACACCATAGATTTTTTAACGTACAGTAGATGTTTTAACGTACCATAGATGTTTTAACATACAGTAGATGTTTTAACAAACCGTAGATGTTTTAACGTACGGTAGATGTTTTACCATACAGTAGATCAGTTCTTGGAGAACAGAATAACCTACATAGAGAGTTCCCAGCATTAACACACACACACACACACACACACACACACACACACACACACACACACACACACACACACACACACACACACACACACACACACACACACACACAAATATACACACATACAAACACACACACACAAATACAGACTTACACACACATACACACATATACACAAATATACACACTTTTCCACTCATCATATGGTGCTGCTACTCTGTTCTTTATTATCTTATTATCTATCCTGATGACTAGTCATTTTACCCCGCCTTCATGTACATGTCTACCTCAAATACCTTATTATTATCTATCCTGATGCCTTGTCACTTTACCCTGTCTTCATGTACATATCTACCTAAAATTCCTTATTATTATCTACCTGATGCCTAGCTACTTTAACCTGCCTTTATGTACATACAGTATCTACCTCTAATACCTCATACCCCTGCACATTGATCTGATACTGGTACTCCCTGTATATACCTCCACATTGATCTGGTACTTCCTGTATATAGCTCCACAATGATCTGGTATTGGTACTCCCTGTATATAGCTCCACATTGATCTGGTATTGGTACTCCCTGTATATAGCTCCACATTGATCTGATACTCCCTGTATATAGCTCCACATTGATCTGGTACTGGTACTTCCTGTATATAGTTCCACATTGATCTGGTACTGGTACTACCTGTATATAGCTCCACATTGATCTGGTACTGGTACTCCCTGTATATAGCTGCACATTGATCTGGTATTGGTACTCCCTGTATATAGCTCCACATTGATCTGGTATTGGTACTCCCTGTATATAGCTCCACATTGATCTGGTATTGATACTCCCTGTATATAGTTCCACATTGATCTGGTATTGGTACTCCCTGTATATAGCTCCACATTGATCTGGTACTGGTACTTCCTTTATATAGTTCCACATTGATCTGGTACTGGTACTTCCTGTATATAGTTCCACATTGATCTGGTACTGGTACTCTCTGTATATAGCTCCAAGTTGATCTGGTACTGGTACTCCCTGTATATATCTCCACGTTGATCTGGTACTGGTACTCCCTGTATATAGCTCCACATTGATCTGATAATGTTACTCCCTGTATATAGATCCACATTGATCTGGTACTGGTACTCCCTGTATATAGCTCCACATTGATCTGGTACTGGTACTCCCTGTATATATCTCCACGTTGATCTGGTACTGGTACTCCCTGTATATAGCTCCACATTGATCTGATAATGTTACTCCCTGTATATAGCTCCACATTGATCTGGTACTGGTACTCCCTGTATATATCTCCACGTTGATCTGGTACTGGTACTCCCTGTATATAGCTCCACATTGATCTGATAATGTTACTCCCTGTATATAGCTCCACATTGATCTGGTACTGGTACTCCCTGTATATAGCTCCACAATGATCTGGTATTGGTACTCCCTGTATATAGCTCCACATTGATCTGGTATTGGTACTCCCTGTATATAGCTCCACATTGATCTGATACTCCCTGTATATAGCTCCACATTGATCTGGTACTGGTACTTCCTGTATATAGTTCCACATTGATCTGGTACTGGTACTACCTGTATATAGCTCCACATTGATCTGGTACTGGTACTCCCTGTATATAGCTGCACATTGATCTGGGTTTGGTACTCCCTGTATATAGCTCCACATTGATCTGGTATTGGTACTCCCTGTATATAGCTCCACATTGATCTGGTATTGATACTCCCTGTATATAGTTCCACATTGATCTGGTATTGGTACTCCCTGTATATAGCTCCACATTGATCTGGTACTGGTACTTCCTTTATATAGTTCCACATTGATCTGGTACTGGTACTTCCTGTATATAGCTCCACATTGATCTGGTACTGGTACTTCCTGTATATACTTCCACATTGATCTGGTACTGGTACTCCCTGTATATAGCTCCACATTGATCTGGTACTGGTACTTCCTGTATATAGTTCCACATTGATCTGGTACTGGTACTCCCTGTATATAGCTCCACATTAATCTGGTATTGGTACTCCCTGTATATAGCTCCACATTGATCTGGTACTGGTACTTCCTGTATATAGTTCCACATTGATCTGGTACTGGTACTCTCTGTATATAGCTCCAAGTTGATCTGGTACTGGTACTCCCTGTATATATCTCCACGTTGATCTGGTACTGGTACTCCCTGTATATAGCTCCACATTGATCTGATAATGTTACTCCCTGTATATAGCTCCACATTGATCTGGTACTGGTACTCCCTGTATATAGCTCCACATTGATCTGGTACTGGTACTCCCTGTATATATCTCCACGTTGATCTGGTACTGGTACTCCCTGTATATAGCTCCACATTGATCTGATAATGTTACTCCCTGTATATAGCTCCACATTGATCTGGTACTGGTACTCCCTGTATATAGCTCCACAATGATCTGGTATTGGTACTCCCTGTATATAGCTCCACATTGATCTGGTATTGGTACTCCCTGTATATAGCTCCACATTGATCTGGTACTGGTACTTCCTGTATATAGTTCCACATTGATCTGGTACTGGTACTACCTGTATATAGCTCCACATTGATCTGGTACTGGTACTCCCTGTATATAGCTGCACATTGATCTGGTATTGGTACTCCCTGTATATAGCTCCACATTGATCTGGTATTGGTACTCCCTGTATATAGCTCCACATTGATCTGGTATTGATACTCCCTGTATATAGTTCCACATTGATCTGGTATTGGTACTCCCTGTATATAGCTCCACATTGATCTGGTACTGGTACTTCCTTTATGTAGTTCCACATTGATCTGGTACTGGTACTTCCTGTATATAGCTCCACATTGATCTGGTACTGGTACTTCCTGTATATACTTCCACATTGATCTGGTACTGGTACTCCCTGTATATAGCTCCACATTGATCTGGTACTGGTACTTCCTGTATATAGTTCCACATTGATCTGGTACTGGTACTCTCTGTATATAGCTCCAAGTTGATCTGGTACTGGTACTCCCTGTATATATCTCCACGTTGATCTGGTACTGGTACTCCCTGTATATAGCTCCACATTGATCTGATAATGTTACTCCCTGTATATAGCTCCACATTGATCTGGTACTGGTACTCCCTGTATATATCTCCACGTTGATCTGGTACTGGTACTCCCTGTATATAGCTCCACATTGATCTGGTATTGGTACTCCCTGTATATAGCTCCACATTGATCTGGTACTGGTACTCCCTGTATATATCTCCACGTTGATCTGGTACTGGTACTCCCTGTATATAGCTCCACATTGATCTGGTACTGGTACTCCCTGTATATAGCTCCACATTGATATGGTACGGGTACTCCCTGTATATAGCTCCACATTGATCTGGTACTGGTACTCCCTGTATATATCTCCACGTTGATCTGGTACTGGTACTCCCTGTATATAGCTCCACATTGATCTGGTACTGGTACTCCCTGTATATAGCTCCACATTGATCTGGTACTGTACTCCCTGTATACAGCTCCACATTGATCTGATACTGGTGCTCAATGTATATAGCTCCACATTGATATGGTACGGGTACTCCCTGTATGCAGCTCTGCATTGATCTGGTACTGGTACTCCCTGTATATAGCTCCACATTGATCTGGTACTGGTACTCCCTGTATGTATCTCCACATTGATCTGGTACTGTTACTTTCTGTATGTAGTTCCTTTCTTGTGTATTCTATTCCTCTTATGTTACTATTTTCTTTTTATTATCATTTTAAACTCTGCATTGTTGGAAAGGGCTCGTAAGCAAGCATTTCACAGTAAAGTCTACACCTGTTGTATTTGGCGCCTGTGTCACATACATTTTAACTTAGAACTACAGGCAGAGATACAGAAGAAAGTAGCACTGTTTCTGAGCAAGACACAACCAATTAAACAGGCATAACACCTCCAATTAAACAGGCATAACACAGGGCTCATAGCCACTAGGACTCAAAGGACTCAATTATTGCACTCTCAGCTAGCAGTAACAAGATGGAGATGCGGGAGGGAGGAAGGGAGGGATTATAAGAAACATAATAATGTGGTTTAGTCGTCCCTCTGCTGGGAGGAGAGGAGAGGTGGATAAGTTCTCCAAATGCATCATGGGTAATGTGTAATGCATCATGGGTAATGCATAATGATAAATGCATATAGATAAAGGGACTTTTTTTTGTCAGAGAACTGGAATCTAGGAATCTAGGATTCTAGGGTTCTAGGCTACATTGTAGTTCTGCTGCACAGTTCACTCTGCCTAAGGGAGTTTTATAGTTTTCATAAAACTAAAAAACACACACACACACACAAGCACACACACAAGCACAAGAAAAAGAAAAGAAGGTTGCATCCTGTTCTGGATGGGACAAATTAAACACGTCATTATCATTTGTTTTGATATTGTGTTGAATAATCATTGCATCTGATGTCATTAAGTCCGGGAGCGTGGCAATATCTCTCCAAGCTAATTAAAACTGTCAAACACACACACACACACATGCACGCACACACGCACGCATGCACACAAACACACACACACATGCACACAAACACACACATGCACGCACACACCCACACACAGCATATTGCACCTCTTGCTCATCTCATTGGCTCTGCTAAATAGCAGCTCCTGTTTAATGAATGTTAACATGCAGGTTAATATATTGGGGAAGATATGATACAACGTAGATGGAGTTGAATCAATATAACCCTAGGTTAATGCTGTACACACACACGCACACACCGTCACGCACACGCACGCACATCATCTCAGCCTCTGTATAAATGTGTTGCCAGTGTCATTCTGGTTTCTGCTCCTACAGCCATATCTCTGCTGTGGGTCGAGAGCCAGACTCAATCTTATTCTGGTTTCTGCTCCTACAGCCATATCTCTGCAGTGGGAGAAGAGCCAGACTCCATCTTGTTCTAGTTTCTGCTCCTACAGCCATATCTCTGCTGTGGGTCGAGAGCCAGACTCAATCTTATTCTGGTTTCTGCTCATACAGCCATATCTCTGCTGTGGGAGGAGAGCCAGTATCCATCTTTCTCTGTTTGGACTGTCTTTGTCCACGTCCCAAATGACACCCTATTCCCTTCATAGTGCACTACTTTCAACCAGGGCTGTAGTTAAAAGTAGTGCACTATATAGGGAATAGGGTGCTATTTGGGATATAATTCTAATGACTTGTCATACTGTATCTGATGGCTTATCCTGGGTGGCGCTCGTGTCATGTGTGTCCTTGGCTCAACCAGGATGTATGGTGGCCCGGCGAGCCACAAATCCCATTATGTTCTTAGGATAAAAAACAAGCTGTTATTTTAGAGGAGGTGGAGGTGGATATATCGTACGGAGGCTTGCAGTTCTGCTGTGTGGAGGGTGGGGTGTGTGTGTCTATGCTTTCTAAGGTCTCCTGCCCTGACAAGGAGGCAGCTCTCTGTTAGCCAGTAGCATGAGGCCAGTTCCAGACCTGTGTTTCAGTGTGTTTGTGTGCATGCATGTGTGCCTGCCCTGTCCCAGATAACCAGCCCAGGCGGCAGATGGGGGCTCTGATTACAACTGGGTTATGACAGAGCATTAGATTAAAGAACTCCTGCAATAAAATCATTTGGGCTCCGGTAACAAAGTCATCTTAGATAGTGTGTGGCCTAATGCTTGATTTGCATATTTAAATGTACACAATGTTCAGGGTGCATTTAGCTTTTAATAACTTAGTTCATGCAGCTTGTGTGTGTGTGTGTGTGTGTGTGTGTGTGTGTGTGTGTGTGTGTGTGTGTGTGTGTGTGTGTGTGTGTGTGTGTGTGTGTGTGTGTGTGTGTGTGTGTGTGTGTGTGTGTGTGTGTGTGTGTGTGTGTGTGTGTGTGTGTGTGTGTGTGTGTGTGTGTGTGTGTGTGTGCTTTGCTGCAGGAGGGACTGGTGCACTTCACAAAATATCAGTCAGGAAGTTAAAACTTGGTCTCAAATGGGTCTTCCAAATGGACAATGACCCCAAGCATACTTCCAAAGTTGTGGCAAAATGTTGTATATCTAGTCTATATCTATTCTATATCTAGTCTATATCTTGTATATATCTAGTATACATCTAGTATATCTCGTATATATCTAATATATCCAGTTTATCCTACAGATATCTACTGTAGAATACTGTTCTATTTAGTCTATATCTAGTCTATCTAGTATACTAGTATATATCTAGTGTACTAGTATATATCTAGTATATATCTAGTGTATATATAGTCTATATCTAGTCTATATCTAGTATACTAGTACATATCTAGTCTATCTGTTATATATCTAGTATTTATCTAGTCTATATCTAGTCTCTATATACATCTAGTTTATATAGTATATATCTAGTCTGTATCATTTATATAGTTTATATCTAGTCTGTATCATATCTAATCTATCTAGTTTATCTATTATATATCTAGTCTATATCTAGTCTAGATCTAGTATATATCTATTTAGTTTATCTATAGTCTATCTAGTCTATCTAGTATCTAGTATCTAGTATACATCTAGTTTATGTCATATATATCTAGTCTGTATCGTATATATCTAATCTATCTAGTATATATCTAGTCTGTCTAGTATATATCTAGTATATATCTAGTCTAGTATATATCTAGTCTATATCTAGTATACATCTAGTCTATCTAGTATATATCTAGTATACATCTAATCTACATCATATATATCTAGTCTGTATCGAATATATCTAGTCTATCTAGTATATCTCTAGTCTATCTAATATGTCCAGAGGTCTACTGTAGGATACTGTTCTATCTAGTCTATATCTAGTATATACAGTTGAAGTCGGAAGTTTACATACACTTAGGTTGGAGTCATTAAAACTTGTTTTTCAACCACTCCACACATTTCTTGTTATCAAACTATAGTTTTGGCAAGGTGGTTACGACATCTACTTTGTGCATGACACAAGTAATTTTGCCAACAATTGTTTACAGACAGATTATTTCACTTATAATTTACTGTATCACAATTCCAGTGGGTCAGAAGTTTACATACACTAAGTTGCCTGTGCCTTTTAACAGCTCGGAAAAATCCAGAAAATGATGTCATGGCTTTAGAAGCTTCTGATAGGCTAATTGACATCATTTGAGTCAATTGGAGGTGTACCTGTGGATGTACCTTCAAATTCAGTGCCTCTTTGCTTGTCATCATGGGAAAATCAAAAGAAATCAGCCAAGACCTCAGAAAATAATTGTATACCTCCACAAGTCTGGTTCATCCTTGGGCGCAATTTCCAAATGCCTGAAGGTACCACGTTCATCTGTACAAACAATAGTACTCAAGTATAAACACCATGGGACCACGCAGCCATCATACCGCTCAAGAAGGAGACGCGTTCTGTCTCCTATCGATGAATGTACTTTGGTGTGAAAAGTGCAAAACAACAGCAAAGGACCTTGTGAAGATGCTGGAGGAAACAGGTACAGAAGTATCTATATCCACAGTAAAACGAGCCCTATATCGACATAAGCTGAAAGGCCGCTCAGCAAGGAAGAAGCCACTGCTCCAAAGCTGCCATAAAAAAGCCAGACTACGGTTTTCAACTGCACATGGGGACAAAGATCGTACTTTTTGGAGAAATGTCCTCTGGTCTGATGAAACAAAAATAGAACTGTTTGGCCATAATGACCATCGTTATGTTTGGAGGAAAAAGGGGGAGGCTTGCAAGCCGAAGAACACCATCCCAATCGTGAAGCACGGGGGTGGCAACATCATGTTGTGGGGGTGCTTTGCTGCAGGAGGGACTGGTGCACTTCACAAAATATCAGTCAGGAAGCTTGGTCGCAAATGGGTCTTCCAAATGGACAATGACCCCAAGCATACTTCCAAAGTTGTGGCAAAATGGCTTAAGGACAACAAAGCCAAGGTATTGGAGTGGCCATCACAAAGCACTGACCTTAATCTTATAGAAAATGTGTGTAAAGAACTGAAAAAGTGTGTGTGAGCATGGAGGCCTACAAACCTGATTCAGTTACACCAGCTCTGTCAGGAGGAATGGGCCAAAATTCCCCCAACTTATTGTGGGAAGCTTTTGGAAGGCTACCCGAAACGGAAGGCTACCCAAGTTAAACAATTTAAATGCAATGCTACTAAATACTAATTGAGTGTATGTAAACTTCTGACCCACTGGGAATGTGATGAAAGAAATAAAAACTGAAATAAATCATTCTCTCTACTATTATTCTGACATTTCACATTCTTAAAATAAAGTGGTGATCCTACCTGACCTAAGACACTAAGGTGTATGTAAACTTCCGACTTCAACTGTATCTAGTCTATTTAGTCTATATCTAGTATATCTAGTATACTAGTATGTATCTAGTATACTAGTATATATCTAGTCTATCTAGTCTATCATCTAGTCTATCTAGTATATATCTAGTCTATATCTAGTCTACATCTCGTCTATCTAGTATATGTCTAGTATACATCTAGTCTATATCGTATATATCTAGTCTGTATCGTGTATATATGTAGTCTATCTAGTATATTTCTAGTCTTTATAGTCTATCAAGTCTATATCTAGTATATATCTAGTATATATCTAGTCTATATCTAGTCTATATCTAGTCTTTATCTAGTATATCTCCAGTCTATCTAGTATATCTCTAGTCTATCTGGTATATCTCTAGTCTATTTAGTATATATCTAGTCTATATCTAGTTATCTAGTATATTTTGTTCATCTCTAGTATATATCTAGTCTAGATCTAGTATCTCTAGTCTATCTAGTATGTATCTATATCTAGTAAATCTCTAGTATATCTCTAGTCTATCTAGTATATATCTAGTCTATCTAGTATATCCAGTTTATCCTATAGAGATCTACTGTAGGATACTGTTCTATCTAGTCTATCCCAGGGGACCAGAATGGGTTAAATGAAATCAATCCTTGTTTAACAGGGCTTGTTCATTGCTTTTTAAATCAGTCGCCGACTCAACGCCCACCAAGGGAATTACACTATGTGTCTAGTCATAGTTTCCTCTCTGTCGCCATCAGTTTGATTTGTGTGTGTGTGTCTGTGCGTGCGTTGGTGTCATGGCACGGAGGCAAAGGGGCCATTCGTGTGCGAGAGGGATTAACCCAGTAGTGGGATAAAGTCAACAACGGTCATATCAGACAGATAGGTGGCAGAGGGCAGACATTTAAATACAGATAGGATTTACATTTTTCATTTATTGTCTAGTACTACTCGGCTGTCAATGGAGTTTTTATTTTCTAAAACAAGCTGGCCTAGAATAAGCCACTCTAATCTCAGAGTCTGGAGAGAGATTAGAGTTGTGGGTTTCTGGTGCTGGGGTTTTATGTTGCAAAAGTAATACAAACACAACAACATAAGGCTTATTTTACAGAAGTGATAAAATGTAAAAAAATCCAAAAGCTTGTACAAAACACAATAAAGACGTTACCTCCATACATTTTTATTTTTATTTTACCCGGTAAATTGACTGAACACATTCTCATTTTCAAGCAAGGACCTGGGGAATAGTAGGGGGATGAATGAGCATATTGAGCCAACTGCTGATGATTAGGTGGCCACGATGGTATGAAGGCCAGATTGGGAATTTAGCCAGGACGCTAGGTTTAACACCCCTACTCTTACGATAAGTGCCATGGGATCTTTAGTGACCACAGAGAGTCAGGACACCTGTTTAACGTCCCATCCGAAAGACAGCACCCTACACAGTGTCAATGGGGCAATGTCCCCAATCACTGCCCTGGGGCATTGGGATCTTTTTTTAGACCAGAGGAAAAGGTTCCTCCTACTGGCCCTCCAACACCCCTTCCAGCAGCATCTGGTCTCCCATCCAGGGACTGCCCAGGATGAAAACTGCTTAGCTTCAGAAGCAAGCCAGCAGTGGGATGCAGGGTGGTATGCTACATCTATGTAAGCTCTCAGTTACAGGAACAATGATGGTGTTGAGTCACACAGCCTTCATCAGAGAGTGCTCTCACCATAGAATGACAGTAGAATAAGACTATTAAAATCCCGAGAACAGTTTCTGTAGAGACCCATTGATTCAATACAGTGGGGTTGTGTTGCGAAGACAAGTAGAGGCTGATCTTGGGTCGGTTTTTTCACCTAATGGAATAGAGGAGGGAAAGCTGATCTTAGATCCGTACCTAAGGGAAACTTCCCCCGGAGCCATGACATGCAGCCATGCAATATGTACAAACCCAGTCATTCAGTGCAGGTGTAACAGTACTGCTTCTGTCCCTCTCCTTGCCCCTACCTGAGCTTGAACAAGGGATCCTCTGCACACATCAACAACTGGCTCCCACAAAGAAAGGGAAACATCTACTTCAAGGTCTCAGAGTGAGTGACGTCACCAATTGAAACGCTATTAGCGTGCACCCCGCTAACTAGCTAGCCATTTCACACCGGTTACACAAGGACACAGTCATTCAGTGCAGGTATACAGTCAATTTATCCATGGACACAGTCCCATGCACACACACACATTTGCCTAGACCCAAGGAGCACCAGGGGGCTGTATGGAGGAGGAATGGTTAGATATGGACATTGGGACTCCTGTAGCGAGGAGGAATGGTTAGATATGGTCACTGGGACTCCTGTATAGAGGAGGAATGGTTAAATATAGACACTGGGACTCCTGTATTGAGGAGGAATGGTTAGATATGGTCACTGGGACTCCTGTATCGAGGAGGAATGGTTATATATGGTCACTGGGACTCCTGTATTGAGCAGGAATGGTTAGATATGGTCACTGGGACTCCTGTATTGAGGAGGAATGGTAGGATATGGCCACTGAGACTCCTGTATAGAGGAGGAATGGATAGATATGGCCACTGGGACTCCTGTATCGAGGAGGAATGGTTAGATCTGGCCACTGTGACTCCTGTATAGAGGAAGAATGGATAGATATGGACACTGGGACCCCGGTATAGAGGAGGAATGGATATGTATGGTAATTGGGAATCCTGCATAGAGGAGGAATGGATAGATATGGCCACTGGGACTCCTGTATCGAGGAGGAATGACTTGATAAGGTAATTGGGACTCCTGTATCAAGGAGGAATGGATAGATATGGCCACTGGGACTCCTGTATCGAGGAGGAATGGATATATATGGTAATTGGGACTCCTGTGTAGAGGAGGAATGGATAGATATGGCCACTGGGACTCCTGTATAGAGGAGGAATGGATAGATATGGCTACTGGGACTCCTGCATAGAGGAGGAATGGTTAGATATGGCCACTGGGACTCCTGTATAGAGGAGGAATGGATATATATGGTAATTGGGACTCCTGTATTGAGGAGGAATGGATAGATTTGGCCACTGGGACTCCTGTATCGAGGAGGAATGGATATATATGGTAATTGGGACTCCTGTATAGAGGAGGAATGGATAGATATGGCCACTGGGACTCCTGTATCAAGGAGGAATGGTTAGATATGGCCACTGGGACTCCTGTATAGAGGAAGAATGGATAGATATGGACACTGGGACTCCGGTATAGAGGAGGAATGGATAGATATGGACACTGGGACACCTGTATCGAGGAGGATTGGTTAGATATGGCCACTGGGACTCCTGTATCGAGGAGGAATGGTTAGATATGGCCACTGGGACTCCTGTATAGAGGAGGAATGGTTAGATATGGCCACTGGGACTCCTGTATAGAGGAAGAATGGATAGATATGGACACTGGGACTCCTGTATAGAGGAAGAATGGATAGATATGGACACTGGGACTCCTGTATAGAGGAAGAATGGATAGATATGGACACTGGGACTCCGGTATAGAGGAGGACTGGATATGTATGGTAATTGGGACTCCTGCATAGACTAGGAATGGATAGATATGGCCACTGGGACTCCAGATGTCTGTATCAATGTGTCTACATTGCATCCCAAATGGCACCCTATTCAATTTATAGTGCACTACTATAGGCTTTGGTCAAAAGTAGGTGCGTTATGAAGGTGTTCGGGTGCCATTTGGGATACATTCCATGTCCGTTTTTAGTTATTTATTTTATTTCACCTTTATTTAACCAAATAGGCCAGTTGAGAACAAGTTCTCATTTACAACTGCAACCTGGCCAAGATAAAGAAAAGCAGTGCGACAAAAATAACAACACAGAGTTACACATAAACCAACGTACAGTCAATAACACAAAATAAAATAAAAATAGAAAAATATATGTACATTGTGTGCAAATGTAGATGAGTAGGGAATGTGCAAGTAGAGATACTGGGGTGCAAAAGAGCATGAGTGTAAGTAATAATATGGGGATTTTTTACAGATTGTCTGTGTACAGGTACAGTGATCGGTAAGCTGCTCAGACAGCTGATGCTTAAAGTTAGGGAGGGAGACATAAGACTCCAGCTTCAGAGATTTCTGCAATTCGTTCCAGTCATTGGCAGCAGAGAACTGGAAGGAAAGGCAGCCAAAGGAAGTGTTGGCTTTGGGGATGCAATATACCTGCTGGAGCGCGTGCTACGGGTGGGTGTTGCAATGGTGACCAGTGAGCTGAGATAAGGCAGGGCTTTACCTAGCAAAGACTTATAGATGATCTGGAGCCAGTGGGTTTGGCAACGGATATGTAGTGAGGGCCAGCCAACGAGAGTATACAGGTCACAGTGGTGGGTAGTATATGGGGCTTTGGTGACAAAATGGATGGCACTGTGATAGACTACATCCAGTTTGCTGAGTAGAGTGTCGGGGGCTATTTTGTAAATGACATCACCGAAGTCAAGGATCGGTAGGATAGTCAGTTTTACGAGGGTATGTTTGGCAGCATGAGTAAAGGAGGCTTTGTTGCGAAATAGGAAGCCGTTTCTAGATTTAATTTTGAATTGGAGATGCTTAATGTGAGTCTGGAAGGAGAGTTTACAGTCTAACCAGACACCTAGGTATTTGTAGTTGTCCACATATTCTAGGTCAGAACCGTCCAGAGTAGTGATGCTAGTCGGGCGGGAGGCTGTGGGCAGCAATCGGTTGAAGAGCATGCACTTAGTTTTACTTGCATTTAAAAGCAGTTGGAGGCCACGGAAGGAGTGTTATATGGCGTTGAAGCTCGTTTGGAGGTTTGTTAGCACAGTATCCAAAGAAGGGCCAGAAGTATACAGAATGGTGTCATCTGCTTAGAGGTGGATCAGAGAATCACCAGCAGCAAGAGCAACATCATTGATATATACAGAGAAAAGAGTCGGCCCGAGAATTTAACCCTGTGGCACCCCCATAGAGACTGCCAGAGGTCCGGACAACAGGCCCTCCGATTTGACACACTGAACTCTATCTGAGAAGCAGTTGGTGAACCAGGCGAGGCAGTCATTTGAGAAACCAAGGCTGTTGAGTCTGCCGATAAGAATGCGGTGATTGACAGAGTCGAAGGCCTTGGCCAGGTCGATGAAGACGGCTGCACAGTACTGTTTTTTATCGATGGCGGTTATGATATTGTTTAGGACCTTGAGCGTGGCTGAGGTGCACCCATGACCAGCTCGGAAACCAGATTGCATAGTGGAGAAGGTTCGGTAGTATTCGAAATGGTCGAAGATTTTAGAAAGGCAGGGCAGGATGGATATACAGTGAGGGAAAAAAGTATTTGATCCCCTGCTGATTTTGTACGTTTGCCCACTGACAAAGAAATTATCAGTCTATAATTTTAATGGTAGGTTTATTTGAACAGTGAGAGACAGATTAACAACAAAGAAATCCAGAAAAAACGCATGTGAAAAATGTTATGAATTGATTTGCATTTTAATGAGGGAAATAAGTATTTGACCCCTCTGCAAAACATGACTTGGTGGCAAAACCCTTGTTGGCAATCACAGAGGTCAGACGTTTCTTGTAGTTGGCCACCAGGTTTGCACACATCTCAGGAGGGATTTTGTCCCACTCCTCTTTGCAGATCTTCTCCAAGTCATTAAGGTTTCGAGGCTGACGTTTGGCAACTCGAACCTTCAGCTCCCTCCACAGATTTTCTATGGGATTAAGGTCTGGAGACTGGCTAGGCCACTCCAGGACCTTAATGTGCTTCTTCTTGAGCCACTCCTTTGTTGCCTTGGCCATGTGTTTTGGGTCATTGTCATGCTGGAATACCCATCCACGACCCATTTTCAATGCCCTGGCAGAGGGAAGGAGGTTCTCACCCAAGATTTGACAGTACATGGCCCCGTCCATCGTCCCTTTGATGCGGTGAAGTTGTCCTGTCCCCTTAGCAGAAAAACACCCCCAAAGCATAATGTTTCCACCTCCATGTTTGACGGTGGGGATGGTGTTCTTGGGGTCATAGGCAGCATTTCTCCTCCTCCAAACACGGCGAGTTGAGTTGATGCCAAAGAGCTCCATTTTGGTCTCATCTGACCACAACACTTTCACCCAGTTGTGAGTGGGCAGCTGGGAGGAGGTGCTCTTATTTTCCATGGACTTTACAGTGTCCCAAAACCTTTTGGAATTAGTGCTACAGGAAGCAAATTTATTTTTGAAAAAGCTAGCCTTAGCTTTCCTATCTGACTGAGTATATATATCCGTGTCGGCAGCAAAGGGTCCAGGCCAATTGACAGAAGAGGTATTGAAGCCCAGGAATTATCTTATGGAATAAGTTATGATGAACTTCACAGGGTGGTGCAAGTGCAAGGTGATGACCGTGATGCTTCCTTTCCAATAAATATCGAGGGTCTTATTCTGGTGACGTAATGATCGATGGTGGACTGCCGTTTGACAAGTAAAAATATTCTCTTATCCATAATAATCTCATCATGTAGGCTAGCCTACCCGCACTGTTGGCAAGAGCTCACGTGTCAAGACCAGAGAAGGCACATTGCTATTTAACACAACAGTGTCTGTCACAAAACTATCAGTAGAGTTGAAAATGTGATGGAAACACATTCAACTTTAGATAAGAAGTACATTTTGTATGCACTATGTAGTCACACATAGATTTTTATCAGCAGAAAGTCTGTTTGGTGGACCACTGGTGGGAAAATGCGCATATTTTCTTTATGTACATTTTAGAAGATTTGCATGAAACTCTTTCGCCAATTGGATGGAAACCAAGCTACTGATTTTAAAGCTAGGGTAGAGTTTTTATTCTCTACAAAACAAGGGAGACTATATTGATTATCCTCCCACCAACCCTCCCTCAGAAGGCTTTTCCTCTACTATTTTTCATCTCTATATTCTGTGCTTTTTGGAAAATACCTCTGCAAACTGACATAAATTAGTGAGCTCATCCATCCATACACACACACACACACACACACACACACACACACACACACACACACACACACACACACACACACACACACACACACACACACACACACACACACACACACACACACACACACACACACACACACACACACACACACACACACACACACACACACACACACACACACACACACAGCAGCTGAGGATGTAAGCTCTACATTTTCTCCCCCTGGCGCTCTCACCTGTTGGCCCCACTCCTCCACTTTCCATCCTTCCTTCCATCTCTCCTCCAGAAAGAACCAGGGCTCTCCACACCCACCCGCTACTCTCTTTAGTCTCTCCCTAGTGTGGAGCACGCCACTCGCTGACTGGCTCCCTAACCCTCCCTAACCCTCCCTGCTTGCCTCTCTCCCTGCATCCCTGCCTGCCTCCCTCCTTACCTACCTCTCTCCCTGCATCCCTCTCTCCCACCCTGCCTCCCTCCTTACCTACCTCTCTCCCTGCCTTCCTCCCTGGCTCCCTCTCTCCTTGCCTTTCTCCCTCCCTGCTTACCTCCCTTCCTGCCTCCCTAACTCCCTCCCTCACTCCCTGCCTTTCATTCTCCCTGCCTCCATCCCCACCTCTTTCCATCACTCCCTGCCTCCCTCCCTCCCTCCCTCCCATTAGCCTTTTAATAATATTAAAAGGCTAATGCGCTGTGAAATGACAGCAGACGCCACCGCTGCTGCCGCCACCACAACCGCTTTGGGCTGCTCGACTCTGCCCGCCGCAGGCTGTTGCTTGGCAACCCCCAGACAGCTTCCCTGGGAGAGGTGAGGGTTCTGATGTTCCTGCCTGTTCTGATCTCGGATGGGATGGATGGAAGCCCATGGATGCCGATGCCCAGTTGTCCATATTTAAAACACAGAAGTTTGTATTATCAGTGTTATTAGTTGTAGAGGGCATGTCAGAGCTGCAGTGGTAGGCTGTCCATCCCCAATGGCACCCTATTTCCTTTGTAGTGCACTACTTTTGACAAGGGCCCAGAGTAAATAGGGTGCTATATGGGACGGATACATGGTGGTGATATAGCCGTTTAGCTCCTTGGGTTCAAATTATCACGAGTGGTTCTGTTCCAATGTTCATACTAGTAAACTACTTTAATTAAATAATGTCATGGGCATTCAAGTGGTATCCCAGCTAGCACATAACGTTCTGAGAACCATATGACCCTACGACTATGACTTTACTAGAACCCTTAATTGGTATTTCATTATTTTAACAGAAGGTTTTCCTAAATGTTTAAACATGGTTACATTTAATTAAAATGTTGGCGATGTTCTCGGAACGTTCTCCAACTGGTTTGACATCGGGAATGTTGTCAAATAGTTCAGAGAATGTTAAGAAAGAACGTTCTTCTGTAGGAATTTCAGTACTTCAGCCTAACGTTTCCTACAGGTTTCGTCATGGTTCTATTTGAAGTCATGTTCTCAAATTTTTCCAAGAATGTGAAGAAAACGTTCCAGAAAAAACACAAGAGAAGATTGGTAACGTTCAGAGAACGTTCTAAGAATGATATTTAAAAACAAACACATTCCATTCTCTATCTTCTTGCCACGCCCACTAATTGGCCACACCTGAACTTAATGAGTGCTTGTTTCCTTTGAAATGGGGTCTGTTTGAATAGACTAAAATAATCTGTTTTGTAAGCATGGCACGGTAGCTCCATCCTTGTGATGCAGTGGACTAATTACATGGACAGAGAACAGAAGAGTATAGGTTGAAATTTCACTGATGCCGTGTCACAATGAAAAAAAAAATACATGTGTTTTGTATGATTATTGCCTAAGAAATACTTTTCTATGTGTCCTATCTGTAGTGCTGAGCGATTAGTGCTTTTTGAGGTCGGTTTGATTTTGGTTCGATTATTTATAAAAAAATCACGATTTTTTCGATTTCAGTTTAGATTTATTTTTTATAAAAAAAATGATTTTAGAGCTTTTCAATGGGAATTCCAAAGCCAAAAATAGGGAACATTCAATTGTCAAAACATTGAAAATATTCCATTGTCTCTGTCAGGTCCACATTGGGTAGACATCAATTGAAAAATAGGAAATTAATATGAAATAATACAATATTTCAGTTGTGTTTATTACTTTGTTTTTATTTTATGTATTCTTTTTCATTCCTTAGTCATCATCTCATCCTGGCAACAGCCAGACAACGTTATCTCTGTGTCTCTGTACTGTCTTTAGTCATCCTATTTAGCTAGGCTAGCCTGCCAAAGTGTGCTGCAGAACTGCCTGACTAAGTCATTTTACTAGTTATTCAAAGTAGATAAGGCATACTTTCACAAACAGTCTATATCCCTCTCTCTCGTCGTTGTGTTGTGTACATTCCTCTCTCATGTAGTCTATGTGGTCTGTGTGTATCTAAAGTAGCAGGTGTACAATTGTATCCATCTCTGAGACGAAAAAACAGGCTCAATGGATTATGGTCATTGTAGCTAATTACCACGTTTCTGCGCTGAACTAGGTTGAATATTTGCTTAATAAAAACTACAACTCCCTTCAGCCGAGCATCCCACATACCCTACCGTTCAAAAGTTTGGGGTCACTTAGAAATGTCTTTGTTTTTTAAAGAAGAGCAATTTCTTTGTCCATTAAAATAACATCAAATTGATCAGAAATACAGTGTAGACATTGTTAATGTTGTAAATTACTATTGTAGCTGGAAACTGTAGATTTTTTATGGAATATCTACATAGGTGTACAGAGGCCCGTTATCAGCAACCGTCACACCTGTGTTCCAATGGCACGTTGTGTTAGCTAATCCAAGTTTATCATTTTAAAAGGCTAATTGATCATTAGAAAACCCTTTTGCAATTATGTTAGCACAGCTGAAAACTGTTGTGCGCTGATTACAGAAGCAATACAACTGGCCTTCTTTAGACTAGTTGAGTATCTGGAGCATCAGCATTTGTGGGATCGATTACAGGCTCAAAATGGCCAGAAACAAAGAACTTTCTTCTGAAACTCGTCAGTCTATTCTTGTTCTGAGAAATTATGGTTATTCCATGCGAGAAATTGCCAAGAAACTGAAGATCTCGCACAACGCTGTATACTACTCCCTTCACAGAACAGTGCAAACTGGCTCTAACCAGAATAGAAAGAGGAGTGGGAGGCCCCGATGCACAACTGAGCAAGAGAACAAGTACATTAGAGTCTCTAGTTTGAGAAATAGACGCCTCACAAATCCTCAACAGATACCTTCATTAAATAGTACCCGCAAAACACCAGTCTCAACGTCAACAGTGAAGAGTCGACTCCGGGATGCTGACCTTCTAGGCAGAGTTGCAAAGAAAAAGCCCTATCTCAGACTGGCCAATAAAAATAAAAGATTAACAAGGGCAAAAGAACACAGACACTGAACAGAGGAACTCTGCCTATAAGGCCAGCATCCCGGAGTCGCATCTTCACTGTTGACGTTGAGACTGGTGTTTTGCGGGTACTATTTAGTGAAGCTGCTAGTTGAGGAATTGCGAGTTTTCTGTTTATGGGATAAGACAGGTAAAGAAGGAAAGAGAGGAGAGAGTGTGGTGCATTATCAGTGGACTGGATTCAAACTGCAGCGATATATGAGATCTGGAGGCAGCGACTTAGACCACTCTTGGCCGCATAGTTCACTACTTAGTGAATAAAGTGCCATTTGGGATGTAGCCTCTGTCTCGGCTAGGTTACATTCCGCAAGGATTGTGTGTATAGGGACTGTCTGCATGCTACCTAAATGTTTGAATCCTTTGTGGTTTGAATATTGTGCGGAAGCTGAACATTTATTGTGTGAAAACGTTTTATTTATTTAACCTTTATTTAACAAGGCAAGTCAGTTCAGAACAAATTCTTATTTACAATGACAGCCTACCCCGGCCAAACCCTAACCCAGACGTAGTGACACCTTGAACACTGAGATGCAGTGCCTTAGACCGCTGCGCCACTCGGGAGCCCAATGTATAATCTGATGTATAATCACATTTGAAGTCCTAATCCAACAAAGCTCTCAGAAGAGGAAAATAATGAATAGAGATTATGTAGAGAATAGATTTAACTGTACCCTGCAAGGTTTCAAGGAGATAAATTGTGTCCCAAATTGCACCATTTTCAGTATATAGGCCTAGAGTGCACTACTTTTGACCAGAGCCCTATGAGTCCTGGCCAAAAGTAGTGCACAATAGAGAGCTATGTTGTCATGTGATACGCTAATTGCCGCCAACAGCTCTAATATGGCCTGTAAATCACCTGCAAGAGAGAGAGAGAGAGAAAGAGAGGAGGAGACAGAAAAAGAGTGGGAGAGAGAAAGAGAGCGAGAGAGACAGAGAGAAAGAGAGAAAGAGAGAAAGAGTGAGAGAGATAGAAAAATTAGAGCTAGAAAGAGAGGATGGGGTGTAAATCAAACCTATCTATAATGGCTCATTAAGTAAGGCCATTAGTGTAAATCTGGATTAATGCAATTTCAGTGGTGTTTAAACAAGCCCCAGGCTGTTGTACCGCCTCAGTTTCATTATACACCTGAATGTTTGATTCATATCAAATCAAATTGTATTTGTCACATGCTTTGTAAACATCAGGTGTAGACTAACAGTGAAATGCTTACTTTACGGTCCTTTTTCAACAATGCAGATAAAACATTTAAATAGTGACACGAGGAATAAATACACAGTGAATAACGAAAAACAATGAGTAGAAAATAACATGGCTATATACGTGACTCACCACCTGGATTTGGTCTTATGTAGCAACATTTGAAATTGTGTTTTTTACATTGGATAAAAGTAGAGACTCAGAGCTACAAAATGGTATATTATACACTGCATTTGAATGTTTTGGTATCTAGTGAAGAGCCCTTCTTTGTCTACATCCATTCAGCATCGTTCACACCCCACCCATCTCTTTAAGGGTTGATCTGAGCGTTAGTCAAGCACCCAATAGTCAAGCACCCAAGCTAACTGACTAACATTAGATAGCTTGTTAGCTACTTCCAGACACAAATGAGAGAACAGCTCACTGACCATTTTTCTCGCCCTAACAGAGCTGGTTAGACTGTTTTTATGTTATCCAGAGGGTTGGTGACGGCAACTGTGCTGCTGGCAACAATTACAAAAATGTTGCCAACATTTACTGACACCGGTCATATTCAACGGGTGTTGAGCGTTTGTAAATTTGTCAGTTATTCTGTGCTCTGGCACACTGACGAGAGTGCTCTAAAATTGGAGTAGATAGCCAGAGCGAATTTACCAGATAGGTCTAGCAACAGTTGTCGTAGTGACATTATATTGAAATGGTTACTTGCATAGTGGAGTCTTTTGTTAAGACATGTAGCTAGCTAGCTAGGTATCTGTTGGGCATTACATCACTGATACAGTATGTGTCGGGCATTACATCACTGACACAGTTTCTGTCGGGCATTACAGATTAATAAGATCATACATGTAACGTTAGCTAGCCAGCCAGCTTACATTAGCTAGCTAAAAGTACACTTTAACTTCAAATGAAAACGACTTTCTGTCAAAATTAGAAACGTGTAATATCTGAAAATGTAGCTAGCTAGACTATCTTACCCGTATACATCATGGATGGACGCTTCTCCCTGTCACGGATGCCATGGTTGCCCTTAGTTTGAAGATGTAATCCGGAGACAGATGTTTTCTCCATCTCCTTAGCTATCATACTCGAATTCCACTGATTTCAAAACTCGGTCCTCCAGAAAGTGGTGAGCAACACTTATGCAGTTCAAATCAAATCAAATTTTATTTGTCACATACACATGGTTAGCAGATGTTAATGCGAGTGTAGCGAAATGCTTGTGCTTCTAGTTCCGACCATGCAGTAGTATCTAACAAGTAATCTAACAAATTCACAACAACTACCGTATACACACAAGAGTAAAGGAATGAATACGAGTATGTACATATAAATATATGGATGAGCGATGGCTGACCGGCATAGGCAAGATGCAGTAGATGGTATGGTATGGAGTACAGTATATACACAGTTCTACTACGTGATACATTTTTAAAAAAGCAGTGTTAGACAGGATTACCTACACTTACTGACCAGCTCAAATAGACAGAAGCGTGCTATATGGCACACCAATCCGAACTCAACAAATTCACAACAACTACCTTATACACACAAGAGTAAAGGAATGAATACGAGTATGTGCATATAAATATATGGATGAGCGATGGCTGACCGGCATAGGCAAGATGCAGTAGATGGTATGGTATGGAGTACAGTATATACACAGTTCTACTACGCGATACATTTTATAAAAAGCAGTGTTAGACAGGATTACCTACACTTACTGACCAGCTAAAATAGACAGAAGCGTGCTATATGGCACACCAATCCGAACTCATCTCTCGGCATGCCGAGCCCACTCACTATCTCAGCCAATCATGGCTAGCAAGAAGGTTGTAGTCTTTTTCGGTGGCTAAACCAACTAGGCTCGTCATTTAATAATTTTATTCATATTGTTGTGACAAAGTAGGTATGGTATACACAAGATAGCGCTATTTGGTAAAAGACCAAGTCCATATTATGGCAAGAACAGCTCAAATAAGCAAAGAGAAACGTCCATTATTACTTTAAGACATGAAGGTCAGTCAATCCGGAAATTTTCAAGAACTTTGAAAGTTTCTTCAAGTGCAGTTGTAAAAACCATCAAGCTCTATGATGAAACTGGCTCTTATGAGGACCACCACAGGAAAGGAAGACCCATAGTTACCTCTGCTGCAGAGGATAAGTTCATTAGAGTTACCAGCCTCAGAAATTACGGCCCAAATAAATGCTTCATAGAGTTCAAGTGACAGACACATCTCAACATCAACTGTTCAGAGGAGACTGTGTGAATCAGGCTTTCATGGTCGAATTTCTGCAAAGAAACTACTTCTAAAGGACACCAATAATAAGAAGAGACTTGCTTGGGCCAAGAAACACGAGCAATGGACATTAGACCAGTGGAAATCTTTCATTTTTTCTGATGAGTCCATATTTGACATTTTTGGTTCCAACCACTGTGTCTTTGTGATGGTGTGGGGGTGCATTGCTGGTGACACTGTCTGTGATTTATTTAGAATTCAAGGCACACTTAACCAGCATGGTTATCACAGCATTCTGCAGGAATAGCCATCCCATCTGGTTTGCATTTTGTGGGACTATCATTTGTTTTTCAACAGGACAATTACCCAAAACACACCTCCATGCTGTGTAAGGGCTATTTGACCAAGAGGGAGATTGATGGAGTGCTGCATCAGATGACCTGGCCTCCACAATCACCCAACCTCAACCCAATTGAGATGGTTTAGGATGAGTTGGACCGCAGAGTGAAGGAAAAGCAGCCGTGCTCAGCATATGTGGGAACTCTTTCAAGACTGTTGGAAAAGCATTCCTCATGAAGCTGGTTGAGAAAATGCCAAGAGTGTCCAAAGCTGTCATCAAGGCAAAGGGTGGCTACTTGGAAGAATCTCAAATATAAAATATATTTTGATTTGTTGGTTACTACATGATTCCATATGTTTTTTCATAGTGTTGATGTCTTCACTATTATTCTACAATGTAGAAAATTTTAAAAAATCTAGAAAAACCCTTGAATGAGTAGGTGTGTCCAACCTTTTGACTGGTATTGTATGTCACATAAGATCATAATCAACTGTAGTTAATGTGTGTATGTGTGACACTGTCTAACTTGTATTTTTTGGGAAGAAATACTGTTCAGATTTTACCAACAACAGCTTAGGCTGTTGTTGGTATTGTTGTTGTTGTTTTTGACATCCATGCGCCCACCACTGACCAGCCCTTCTCTTCTCTCAATTCAATTCAAGGGGCTTATTGGCGGGGCTTATTGGCATCGGAAACTTGCCAAAGCAAGTCAAGTAGATAATATACAAAAGTGAAATAAACAATAAAAATGAACAGTAAACCTTACACTCACAGCTGTTCCAAAAGAATAAAGACATTACAAATGTCATATTATGTATATATACAGTGTTATAACGATGTACAAATGGTTAAAGTACAAAAGGGAAAATAAATAAGCATAAATATGTGTTGTATTTACAATGGTGTTTGTTCTTGACTGGTTGACCTTTTCTCTCTCTCTGTGTGTCCCTACAGGCGGACCCCCAGGGGCGGGACATAGCCATCCGGCCCTTCCTGGAACACTGTGAGAACACACACATGACCATTTGGCTGGGGATCGTCTATGCATACAAGGGCCTGCTTATGGTGAGTAAGGAGAGAGATTGGTGTGTCTGTGTGTCCATCACCTACAAGGACCTACTAATGGTTAGGGACGTAGTCTCTGAGATGCAGGAAAGGAAGAGGTGGTGGCTGTTATCTGAATTAACAGCATCTAGCATGTGTATACCATGGTCATTGTGTCATGATGGAGAGTTCAATAGCAAGTTCTGCCACACACAAAGCACACATATGTTAATCATATCTGTGGTTGTTAGAGGTCTATTTCATCAGGCATAGAGCACATTATATTGTTCTGTCTGAATACTGGGATATGACTCATACCCTACTTTACAGATAGAGAAATAGCACATGACCTGCCATCGGTTCAGTGATGAGTTACCCACAATAGACTCACTGAAGAGAACCTTCCACTGTGAGAAAGAGGAATATCAAAGGAAACACAAAATACTTTGATCACTGTTCTCTCCCCAACCATATAAGAGTGGTCCCATTGAGTAGTAACTAGGTTCATTGTGTGTGTGTGTGTGTGTGTGTGTGTGTGTGTGTGTGTGTGTGTGTGTGTGTGTGTGTGTGTGTGTGTGTGTGTGTGTGTGTGTGTGTGTGTGTGTGTGTGTGTGTGTGTGTGTGTGTGTGTGTGTGTGTGTGTGTGTGTGTGCGTGCGTGCGTGCCTCCAAGCAGAGCTCCCAGTGACGTAGTTAACCGAGCTCCTCTAGAAGCCTAAGGTTTCTAAATGAAATGTGACATATTTGAAAATGTTCCGCTTCCCCTCGGCTGGTGTGTTTGAACACCTTAACTTAACTAGTCCAGACTGTAAATAATTCAGCATTTCAGTCCACTTATAGCCGAGAGAGAGATATGAAACAGTTGGAGAGCAGATAGACAGAAAGTGAGATACATGGCGTGACAGACTTCAGAGTACTTGTGTCTGAGACAAAACTGGGACATGACAACAATAGGGGCAGCATCTGAGGATGGAGTCATCATCTATCGTATGGCGTGCGAGAGAGAGAGACAGACACACAACACACACCTATCCCAAGGTGTGATCATGTGACGACTGCTCCTGTGATGCTGCTACATCATTATAATGTTGAGACACACTGGGGTTCTGTTCTAGAATATTCCATGCAGTGTTCTGTGAAGAACACAAAAACACTCTCAGAAAATAAACAATTGATGACCACAAAATCAAAAGGCTTTTCAAGTTTACATCAATGCTGCTGTCTGCTATATAGGTCACGCTAGATGTTATAATTCATTATTTGTGCAAATGTACATCATGTAAATCTCTATATCACAACAATCTCGACTACTACACAACAGCTACAGTATGTACTGTACATAAATAGGCCTATACAACACATCCCTGTTAATCTTTCATTCTTTCTCTCCTCTCCTGTCCCCCTCCCCTCCTTTCCCCTCTCTTATCTTCTCTCCCCTTCTTTCACCCTCTTCTATCCTCTCCCCTCTCCTCCAGTTGTTTGGGTGCTTCCTGGCTTGGGAGACGAGGAATGTGAGCATCCCGGCCCTGAATGACAGCAAGTACATCGGGATGAGTGTGTACAACGTTGGCATCATGTGTATCATCGGGGCGGCCGTGTCCTTCCTCACGCGAGACCAGCCCAATGTGCAGTTCTGCATCGTGGCTCTGGTCATCATCTTCTGCAGCACGATCACTCTCTGTCTGGTGTTTGTGCCAAAGGTAAGGAACACAGGAAACGGTATACTGTCCCTTCCTGTCCGGCCAAGGGGCATGAAACTGCTCAACAAACTGGATTCATGCACTTTAAGAGGATATCAGAAATTATAATGTTGCTGATTGGATTAAATACTTCCCTTGTTTTTAAACATTCCGATATAAGTGAGTAAGCGTAACATGACATCAGAGGAGGAATGTGATGTGACACCTTAACCTGTCATTCTAAGCCACTCCCCTTTATTATGACAACTTGCAGTTCATCACGATGAGGACCAATCCGGACGCAGCTACTCAAAACCGGAGGTTAAAGTTCAATACGAACCAGAAGAAAGAGGACTCCAAGACGTCCACGTCAGTGACCAGTGTGAACCAGGCCAACACGTCCAGACTGGACGGCCTGCAGACCGACAACCACCGCCTCCGCATGAAGATAACAGAGGTGACGTCATCGTAATGCTGCCTTATGTCATGTCATCACCACTTATGAAGAGGCCAGGGAGTCTCTCCCGACCACACCAGTCCTGTTACCTACATTTAGTCCCCAGAGTTTTTTCTCAACTTCACAGTCAGGAAAAGCTCGTGGCCCTATTGATGTGACCAAAGAGACACCCTGTTTTTTGTATTTATCAAAAGTATGGTATTCTTCATATATGAGAGTCTTACGTTTGCGTGACATAACAGTGATGACAGTGTCCTCAGAGCCTGCCTTGTCTATAAAGTGTCTCTAATAGGTCCTGTCTGCCAGCCCACCATCCTGTCACTCTATAAAGTGTCTCTAAGAGGTCCTGTCTGCCAGTAGCACCATCCTGTCACTCTATAAATTGTCTCTAATAGGTCCTGTCTGCCAGTAGCACCATCCTGTCACTCTATAAAGTGTCTTTAATAGGTCCTGTCTGCCAGCAACACCATCCTGTCACTCTATAAAGTGTCTCTAATAGGTCCTGTCTGCCAGCAGCACCATCCTGTCACTCTATAAATTGTCTCTAATAGGTCCTGTCTGCCAGTAGCACCATCCTGTCACTCTATAAAGTGTCTCTAATAGGTCCTGTCTGCCAGCAGCACCATCCTGTCACTCTATAAAGTGTCTCTAATAGGTCCTGTCTGCCAGCAGCACCATCCTGTCACTCTATAAAGTGTCTTTAATAGGTCCTGTCTGCCAGCAGCACCATCCTGTCACTCTATAAAGTGTCTCTAATAGGTCCTGTCTGCCAGCAGCACCACCCTGTCACTCTATAACGTGTCTCTAATAGGTCCTGTCTGCCAGCAGCACCATCCTGTCACTCTATAAAGTGTCGCTAATAGGTCCTTTCCACTTTCATTTATAGAACATATGATGTTTTATGTCTTTGACGTTGAATGACATGAGAAATCTTGTGCCAATCACGTAGGCTTTTCCAGAAATCTCTCTGTCATGCATTTCATTGTATTTATTCTCTTCTAGGGTGTAAGAGTAGCCATTGTCCTTGTAGTTGTTCCTAACGCCACTCTTGAAGTACAATGGAGTTGAATAGAAAAGGTTTCTTTCTGATCAAAATCAATACATTTCAGTAGGCAACCTGATCTGTCCTTGCAGTTTTTTCCCATCACTATTTAACTATATTTTCACCTTTTGTTTTAAGGGTCGATAATAAACTATGTATAAGGCATTTACAAACCATTTGTTCAACATTTATTAATCATTATTCCCACAGTTTAAAACTATTTTAACCTCTTACACATTATGTTAACAATGTAAACACTATTTTAACATATTAAACATTATGTCAACATCTTAACATTATGTCAACATCTTAAACATTATGTCAACATCTTAACATTATGTTAACATCTTAAACATTATGTCAACATATTAACATTATGGTAACATCTTAAACACTATTTTAACATCTTAAACATTATGTTAACATCTTAAACACTTTGTTAACATCTTAAACACTATTTTAACATCTTAAACATTATGTTAACATCTTAAACACTATTTTAACATCTTAAACATTTTGTCAACATCTTAAACACTATTTTAACATATTAAACATTATGTCAACATCTTAATATTATGTCAACATCTTAAACATTATGTTGACATCTTAAACACTATTTTAACATATTAAACATTATGTCAACATCTTAACATTATGTCAACATCTTAAACATTATGTTAACATCTTAACATTATGTTAACATCTTAAACATTATGTTAACATCTTAAACATTATGTCAACATATTAACATTATGTTAACATCTTAAACACTATTTTAACATCTTAAACATTATATTAACATCTTAAACACTTTGTTAACATCTTAAACATTATGTCAACATCTTAATATTATGTCAACATCTTAAACATTATGTTGACATCTTAAACACTATTTTAACATATTAAACATTATGTCAACATCTTAACATTATGTCAACATCTTAAACATTATGTTAACATCTTAACATTATGTTAACATCTTAAACATTATGTTAACATCTTAAACATTATGTCAACATATTAACATTATGTTAACATCTTAAACACTATTTTAACATCTTAAACATTATATTAACATCTTAAACACTTTGTTAACATCTTAAACATTTTGTTAACATCTTAAACACAATTTTAACATCTTAAACTTTATGTCAACATCTTAAACATTATGTTAACATCTTAAACATTATGCCAACATCTTAAACACTATTTTAACATATTAAACATTATGTCAACATCTTAAACATGATGTTAACATCTTAACATTATGTTAACATCTTAAACATTATGTTAACATCTTAAACATTGTCAACATATTAACATTATGTTAACATCTTAAACACTATTTTAACATCTTAAACATTATATTAACATCTTAAACACTTTGTTAACATCTTAAACATTATGTTAACATCTTAAACACTATTTTAACATCTTAAACTTTATGTTAACATCTTAAACACTATTTTAACATCTTAAACATTATGCCAACATCTTAAACATTATGTTAACATCTTAAACACTATTTTAACATCTTAAACACAATTTTAACATCTTAAACTTTATGTTAACATCTTAAACATTATGTTAACATCTTAACATTATGTTAACATCTTAAACACTATTTTAACATCTTCAACATTATGTTAACATCTTAAAAACTATTTTAACATATTAAACATTATGTCAACATCTTAACAATATGTCAACATCTTAAACATTATGTTAACATCTTAAACACTATGTTAACATCTTAAACATTGTTTTAACATCTTAAACACTATGTTAACATCTTAAACATTATGTTAACATCTTAACATTATGTTAACATCTTAAACACTATGTTAACATCTTAAACATTATGTCAACATCTTAAACATTATGTTAACATCTTAAACATTATGTTAACATCTTAAACACTATTTTAACATCTTAAACATTGTTAACATCTTAAACATTATGTTAACATCTTAAACACTATGTTAACATCCTAAACATTATGTTAACATATTAAACATTATGTCAACATCTTACCATTATGTTAACATCTTAAACGTTATGTTAACATCTTACACGCTATGTTAACATCTTAAATATTATGTCAACATCTTAAACACTATGTTAACATCTTAAACATTGTTAACATCTTAATCATTATGTTAACATCTTAAACATTGTTAAACACTATGGTAACATCTTAAACATTGTGTTAACATCTTAAACACTATTTTAACATCTTAAACATTATGTTAACATCTTAAACACTATTTTAACATCTTAAACACTATGTTAACATCTTAAACATTATGTTAACATCTTAAACATTATGTCAACATCTTAAACATTATGTCAACATCTTAAACATTATGTTAACATCTTAAACATTATGTTAACATCTTAAACATTATGTTAACATCTTAAACACTATTTTAACCCCATAAACTCTCTGTGCAGTTGGATAAGGAACTGGAGGAGGTGACCATGCAACTGCAGGACACCCCAGAGAAGACCCCGTATATCAAGCAGAACCACTACGGAGATGTCAACAACATCCTCAGCATACGCAACTTTACAGATGGCAAAGGTAACTGACCACTGCTGCTTTTGTTCACACTTCTACAGCATCACCTCCCACATATTTCTCACTCATTTGAACAGACAGACACACCCACTGACGGCACATGATTCTCTCTGAAGAGTTGTACTCATCTGTAGGTAAAAGGTAAAACAGATGTGCTCACCTCATAGATAGGGAACAGCAAGATTGTAATTGTTCCTCCAGTTTCTTGTCTGGTAATTATGATACAATACTACTATCGTCATGACAACTAATTTGGAAAAAAAAAAAAAAATTTTTTAACTAGGCAAGTCAGTTAAGAACAAATTCTTATTTACAATGACGGCCTACCAAAAGGCAAAAAGTCCTTAAAAATAAAAATTTATTTTATAAATATATAGGACAAAACACACATCACGACAAGAGAGAGAACAAAACAGTACATAAAGAGAGACCTAAGACAACAACATAGCATGGCAGCAACACATGACAACACAGCATGGTAGCAACACAACATTACAAGAACATGGTAGCAACACAACATGGCAGAAGCATAACATGGTAGCAGCACAAAACAGGGTACAAACATTATTGGGCACAGACAACAGCAAAGTGCAAGAAGGCAGAGACAACAATACATCACGCAAAGCAGCCACAACTGTCAGTAAGACTGTCCTTGATTGAGTCTTTGAATGAAGAGATTGAGATAAAACTGTCCAGTTTGAGTGTTTGTTGCAGCTCGTTCCAGTCGCTAGCTGCAGCGAACTGAAAAGACAAGCAACCCAGGGATATGTGTGCTTTGGGGACCTTTAACAGAATATGACTGTCAGAACAGGTGTTGTATGTGGAGGATGAGGGCTGCAGTAGATATCTCAGATAGGGGGGAGTGAGATCTAAGAAGGTTTTATAAATAAGCATCAACCAGTGGGTCTTGCGACGGGTATACAGAGATGACCAGTTTACAGAGGAGTATAGAGTGCAGTGATGTGTCCTATAAGGAGCATTAGTGGCAAATCTCATGGCCAAATGGTAAAGAACATCTAGCCGCTCGAGAGCACCCTTACCTGCCAATCTATAAATTACGTCTTCGTAATCTAGCATGGGTAGGATGGTCATCTGAATCAGGGTTAGTTTGGCAGCTGGGGTGAAAGAGGAGCGATTACGATAGAGGAAACCAAGTCTAGGGATCATTTCGGGGCTCTCCAGGTGGCGTTTGAAACACTGATAAGGCTGTTTACTTTGATAACAACTGTGTTCACACTCACCGTCTGTCTCCCACGGTGACGAGAGGCCAACACCAGAATCATGTCAGGCTGTTTTCCCCCTGGACTAAAATATTTTCCACAACATGAAGAAGCACAGCAGTCCCTCTCTCACTCGCTTTCTCTCGGTCTTTCTCTCTGTCTCTCACTCACTCGCTCTCTCTCTGTCTCTTTCTCTCTCCCTCTCTCTCCAGCCTCTGACTCTCTCCATCTGTCTGTCTCACTTTCTTTCTCTAAATATCTGTCCATCTCGCTTTCTCTTTCCCACTCTGTGTCTCCCTCCAAGAAGCTTCTCTGATTGTGCTACCCGCAGAGCTCCATTTAGCATGTGTTGAACACATAGAACAGAAGCGTTGTCTTTGTTTGCTGCTGCCTTTAAAGTAATGCCCGACAGATACTGTATCAGTGATGTAATGCCCGACAGATACTGTATTAGTGATGTAATGGCCGACAGATACTGTATCAGTGATGCAATGGCCGATAGATACTGTATCAGTGATGTAATGCCCGACAGATACTGTATCAGTAATGTAATGCCCGACAGATACTGTATCAGTGATGTAATGGCCGACAGATACTGTATCAGTGATGTAATGCCCGACAGATACTGTATCAGTGATGTAATGCCCGACAGATACTGTATCAGTGATGTAATTGCCGACAGATACTGTATCAGTGATGTAATGCCCGATAGATACTGTATCAGTGATGTAATGGCCGACAGATACTGTATCAGTGATATAATGGCCGATAGATACTGTATCAGTGATGTAATGCCCGACAGATACTGTATCAGTGATGTAATGCCTGACAGTGACGTTGTTACAGACAAATGAAGATCCTAGAATCTTCACAGTCAATATTTTCATACTTAGCATTTGTTTTGAGAGAATTTTTGACATGCATTTTGTAATGCTATCTATTATTATTAGTATGACTGATGGCGGTACATTCTTCCTTCTTTAACCTGTCTCCTCCCTTCCGTATACACTGATTTGAAGTGGATTTAACAAGTGACATCAATAAGGGATCATAGCTTTCACCTGTATTCACCTAGTCAATCTATGTCATGGAAAGTGCAGGTGTTCCTACTGTGTTGTAGAGAATAGGGAGTCATTTTGTGGCATGGTGTGACAGCCCGTATGAGGATTGATCCTGTTTGCTGTGTCATCTCTCCGTGTCTCTGCAGAGGGGGAGAAATCGATAGTGAAGAATCATCTTGAGCAGAAGCCTCAGGCCCAGTGGGGCTCCATGGATCCTTCCAGAATAAACAGAGGTCCCCTGGAGGATATCAACTCACCTGAACAGTGAGTTCTCATCAAAAAATATCCCTCCTAATTTTTCATCCCCCTTTTTTCTGCAGACTAGACGTCAGATGTATTTCTACCACCACCAGCACTGCATGGCGGTTGCTCTGGCAACCAGCTCTGTAAAAGATGGACCAATATAACGTCCCAATCATCTACACACACTCTCTCCCCCTCCCACACACTCTCTCCCCCTCCCACACACACACACATATAACCGGCAGAGCACAGCTGACTGCATGTTGTCCCAACTCTTAAAACGTGGCGGTCCAGAACACTCATAACATACTCAGCTGACAAATAAAGAGCTACCTTCACTTATTATTCATGAGCAGGCTGGGGCATGTCGACTTCATCAGAGAGGAAAAAAAGAGTTTAATGCATCATTGAGAGCCCTCCATTGCCGCCTCCTCTTCTCCCCCGTCCTCCAAGTTCTCCTCCTCCTACGTTCATCTAACTGGGACTGAGAGAGAGCAGAAAACTAATAGAGAGAGGGAGACAGAAATTACATGATAGAGAGAGGACATGAGAAGGAGAGAGAGGAAGCAAGAGGGAGGATCCATGAGAGAGTCACAGAGCTTATGTAACCAGTGATTTACGGCTACGGTTGGAAGCAGCAGTAGCAGCAGGGGTTGAAAATAGACTGGGGAGACAGAAGACGTGGAAGAACACTGAGTTATTCCCACACCACATGAATGTTTGATCACATGGTGGGAGGGATGGTGGGAGGGATGGAGGGAGGTGATTCCCAAACCTTCCATAACAAAGCCATCACCTACAGTGAGATGAACCTGGAGAAGAGTCCCCTAAGCAAGCTGGTCCTGGGGCTATATTCACAAACACAAACAGACCCACAGAGCTTCAGGACAGCAAAACAATAAAAATACTTCACACATCGGAAAGAATTAACAAAAAAGCTGTAAAACTAGGATTCTATTTGGCCCTAAACAGAGAGTACACAGTGGCAGAATACCTGACCACTGTGACCCAAAATGAAGGAAAGCTTTGACTATGTACAGACTCAGTGAGCATAGCCTTGCTATTGAGAGAGGCCACCATAGGCAGACCTGGCTCTCAAGAGAAGACAGGCTATGTGCACACTGCTCACAAAACGAGTTGGAACTGAGCTGCACTTCCTAACCTCCTGCCAAATGTATGACCATATTAGAGACACATATTTCCCTCAGATTACAAAGACCCACAAAGGATTTGAAAACAAATCCAATATCTACTGGGTGAAATCCCAGTGTGCCATCACAGCAGCAAGATTTGTGACCTGGTTCCACAAGAAAAGGGTAAATACATTGTAAATACAACCCATTTGCACATCGTTACAACATTGTATATAGACATAATATGACATTTGAAACGTCTCCATTCCTTTGGAACTTTTGTGAGTGTAATGTTTACTGTTCATTTTATATTGTTTATTTCATTACTTCATCTACTTCACTTGCTTTGGCAATGTAAACATATGTGTCCCATGTCAATAAAGTGTTCTTTCATCAAAAAACATGTACAACAACCTGTGAGACAATTCACTGGTCTCATTTAAAAGTTCTCAGAATTGAAAGACTTCGAGCTAGTGAATGAGAAGGACATGTTTTTTCCTATCTTTACATAACTGCCATTTGGTTAGGTAATCGGCTTGAAAAGCGATGGCTCTAGCAGAGAGGTGCGGTGTGAGCTGTCACACCAGGCAGAAGCATGACATTTTATTTTTGTCAGAAGATCTCCAAAGCATGGAGTGGATTATGGGTTAGTGGAGAGGAGTGGAGAGGAGGGACCAGGGGGGCTCTGGTGTGTTACTGTGGGGGATGGAGGAGGAGGGGGTGAGGGGACCAGGGAAGTGCTCTGACTGTGTGCGGTAATGCCAGTGAGAAGTGAGATGTCACTGACTGCGTTGTGACCCTGTTAGAGTATTGTAACTACAGTGTACAGTCATTCAGCCCTCTTTGCATCAGTAATCACAAGTGCTGCTGTACAAAAAGCCCGTTTGAATTATTGAGAGTGAAACAGCACATTCAGAAGCTGGCTGTATGTAAATAGTCCTGTATGTACAGTGTGTTCGCAATGTAGCACCACATCAATTTAGAAAGATTGTAGAGGGTTTAACACTTTCACAGCACACATGGGACATTAACTCCTTCAATTTAGACTTGTAATTAGCCAGGTGAATATAATGATCTTTAATTATACTTAACATATACCATTCATCAGCCTGGCTCTTTCTCTCTCTGTCCACAGCATACAGCGCAGGCTGTCGTTGCAGCTACCCATCCTGCACCATGCCTACCTACCCTCCATAGGGGGGGTGGACGCCAGCTGTACCAGCCCCAACGCCAGCCCCGGCTCTAGCCCGCGGCACAGACACATGCCCCCGTCCTACCGGGTCATGGTCTCAGGCCTGTGAGCATCAGTCCTCCCTGGCGCTTCCAAGAAAGGACATCCGTGTTTTAAAAACAACAAGCAGACCCTAGCTTAGGCCGTCAGTAACAGTGGAATAATATGTGTGTTGGACCAGAGAGGGGGAAGTTCGTTCCACTCGTCATGCCTCGGTCTCTAGAACCCCTCTCTAGAACCATGGGTCAGGAAGGGAAGGGGGGAGGGCACAGGAGGACCTTACAAATGACCCACGATCCAGAGCAACCTCCTTTGGTCTCACCCCCAACAGCAGAGGGCCAGACATGACATGACCAGACCAGACCTGGAGCGGATCTGCTTCGGAAGGTTTTTATGTTGTTGTTTTTCTTTTGTCATACACTGGACTATGTGTGAGCCTGTCAAAACGTGAGCATTTCAGCTACGTCAATGCCTGGAAGGCATTACTATAGGAACAAAGGAGTTCCAGACAGGATTGATGTAGGATTCATACAAATTCACCATTGTGAACAAGCATGTAAATAGCATACTTTCTGACTTTAACGTACCGTTAGCTTTGAGTATGCTGTGAATGAACATATGGGGGGATGGGGGGGTCTGTATAGGGGTAGGAGGTCCTGAAAAATGAATGAAAACATAAAAACTGGCCTACTACAAAGAAAAATTTAAGACAAATTGGTTTGTGTAATATTACTGCATCATTGTAGTGTGTTAATTGTGTTAAATGGATTGGCTCATGGCAAGAAGTAAGATTACTCTAATTTCTGTGACTAGCAAAATGTCGAAAGACACCAGGGGCCAATTCTTTTAACTTGGAGTAATATGCACACAGCTTATTTTCCACTTTGCTACATTTGCACCATTCATTTTTCTTAAAGATTATGCTATCTCTTTGCATAGACCTTTAATGTGTTTCAACTTCCCTAGTTTAATTTGCCTCCAAACAAGAATGAAATACTACAGTACAGTAGAATGCCTTTAGAAGGCAACAGAACTAAAAAGGACAGATTTTTAGAAAACAATGACGATAGTAATGACTCTCCATGTTCACTATGTGTTGACACACACACACACACACACACACACACACACACACACACACACACACACACACACACACACACACACACACACACACACACACACACACACACACACACACACACACACAAACACACAAAGATACACACCTATAGGGAAACAGGAGTGCACACCGTATCATAGTGATGTTACGTGTCCAGACGAGGCCTCGCCAAACAGGCTCCCATTACCACTGTAAATGGTCCAGAAACTGTGATGTCACTCCGTTACCTGGCTGTAGTGAGGGTAAAGAAGCATCCTTCTAATGACCATACGTTTCA
Source organism: Brachymystax lenok tsinlingensis (assembly GCA_030435695.1). NCBI lineage: Eukaryota > Metazoa > Chordata > Actinopteri > Salmoniformes > Salmonidae > Brachymystax > Brachymystax lenok. The sequence continues at coordinate 29,745,600 of CM059806.1, forward strand.
TCAGTCAATGAAATAGGTGCATGGTCAGACAGCATCAAAAGTGGTGAGAAACTGAGATCAAAGACTTGGACAGAGGTTCTGTTGACAAGACATACAATCAGATCGTGATGAGGATGTGGGTTTGCCATTTCGGTTTCATCAGTAGTTTTGAAACCGTGAAATTAAGTCCCTTTAAGTTTCAGTTAGTTCATCTAAATTTCAATGACCAAAATGGCAAGTGGAAGATACGTGAGCCGTATGTGAACCCTATCCAGATGTGGCTTGAGAAGAAATGGCGCCGATGGAGACCACAGACCTGACCACAACAATGGAACCACAGACTGGGAGAGAAGCACCTCTAAATCACCTGGCACTTAGCAACAGTGGAACATACATCAGAGTTGCAATAGAAATGTATTTCTGTGCAGTTGGCCCAAAGGTCATTTCTTGGACTAAAATAGGTCCGTAGACATAGCTAGCTATCGTAATTTCTTTTGTACAACTGTTGTCACAAGAACAAGAAAAACACAAAGTGGACGAAATCCACCAAAAAGCTACGTATCATCATCAGAAGTCTAGATTTGTTTCAGCATATATTTCACCATTGGTGTCTTGGTTCCAGTTTTAGTTTTTAAACGGCGTTTGTTGAGCTCTGTGCTTGTAGTCGTATCCTGTACCCTGCAGGAGCCACAGTATACACCAGGCCCAGTAGGTGGTGGTGGTGGTGGTGTGGGCCAGGGTAAACTAACTCAACAAGAATCTGTAACGCATCTGTAAATTGTATAACCTGTCATGACTTCTTTACCATTCAATGCTCCAACACCTGGAATATACAGGGTGATATATTTCACTTGGGGACAACTCATTTCAGAGAGTTGGCTACTCTGTGAGCTGGGTCTGGCGTCTCAAAGCTGATGATGTCTGTCAGCCAAGGAGGAAGCCTATTGGAGGACAAGGAATGGTTGGGAAGGAGCAGGTTGGAGACAGTACTGCTATTGGACACATCCAGGTGTGATTTCCTGTCTGAGCTCCTCCCACTAGCCCGGAGTCAATGGGGGCTGTCCAGAGCAGCAACACAGCATTACAGACCTCCATGAAGCGAAAAGGCTTCTTTCTCATCCACCTTTGCCCACCAGAGAAACACACAGTCACTTCTGAGGGAGTGAGACACTGGTGTTGGTTGTTCCTTCCGAGAAAAAAAAAACAGACACATTTTATATATTACATTATATGTGATTGTGTAAAATTTGCTGATACCCTGATGGTGTTGATGTATGTATGAAATATTTGGTATTTGGCTTTCTCAAGATGGCATGAAATAAAATGTATAATTCACATAGGAGTTACCTGTTTTTACGACTGTCGTGACAAATCCACTCTGTTGTTTCTTCTCACTCAAACCAGTTTCTTTTTTATTTCCCGTCAAAATGTTGCCAACCTCATGTTCAGCAGTCCAGTCACATTCTTTAAGAGTACATCATCAAGCAGTCAATGTTAAAGCCAAGATTCTCAGTGAGAAATCCTCCCACACACAATATAATGTAAACTAATGCAGCATTACACATGCTGCAAGATGCTGAGGGCAATAAGTGTACAACACGTAATAGCTTTGGCTAGCTGTATCAGAATGAACCTATAGAACAGTCAATAACACATCAAAAATGTTCTTTTCTCAGCATTCATGGAACCTTACAGTCACAGTTTATTGTTCTTACAAAATGCCAAATGCTGTTTATCAGGTACTGTTACTTTTATTTGCAATGTGCCCTAATTTTCTATTATTAATTCAAAATTGTTCTCAACGTCTGCAACAATAGTTCTTCAAATGCAATGTTAGTAGTTAAAGGGCTCATAATAACTGGTATTAAACTGCTTATTCATGCTAACGTTCTGTATTAGCCAGGGCTACTCTGTTCTTCGGTTTCTTTCAGTTTAAAGGTCAAAAACACGTACATATATATATATATATTTGTATATATCGTCATCAGGGTTTCTGGAAAATCTATTACAAAATATATGAGAAATATACAGTTCCAGTCAAAAGTTTGGACACACCTACTCATATGTCTTTATTTTTACTATTTTCGACATTGTAGAATAATAGTGAAGACATCAAAACTATGAAATAACACATATGGAATCATGTAGTAAGCAAAAAAGTGTTAAACAAATCAAAATATATTTTATATTTGAGATTCTTCAAAGTAGCTACCCTTTGCCTTGATGACAGCTTTAATTTAACAAACACTTTTTTGGTTACTACATGATTCCATATGTGTTATTTCATAGTTTTGATGTCTTCACTATTATTCTACAATGTAGAAAATAGTAAAAACAAATAAAAACCCTTGGATGAGTAGGTGTCCAAACTTTTGACTGGTACTGTATATAAAAATAAACTTCATTCACTGTTTTTGTCAATTTTATATGTGGTATTCCATGCACACATTGTAGAATTTAAGTTCAATTTAATAACCTTATGCTAAATGCAAAATATAACATGTATGAGAAGGGCAATAACTTGTTTTATTATTCCAGGAACATAGATAAATATATATACCAATCTTTACGTTCTAAACATAGATTTTTCATAAGAAACCTTGACGTTCACAACGGCCACGATGATACTTCGAACTCATTGGAAATGTTTTTTTATTTACAGTATCTGTAACTATGGTATGTACAGTTGAGATAGATATGAAAACGTGTATAAAATAAGTATCACACTGGAATACAATAACATTTTGGAACCATCGGTTGTTATGGGGCGTTTTGAACAGAATTCTTCTTTAAATGTCTGAATGTTATGGGACCGCCTTTACTTTTCACATCATCGTTAAATAAAGTGAGACTGAAAATAACTTTAGAAACGTTTTGTTTTGATCTATTCTAAAAGCCTAATTAATAGGTTAAAGAACTTCAGATTGTTTCAGTCTCCCCGTATTCAGAGGCCTATTTACGTACTGTTGTCTACCCTTAGGCTAGTGCTCTTTAGATATGGCTTTTAAAGAAATAGGAAGTCAAGTAAAGCACAGATAATGTTTTTGTTATTGTGATCTCAGTTATCTTCATTATAACTGCAATTAAAACAACTGTTTTATCCACAAGGCAAGGTTATCGAAGGCCTCAATTCAATGTTAAGCTGTGTTGGGCGACATCCGCATAGCAGATGTTTTACAGGTGTAACTGCGGTATGAGCTGTCAAATCGGTGAGCGGCTGCTCTTCCGTTTCACCAATCACTCCCTTACTATCCCTACGGTGCTAGAAGTTCATAACGCCATAGAAAGTGTAGACTCTATTGATGATAGAAATAATGACATGTTTTCATGTTCATTTGGAGGGGGGGGAATGTATAGCTTAATTGAGGTGTAGATAACAGAACATTACGTATTTGAATGTTTGAACTTCTAACACAGCTGCGTGGGCTTTGTCTGATATAAAGTCAGGTGTGGTTTCGTTGCGTCCAATGGCAGTGTCCGCGATAAGGTGATGCGAGCAGCCGCTTGTGGATTTGAACACAGTTCCACCTCCAAAACAACCGATATAGGGATGTCAGCTAGCGCAGATCAGATATAACCTAGCCCTGATCATTCATGAGCTACTTTGCTTTATCACCTCAGAACCCTTCTAGAAGGAATACAAATGAAAGCATTACCACAAAGAATGGAGTGCAATTATTTGCTGTCGAAAACCATTGTGGGGAAAAATGGCAGTCATGATTCTACAGTAGTCTGGATATTTGATGTATTTTTACTTGCGCAAACAGGGCATTTGAAATTATTATGTTTCTCTTACGTACAGTAAATCACAGAAAAAAATGTTTATTTCCTTTTCTTGTAGTAATTTTTTTTCAGATGCATGGGATTATCGGATTTTTCAATAAAACAATTGCAAAAAATCTGTTGATTCATAAATTGCTACAGTGATTACATTTTTATTTCCATCACTGATCATCATAAAGAAGAAAACAAATTTGCGCAAAAAAACTAAAACTGCTTGAAAGTGTAAGGCCTAACGCCTACTAAACTATAGCCAACTTTGATGTATGGGGTAAAATGGAATCGGGCATAAACAGACCGGGTCGCAGCACATGAGCTCAGCTGTCTACAATCCATGCACATTACACAGAGAGAGCCAGGAAGGTCTATACATTAGTAATGAAAAGATCCATGTGCAGAGGTTGATAAATAATACAATTGTCAAGGCACAATGGCAAACAGGATGTGGAATGTGTGTGGAGTCCTGTGTCAGATAGAGAGAGGCCTTTTCATCGTGCTGTCAAATATTGACCATGTAGGTGCTAGACAGAGGGCTCAGAGGTCCAGAACAGTTCTCTATGGGAGGTAGGACTGAGGCTACAGCAAGACAACCTCAAGGCCTACTGTACTGTACACCTATGTACACTTCAAGCTGCAAGCCAATATGGTATTATGCAAAAATCTGTTTTCTGTTCAGAGTCGCTGCGTTTACACAGCCAGCCCAATTCTGATCTTGTTTTAACAAATTGTTTTTTCGACCAATCAGATCAGCTCTGAAAAATATCTGATGTGATTGGTCAAAAGACCAATCAGAGAAAAAAAAAATCTGAATTGGGCTGCCTGTGTAAACACAGCCAAAGTGATCCACTGATTCAAAGGATACTGTATACAAAATGCAAATCGACTGTGGGAAAGGGTTTCTGAGCACAGCTGGCATTGCCCAGTTCTACTACTACTACTGGTAGTGTGGAAGATATATCATTTAGGATACTGTATATGACTGGTGTGGAGGGGAAGGGGGGTGCTACTGTGCTCTGGAAAGATGTGTTTAACCTGAACTGTCTCTGTAAAGGTCACGCTGTATAAAGGGAATATTGAGGACTAATTAAGTTGACCTGAGTGAGAATACAATGATAGCAGGCATGTACAGTCGTGGCCAAAAGTTTTGAGAATGACACAAATATTAATTTTCACAAAGTCTGCTGTCTCAGTTTGTATGATGGAATTTTCATATACTCCAGAATGTCATAAAGAGTGATCAGATGAATTGCAATTAATTGAAAAGTCCCTCTTTGCCATGCAAATGAACTGAATCCCCCAAAAACATTCCACTGCATTTCAGCCCTGCCACAAAAGGACCAGCTGACATCATGTCAGGGATTCTCTCGTTAACACAGGTGTGAGTGTTGACGAGGACAAGGCTGGAGATCACTCTGTCATGCTGATTGAGTTCGAATAACAGACTGGAAGCTTCAAAAGGAGGGTGATGCTTGGAATCATTGTTCTTCCTCTGTCAACCATGGTTACCTAAAAGGAAACACGTGCCGTCATCATTGCTTTGCACAAAAAGAGCTTCACAGGCAAGGATATTGCTGCCAGTAAGATTGCACCTAAATCCACCATTTATCGGATCATCAAGAACAAGGAGAGGGGTTCAATTGTTGTGAAGGTTTCAGGCCCAAGACAGTCCAGCAAGCGCCAGGACGTCTCCTAAAGTTGATTTAGCTGCGGGATCGGGGCACCACCAGTACAGAGCTTGCTCAGGAATGGCAGCAGGCAGGTGTGAGTGCATCTACACGCACAGTGAGGCAAAGACTTTTGGAGGATGGCCTGGTGTCAAGAAGGGCAGCAAAGAAGCCACTTCTCTCCAGGAAAAACATCAGGAACAGACTGATATTCTGCAAAAGGTACAGGGATTGGACTGCTGAGGATTGGGGTAAAATCATTTTCTCTGATGAATCCCCTTTCCGATTGTTTGGGGCATCCGGAAAAAAGCTTGTCTGGAGAAGACGAGGTGAGCGCTACCATCAGTCCTGTGTCATGCCAGCAGTAAAGCATCCTGAGACCATTCATGTGTGGGGTTGCTTCTCAGCCAAGGGAGTGGGCTCACTCACAATTTTGCCTAAGAACACAGCCATGAATAAAGAATGGTACCAACACATCCTCCGAGAGCAACTTCTCCCAATCATCCAGGAACAGTTTGGTGACGAACAATGCCTTTTCCAGCATGATGGAGCACCTTGCCATAAGGCAAAAGTGATAACTAAGTGGCTCTGGGAACAAAACATCGATATTTTGGGTCCATGGCCAGGAAACCATGGCCAGACCTTAATCCCATTGAGAACTTGTAGTCAATCCTCAAGAGCGGGGCGGACAAACAAAACCCCACAAATTCTGACAAACTCCAAGCATTGATTATGCAAGAATGGGCTGCCATCAGTCAGGATGTGGGCCAGAAGTTAATTGACAGCATGCCAGGGCGGATTGCAGAGGTCTTGAAAATGAAGGGTCAACACTGCAAATATTGACTCTTTGCATTAACTTCATGTAATTGTCAATAAAAGCCTTTGACACTTATGAAATGCTTATAATTATACTTCAGTATTCCATAGTAGCATCTGACAAAAACATCTAAAGACACTGAAGCAGCAAACTTTGTGGAAATGAATATGTGTGTCATTCTCAACATTTTTGGCCACGACTGTACACATGATAGGCCTTCACATGGTTTTTCAGGTGTGGTTGTCCCAATCTGGAAAACAATTGTGGTTATCCAATATGCTGCTGTGTGCTAGTCAAGATACTACCTACAATAGGAGGTAGAGTGTTGTGAAATTATAGTAAAAACATTTGTAGTGTTACTACCATAGCCATAGCTTACCATCATGAATCAATTGTGGAAATAAGATTTAAAAAATCTGAGTAATTTGTATGGGATATGACGGCGTTAAATCGGCATTATTTAAAAAATGTATTTAACCTTTATTTAACTAGGCAAGTCAGGTAAGAACAAATTCTTACGTACAATGATGGCCTACCCCGGCCAAAACTGGACGATGCTGGGCCAAGTGTGCGCCGACCTATTTGTCTCCCAAACACGGCAGGATGTGATGCAGCCTGGATTCAAACCAGGGACTACAGTGACGCGTCTTGCACTGAAATGCAGTGCCTTAGACCGCTGTGCTACTGGTCAAAAGTTTTAGAACACCTACTCATTCAAGGGTTTTTCTTTATTTTTACTATTTTCTACATTGTAGAATAATAGTGAAGACGTCAAAACTACAGTTGAAGTCGGTAGGTTGGAGTCTTAGGTTGGAGTCATTAAACTCGTTTTTTCAACCACTCCACAAATATCTTGTTAACAAACTATAGTTTTTACAAGCCGGTTAGGACATCTACTTTGTGCATGACAAGTAATTTTTTTTCCAACAATTGTTTACAGACAGATTATTTCACTTATAATTCACTGTATCACAATTCCAGTGGGTCAGACGTTTACATACACTATGTTGACTGTGCCTTTAAACAGCTTGGAAAATTCCAGAAAATGATGTCATGGATTTAGAAGCTTCTGATAGGCTAATTGACATCATTTGAGTCAATTGGAGGTGTACCTGTGGATGTATTTCAAGGCCTACCTTCAAACCTCTTTGCTTCACATCATGGGAAAATCAAAAGAAATCAGCCAAGACCTCAGAAAAATAATTGTAGACCTCCACGAGTCTGGTTCATCCTTGGGAGCAATTTCCAAACGCCTGAAGGTCCCACATTCATCTGTACAAACAATAGTACGCAAGTATAAACACCATGGGACCACGCAGCCATCATACCGCTCAGGAAGGAGACGCGTTCTGTGTCCTGGAGATGAACGTACTTTGTGGGTGAAAAGTGCAAATCAATCCCAGAACAACAGCAAAGGACCTTGTGAAGGTGTTGGAGGAAACAGGTACAAAAAGTATCTATATCCATAGTAAAACGAGTCCTATATCGACATAAGCTGAAAGGCCGCTCAGCAAGGAAGAAGCCACTGCTCCAAAACCGCCATAAAAAAGCCAGACTACGGTTTGTAACTGCACATGGGGACAAAGATCATACTTTTTGGAGAAATGTCCTCTGGTCTGATGAAACAAAAATAGAAGTGTTTGGCCATAATGACCATTGTTATGTTTGGAGGGAAAAGGGGTAGGCTTGCAAGCCGAAGAACACCATCCCAACCGTGAAGCACAGGGGTGGCAGCATCATGTTGTGGGGGTGCTTTTCTGCAGGAGGGACTGGTGCACTTCACAAAATAGATGGCTTCATGAGGGAGGAAAATTATGTGGCTATATTGAAGCAACATCTCAATACATCAGTCAGGAAGTTAAAGCTTGGTCGCAAATGGGTCTTCCAAATGGACAATGACCATTGTCCTCCACGAGCAAGGAGGCCTACAAACCTGACTCAGTTACACCAGCTCTGTCAGGAGGAATGGGCCAAAATTCACCCAACTTATTGTGGGAAGCTTGTGGAAGGCTACCTGAAACGTTTTACCCAAGTTAAACAATTTAAAGGCAATGCTACCAAATACTAATTGAGTGTATGTAAACTTCTCACACACTGGGAATGTGATGAAAGAAATAAAACCTGAAATAAATCACTACTATTTTTCTGACATTTCAAATTCTTAAAATAAAAAGTGGTGATCCTAACTGACCTAAGAAAGGTAATTTTTAAAAGGATTAAATGTCAGGAATTGTGAAAAACCGAGTTTAAATGTATTTGGCTAAGGTGTATGTAAACTTCTGACTTCAACTGTATGTAAATAACATAATGTAGTAAACAAAAAAGTGTTAAACAAATCAAAATATATTTTATGACAGCTTTGCATACTCTTGGCATGAATGAGTAGGTGTTCTAAAACTTTTGACCGGTAGTGTATATCAGTAGACAAAGGGCCCCAGATTGAATAATGTCTCCATATACATGTTCTGCCATTAGAGTGAGTGAGTTATGGCCTACTTGCACGCTACTGTGAATATATTGATGTCCAACACGTAACCATGGCTCCCTTTGCGGCATGTACAGTACATCCTAACCGTGGGCTATGATCCTAATGGCACCCTATTTCCTATTTAGTGCACTACTTTTGAACAGAGCCTAATGTGCTCTGCTCAAAAGTAGTGCACTATGTAGGAAATAGGGTGCCATTAGGGACGCACCCATGGATTTCCTCTGGCTCTCTCCTTGAGAGAGCCTATTCTACCGTAGTACTCTACTGTATCAAGCATAAGAGAAGGGCAGGGAATCTACTGCTAAATTGTAGTCTATATTAAGTTAATTGTATGGTATATCAACATATTTTATGTTTTATATTTTTTAACCTTTATTTAGCAAGTCATTTAAGAACACATTCATATTTACAATGACGACCTATCCTTGCCAAACCTGGACGACACTGGGCCAATTGTGCGCCGCCCTATGGGACTCCCAATCAAGGCCGGATGGGTGCTATTACATTTTGCTACAGTGGGATGGAAAATGACAGTCATGCAGTCATCATTGTCATGAACTGGTTCTGGTACTAACTCACAGGAATCAATCTATGTATACAAAAAGAGCTTTATTCAGATATGTAACTTTTTTTTACATTAAAAGTATCAGTACTGTGTCATCTTTTTCTAAGGACATTTCAAGCCATCAGAACATGAAGAGACCTCAATACACCACAAAGAAAGACGATATGTTAATCAAGAAATCAGGGGACTTTCAAACATGACTTGATTTGACAGTTACTGAACCCTAACAAATGAATACATTAACATAAAAGTATGTTGAAACGGTGAGCCTAATATCCCTCGTCTCAGACCTTAATAAGAGCATAAATACGGAAGATAAAGACCAGGGCTGCATCGAGAGAGAGAGAGAGAGAGAGAGAGAGAGAGAGAGAGAGAGAGAGAAGTCCTGGGCTAGGGGCATCCTGAAAGCAGCCTGTAGCCCAGATCAGCAGACCACCAGACCTGGCCGTGTGACTATCTTGTCTGAGCTAGCTGGCTGGCTGTCACACAGGGTGAATGGAATGACCCAGTGAACGGCCAGCCCCAGGTCTGCTCCACTCCTCTTCGCTCCAGACAGCCCTGTAGTATCAGTCAGCAGTGTCAGGATACCACGATCTAATGGGGTCAGTATCTCCATCCCAACACTAGCTACACAGCCAGTCTGTTGATGTTGAAGATTTTGACAGAGTGGTCTGCCCCTGCACTGGCTAGCTGTACCCAGGAGCTGCCTGCTGCTGTGACGCTGTCCTCGCCCCTGCCTTCCTCCTCACCCCCCTGGCCGGCTCGGCCCGCCCTCGGCCTCCAGCGCAGCCTCTTCACCGTCAGCGAGTGACTCTGACTGGAGGGGGGAAGCATAGTCAAGGAAACAACACAAAGAGTGGTGACATACTGTACTACAGTCACAATGTATCATTGTGTTATGTCTCCATACAGTACAAAAGTCAGTGTATCATTGTGTTGTCTCCATACTGCACAACAGCCATAGTGTATCATTGTGTTGTCTCCATACAGTACTACAGTCATAGTGTATCATTGTGTTATGTCTCCATACAGTACAACAGTCACAGTGTATCATTGTGTTGCCCCAATACTGTACTACAGTCATAGTGTATCATTGTGTTGTCTCCATATAGTACTACAGTCAGTGTATCTTTGTGTTGTGTCTCCATATAGTACTACAGTGATAGTGTATCATTGTGTTGTCTCCATACAGTACTACAGTCAGTGTATCCTTGTGTTGTGTCTACCTCAAGCAGACTGTATGTAAAAGAGGTTGTTAGGCGCATGGTAATATATAAGAATTAATTATATTTCTAGGGTTAGGTCAACCATGGTTGCATGATGAGTAGTGTAATATGCCTGAGACCTAAAGACTTGTGTTAGCTCCCGGAGTGTCACATACAGACATAATGCACAAAAATAAAACCTGATGAAGCAGAGACGTTCTCATATGCAATTTCCAAAGGTGCTGAATCTGCTAAATGTTGTTTTATACAGTAGTAGAGGAATAAACCAAACATTCACAGATCAGGTAACATTACAACATTGTTAGAACATTCCACAGGCGTTGGCCTTCAGTCCATAAATTCCCTTCCTTCTCTTCATGACTCAGTGGAAACGGCAGCCGGTGTGGCCTTCACAAAAAGAGCATGTTGATTGCAATTTCCTCAGAAACGGCTCTTCAATAACTCTCCGTTCAATACACAGCTATTAAAACCCACTTGAGGATGTTCTTTTTATGGCTACCTTCCAGATGGCCCAATATAGTGCACTACTTTTGACCAGGACCCTTAGGGTAGGGAATAGGGTCCATTTTGGACGTACTCTAAAAACTCTCGGCAGTCATAAAAACTCCTGCCTAGAGTCAGAGTACCTTTGGGGTATTTTTCCATTGAGATATGTTGTCTTGACGAGGCTTCAGCGTAGAATAATGGAACCAGTGCTTATAGGACAGCTGCACTAAAGGCCTGTAGTTAGTCAGTGCCAAAAGGTGTGTGTTTGTGTGGGGGGGTATTTTAGAAACTGAAATGTGTGATGAAAGCTTGGGATTGTGTGTTTGTGGGCGTGCATGCATACCGGTGTGTGTGTGTAAAGGATACGAGGAGTCTGTTTCTCCATATCTGGTCCAGTCTGATGCTCCAGCAGGCTCCTCACTGGGTCCCCACTTATACAGCAGGACCTGACCACTCTCCAGCCCCACCGCCAGCAGATAGCTGGAGGAACATACATCAATCAATCAATCAAACTTTACTGTCCCAGATGGACATGTGGTTAACAGGCAGGCTTATTGTCCCAGATGGACGTGTGGTTAACAAGCAGGCTTATTGTCGCAGATGGACATGTGGTTGACAGGCTAAATAACACAGAAACATCATCAACTTTAGAAGCCAGCTGGAAAAAAAGTACATGTGGAAATAACGTGCATGTGGAAATAAAGCGCATGTGGAAATAAAGCGCATGTGGACACACACTGGTGGCTACAAGGGAAGCATACACACTCCATCCATACACACTACCATCAAGATATGAAACCCCTAAGAACTCTTGTTTATCTGAAACGATTGGATAGATTAACGGCTAAAGCTTCCCTGTGCCTTCTGATTGTTAGAAATGTATACACAGCCTTATTGCTAATACCTATCCAATTGCAGGCCTACAGTAGTGTCTAGGGTAAAGAGGGCTAGTGGTTCAATTGGAATTCAGAAAATAAGTGCTGCTTCAGTATTGTACCTGTTGCCGGGGCACAGGATGGGGCAGAAGGAGACAGCAGTGGCCGAGTCTCCTACGTCTAATATGGAGGAACAGGGCCGGATGACTGGGGGTTCATCAGGGGTCACACTGGCCTCAGAACTACTGCAGTCACCCCACACTATCACCTGTAGAGAGAAACTTGAATTAACTTATACTGGAAAGTCACACTAAGACAGACTGTATGTAGGTCCCAGGTGGTACCCTATAGTTCTATGGGCCCTGGTCAAAAGTAGTGCACTGTAAAGGGAAAAGGCTGCCATTTGGGATGCAGCCTATGATGAACAGTATTTTACTGCCTCTTCCTTACCATTGTGACCTTTACTTACTGAGGAGCTCATTTGTAAGGAACAACCTTTAAAGGCTGATTCTGGTTTGAGATTAGCACGTCATTATGTTTCATGCCAGTCTTGCATTGACGTCAAAGAAATCTTAAGCTGGGGATCAGGGCCTGTTTCAAAAAGGTTCTCAGAGTAGAAGTTCTGATCTAGGATCGACCCCCCCCACCCATCTTATTCATCATGATTTAAACGGCAAAACTGATCCTTGATCAGTACTCCTTCTCTGAGAAACTTTGTGAACACAGGCTCAGACCTAAGTGAATAGACGTTGAAGTCCGGAGAATACAAGCTACCTCTACTAACAACTAAGGTTTTGCTGGTGTAGAATAATGACCTTCTTGTCTCGACTCGACGTCACAAAGTACTGGTTGTCAGCGCTCCAGTCACACGACCATATGATGCGCGTGTGTACGGCTGTGTCCTTCCTGGTAGATGTGTACAGGGAGAAATGGGGTTCTGGACAGGGGATACACACACAGGCACAATAAATACCCATCTACCTTGCACTTTGCATTAGTATTGAACCACAAAACAGGCTTTCTAAAACAGTACATAACTGCTCAGAGGTAACAATGAATCTCTCCACTGACACACAACTAAACCCAAAGTCTCCTCCTCTCCATGATGTCTGTCATTAATGTTGGTTGTAACACACTGTTCTGTGTCGTTCCAGCAGCCAACCCTCTAGAGAGACACTGTTGTCTGTGTAGTTCCAGCAGCCAGTTCTCTGGAGAGACACTGCTGTCTGTGTAGTTCCAGCAGCCAGTCCTCTAGAGAGACACTGCTGTCTGTGTAGATCCAGCAGCCAGCCACAGCATTGTTTTCCCCCTCTAGAATGGTTGTTCGTGTTCAGGCTGGCTGTCTGTCTCTATCAGCCCACCTCCAGACAGAAACACACAAAACACAGACCCAGACCCACAAAACACAGACCCAGACCCACAAACACAGACCCACAAACACAGACCCAGACCCACAAACACAGACCTACAAAACACACAGACCCAGACACACAGACCCAGACACAAATGATTTGTCTGGGTTTGTCGGTCTTAGGGATGCGCATTTGACATTTTTTTTACTGTTCGAGTACTTGCATGAGTACCCCCAAAAATATGAAAACATATTTTTACAACACAAGGGCAAGGCCCGCATTGGAAAAAAATATGTGCATATTAATCTATATGCCAACAGATTGCAATAACGCCTTGTTTATCATAACCATTACAGATAACAAATCATAATTGCTAAATTGCCTCATACATATTCAGTCAATAAAAAAAACTATTGACATTCAAGATTCATTTATTCAATCTGTACTATCAACTGGTTATATTATATCATGGAACACCATCTGTACTATCAACTGGTTATATTATATCATGGAACACAATCTGTAATATCAACTGGTTATATTATATCATGGAACACCATCTGTAATATCAACTGGTTATATTACATCACGGAACACAATCTGTAATATTAACTGGTTATATTATATCACGGAACACAATCTGTAATATCAACTGGTTATATTATATCATGGAACACCATCTGTACTATCAACTGGTTATATTATATCATGGAACACAATCTGTAATATCAACTGGTTATATTATATCATGGAACACCATCTGTAATATCAACTGGTTATATTATATCATGGAACACCATCTGTACTATCAACTGGTTATATTATATAATGGAACACCATCTGTACTATCAACTGGTTATATTATATCACGGAACACAATCTGTAATATCAACTGGTTATATTATATCATGGAACACCATCTGTACTATCAACTGGTTATATTATATCATGGAACACCATCTGTACTATCAACTGGTTATATTATATCATGGAACACCATCTGTACTATCAACTGGTTATATTATATCATGGAACACCATCTGTACTATCAACTGGTTATATTATATCACGGAACACCATCTGTACTATCAACTGGTTATATTATATCACGGAACACAATCTGTAATATCAACTGGTTATATTATATCACGGAACACCATCTGTACTATCAACTGGTTATATTATATCATGGAACACCATCTGTACTATCAACTGGTTATATTATATCACGGAACACCATCTGTACTATCAACTGGTTATATTATATCATGGAACACCATCTGTAATATCAACTGGTTATATTATATCATGGAACACCATCTGTAATATCAACTGGTTATATTACATCACGGAACACAATCTGTAATATTAACTGGTTATATTATATCACGGAACACAATCTGTAATATCAACTGGTTATATTATATCATGGAACACCATCTGTACTATCAACTGGTTATATTATATCACGGAACACAATCTGTAATATCAACTGGTTATATTATATCATGGAACACCATCTGTACTATCAACTGGTTATATTATATCATGGAACACAATCTGTAATATCAACTGGTTATATTATATCATGGAACACCATCTGTACTATCAACTGGTTATATTATATCACGGAACACAATCTGTAATATCAACTGGTTATATTATATCATGGAACACCATCTGTACTATCAACTGGTTATATTATATCACGGAACACCATCTGTACTATCAACTGGTTATATTATATCACGGAACACCATCTGTACTATCAACTGGTTATATTATATCATGGAACACCATCTGTACTATCAACTGGTTATATTATATCATGGAACACCATCTGTACTATCAACTGGTTATATTATATCACGGAACACAATCTGTACTATCAACTGGTTATATTATATCATGGAACAAAAAAAGGCAGTAACCTCAGCAGAGGCGCTTGCTTGTATGAGACTAGGGCTGTGCAATGGCATAGCCTTGTTTTGTTAATTTACCAGACAAGACGCTCTTATTTCCCGAGCCCTTATCACAGTCAAGACACCTATTTTATAGCAAAAACAATGATGTAATAACAGAATAAAATAGAACAGAATATTTTTCCAAATGAAAAAAGTTGCCAGTGCGAAGTGATGCGCATCTCGCGTCCGGAACAGTTATTCTCAAAGAGTGATCATTTGAAGCGGGGCTCAGTTTGGTGCGTTGAAAGATTTTTTAGGGTTACAAAATGTTTTAAAAAACTCGATATAGGCCTTCAACGTTCGATTTTGTTTATTCTGCCTGTTCTTTGTAATTTTCTGAATGGATGAACAATTCCTCCACATTGAACACTGCATGGTGTTAAATTACAGGCACAACATCTGTTTAATGAGTAGGCCTAGGCTTAATGATTCTGATGAAAACACGCTCTGACTTCATCAAACTAATGTTTTGCATATACAGTGAGGGAAAAAAGTATTTGATCCCCTGCTGATTTTGTATGTTTGCCCACTGACAAAGAAATGATCAGTCTATAATTTTAATGGTAGGTTTATTTCAACAGTGAGTGACAGAATAACGACAAAAAAAATCCAGAAAAAACGCTAGAAATTAATTTGCATTTTAATGAGGGAAATAAGTATTTGACCCCCTCTCAATCAGAAAGATTTCTGGCTCCCAGGTGTCTTTTATACAGGTAACGAGCTGAGATTAGGAGCACACTCTTAAAGGGAGTGCTCCTAATCTCAGTTTGTTACCTGTATAAAAAGACACCTGTCCACAGAAGCAATCAATCAATCAGATTCCAACCTCTCCACCATGGCCAAGACCAAAGAGCTCTCCAAGGATGTCAGGGACAAGATTGTAGACCTACACAAGGCTGGAATGGGCTACAAGACCATCGCCAAGCAGCTTGGTGAGAAGGTGACAACAGTTGGTGCGATTATTCGCAAATGGAAGAAACACAAAAGAACTGTCAATCTCCCTCGGCCTGGGGCTCCATGCAAGATCTCACCTCGTGGAGTTGAGAACATGAGGAATCAGCCCAGAACTACACGGGAGGATCTTGTCAATGATCTCAAGGCAGCTGGGACCATAGTCACCAAGAAAACAATTGGTAACACACTACGCCGTGAAGGACTGAAATCCTGCAGTGCCCGCAAGGTCCCCCTGCTCAAGAAAGCACATATACATGTCGTCTGAAGTTTGCCAATGAACATCTGAAGGATTCAGAGGACAACTGGGTGAAAGTGTTGTGGTCAGATGAGACCAAAATGGAGCTCTTTGGCATCAACTCAACTCGCCGTGTTTGGAGGAGGAGGAATGCTGCCTATGACCCCAAGAACACCATCCCCACTGTCAAACATGGAGGTGGAAACATTATGCTTTGGGGGTGTTTTTCTGCTAAGAGGACAGGACAACTTCACCGCATCAAAGGGACGATGGACGGGGGCCATGTACCGTCAAATCTTGGGTGAGAACCTCCTTCCCTCAGCCAGGGCATTGAAAATGGGTCGTGGAACACACGGCCAAGGCAACAAAGGAGTGGCTCAAGAAGAAGCACATTAAGGTCCTGGAGTGGCCTAGCCAGTCTCCAGACCTTAATCCCATAGAAAATCTGTGGAAGGAGCTGAAGGTTCGAGTTGCCAAACGTCAGCCTCGAAACCTTAATGACTTGGAGAAGATCTGCAAAGAGGAGTGGGACAAAATCCCTCCTGAGATGTGTGCAAACCTGGTGGCCAACTACAAGAAACGTCTGACCTCTGATTGCCAACAAGGGTTTTGCCACCAAGTACTAAGTCATGTTTTGCAGAGGGGTCAAATACTTATTTCCCTCATTAAAATGCAAATCAATTCATAACATTTTTCACATGCGTTTTTCTGGAATTTTTTGTTGTTATTCTGTCTCTCACTGTTCAAATAAACCTACCATTAAAATTATAGACTGATCATTTCTTTGTCAGTGGGCAAACATACAAAATCAGCAGGGGATCAAATACTTTTTTCCCTCACTGTATGGTGGAAATTACAAGATGATGTAATAATGCTGTTATTGCATCAAATGGTTGTTTTCTGCAACAGAATAAAGGGTTGTTAGAACGCTCATCTGTGTTCTACGGAGGATGGGCCTCCGGGAGATAACACTGACAGGAGATTTACCATGTCTTTTGGCTGATAAAACCTATGAAGACCGTATTCCAGAGCATGAGTTAATGTTTCTGTTCTATAAGGTACCAGGGAGAGATGACTCCAGGGCCAGACCTTGGTCTCTACACAGGGCCAGACCTTGGTCTCTACACAGATACTGTCTGCTGTGAATTATAAGTATCTTTCATACAAATCTTAACCTTGTGACCCATTCCATACATCTGTTGTTCATCATGTAGGTGTAGGTTGAAAGGGGTGTATCTTGGCTATAAAATACCTTGTCTCTGGGCTCTCAACGAATCATCTGAGCGATTTGTCGACCAGCCATCATTATCGTAGAGCACTCAATCGATTCACTTAATGTGTGTGTAGTATTGACCCGCTCCCTTATTAATAAGTGAATAAAGATTTAGTTTAAGTATAACTCTGATTTGTGTGATAAGTTTGTCTCTCATTTGATAGTAAAGAAATGAACCACCACACATATTTTCAGTGTGGAACCTGTCTATGTTTAGGATGCAATAGCATAGGCTAACAAATTCTAAATAGCACTAGCAGTTTGCACATATTTCCCTACTTCAAACAACCATTCCGAGTTTCTGATGAAACTTATCATTTGGCAAGGAATTTAGCTTGTGTATCCCATCAGCTAAAGGCTTTTTTTATGCCCACCGTCCCACAGTTTGCATAGGCATGTTTCTTATCCCACAGTTAGCATAGGCATGTTTCTTATCCCACAGTTAGCATAGGCATGTTTCTTATCCCACAGTTTCTATAGGCACGTTTCTTATCCCACAGTTTCTATAGGCATGTTTCTTATCCCACAGTTTCTATAGGCATGTTTCTTATCCCACAGTTAGCATAGGCATGTTTCTTATCCCACAGTTAGCATAGGCATGTTTCTTATCCCACAGTTAGCATAGGCATGTTTCTTATCCCACCGTTTCTATAGGCATGTTTCTTATCCCACAGTTAGCATAGGCATGTTTCTTATCCCACAGTTAGCATAGGCATGTTTCTTATCCCACAGTTAGCATAGGCATGTTTCTTATCCCACCGTTTGTATAGGCATGTTTCTAGTCCCACAGTTTGCATAGGCATGTTTCTTATCCCACAGTTTGTATAGGCATGTTTCTAGTCCCACCGTTTGTACAGGCATGTTTCTTATCCCACAGTTTCTATAGGCATGTTTCTTATCCCACAGTTAGCATAGGCATGTTTCTTATCCCACAGTTTGTATAGGCATGTTTCTAGTCCCACCGTTTGTACAGGCATGTTTCTTATCCCACAGTTTCTATAGGCATGTTTCTTATCCCACAGTTAGCATAGGCATGTTTCTTATCCCACTGTTTGTATAGGCATGTTTCTTCTGTAAAGGGGGGTGGGTCGGAACACAATTGAGTGAGACGCTGAGGGGAATGGGACTTTAGGGAGAAGAACTGTGTGATGCTTGGCATGGTTTCTTTTTTTGTTGTGCCGCGCAAATGCACATATACAGATGGAACACTAGAGTCAAAACAAATAAAAAAAATTGGGACAAGCCACGAAGCACATTCCACCCAAAAGAAAAGTGATCTATGGTTAAAGAAAGAGTTTTCACTTCCGTTTGATTACTCATACCTAGTCTTCCTTTATCAGCCCGTCGCCAGATGGAGTCATGCTAGTAGCAGTGTGCACACACGAGCTGACAAGGTAAAATTCTGTCATTCTGCCCCTGATCAAGGCAGTTAACCCAGAGTTCCTTGGTCGCCGATGACTATTAAGGCAGCTCCCCACACCTCTCTGATTCAGAGGGGTTGGGTTAAATACGGAAATACATTCAGTTGTACAACTGACTAGGTATCCCCCTTTCCCTACACACACAAGCGTGCTGTCAGAGCTTAGGGAGGCCTGTCTTCTCTCTACCTCCAGCCACTCTCCATCCCTGTACAGGACGGCTGGGCTGTGCTTTCCAGACCCTCGATTGGCAAGGGAGAGAGAGAGAGAGAGAGAGAGAGAGAGAGAGAGAGAGAGAGAGAGAGAGAGAGAGAGAGAGAGAGACTGAGTAATTCAGGGCTCAACTGGAACAGCCTGCCAGTTCGCCGGGCGCAGTGGAACCCACCGAGGCTCCCGCCACAGGCAAATAGGGAAAGAAAAACAGTTGCTTCACCGGTTAGGGCTGTGTCACTGGTGATTTACCTGACTGGGTTTAAATGGGGATTGGAGACATTGGTTGTATGGCTCCGCACTATCCCTAGGGTAAGTAAAACAGGACTAAACTCAAACTAAACTAGCTCTTGGCTGCTTAAACACCTGACATGAAACTGAACTAACTCCAAAATCATATACAAAATACTATTAAAAGAAAAAGCATAATACCAGTAAAGCAGACAGGACCTCTCAGCTCACCTGTGTTTGTAGGGGTGGCGGCGGGGTCGTCCCGTCTCCATAGCGACCAGGTCCTGTCCCGGGACACGGCCAATAGGAACAGTCCGTTGGGAGAGAAGGCCATCTGGGTGACAGTGAGGCTGTGGCAGGGCAGCGCCTGTAGCTGGCGCCAGGAAGTGGCGCTCCAGAGCAGCACGGCCGCATGCTCAGCCTTAGAGGCCTAGAACCAGAGAAGATAATTAGTTGGAGGACCATACTGAACTAGTTCAGCTTCAGAGGAATAGCACCAGAGAAGAAGAATAGCGGTTGGAGGACCATACTGAACTAGCTCAGCCTAAGAGGCCTAGAACCAGAGAAGAATAGCGGTTGGAGGACCCCACACATAGCTGACAAGATAGTCATAGGACCCTATACCATTCTATGTTAGATACCATACCATTCCCGCCATTAATACGAGCTTGTCCAAGTGCTGTATAGTTTAGCTAATACGATCTCCATTTCTCACCAGGGGGCAAACGATATACAATTCTCCTCCCTCTGTGTTTCGTAAACACTCATTTTAAGCTTTGACTCAAAGACGTACTAGCAACCCTGGTCTAGTCTATTGAAGTTATTTAAAAAATAGAAATACACATATTTTTACATTCTGCAAGCCTGTTTGTATTGGCTAAAGGAGAGACAGCAGGAAAGATAATGGGCCGAGTTGGAACCCACAGCAAATATGTCCTGTAGGTGGCAGCATGGACTGCTGGACCACCCAGGTCAGGTGACGTCTGCTTTAAAATCACATCATTCCAGTTGTGATAGGAATCTGAATGACCCTGATGGCTGCTAACGGACTTCAACTGACAGATCAAAAAATCAACACTTTCAGATTGATTTTGCTCCGATTAAAAACCTGACTGTCCACCTGCACTGACCTTTACCAAGTCCAGCAGCAACGTTGGGTTTCCCGTGTGATAACGTGTGTGTATGTCAATCTGTCTGTCTGGCTGCGTTTAGTGAGTCTACCAGATCAGAGGCAGTAGGGGCAACCAGGGATGTTCTCTTGAGTGTGTAAATTGGACCATTTTCCTGACCTGCTAAGCATTTAAAATGTAACGAGTACTTTTGGATGTCAGGGAAAATGTACGGAGTAAAAAGTACATTATTTTCTTTAAGAAGGTAGTGAAGTAAAAGTAGTCAAAAATATAAATAGTAAAGTACAGCTTGGTTTTTGCCCTAGCACTACACAGCCGATTCAAATAACTAATCAGCACAAAACAAATGTGCACCGAGTTTGGGAAACCCTGCTGTAACCAGTAAATGACATATTTAAGGAGGTGGATCTACAACACATCTACAGAAATACATTATGATGCAATGTCAACATGATCAAACACAAGTTAACCCTTAGTATTAAACCTTCAACTGATATATCGCTGTCAACTAACAAGAAATCAAAAGATCTTTGTGCGCTCAGTTGAGAACCGGGATACTGCCTCTGGCAATTGAAGTAGGTAGGTTCAATTCCATAGATGAAGAGAGGATAAGTCTGTGATTTAGGGGGATGGCTTAACATTGGTTGGACCAGAGCTAGCTAGCTAGCTTGCGTGTGTGTGTAGAGTGGCACCAGAATTTGAAATAAAAACATGTCTTACCTTTTTGTAGTTAATGAATCCAATGTGAAATGTGATAACTATACTATCCTTAATTAGCATTGAAAAAGTTAATCCAGTTATCTCTAATAAAAGAAATCTCTCCCCAATTTCTGAATCATGCTTGTGTCGTCAGTAGCCTACAGTAGACTTGCAACATCCGTAGCCTACAGTAGACTCGCAACGTCAGAAGCCTACAGTAGACTCGCAACGTCAGTAGCCAACAGTAGACTCGCAACGTCAGTAGCCAACAGTAGACTCGCAACGTCAGAAGCCTACAGTAGACTCGCAACGTCAGAAGCCTACAGTAGACTCGCAACGTCAGTAGCCAACAGTAGACTGCAACGCCAGTAGCCTACAGTAGACTCAAGAAGCGCCAGTAGCCTACAGTAGACTGCAACGTCAGTAGCCAACAGTAGACTCGCAACGCCAGTAGCCAACAGTAGACTCAAGAACGCCAGAAGCCTACAGTAGACTCGCAACGCCAGTAGCCTACAGTAGACTCAAGAACGTCAGTAGCCTACAGTAGACTCAAGCAACGCCAGAAGCCTACAGTAGACTCGCAACGTCAGAAGCCTACAGTAGACTCGCAACGTCAGAAGCCTACAGTAGACTCGCAACGTCAGAAGCCTACAGTAGACTCGCAATCGTCAGTAGCCAACAGTAGACTCGCAACGTCAGTAGCCTACAGTAGACTCGCAACGTCAGTAGCCAACAGTAGACTCGCAACGTCAGTAGCCAACAGTAGACTCGCAACGTCAGTAGCCTACAGTAGACTCGCATCGTCAGTAGCCAACAGTAGACTCGCAACGTCAGTAGCCTACAGTAGACTCAAGAACGCCAGTAGCCTACAGTAGACTTCGCAACGCCAGTAGCCTACAGTAGACTCGCAACGTCAGTAGCCAACAGTAGACTCGCAACGTAAGTAGCCAACAGTAGACTCACAACGTCAGTAGCCTACAGTAGACTCGCAACGTCAGTAGCCTACAGTAGACTATGCTACGGAGGGGGGGGGGGCAGGTAGCCTCAACACACACAAACACTGGTGAAGATTTTCAGCTGGCAGGCAGACACTGGAATCAGTTTCTGAGTGACAGAGTGAGGGCTTTGCATAGGCACTTTGTTGTGTTTTTTTTGTGGGAGTGTAAAAAAATGTCAGGAACATAAAATAACGTTATTAACCGGCTAGATCACTTTCGTTCCCGGTTCTGATTCCTCTATTTGTTAAAATGTTTTATATGGATTTCAGTTCTGTTCCCGGAACCAGTTCTGCTAATAAAGTACAATGTGCTTTGCTACAGTCACAGATCGCCTACAGTCACAGGTAGCCTAGTGGTTAGAGCGTTGGACTTGTAACCGGAGGGTTGCAAGTTAGAATCCCCGAGCTGACAAGGTAAAAATCCCCAGAACAAGGCAGTTAACCCACTGTTCCCCGGGCGCTGAAGACGTGGATGTCGATTAAGGCAGCCCTCCGCACCTCTCTGATTCAGAGGGGTTGGGTTAAATGTGGAAGACACATTTCAGTTGAAGGCATTCGGTTGTACAACTGACTAATAATGGTGACTTTGACATCGACGTTTGGCATTTGACCTCCAACTTGTCACACTACCTTACATGCCGATGCCACCACCGTCCTCCCACTGTCAGACGCCAGACAGAACATCTCAAAGCCATGTCCGTACCTGGAGAGGAAGAGCGAGAGAGAGCAGAGGGGAGGGAGGGAAGAGGAGTGATGAGAGCTTAGTCACCAGATAAGACTGTGATAAAAGACAAGTGGTCAGACTTGAAGCACAAACAATCCTCCTGAAAGCTTTAAAATGGCGCATCTAAGAATCTCAGAATCCAGCTTCTGGTGTCAGAGCTGCCAGGCTCTAAACAGGGGCATTTGAAACAGAAAGACTACGTCCCAAATGGCCCACTATTCGGGCTCTGGTCAAAAGTAGTGGACTATATACTGTTGAAGTCGGAAGTTTACATACGCCAAAGACATTTAAACTCAGTTTTTCACAATTTCTGACATTTACTCCTATTAGAATTCCCTGTGGAGGTCAGTTAGGATCACCACTTTATTCTAAGAATGTGAAATGTCAGAATAATAGTAGAGAATTATTATTTCAGCTTTTATTTCTTTCATCACATTCCCAGTGTGTCAGAAGTTTACATACACTCAATTAGTATTAGATAGCATTGCCTTTAAATTGTTTAACTTTGGTCAAACGTTTCGGGTAGCCTTCCATAAGCTTCCCACAATAAGTTGGGTGAATTTTGGCCCATTCCTCCTGACAGAGCTGCTGTAACTGAGTCAGGTTTGTAGGCCTCCTTGCTCGCACATGCTTTTTCAGTTCTGCCCACAAATGTTATATAGGATTTAGGTCAGGGCTTTGTGATGTCCACTTCAATACCTTGACTTTGTTGTCCTTAAGCCATTTTGCCACAACTTTGGAAGTATGCGTGGGGTCAATGTCCATTTGGAAGACACATTTGCGACCAAGCTTTAACTTCCTGACTGATGTCTTGAGATGTCGCTTCAATATAGCCACATATTTTTCTCCCTCATGATGCCATCTCATGCAGAAAAGCACCCCCACAACATGATGCTGCCACCCCCGTGCTTCACGGTTGGGATGGTGTTCTTCGGCTTGCAAGCCTCCCCCTTTTTCCTCCAAACATAACAATGGTCATTATGGCCAAACAGTTCTATTTTTGTTTCATCAGACCAGAGGACATATCTCCAAAAAGTACAATCTTTGTCCCCATGTGCAGTTGCAAACCATAGTCTGGCTTTTTTATGGCAGTTTTGGAGCAGTGGCTTCTTCCTTGCTGAGCGGCCTTTCAGGTTGTGTCGATATAGGACTCGTTTTATTGTGGATATATATACTTTTGTACCGGTTTCCTCCAGCATCTTCACAAGGTCCTTTGCTGTTGTTCTGGGATTGATTTACTTTTTCACTTTTCACACCAAAGTACATTCATCTCTAGGAGACAGAACGCATCTCCTTCCTGAGCGATATGACGGCTGCGTGGTCCCATGGTGTTTATACTTGCGTACTATTGTTTGTACAGATGAACATGATACCTTCAGGCGTTTGGAAATTGCTCCCAAGGATGAACCAGACTTGTGGAGGTCTACAATTTTCTTCTGAGGTCTTGGCTGATTTCTTTTGATTTCCCCATGATGTCATTTTCTGGAATTTTCCAAGCTGTTTAAAGGCACAGTCAACTTAGTGTATGTAAACTTCTGACCCACTGGAATTGTGATACAGTGAATTATAAGTAAAATAATCTGTCTGTAAACAATTGTTGGGAAAAAAAGTAGATGCACAAAGTAGATGTCCTAACCGACATGCCGAAACTATAGCTTGTTAACAAGAAATTTGTGGAGTGGTTGAAAAACAAGTTTTAATGACTCCAACCTCAGTGTATGTAAACTTCCGACTTCAACTGTAGGGACTAGAGTGACATTTGGGACCCAGACAAAGAGTGGAAGGTTTTCTAGCTGGAATTATTTAGATTCTACTCACACAGGCTGTAAAGGTTAAGAAGACACAGATACCTTACTGGTAAAGCGCGATAGAGCTAGACTGTGGAATTAAACAGTGACGTACGGGACTCTAGAATAGCAGACTGCAGGGCACACGCACACAAGAGCGCAGAAACATCTCAACCTACCAAACATTCTAAACATTTCATATTCAGAAATATACTCAAAATAGAAACCCTACCACATAACCTAAAATATGTTTTAATGTTGCTATTATATATTATATTCCTTGCCAAATGGGAGTAAGAATAGTGATATTCAAAAACACAATGGCTGCACTTGCAGTAAATGTCACAGCTGTATGTCATGTTAATGCAGGACTGACTGGTAAATAGATTTAACAACGGCAACAATTGGAGGCGATATTTTACTCGTATTCATTCCTTTACTCTTGTGTGTATAAGGTAGTTGTTGTGAATTTGTTAGATTACTTGTTAGATACTACTGCATGGTCGGAACTAGAAGCACAAACATTTCGCTACACTCGCATTAACATCTGCTAACCATGTGTATGTGACAAATAAAATTTTATTTGATATATTCTGCTGGGCAGAGAAGAGGCTCATGGGGAAATCTGCATTCTGATTGATGGGAGGTCTCTGGCTAGCTGGCTGGCTGGCTGAACGGGGTTTAGAAACATTGTGACCCATTCATCCTCACAGGAGGCAAAAACAAAACATGGCAAAACAGATGATTCCGATTGGTCAAAATACCAATTAGTGGAAAAAGATCAGAATTGGGATGCCTGTGTAAATACAGCCATTGAGACCGAAAATGTGTGTGTGTATGTGTGAAGATGGAATGAAAGGACTCTTAGAATGATCATGGGACACTAACAGTTTTTGGACCTCAGGCCATAGTGTGTTTTGAAGGAGGTGGTCCTCTGGAGGTGGCTCTGTGAACACACACACAAAATGACAAAGAAAGTCAATTTCAAAATAATGACATAACTATTGTATTTAACATATTCAACATTCACTCAATTGGGAACCATTTTCCAATTGACTAAAATGAAGATTGTATCTATGTGGCTGGCATTCATGATTTTCTTGTTTAACAACCCTAATGTTAAGCAGGGAGGGGGTGAAAAGAGGGAGAGAATTAAAGAAGAGACACACTGGAGACACAAAACAGAATGAAGAAGAGAATTGACCGCATCAAGACAATGTTCTCTCTCATATTCTTCACAGTGTTCATCGTTAGCATTTAGCTCCAATACATAACCCTCAACTTGCTATTTCTGAAAAGACATTTTGTAACAACGATGCTTTATCTCCCAATTTTCAACGGCTGTTAGCTTTGAGGGGTGCTGCGAAATGAGAATCAAATGTACCCCCGCTCTCATTCTCCACCCATGCCAAGACAACTTCACTATCTACTCCTGCAGACACAGTGTGTATCCCAAATAGCACCATATTCCCTATGGGCCTTGGTCAAAAGTAGTGCACTATCTAAGGAATAGGGTGCCATTTGGGACACAACCACTTACGTAACCCTTACTCTCCTTCATTGTCCCAAATTGTTCCTTCCCTTAATCCTCTCTAGTAGTTAATCAGAGACATGGCATTATTCTGTTAACTGACTATTCTGTTGACAACTCACTATTGTGTTGACAACTCACTATTGTGTTGACAACTCACTATTGTGTAAACCCATTATTCTGTTAACGACTCATTATTCTGTGTCCCCCTCATTTCCCTCTCCCCGTAGCCCTGTACGTGCAGACACACATAGCCCTGTAGCCTAGTCATCGATATTATAACTTCGCTCTGTGTGCACACACACACACAAGTCATTAATATCCTAACTCTGTAATCCTATAAGACTTCATTGTAATGATGATCTCAAGACTATAAGGAGATTTTTACAATCACAATGAATGACAACGCATGACACTGTTTGACTAGCACCCAAAGCTCCCCATCCCTTGATTCTCTTTCATTGTGGATGTATTCCTCCTGTTATTGTTTCTATTATTTTCCTTCTTTCTTTCTCTCAGCATTGTTGGGAAGGGTCCGTAAGTAAGCATTTCACTGTTAGTCTACACCTGTTGTTTACAAATCATGTGACAAATACATTTAGATCGGTCTCTTTCATCTTCCTCTCTCTAACCCTCCCTCCCCTCTTCACACTGTCGCTCTCAGTCGCTCCCAGTCTCGCTCTCTCTCCCAGTCTCGCTCTCCATCTCTTTCTCTCTCCCACTCCCCTCGCCCTCATCCCACCACCCTTCTCTTCCTGCTCTGCTTCTCATCCTTATTTAGTAATAACATGTCTCCAGGTGCTCCGATTCATCCCCCTCTTCTAAAATGCAGGCATGAAGAGCAGAGCATAAGTAGAGTAGAACAGAGCAGAGTAGAACAGAGCAGAACAGAAAAGAACAGAGCAGAGTAGAACAGAACAGTGCAGAGTAGAACAGAGCAGAAAATAACAGAAATGAGCAGAACAAAGCAGAGTAGAACAGAGCAGAGCAGAGCATAACAGAAATTAACAGAAAAGAGCAGAACAAAATAGAACAGAGCAGAACAGTGCAGAGGCATCTAATAACTAGTCAGTCACAAAGGCTGGATATCATTGTCCCTTACAGGAATAAACAGAAACATAGAGAGAGTGAAGGGGAGAGACTCTCAGGGCTGCACTGAGGGAGTGTAAAAAGGAAGTTTATCCAATCCCAATAAAAAACAGTATTAAGGTTTATGTAGGTCTTATGTATTGTGGGAGCCACGCCTCAGACAGACGTTGCTTTTAAATGGGCCTAATATTCTAATAGGGATAGTAAGTTTTCAGTATACAATACCATTAAGGGTGAGAGGGTGGAAATAGGACTCTTGGTATCGGTCAGAAACACTGTTGAACCCGGTTCCCTCCTCTTCATTGGTCTTGGGAGCAAGATCACCTGTCAATCAAAAGAAGAAACTATCAAAATCATCCAGATGTAACGAGACATTGACCGTTATGTGCAGAAAGACCAAGTTAAGGATGGACTAAGTGCCGTACCTTGAAACACAGCCTTGTTGGAGAGACCTAGGGCAGGGGTACTGGCCCCTTCTGGTTGATCTACAGTGTCCTGGGAAAGAGAAACAGACACATCCACACACATAGAGGGGAGAGGGGTCAAAAAGGAGGAGGAATCATGGAAGGACGAATTGAGATTGAGACCAACAGAAGCCATTGGGGGTGATGTAGGAAGCAACTGGCATTGATTGACACACTGCTCAACCAATAACAAAACAGAATGTTGGTACTTTGACTCACACTGGAGGCCAGCAGTTTCGCCAGAGGCGTGCCAGAGATGTTAGCAAAGTTCTCCACAAAGTTGCGGGGGGCGCGAAACACCCGGAGGACCTTCTCGTCGGCCCCGGAGACGTACTGGAAGCGCCCCACCATGGCCAGACACTGCATGTCATAGCCGTGGATCTGGGGGCGAGAGATCTCGTGCCAGGTAGGCTGTAGTTAAGACACAGGGGACAGAGGGGAAGAGCTACTGAAGACATACTGAGATACAGTATTACAGTTAGCGTTCCATATGGGCTGTGGGGAGGGGAAAGAGATTCACTACATGACGTATGTATGGGGACACCTGCTCGTCTAACATCTGATTCCAAAATCATGGGTATTAATATGGAGTTGGTCCCCCTTTTCTGCTATAACAGCCTTCACTCTTCTGGGAAGGCTTTCTACTAGATGTTGGAACATTGCTTCAGGGACTTGCTTCCATTCAGCCACAAGAGCATTAGTGAGGTCGGGCACTGATGTAGGGCGATTAGACTCGTAGTCGGCGTTCCAATTAATCCCAAAGGTGCTGCTCTTTAATTACTTGTTCCTTTAATTTCTTATTGCAGTTTATATTTTATAAACTGCATTGTTGGTTAAGGGCTTGTAAGTAAGCATTTCACTGTAAGGTCTACACCTGTTGTATTCGGCGCATGTGACTAATACAATTTGATTTGAAAACCATGAAAAACAGCTCCAGAACATTATTCCTCCTCCACAAAACTTTACAGTTGGCACTATGCATTCGGACAGGAAGCGTTCTCCTGGCATCCGCTCAACCCAGATACGTCCTTCGGCCAGTTAGTGAAGCATGAATCATCATTCATCATTCTACTGCCAATGTTTGTCTACGGAGATTGTACGACTGTGTGCTCGATTTTATACATGTGGCTGAAATAGCAGAATCCACTAATTTGACGGTGTGTCCACACTTTTGTATATACAGTGCCTTCGGAAAGTGTTTAATATCCCTTGACCTTCTCCACATTTTGTAACGTTACAGCCTTATTCTGAAATTGATTAAATAAATAAAAAATTATCAGCAAACTGATGGGTTCTGAGTTCTAAACTTGAAAATATGAAGTATCCTTAACCATATCACTGAGGGAGAGAGGGGAATGTAGAACGATTACATTCTGTCAGAATATGTTATTGTTAGACATCAGGGATCCTTTGGGGAGTAGGTCAGGTCAGATGAAGTGAGGAAGAACAGATATCACTAAGGTTCTGGATAGCAACATAGGTGTCTTATTGCAGCTGTATGACCTAGTGGGTGAATAAACTTGGTTTGAGCTTTACTAAGTGTCCGTGATTTTTTTACTGTTTATTTCAAACTTAACAGAACTAAACACAAAACCCCATAATGACTAAGCGAAAACATTATTTTTTTTTTGAAATGTTTAAAAATGTATTAAAAATAAAAACAGAAATATTTTATTTACACAAGGATTCAGACCCTGTGCTATGAGACTCGAAATTGAGCTCTGGTGCATCCTGTTCCTATTGATCATCCTTGAAATGTTTCTGTGCATCCTGTTTCTATTGATCGTCCTTGAGATGTTTCTACAACTTGATTGGAGTCCACCTGTGGTAAATTAAATTGATTGGTTATGATTTGAAAAGGCACACACCTGTCTATATAAGGTCCCACAGTTGACAGAGCATGTCAGAGCAAAAGCCAAGCCTTGAGGTCAAAGGAATTATCCGTAGAGCTCCAAAACATTTCCGAAGCATTGAATGTCCCCAAGTACACAGTGGCCTCCATCATTCTTAAATGGAAGAAGTTTGGAACCACCAAGACTCTTCCTAGAGCTGGCCACCCGGACAAACTTAGCAATCAGGGGAGAAGGGCCTTGGTCAGGGAGGTGACCAAGATCATACTTTTTGAATGCCTAGCTCAGAATGAGCTTTCCAAAAGTTGTTTTTATATTATAGAGATCAGTCCTTTCGGGAGCCCAGATAATTTATTTAGAAATCCCAGTTCGGTAGTTGGGTTTCCCAAGGGACTCCATAGGCCAGCATAGATGACCTAAAATGAAAATATAGAAAAAAGGAGTTGCAAGGTGTAATAATATTTGGAAGATAAAATACACAACGCAGGGGATGAGAGGACTAGGATTAACAATCAATAGGAGTTGGTTTTCAGTTCAACATCTGTTTAGGATCTGTGGGATGTCAGTCATGAACTCAGAGCTACGTGTGTTACGTGGGCCAGGTTTTCATTGGTCTGTACATTGAGTCTGGAGTGGGAAACTTGTTATTTGGCCATTGGCCAAGTTGTCAGGCTAGGACTTCTGATTTGTCAACCGCAGGCTAGGGTGGGGGGTTATAAGTGGCATCCTGTCCTTTGTTTTGTGGGGAAAAGCTGAGGACAGGGGGGGACTGAATATCTGACTCCCAGCATAACATCTTGATTTGTCCTCTCTGAATAAACCTATTTTTCTCCCCCTGATTTGCTTTGGAGTTTGTGTTATTGAAGAATACCAGAAATTGCTAACACTTGGTGCTGTGACCCGGATGAATTGGTCTGAACAACAACAAGAAGAACGCAACTCTTACTCTCCTGATTGATGACAGAATTGCTGGGTGAGCCTAGACCAATATCATTTTAAAAGAACCAAATCAGGTTAAAATAGTGTATGCAATGAGTGATATGTATCTGTGATGTGTCAGAGTTTAGTCCTTTGCTTACTTATGGAAATCTGTTAAATACCAATTTCTCTTGAAACCAGGATGTTACTTTCACTTTTGTTTCCTTCATTACAGGTTATGAGAATTTATCATCTGAGGCTGCACCTGAAACGATACAAGATCACCGGTAAAGTGGAACGGAAGAAAAATTCCTCACTACCGGCAGACTGTCAGAACATCATTTCTAATAGTCATTTCTAATCAAAGTAGTTGTTGGGTTTGTACGCGTCCTCCATTCACATCAAGGGCAGGTATTCCACTAGGGGCTATTCCTTTTAACCAGAGTGAAATGTTGGGTATATGGAGAGATGTTAATTGGAATAAGGTAATTTGGGTGAGAATGTTGAGTATCAACATGCGAGAGTACCTAGTTCTGCAGTACCTAACTTCATTTGAGATTACAATAACACTAATCAGCAACCACCTTACCTAGTTATTACACATGCCCCTGTTGGGTGGTTATGTTAATAGGTCACTCTCTCGGAATCAACTGCACCAGGACGCGTTTGTCAAAGTAGGACAGAGTACTGTAAATGTGATCAGACAACAGACCTATCTATCTGCCTATGACGGTACTAAGGTTGAGGAATGTCTAATGTCTGTTGAATTGATTGATTCTCAATAATGGCACTATGACTACTTTTTATGCCAATACTGTCGGTAATATCATTAATAATGGTATGAGAGCTCCTAATGGGACTTACTTTATCTGTGGATCCTATGTCTATTCCTGGTTACCAAAGTTGTGGCAAGGGTCTTGTTATTTGTGATATGTCGTATCACAAATAGACATTCTGTGAATTCTCCTTTTTCACAGCGTCAGAAACATGTGATTACAGAAACTGAGAGATTCTTTGCAATTGTGTTTCCTCTTCTGGTATTTCTAAAATAGCACGGGAAGTTATTAATATGGCTAACTCTTTGGAAGTCGTAGCTAATAGTACAGTTGAGAGTCTTGAGTTAATTACAGCGGAGATGGTTGCCATTAGGACTGTGGTGGTGCAAAATCGTTTGACCCTTGATTATCTTCTGTCGGCATAAGGGTGTACATGTGCTGTTATTGGTGCTGAATGTTGTACTTACATTCCTGATAATTCTGAGGAAATAACTGACCTAATCCAAAAGATCAGGACTGAGGGCGCTAAATATCATGATAGGCTTAGTCATGTGGTTGTCTTCCACATTCGGTACATGGGGAAGTTTTTTGGTGAGCAGGATACTTCCAATAGTGGGAGTTGTGGTTATTTTCCTCATCCTCATCCTCATCCAGGTTATCAAGTGTGCTATTGCCTGATGTTTGTCTGCTAAAATCCGACGATTAACGTAAATTATTTTATGCTTACTGCTAATGTTTTTATTCTGTCCATTTTTTCATGTTTTATATTGTTTTCTAAAAATACATTTGAACTATATTTATTTTTTAAATATTTGGAAGATAAAATACACAACGCAGGGGACGAGAGGACTAGGATTAACGATCAATAGGAGTTGGTTTTCAGTTCAACATCTGTTTAGGATCTGTGGGATGTCAGTCATGAACTCCGGCAAGGACTTTGATTTGTCAACCCCAGGCCAGGGTGGGGGGTTATAAGTGGCATCCTGTCCTTTGTTCTGTGGGGAAAAGCTGAGGACAGGGGGAGACTGAACATCTGCTTTAGAGTTTGTGTTATTGAAGAATAACAGAAATTGCTAACACTGGTAATGTGTATGCATCTTTCAAATTTTGGAAAAAGTTCTCAAACTATTTATGTTCATGAAATTGGTAAGGTTACATATTCCACATTTGGACTATTGGATGCAAAAGGCCGCCCTCCAGATGGCAAGGTATTATTGTGAAATATTGGAGTATGGGCATGCCATTTTGATTCCCAGTTTTTCAATTTGCGGTAAATAGAAATTGTGTGAGCAATAATAGGACCAAAGCGTAATTTACATTGTTTAAGGGATATCATCGAAGACCACCTCTTCCAGGGCAATAGGAGACACCATCTTTCTCTCTATACTCAGCCAGGGGGCAGAAGAATCATGTCAATTTAGGATGGGGTGAAATGCTAGAGCCTGAAAATACAATTTAAAGTCCTCATTCGTCTTTCCCTCTTTGTAAATGTATACATTTTATCCAGGATGATTTACCTTGCCATATACATTTGAAAGCACACTATGAATGTTATCACAACAGCCAGAAGACACTGTACATTTTCTAGATACAGTGGGGCAAAAAAGTATTTAGTCAGCCACCAATTGTGCAAGTTCTCTCACTTAAAAAGATGAGAGAGGCCTGTAATTTTCATCATAGGTACACTTCAACTATGACAGACAAAATGAGGAAAAAAAATCCAGAAAATCACATTGTAGGATTTTTAATGAATTTATTTGCAAATTATGGTGGAAAATAAGTATTTGGTCAATAACAAAAGTTTATCTCAATACTTTGTTATATACCCTTTGTTGGCAATGACAGAGGTCAAAAGTTTTCTGTAAGTCTTCACAAGGTTTTCACACACTGTTGCTGGTATTTTGGCCCATTCCTCCATGCAGATCTCCTCTAGAGCAGTGATGTTTTGGGGCTGTCGCTGGGCAACACGGACTTTCAAAGATTTTCTATGGGGTTGAGATCTGGAGACTGGCTAGGCCACTCCAGCACCTTGAAATGCTTCTTACGAAGCCACTCCTTCGTTGCCCGGCGGTGTGTTTGGGATCATTGTCATGCTGAAAGACCCAGCCACGTTTCATCTTCAATGCCCTTGCTGATGGAAGGAGGTTTTCACTCAAAATCTCACGATACATGGCCCCATTCATTCTTTCCTTTACACGGATCAGTCAGTCCTGGTCCCTTTGCAGAAAAACAGCCCCAAAGCATGATGTTTCCACCCCCATGCTTCACAGTAGGTATGGTCTTCTTTGGATGCAACTCAGCATTCTTTGTCCTCCAAACACGACGAGTTGAGTTTTTACCAAAAAGTTCTATTTTGGTTTCATCTGACCATATGACATTCTCCCAATCCTCATCTGGATCATCCAAATGCTCTTCAGACGGGCCTGAACATGTACTGGCTTAAGCAGGGGGACACGTCTGGCACTGCAGGATTTGAGTCCCTGGCGGCGTAGTGTGTTACTGATGGTAGGCTTTGTTACTTTGGTCCCAGCTCTCTGCAGGTCATTCACTAGGTCCCCCCGTGTGGTTCTGGGATTTTTGCTCACCGTTCTTGTGATCATTTTGACCCCACGGGTGAGATCTTGCGTGGAGCCCCAGATCGAGGAAGATTATCAGTGGTCTTGTATGTCTTCCATTTCCTAATAATTGCTCCCACAGTTGATTTCTTCAAACCAAGCTGCTTACCTATTGCAGATTCAGTCTTCCCAACCTGGTGCAGGTCTACAATTTTGTTTCTGGTGTCCTTTGACAGCTCTTTGGTCTTGGCCATAGTGGAGTTTGGAGTGTGACTGTTTGAGGTTGTGGACAGGTGTCTTTTATACTGATAACAAGTTCAAACAGGTGCCATTAATACAGGTAACGAGTGGAGGACAGAGGAGCCTCTTAAAGAAGAAGTTACAGGTCTGTGAGAGCCAGAAATCTTGCTTGTTTGTATGTGACCAAATACTTATTTTCCACCATAATTTGCAAATAAATTCATTAAAAATCCTACAATGTGATTTTCTGGATTTTGTTTCCTCATTTTGTCTGTCATAGTTGAGGTGTACCTATGATGCAAATTACAGGCCTCTCTCATCTTTTTAAGTGAGAGAACTTGCACAATTGGTGGCTGACTAAATACTTTTTTGCCCCACTGTATACTGTGTCCTTCAAGCAGCTATTTTGAGATCAGTCTTTTTCATTCCAGCCCTCATAGGACATGGTTCAACCAGGTAATCGTAGTTGGAAAAAGTGTGTTCTCTCTTCTCAGCA
Source organism: Brachymystax lenok tsinlingensis (assembly GCA_030435695.1). NCBI lineage: Eukaryota > Metazoa > Chordata > Actinopteri > Salmoniformes > Salmonidae > Brachymystax > Brachymystax lenok. The sequence continues at coordinate 29,780,373 of CM059806.1, forward strand.
GTCTTTTTTTCTTTCACCTTTATTTAACCAGGTAGGCTAGTTGAGAACAAGTTCTCATTTACAACTACGACCTGGCTAAGCTGTGCGACACAAACAACAACAGAGTTACACATGGAATAAACAAACATACAGTCAATAATACAATAGAAAAAGTATATATACAGTGTGTGCAAATGAGGTAGGACAAGGGAGGTAAGGCAATAAATAGGCCATAGTGGTGAAATAATTACAATATAGCAATTAAACACTGGGAGTGATAGATGTGCAGAAGATGAATGTGCAAGTAGAGATACTGGGGTGCAAAGGAGCAAAATAAATAACAGTATGGGGATGAGGTAGTTGGATGGGCTATTTACAGATTGGCTATGTACAGGTGCAGTGATCTGTGAGCTGCTCTGACAGCTGGTGCTTAAAGCTAGTGAGGGAGTTAAGAGTCTCCAGCTTCAGTGATTTTTGCAGTTTGTTCCAGTCATTGGCAGCAGAGAACTGGAAGGAAAGGTGGCCGAAGAGGAATTGGCTTTGGGGGTGACCAGTGAAATATACCTGCTGGAGCGCGTGCTTCGGGTGGGTGCTGCTATGGTGACCAGTAAACTGAGATAAGGCAGGGCTTTACCTAGCAAAGACTTATAGATGACCTTTGAGCCAGTGGGTTTGGCGACGAATTCGAAGTGAGGGCCAGCCAACGAGAGTATACAGGTCACAGTGGTGGGTAGTATATGGGGCTTTGGTGACAAAATGGATGGCACTGTGATAGACTGCATCCAATTTGCTGAGTAGAGTGTTGGAGGCTATTTTGTAAATTTCTCGCCAAAGTCAAGGATCGGTAGGATAGTCAGTTTTACGAGGGTATGTTTGGCAGCATGAGTGAAGGATGCTTTGTTGCGAAATAGGAAGCCGATTCTAGATTTAATTTCGGATTGGCAATGCTTAATGTGAGTCTGGAAGGAGAGTTTACAGTCTAACCAGACACCTAGGTATTTGTAGTTGTCCACATATTCTAAGTCAGAACCGTCCAGAGTAGGACGGGCGGGCAGGTGTGGGCAGCGATCGGTTGAAGAGCATGCATTTAGTTTTACTTGCATTAATGAGCAGTTGGAGGCCACGGAAGGAGAGTTGTATGGCATTGAAGCTCGTCTGAAGGTTAGTTAGCACAGTGTTCAAAGAAGGGCCAGAAGTATACAGAATGGTCTCGTCTGCGTAGAGGTGGATCAGAGAATCACCAGCAGCAAGAGCGACATCATTGATGTATACAGAGAAAAGAGTCGGACCGAGGATTGAACCCTCTGGCATCCCCATAGAGACTGCCAGATATCCGGACATCAGGCCTTCCGATTTGACACACTGAATTCTGTCTGAGAAGTAGTTGGTGAACCAGGCGAGGCAGTCAATGTGATTTTCTGGATTTTGTTTCCTCATTTTGTCTGTCATAGTTGAAGTGTACCTATGATGAAAATTACAGGCCTCTCATCTTTTTAAGTGAGAGAACTTGCACAATTGGTGGCTGACTAAATACTTTTTTGCCCCACTGTATAGTAAAATATAATCTGTGTATAATGAGATGAAGTGATCAATAGATTTGAGAGAAATTAGTGTTATTTCCATCAATTGACAAATTAACTGGGCCAGAGCTTCCATTGATAATAAGAATAGCAGAGGTGAAATTGGATCGCCTTGTCTGCTGCTTCTAGTGATTCTGAACAGAGCAGATATTGTCTGTTATAACTATGGCTGAGGGATTGGCATATAGTATTTTAATCATATTAATGAAATTGGAGCCGATTCACATATGTTCCAAGACAGACCAGAAATATGACCATTCTAGTCTATCAAAAGCTTTTTCTGCACGGAGAGATAATTGTTGTTTCTGATGAAGCATCTAAGGCATGGGTTTTATAACTCTGACCCTATGAGGTCCGGAGCCTGCTGGTTTTCTGTTCTACCTGATCATTAACTGGTGTCCCAGGTCTAAATCAGTCCCTGATTAGAGGGGAACAATTAAAACAAGTTGTTGAACTGGCTTCCAGGTCCAGAGTTGAGTTTGATGGATCTAAGGTATGTAGTAGTCGACTGAGGTTATCCAAGGATAAATGCTTTTTAACAAACCCACTTTGGTCCGTGTGGATCAATTTGGGTAAGTAAATCTCGAGGCATGATGACAACATTGTGGAAAATAATAATATATGTGTTTATCAAAGATCGGGGCGATAGTGAGAACACTGGGTGGCATCCGTACTTAACACTTTTTTTTTTTTATAAAAGCGAAATTAGTGATGTGTTTACATTTCTCCCAATTGAACGCTTGTGAACGGCTGTAGTAATCATTTCAAGCAATAGTGGCCTCCCAGCAAGGTGGCTTCCTCTGTTGAGAGAATATTTTAGAAAGGCCTTAGTGTGGCTTGGTGTGGATTTACAATCAAAGGTGTACAGTTCTTTATAAAAGTGGGAGAATCTTCGATTGATTCATTTGTATTCTGATAGAATTTCCCTGTTTCAGATTCAATAGTTGCTATATCAGCTAATTGATCATTACTGTGTATCTTTTTGGCAAGTAAACGACTGGGACGATTAACATGGAAGTAATGGTTGAGATAAAATAGTGAGATAAAATATTAGAGTTCGAGATCTCATGCCAGGTGGGCTGTGGGGAGGACAGGAGGGAAGAAATAGTGGAGGATATGTTAGAGGAGATCTCCTATGGCTGCATCCAAAATGACACTCTATTCCCTATAGTAGTAGTGTACTATATAGGCATTATAAGGGATATGGTGCCATTTAGGATGCGGCCTATATTTTTCATTCAGTTTGTTATTTTCTACGATGTGACGTTGCGATGAGTTCAGAGCAGGGGTTAGGAAATATGATGGCAACATTTAATACATATGCATAACTTTGAGAGAAGTATTCATTTCAGAGTAAAAGGGTTTATGTGATCCTTTGAAATGGATTCCCACAATAGGTATTGTGGGAATCCATCTAAAAACGCACTATTCTCTTCAAAAATGACATCAGAAAGAAATAAGCAATTTGAAGAGTGTGGTTACGTGCATGAATACGAGACATAGAGAAAGGAATTTGCCATTCTTAAGCAGGTTTTCCTGCCAGACAGACACATTCCAGTGTAAACCTAAACAACAAATTGTTGACTCCATCTTCCATTAGAAAATGAAGGAATAGTAAAACTAATTCATCTTCACAAACTGTTAAAATGCTACTGTAAAAGTCAAATGAAAGACAATTTAAAACTGTTTTACTAAAAACATGAAAAACCGGAGGATGATATTTTGGTCATTACCAACGGGAAAAACACTGAGCAATTAAGGTACTTTTGAGTTTTAGGGCCACAGTATGTAGCCAGACATTGGTTAAAGACCGTACTAAAGAGGTAGCCTAGTGGTTAGAGCGTTGGGCCAGTAACCGAAAGATTGCTGAATCGAATCCCTGAGCTGACAAGGTAAAAATCTGTCGTTCTGCCCCTGAACAAGGCAGTTCCCCGGTAGGCCGTCATTGTAAATAAGATTTTGTTCTTAACTGACTTGCCTAGTTAAATAAAGGATAAATAAAAATAAATTAAAAAAATTTAGTACTGCAAACAAAAGTATATTTTCTCTGTGGTCAAATAGAATTGCATTATGGTTTTATTACTAGAGCTCTTTGGGGGCATCAACATGATGTCTATGTGGTATTTAGGTGTCTACAGTGCATATTTGAGACTGCCTATAGGATTGAAAGGGGTTTATAGGTTACATCAGGGACAGACACACTCCAACCCTAATCTAGTGCACCTGATTCTAATAATTAGCTGGTTGCTAATCTGAATCAGGTTAGTTACAACTGGGGATGGAGCAAAAACCTACAGGAGGGTAGCTCTCCAAGAATCCGGTTTGGAGAGCCCTGGGTTACATGTACCTGTATTTGGTCCTTCCTCTTCCAGGGTGTTAGTAGCCTGGTGGTCTGGTCGGACCCCACACTGAGGACGAATTCCCCCTCAGGGTCCCAGCTCAGGTCCTGAACCGCGTTGAAGTGACCAGATATCACCACCCCTGGACTCCACTCTCCCTGGGACATAAGAAGCAGACCAATACAGAGAGTCAGTTACCACAATTGCCAAAATAAAAGAAACACAAACATAAAGTGTCTTAATAAGACATTGGGCCACCACGAGCCGCCAGAACAGCTTCAATGCGCATTGGCATAGATTCTACTAGTGTCTGGACCTCTATTGGAGGGATGTGACACCATTCTTCCACAAGAAATTCCATAATTTGGTGTTTTGTTGATGGAAAACGCTATCTCAGGCACTACTCCAGTCTCCTATAACTGTTCAATTGGGTGACTGAGACACACACACACCCTTTAACTTCTTAGGGAGCAGCGCATGAGGTGACCGTTTTGGAGACCCTGGCGTGCCCAAAGTAAAATGCCTCCCATTCAGGCCCAGCAAATAGGATATGCACATATTTAGTACCATTGGATAGAAACACTCTGAATTTTCCAAAAGTGTTAACCATTTGTCTGTGAGTAAAACAGAACGCATATGGCAGGCGAAACCCCGAGGAATTTCTGTCCTGGAAAAAGTGATTGACACTTTGCTCATTTGGAACCCCTCCCCCATGAAAATGACCATATAAGGGCATATGAATGCAGTACCCATCGCTTCCTTTAGATGTCAACAGTCTCGAGACAGTGTAAATTTTCATTTTGGATGCTTTAGACCAGAGAATAAGAGCAAACCAGGAAGTGTACTTTTTATGCCAACAGTACCCAGCGCGCGCTCCCGACATGTCGCGTGTCTTTTTTACCGTCTTTATCGATCAGTTTATATTCCGATTGATTTATAATAGTAAATATACGTAAAAAAGTGTTCCTAAGGATACATTTAAAACTATGTTTGATTGTTCTTGGACAAGTTTATAGGTATAAGATGAACGAGTTCTCGTCACGTTTCAATGGAGGAGTGGAGGCTGTCGTTTCTGATTATAACGCCACAACCAAATGGAGATTTATGGATAAAATACATTACTTTTTCTAACAAAAGAACCATGGATTGTCTTCGTTGGACACTTAGGATGACCTCAGCAGATGTTCTTCAACAGGTAATTGATTTGTTTTCGCTGTGAAATGTGTTGTGTGTGCCATGATGGCTAATGGATTCATGGCTATGGGAAAAATATGTGAGGTGCTACCCTCAAACAATCAAATGTGCTGCTTTCACCGTAAAGCCTTTTTGAAATCTGACAACGCTGTGATATTGCCAAGAAACAGAGCTTTTGATGAGTATGGAACACTTGTATATTGGTGGATGTTTAATAATTCAACTTTTGGATTTTGAATTTGGCGCCTTGCAATTTTCTAAAAGTGTTAACCATTTGTCTGTGAGTAAAACAGAACGGATATGGCAGGCGAAACCCTGAGGAATTTCTGTCCTGGAAAAAGTGGTTTTGACACATTGCTCATTTGAAACCCCTCCCTTATGAAAATGCCCATATAAGGGCATATGAATGCAGTACCTATCGCTTCCTCTGGATGTCAACAGTCTCGAGACACTGTTCAGATTTTTTTTAGATGCATTAGAGCAGAGAAGAAGAGGAATCAGGAAGTGTCCCCAGAGATGTCAATAGAAGAGGACGTGCGCTCTCGCCATGCGCGCTCTGTGGTTTTTTCCTTTCTTATCGCCCAGTTTATATTCCGGTTGAATTATTATAGTAAATATACATAAAAGTGTTCCTAAGGATACATTAAAAAGGATGTTTGATTGTTCTTGGACAAGTTTATAGGTATAAGTTGAACGAGTTCTCTTCACGTTTCAATGGACGAGTGGAGGCTGTAGTTTCTGATTATAAACGCGTGAACCAAACGGAGATTTATGGATATAATACATGACTTTTTCTAACAAAAGAACCATGGATTGTCTTCATTGGATACTTGGGAAGCCCTCAGCAGAAGTTCTTCAACAGGTAATTGATTTGTTTTCGCTGTGAAATGTGTTTTGTGTGAACCGTGAAGGCTAATGAATTCATGGTAATGGTAAAAATATGTTAGGTGCTACCCTCAAACAATCAAATGTGGCGCTACCAGTAAAGCCTTTTGAAATCTGACAACGCTGTGATATTGCCAAGAAGCAGAGCTTTTGATGACTATGAAACACTTGTATATTGATGCATGTTTAATAATTAAACTTTTGGATTTTGAATTTGGCGCCTTGCATTTCACCTGGTAGTGGGGTGCTAACGCCCCAGCGCACCTTGCTGCTCCTTAAGAAGTTAAACCCCCTATTCTCCTTTGAGACCCCTCTTTCAGTCACTCTTCTTCTAGCCATGGTAGCCAAAATAATGACCCTAAGCATGATGGGATGTTAATTGCTTTATTAATTCAGACAGAAGCAGATTGAGTCAGTGAGCAGATATCGCCACCCCTGGTCTCCCCTCCCCCGGGGACACTACACACACAGACATGCCCTTTTCACAATGCTGAGCCAGGTAACTGGGAATCAGACCTGATACCTTCTCCACACTATCCTGGTGACCCCAACCACACTGCGTTTCAGTCATGTTGAACCAGGCCAGTCCAGATCAGCTCAGTTAGACTCAGATTCAGCATGATACAACAAGGGTATAACAGAGTAGTCAGCCACTCAGTCAGTTCTGGTTCCCAGGGTAACAGAGTAGTCAGCCACTCAGTCAGTTCTGGTTCCCAGGGTAACAGAGTAGTCAGCCACTCAGTCAGTTCTGGTTCCCAGGGTAACAGAGTAGTCAGCCACTCAGTCAGTTCTGGTTCCCAGGGTAACAGAGTAGTCAGCCACTCAGTCAGTTCTGGTTCCCAGGGTAACAGAGTAGTCAGCCACTCAGTCAGTTCTGGTTCCCAGGGAAACAGAGTAGTCAGCCACTCAGTCAGTTCTGGTTCCCAGGGAAACAGAGTAGTCAGCCACTCAGTCAGTTCTGGTTCCCAGGGTAACAGAGTAGTCAGCCACTCAGTCAGTTCTGGTTCCTAGGGTAACAGAGTAGTCAGCCACACAGTCAGTTCTGGTTCCCAGGGAAACAGAGTAGTCAGCCACTCAGTCAGTTCTGGTTCCCAGGGAAACAGAGTAGTCAGCCACTCAGTCAGGTCTGATTCCCAGTCAAACACTCCAACAGTCTGGGTCTTTAGTCAGTTTAATTACACTTAGCACAGTCTCTCTCCCTCCCTCCCTCATTTGGGATAGACCCACTACTGTGCAGTTTAATCATTAGTCTATCTCCACAAGCAGGTGGCTATGTGAAGTGTTGTTGGCACTGCACTGCTGTACAATCCCAGAATTCTCACCTCTGTCGTGGTTCTGGTGCCAGGGATGTAGAATTATGAATTAGAATAGAAGTCTCACCTCTTTGCCGTGGCTCTGGGTCCAGAGATGCAGGGCTCCGTGGAAGGCATGGGCCAGGATCATGGATCCGTCTGGACTCATCTGGCAACCGTAGAAACCCAGTGTGTTCCCCCCCACCTCCCCTACACGCACCTGTAGAGGAGAGGGACGTTTAAATACAGCAGTCAGTTGTCATAATCTAAAGTATGGCTCCAGACAGTCCACCTGAACACCCCCCACACACACATAACTGTCTGGTCTCAGCTGTGTGATGATCGTTACATTTTTGGGGTCAGAACCTTTGCGTCACAGCAGTCTCACTGCAGGACCAATAGAAAGCAACATTTTAGTTTGCACATTATTTGACCCAGCTGGAGAAGTTTGTTTGGGTCCCATCTCTTTAGGTCATTGCCAAAATACACAGCTTTTAAGGAACTATTTCGAGAGTCAGAGCAGTAGGGCCAGGAGTTTTGCCTTAACACGTGACATTAGGACCAGTGGTGTAGTGGAGGTTAAACACACGTAAACCACATTTATGCCCATTTTGCCTAATTTTGGGGAAAAATGCATTGAAAGTATAGGTAGAGTTACTTTATCCACCTCGACCGGTGATCAGCGTTTACACACCTACTTTTTTCTACCACTACATCACTAATTATGACAGAAAAAACTCTGGACCTAGCTAGTTCAAGGCTAGTCAGGCAAACCTCCTGACCGTACTAATAAGAAACGAACCAATAGATAATACTAGGTATTAGAGCTACGGTCCACTGATTTACAGTGCCTTCAGAAAGTATTCATACACCTTGACTTATTCCACATTTTACGTTACAGCCTGAATTAAGAACTGTAACTCAGCCACTCAAGAACATTGACTGTCTTCTAGATAAGCAATTGCAGTGCATATTTGGCCTTGTGTTTTAGGTTATTGTCCTGCTGAAAAGTGAATTGATCTCCCAGTGTATGGTGGAAC